>CM062804.1:926087731-927287731 GCA_031772625.1 Pinus tabuliformis
TTCTGAGCATTGAAAGTTTGATTGATCTGATATTACTGATTCACCCCCCCTCTCAGTATTATTTCCAACAAAGTTCTCCAACTCTGAAAGGATAACCTCACTTTGGCATCTAATAGAATGAAACAGTAGGCAAATCAACATCATAGCAAAAGACGTTTTGATGTAGGTGATTGGGTATTTCTACAGGTACAACCATAAAAAAAATTTCCCTCAAGGAAGCTAAGAATCATATTAAATTATCACCAAACTATTATGGTTGTACAAGGTGTTGCAAAATATTGGTACTATGGCATACCAATTGAGCTTCCTGCATCTTCCCAAGTGTACCCAGTTTTCCATGTTTCATGCTTAAAGAAGGTTGTAAGTGACAATCTTATAGTTCAAACAATATTGCCAAAACTTGACAAGGAAGAACCATCGTATTGGAACTTGAAGCAGTCGTAGAAACAAGAACTTGATAGCTATGAAATCGAACAATTTCATAGTATCTCATCAAGTGGAAAAAACTTACCCACTAAAGATTCCACATGGGATGATGAGAATTTTATACATAAGCATTCAAAACTACTCAAGTGTTGAGGAAAACACTTTTTTGAAGGAGAGGGGCATGTTAGGTCCCTATAATACTAGTGTATTCCATCATTGTTATTGTTAGTGTAGCCCCTTATTGTTATTGTTGTACCCATGTTGTCCCCATGTTGTTTTTATTGTGCCTAGAGAAGTCCATTATGTTATATTATTGTGCCCTTACATTTATTTTTGTGTAAGTAAGCTTTGATATTAACAAAAACAAAATATAGTACAAAACTTCTGCTGAAGCAGATTACTGGCCGCTAAGCTGCAGGCCTTACCACATGATACCAGAAGAGAACAGAGTGACTGAAGACTAGAAAAGACATAATAACAGGAAACTGAGAACCGGCACACCATGCAGGGCGGCATATAACAAGAGTAGACAACAGACATAGACAGAGGAAACCTGGACAGATAACATGATAACACGCTGAGAGGAGGAAAGCAGGGGAGGCAAGCCTCAAGGCAAAAGAAGACCGTTGGGGACGAGGGGTCTGATAGACTGCAAAGTCAAATGCGCTTGAACATCTCCATGACCGGAGTAGATCTTGACATGTTGATCTGCCCTGGCCTGGGCGAATTGCCCTGCTGGTCTCCCGACGGTTCACCCTTCTGCATGTCGGAAGGCTTGTTGTCTTGCCCGATGGTTTGTCGTAGAAGCTTTATCAGAACAGTGAGTTTTTTATCCATGGTGTCGACTTGTTGGTGCATCGCGCTTAACTTGAATTCGCTGCTCTCCACCACCGCCATGTGATCATGCGACATGGTTTCTGCAAACTGCTTAAGCTTACGCAACTGCTCTGCATGTTCACCTTGGATGTCCATTGCTTTCACGAGGAGGGTCTTTATGCGCCAACTTTCGCTTGAGTTCTTACGAATTGAGTGGCTCGAATGTTGGGAGTTCCAGGGTCCTGGAGCCAATCAACTTCTTTTCCCGATTTGCTGGTCAGAGAGCTTTCTTTCCTCGTCCTGGATAGTGGCTTCTAAGTCAATAATCTTGCGCTTGTTTTGTTGCAAGGTTCGCCTCTCATACATCTCTCTTGCTTGTTGCAGATCATGGTTTGCGGATTTGTTGCGGCTGCCCTCCCCTGCCATTGTATTTCCAACTTGCCTAGCTTTATCCTGAGCACTGTTTACAGAGTGAGGAGGATTTGTTTTGCTACACCGCTGAGACAATGTTTTTCGTTTGGCCTTTGAGAGTGGTTAAATAACAAATTTCGGGGAGATTTCCAGTGTGTGATCATTTAACTTTGTGCAACTTGCACGTCAGATCACCATAATTGTTGCGTGATGGAATTTTTGTTGGGTTGTGGAATAATTGAATCCCTTTACGGTCACTGCTCCCTGCTTGCTCCAAGTTGTGCCAAGTGTCCCTTTTCCTTATTATGTTTCGGCGCGCTCATATCACCACAGATTATGAACCTGCAAAAATCTTTGTCACCTGCTTCTGTCATAGTTTCCCTCATCCTGTTTGTCCTTCGCGGCCTGCTGGAAATTAATGGAGTGTGTCTAGTCAGCCTATTCAAGCAATTATGTCATTGGGCTATTCGACCCTCCGGTCGGACTCCTCTACCATCACCATATCTAACCGTGAGAGTTGGATGCATTTTCCCCTTAATTGCTGGTTGTCAACCTACTGCCAACAGCTCCCCCATATTTCGTTGGGGTGTTCAATCCCATGATTTTCCAAGTGGCCAGCAGCTGAATTGGAATTTCGCCTTACCGCCTGAAAGATGAGGCCTTTCATTTCTCCTATCAGCTTGGCAATGTTGTCTGTGACCTTGGACAATCGCCAATGTTTTGTGACTCTGCTGGCTGGCGTTCCCCGTAGATTTTTCGGGCCACAGTTATGGCTACTTCTGAATCTCCCTCAATTACTGCTTTACTTGTTTGGTTCATTCGGACAATCCTTAGCCCTTTTTCCATAGCTGCAAATTCCATTTCATTATTTGTGCCTTCCCCAAGAGCTTTACTGTAGATGTGAAGTATTTCTCCTTCATGATTTCGGATGATTCCTCCAATGCCTGTTGGGCCGGGGTTGCCTCTCGAGGCACCGTCAAAGTTTAGCTTTAGAAACCCTTCTGGCAGACACTTCCAGCCCTTTGGCTCAATGTTTAGGTTTTGCTGTTGTGCAGTGGATCCCAGTTGTTGTTCGTTGAGCAGGTTGAAGGCATTCAGAATTCGCTGTTCCTCGGCCGAAGGTTGGTTGTCAGGATCTGCCTTGCATTTTACCAAGATTAATTGACGCATGTTTTGGGTTAAGGTGCTTTGCAGGTACTCTATATTTTTGTGCTCACTTTGAAAGATTCTCCAATTTCTTTCTTTCCATATGGTCCAAGTTATGAAGCCCGGTAGGATTTTCCATATGTTGTTGATTCTTACGTTGTTAGAGTATTTGCTTGGCCAATTCATGGTGGTATTTTGAATGGATTCCCTATCTCTTTGTTTGTTGTAATATAGTTTCCATCCCTTGCCATAGGTGATCAGCCCATTCACAGGTATTGAAAAGATGGTTCATGGTTTCTTTCTGCTTGATTGCACATAGGGCATATGGAGGGGCCTTCGAAACATTTTTGCAGGTTATCGCATGTGAGAGTTTTTTCACCTCATGAGGAGCCAGAGAAAGGTTTTTATTTTAGGCCAGAACATGGCATCCCAAACCTTGTTGTTCCATTGTATCGCCTCCATCTACTCCGAGTGTTCTAGCTGTTCTCTGGCCTCTTTGAGAGTGAAGTTACCACTCCCTTTCATACCGCATCTCAGTATGTCGCTTTCTGTGTCTTTCTGATATTTCAATTGTTTATGTAGTTCAGAAGGTCCTTTGTATTATGGTTTCCTTCAATTGGGTTCTCAGTGTCCTGGAGTGCCCATTCTCTCCATTCCTGGTCACAGCTGTTAGGATTCCAGTAGTGGTGGATGGTAAATTTTCCGTTGTTTTGGCATTCTCTTTTAAACTCTTCAAGCTCTGGTTTTTCCAGCTTTGGGAGCTGTTGCTAGCATATCTTCCTAGAAGAGGGTCGTTTCCCCATTGCGGATCTCCCAGAAGCTGTGGTCCTAACTAAGTTGCGGTTTCTTCTAGCTAAATTCCATATTGGAGAACCCTCTGGTGTTTCATGTATCCTGATTAGGTCCTGTTCGTTGTAGTTAGGAGTGTATTTCTCCTTCCAGTGTCTGGCCCAAGGTATATTGGTTTCCTTCAGCCAGTGCCACCTCAACTTGGCTCCACATGTCATATTGATGGTGTGGGGATCAATTAAACTTAAACCACCTGCTTCTTTCGAAGTGCATAGTTTGTTCCAGGACACTAGTGCCCGTTTCTTTTTCTTAGCATTTCCACCCCACAAAAAAGATCTTTGTATAGCTCTAATTTTCTGAAGGATACCGCTAGGAGCCGGTATTATGGATAGCAAATACTGTGGGATGGCCTACAGTATTGCTTTGGTGAGGACTAGTCTCCTAGCAAAGTTAAGAGCCCTGTGAGTCCAATGCTTGCATTTTTTCTCCAGTTTTGCTAAGATTTTTTCCCAGTGAAGTTTTAGCCAAGGCTTAGTAGTGAGAGGGGCTCCTAGATACTTAAATGGTAGAGTGCCTTTTCGGAAGCCAAGAATGTTGGAAAGATGGTTCTGGATGGCAGGATGAGTGTTAAAGAAGAAGATAGTCCATTTAACATGGTTAATCTCCATGCCTGAAGCTTTGCTAAAGAGATTTAGAATGTTTTTGAAGGCCATAGCTTCTTTCACAGTTGGAGTGCCATGCAGCATTGTGTCATCGACAAACTACTGGTGCATTGTTGCAGGAATGGAGGGGAAACGGTGTAAGCCTTTGAGTTTCCTTTCCTCTCTTTCTTTGTGAATGAGCCTGCTAATCCCTTCCATAAGGATCACAAAAAGGAAAGGGGAGAGAGGGTCTCCTTGTCTAATCCCTCGGGAGGGGGAGAAAGGTGCAGAGGGGGATCCATTGACTAGAATGGAAAACTTGGTAGATTTAATCAGAGCTAGATCCATTTGGTCCATTGCTTGTCAAATCCAAAAGCATTCAGAGTGGCCTCCAGATAATTCCAGTTTACTTTGTCGAAGGCTTTGGAGAGATCTAGCTGCATCAGCATGCCTGGTAGTTTCCTTGTCTGCAGGGTATGAACCATCTCCTGTGCTAAAAGGATGTTGTCTAAGATTTGCCTGCCCTCCATGTAGCCTGACTACTCTTCTGAGATTAAGTCAGGAAGAATAGGCTTAAGTCTATTGGCCATAACTTTAGATATGATTTTATATATCACATTGCAGAGAGCTATAGGTCAAAACTTATCAGGGGAGTTGGATTCTTCTTCCTTAGGAATTAGTGCAAGGAAAGTAGAGTTCAGGGATTTGAGAATGGAGCCGGAACGCCTGGAGTCTTCGACAACTTCCCATACCTCTGTTTTAATAGTTGGCCAGCAAGCTTTGTAGAAGTTGATTGTAAAATCATCAGGCCCCGGTGCCTTCTCATTTGGCATACTCTTGACCGCGTCTTCCACCTCCTCCATCGAGACCTTTCTTAGCTGAGCAGAGTTTTGCTCAGAGGTTATGATGCAGGGTATAGCTTGGGTTAGTTCCTCTATGACCTCTGATCTTTCTTACTGTGTTTCCTGAGCTATATGCTTGAAGTGCCTGGTGAGCAGTGTTGATATTTCCTTGTGATTTTGAAGATTTTCCCCTGCTTCATTGTTGAGCCTAAGGATTTTGTTTTCCCCCCTGTAGTCCAGCATCGATCTATGAAAAAACTTTGTATTTTTTTCTCCCTCCTTTAGCCATTGGATCCTTGATTTTGGTTTCCCCAATGTCTCTTCCTGTTGGCAACGGAATTGCCATTGCTGCATCAGTACCTTCTCCTGTTCTTTTGAGTCTTCTCTATAGTTCCCTGAAGCCCATTCTTTATGAATTAGATTTAACTTATCTTCGATGATGTTCTTTTCCTGGAAGATGTTACCAAACTTGGCTGCATTCCAATCTTTAATTCTGTTTTTGATGTGTTTTAGTTTTCTTTGGAGCTTGAACATTTTGGTTCCTCTTAAATCTAATGGTTCACGCCACCATTCCTTCAGCAAGTTTTCAAAGTCGGGATGAGTTAACCAGAACTTTTCAAATATAAAGGGCTTATTTCTAGGGGTGCATAGGAAGGCTACTTCCAAATCTATTGGCCAGTGATCTGATCCTCCACTAGGAAGAATGTCAGGGTCCACTGTTATTCCTTCGAGTAAGATACTTTCCGAGACCAGAAATCTATCCAGACGGGAGGCAATCCTATTGTCTCCTTCTCTCTTGTAGTTCCAAGTGTAGGAACCATTTTTGGGAAGGATGTCTACTAGCTTGCCAGCTTCTATGAAATCAACAAAGAGTTATGTATCTTTGTTAAGCCTCCTAAGTCCTCCTTTCTTCTCCAGTAGAGAGGTTATCATGTTAAAGTCCCCCCCATGATGATCTTAGAGGTTGGGTATCTTAGCTTTAAATTCATGAGAGAATTAAGAAAAGAAAATTTGTCTTCTAATCTTTGCGGTCCATAAACATTTATGTATAGGTAAGTTCCAGAATTACCTGTCATTTGAACTTATGTGGCAATAAACGATCGTGCAGCTTCCATTGAGATAATGTCTATTACTCGGGTGTCCCAAAGTGTAAGCTCTATGCCTCCTTCCCATCCTTGACTGGCCACATCTATATATTTTATAGGTTTGCCAAGCCTTTTGCTGATGTTCTCCATTTGGTTAGTGGCACATTTGGTTTCCTGTATGAACATAATATCTGGCTTTTCTTGTTGGAACTTTCTCTTGAGCAGTCTTTTTTTGGCTTGGATATTGATCCCTCTTGCATTACATGAAACGATTTTCATTTATAACTAGATACTTATTGGTAGGACGGGAAGGCGTGTAGGGCCTTCCTTTTACCAGAGTTTATCATTAAAATCCCCAGATCATGCAGCACCTCCCTACTAGTTCTTCTACCTCTTCTTTTATTATTCTTCCGGCCTGTTGGGTTAAGAGAGATTCTCTTTGACTGATTACCTGTGCCTTTTGCAATTCCTAATCTCCTGTTTTTCCTATCTAGTTCCGCTTTTTGTCTTGCGATGAAGAGATCACTGATCTTCCTTATTTCTTCTTCCAGAATGTTGTCCAGCCCTTGAGTTCTCCAATTTTTCTCCATATCTGGGAGGTTCACCCCTTCCTTTTCTAGAACTGCATTGAGCTCCATTTCCTCACTACCCCCATTGCTGGTTAACATATCAGTGTCTTCATCATGTTCCTCTTCGAACTCTTGCATTTGAACTTCTATTCTGATTATATTTTCTCCCCGTCCTTTGTTGTGTGTTTTGGCTTGTCTTTTGGTTCTTCAATAAGTTTTGTTTCCCTATTTGTGCCTTCTGAATCTGTATCAATTTCCAGAATTCTTAAGGTGTTGTTTATGATGCTAGGTCCTGCCTCTGCTCTGTATATTATTTTTCTGTTAGCTCTCTGTCATGTTTTTGGCTTTTTGAAGGCCTCTTTACTCTTTGCTACTTGCTCTTGTTTGTGTTCTTCCCCTGTTTTGTTTAGAGGGCATTCTCAGACAAGGTGTCCGTTCTCATGACACCTTTTGCAATAGAATGGGATTTGTTCGTAATCGATGGCTTGATAGTAATCCTCATCTCTGAATTCCAACCACAGGCCTTCATGCAGGGCTCCTGAAACGTCCATCTCCACACAAATTCTTGCGCAGGAAGTATATCTTCGTTGCATTGTTGCTTCTGAAGCTTTGATGAAGGTTCTGAGACGGTCTCCTATATGCTTAAGCGTCGCTAGTCCCCAGTAGTCTATAGGAAGGGAGAATAGGCAGATCCACACTGGAACCTATGTGAATGTCTCTTTTTCAGGCACAAAGTTTGCCTTCCAGGGTCTCATGTAGAGTCCAGCTAAGGCAAAGAAGTAAGGTCCTCCATCGAAGACTCTATCCATGTCTTCCAAGTCTGTAAAGACAACAGTAAAGAAACCTTTTGCCCCAAGGTGTAGTTTAACATCACCTTTTGGCTTCCAGTGTTGCTTGATCCATTGGCAGAGTGCGTGTTCTGCTGGCCACAGCCCCATGAACTTGCATATTATTGCATGTTCCATCATGTGGTCTCTATAAGCCTGAATGTCCGGATCTGAGAAGACCACTCGAAGGGTTTTGTTTTTTTTTTGGTTTTCATACTCCTTGGGTTGCCTAGTTGGAGCTGGGGTTTGCAGCCTTTGCTTGCTCCTCTTCCTCTTGAGGGTGTTGCTCTGCTCCATGTTCTTCTTCGCCTTCTGTTTGGGTTATTATTGGTACTGTGTCTCTTTCTCTTGCATCTAATCTTTTGTCGTTTTTCTCCTGTCCATTGTTAGTTTTACCTGTCATCTTTGGGTTTTTTCTTGTCTCTTTCTGCAGCTGCTGTGTCCTTTCTCTATTGCTGTTGTTGTTATCCTTACGTTCTCCATAACCATTGATTTTAAATCCTTCCTGCTTTTTCTGCTTCTGCATTACCGCCTGCTTAAAGGATGGGGTCCCAGTGAACTCCTCGTTTACCATTTGTCGGGTCAGTCCTCGACCTCTGAGAAGTAAATCTACTAATCTGTCTCTTTTTGCTTCCAGAACTATTGCTAAACCTGCAAGTTGCAGCCCCAAACCCTAGGTCTCGAAGCTCTCCCCGCTCATCGCCCGTTGTGCCCTTACATTATTATTGTTATGTTGGCTCTGTTTATATTGTGACTTGTTAGGCTTCTATATATAGAAATGAGGTTTTATCATTTTAATCATCCAATAATTGTTCACTTATGTAACGTAAAGTAAGTTTCCCCCTCGAAGAGGATAATTTTTAAGTTTTTGATCTATGTATTTGTGAGTCGATTGCATAACAGAGTCCTTGGAAATTGATGTAGCTATTTGGTAAGTAAAAAGATTTATTTTTATTATTAATGAGCTACAGTGAAGCTACTAACTCTTATTGAATGAAACCTATTAACCTTTATGGGATTGTGAAGCATATTGATGACCCTTTCCATGATACATAAACAACTAATGATTCCTGTAATAAAATTTGAAATGATTATATACGTGTGTGTGCGTGTTTTTATAGGGAGTAAAGAAAACTAATGAGAACTTTGTTGATTGTGAATGTAGGTCAAACAGGACATTGAATTCCAGGTCGAACCTCTATGCACCCCTAATTAGAAATAAATTATGCTACAGAAACAAGTTATCACCCAGGATAAAGCGCAATGAAGACACTTTAACCCAGAAGGGATGACCTAGAAAGATGGAAATTTTAAGCATGAAGGATATTCCAACGTGTTTTAAAGGGTTAGAAGAAAAAACTGATGATGATCTTTTTCTTGAGACGGGGAAGATGTACTATCCCTCAGTGAAAAGTGTATATTTAATTTACTTTACTGCAGTAACTTGGTAAACCATGGCCTATGTGGAATACCTAGTGGGAAATTTAAATGTTAAATTATTTTAATTTTATTTAAAATTTAATTGTGGAACGCCATGTAATTTATAGGGAAAAGACCCTAGATGAAAATTTTTATTTACCAGAATAGTGAGACAGTTACTCCCATTCCCAAAGATAAGTCATCTCAGTTGGGAACAAAAGCCAGGAGAGTAGAAGAGGAAAATATATGAGGTATCTGAAGAAGGGATTGAAGAGTATTTGATTCCTCAAACAAGATATTTTTGGGTAAAGGAAAGATGTTTTGAGTTACGATATTCTTGAGCTGGTGGGTTGGCTAGTGGAATCCCTAAGACATATTTGTGATTTTGGAAGATTTTGGGTTGCACTGTAAGAATAGACACTTTTGGGTCATTGTCAACTATTGCTTTGAGAATCAAAAGGCTTGGTGGGGGAGGAAATGGATGTGATTCCCATTATCAATGGTCGGGAGGAGTGGTCTTCTCCTCTGTAATTTTCCTCATAAGAAAACCTAATCAGATAAGTAATATGTATTATTAAGTTTTCTTTAAAGAACAAAGAATATTGTTGTAAATGTGAGTAATGTATGAGAACTTTATAAAGACTATGATAAATTACCTGTTGTAAAAGAGTGGTGAAACTCTAGTAAACCTACTGGAAAATGAGATTGTTCAAAGATTTATGTTGCAATTACAATAACAATTTATGCTAAAGAGTAGTAAAGTTTTGGTTTAAGAAATATGCATGGAATGGCTTGAGCATGTGAAGGAGAATGTTTTTAGTGTGTATAAATTTATTACTGTACAAAATTATGAGGAATTCACCAAATTATATGTATTCATTTTTTAGAGAGTCTATGATTGAAAGAAATGAGAAAAAAACTAGCAACAATGGAATCTGTGTTTAACCCTACAAAGGAGGTGGGATACCTCATAAGTTGAGTCAACAGAGTGGACAACTTAGAATTAGTCCCTAACCCATTAAAATAGCATTCAATAGGGAACATTAACATCCAGTAATAGTTTTATCCAGGGAGGACACATCAATAAATACATTCTGAACTTAGAACATAATTCCAAACCTAATTTGTTAACTTTAGATAAACTGTATATGAGAATTATGTAGTTAACCTCATCAAAATTAAACTGGCACAATAAAAAAATCCTCCTAGTATCAACCATACAACTGCCTATTACATAGTTTAGAATAATGGTAAGAGCATATAATTACATATAAGTTGGAGATGAGTAACAATAAAACTTTTATCGAAATCTGTAACACAAAAGATAAATTATTACTACACATTCATAGCTAGTACAAAGAGATAAAACTGAACTTCAAAGACCATGTACATAGGAACAACATGCACTCAACGAGTTGTAGTAACTAGTGGCATGAGTTTGGCCCCAAAAAATTAACTCTGTTACGTCTCAGTAATTCAATACGAAACCAGAAACGTAAGGGAAACAAAGTTCTCTGCAAGGATTTCAGATGGTAAGTAGAGACTTTTGAATCACCAAGAGCATATGCATATGTATGATAGACGTTGATAGAAGTTGGATATCTATCTATATATATATATATATATATATATATATATATATATATATATATCTATATATGATAGATAGATATATCTGTGTGTGTGTGTTTAGTTCACGATCGGGACCATGGTCATAGGCCATTTAATAAAAGAAAACAATATTATAAAAAAATTTAAGATTAGAATGTAAAAACCCAAACCAATCCAATATAAGGACAATAAACAATTCCAATATCAGAACAATAAACCACTTGGCAGTGGAGGAAAAATATTACACCAATAACTCCTAGATCGAGCAACTGATAAAATCCTTGTGTTTGCACAAAAATATGTAGATGTGAATGGAGCAATATAATAACTTTGGTTGTTCTTGTAATTTCTATAGACATTTTGAGCATGGAAAATTTTAGGGGCTAATGTTCGCCCAGTGGGCTAATTTTCCATGATTTTTCCACAAAAAAGATTCGCCAATTTCCAATTTTATAAAAGACGATTCGCCCAAATTTTAGAATATAAAATTATTTTACCTTAAAAATCGCCAACATTATATAGAGACTATATATAAAATAATTATAAATTTGATTAATTTTACAAATATATCAATAAACATTTATAATTTGCATATTAGGGATTAGTGAGATTCGCCAATGTTTTAAACTTCAAGAAAATTTTCCATCCTTAAAATTTTCCTTGATTTTGAGTGACTTTGATCATAATTCCATTTATAGTGATGTTGTTAACATCGTCAAAACCATATTTTTTTCCAATAATTCTAACATTGATTCCAATCCTTGGTCCACATTTAAGCCTTTCAATGGAAATGTTTAAAGAGCCTCCCCCAATGGAAATACAATCATCTCTTATTCTTATGATGGCATCTTGAATCACCACATTGGAAGCTCGTAAGTGGATCCGACCAGTGTTAATGTTGCCACCTAGAACCTTGATCTTTAGTCACTCTTCCTTAATGATGTCACAACCATTGAATGTGATGTTGGCCTACCTACTATTGATTGGAATAATGTTCCTAATGACTAGGTTAATATTTCCACTAAATTATTCTCTTGGCTAGAGTACACACTACTTCTAGTTGCTCTAGAATAGTCTTGTGATAGCCTCCCCAATGATCATATCAGGGTTGAGGGGAAATACACAAACAAGTGAAGATGCAATCCCATAAATGCAGATATTCTGAGATCTGAGAAGATATTTGGCAAATAGAAGATAAAGGAACATTCTCCACGTCCTCCATTGCAATTGAAAAATGTCCCTTCTTTAGTACCATGGAGGAATTATATTTCTTCTCCTTGTAGTCCTTAAAACTTCTAGAGGATTTCAATAGCGCTGAGAGACTATTAGTAGTTGCACAAGTAGGCAAAATCAATTTTCCACTTGAAATGAGTTCCTTTGCAAAGATGCTCTTTATATGGATCCTCTAGGTACCTTATCTTGTTTTCGCTTCCATTGTAAAGCCAAAACACATGATCAAGAATTAAGGGCACACTGTAAGCATGACGAATTTGGTGGGCATGAATTTTCTCACCCATCTGTTCCACATCATTTATTTTTAGTATATTTGTTCCACCATTGTTTTTTCCATCCTTGTTAAATTCTATTTTTTCTCTCACCAGCCTTGGATAGATCCATAAATGTCAAATATCTAGGTGATTTGAAACCAACAATATTTGTTGCATCCCCATTCAATGCATCAAAATATTTTATTTTCTTTGGTTCCCTTCTTTCGAGATTCTTGATATCAAAAAATTCCTTTGATTCTTTTCTTTCTGAATTCTTGAAATCAAAATGTTTACCAATCCATTTATTGAACTTAATTTTATCAATGGATGTGTCCATTCAGACTGAATCCTTTCAGAATAACTCCAGATAGAAGTTTGAAGACATATGACTTGATTCTACCTCTCACTTGGTCCAAAATTCTCACCTTATTCTTTTCCCCTTCCAACTCATCATCAGCTTGAATCAATATTTTCTGAGTTATCAAATCCTCAACGTCAAAATTCCATGTTCTTACCCATTGCTTACATCCATCCTATGATAATGCTTCTTTCTCTACAGAAGGAATTTTCCTTAATGCAAGTTGTGCAACATATTTGAGTTGGATTTATTTTACGTGCTCCCACAAGGGAGGAAAACCAGGAAAAAGGTTACAAACAACATATGGAGTTTTTCCTTTCCTAAAAAATGAATACTTCGACAGTTTCTCTGTCGTCTGATGTTTTATTTGACCTTTCACTAGGTATATAATAATCATAATCAAGCCGAGGTGGTGCATTTTATATCTTCATAGGTAGAACCTTCATAGGAGGTTTGTTTTAGAATAGAGGATGACCATGTGCGAGTTCTAATGTTGTTAATCAAAGTGGCGATATATCAGCCATGAAATTATATCCATTACCTAACTATAAGACCACTGGTGCCATCCAACATAGAGTTCCCGAAAAGGTATTGTTTCTTTATCGTTTCTTTTACCTATCTCAAACATGCAAGTTGGAATGCCAAAATCACCGAGTTTAATTGCACCACCACATTCAGTGAAGATGTTCCCAACCTTCACATCACGACAAATATGCCCTCGCCAATGAAGATACTCTAGAGCTTTAAGTGTTTCCTTCAGAATTGTAGCAATGACATACTCTCCAAAACCATATCAATAAGCTATTTTCATTATGTGAAATCATGAACCTTTTACCATAAAATGATCTACTACCCTCCATTTTCCATCATATTACAATTTCTTAAAGTGTTGATCCTTTCACAATAAACTTTAAACCTAACCTAATTTCTTGTATTCTTGGTTGATCTTTCTTACTATCACAATGAATAATATCTAAAGGAAATAATGATATTGTGAATAAAACTTATTACAACCAAGGATTATCATATTGAATCATGTTAGATCAAAATGGGTAGGATAATGGTTTTGGAATGTATAATAGAAAGACAATGGCGATGAGACACATTAAAAAAAGGGAAAGAGAGTGAAATGGAAAGATAAGAATGTCAAGTTCACAATAGGTGTTTATCACCATTCTATAAATATTTAACAAATTAAAAAGTTTCGACTTGAATTCTACCTAGGTTTTACCTCAATACCTTCAAGTTCCCATGCACGTTGATGATGAAACTAAATTTGAGACCTATGTACTCGTATGCTGATTCAAAACATAGTAATGTTGAGGACTACTAATTTTTTGATGTCGATTACTGATAAAAGTTGATGAATTTGATTTTCAAGGTATATCTGAGTGGCTATGAGAACATATAATGGTTACAAGAAACCTACAAGTACATGGACATGGTTGATACTACTTCTGAAAATATGAAGTTTGAACTTGTTCCTTCCACAATGATCCAAAAATAGATGTACCTCTCTTATTTCTAAACTAAGAGGTTGTAGTTGTTGTTGAATATTTCACAAAATGTTCAACGAATCTTGAACCCATGGTATAATTCTTTTCCATGTGATGAATTTGTTGGATTCAAACTTGGAAAGAGATCATTAGATTGCCACCCATTAATGTATGCCTTCAACCTATGCAAGACGATTCACTAGTGATGTTTGTGAGCATCAATACACCTTAGTACATGTAATATTCCTAGGGAATCTTTCTAGTAAATAACAAAGAAAACATGGACATAAAAACCGTGAAAATCAAACACATGAATCAGTCCATGAAATTGCACCAAAAATTGCTATGCTGAGCCATTTTATTATAATATGAAGAGGGTACGATGAGGTGCTAGAAAGATTTCACTTGGGCTTGCTCAAGGCAAGCTAGCTAAGCCCAAATGAACAATAAGAAGTCCCTCCCAAATCTGATGCAGCTCTCCCCTAACTCTGCATTGAAACTTCCAAGAAATATGTTGTTAGCTATGACGAAATGCTTCTAGGACCTCCTCTGGTGCTCAGAAAATTCCGAGAAATTAACCCCAAGCTCTCCACCAAAAACCCAAAAAAACCCATAAAGCAATCGGCAAAATGTTGACATTAGAATTTCAGCCCAAATTTCCCCTAACTCCTCTTATTGCTGGTTGTTTTGGGACCCATGTTTGATGCCTCAAATATTCCCAGAAGATTATATAATTTTAGATATGATATCCTTGTCAAAAACCCAAAAAAAATCAGAAAGGGTTTCCCTTGGTTCCAACCTTCAAAATTCGACCCTTCACAACTTGGCCCTCCACCAAATTCAAATTCTGTTACTGTGGCTTCTCCTATCAATATATACTCTCAAAAATACAATAATACTCCTCAAATGGCCCTCCAAATGAAATCCCATTAGCTCAGTTCCTAAATCCTTCTCTCAAGCCTCCCCACAATCAACTCCACCAATGACTGCGCAGTCCTGGGACAAGTCTACGCAAGCCCAACCAAGAATTTTTTCTTGCTAAGAAGGGCACTCTCAACTCCCATAAATTCTCTTCCTTCACCTACAATTTGCACAAGGAATTGCCCAGTAATGGTATAACCTCTAATTTCAGTACCCCACTTCACCCAAGAATTGTGTGGTTCTTCTTCTGCATCTAGGATGAATCTAAGGCAAGTCATACCACCTAATACTAGTCCCCCATGTCTCCAAAAAATCATGACAATACTCCCTAGGGTGGAACTCATGGTACAACAAAGAAGAGGGTGATATTTCCCCTTGGAAACCTCTGGTGCTAAACAACACTTGTGACTCAACTGAATAGTTAAAGCAACAATGTGTAAATGTCAAATTATCAAAAGGTGTCCAATGTTTGCTTCAACCCTCTATTTATAATTATTGCCTCACCTTTCCTTATGGGTCCCTCATCCAAATATTTTGACCTCCTTTCAACAAAATCAATTTTTCCTCCAAGGTCTACATATTCCATGAGGGGTGAACCCCATATTCCACTAATATTGAAGTTTTTTATTTCTCCTATGTCCCATGTACCAAAAATGTCTCCAATGCCCAGATTACAAAATTGTGTTATGGTTAGAACTTCCCCAATAAACTTAGTTAATATTGTTAAATAAAAAAACAACAACTGGGAATGTGACAGCCCTCCCCACCAAAAATTGCTTGTCCTCAAGCAATTCCTAAACAAGAACACTCTCTAATTTTTTATCCCCAATGCCACTGCAAAATATGCCAAGGTCCCGAATGCACCATTGAATCATCCCCAACCTCTCCACTGACCTATCATGAAGGTATCCCTCAATACTAAGATCCCAAGTCATCTTGTCCAACATGAATCTCCCCTTGCTCCATTTAGTACGCTGCCAAGTATAAGTACCAAAAGCCCTCTATATAGCATCAATCAGTAGGGAATCATGATAATGTGGCACCATGCCCAACTCCTCACAAAGCGGTCCTACAAATTAGTCCATCTAATACACTCCAAGAGTAAACTCTTGAAAATACCACCCAATCCCTGTGGAAATAAAGTCTCTCTCACATGATCTTCTCGAGATATCATCCTAGTGACCAACCTTCCATGCTAATGAAGTTACCCACACCATCAATGACTCATTAAAGCCCAATGGAAGATCTGAATTATCTCCTCATGTAGTAGCTAGCTCAACGCTAAAGGTGATTGAGCTGTGAAGTACTGTGATGATCATGTCCCCTACTAGTCTTAGAAGGGTTCCACCATGTTGGTGTTGTGCCACTCTGACTATGACATATTCCCCATCGTGACCAGACTATACCCTCCTCACTGGGGACCTAATGGCAAAAAATATATGAATACCAAGCTCATCCTACCCAGACATCACCATGATGCCAATGTCTACCTATCCACTGCCAATCTTGGTCCTGAGCAACAACACAATAAATATTCCTCACCATATAGTGGGGGTCTCAGTGATCACCCATGTGTCAAATCCAAGGTGAACTAGATCACTCTCTGCCATGTCTCTGATCATCACAAAGTGGAGTGACATGTCAGCTAACTAAATCCTTAGATCCCATAACAAGATTCACTATGACATAGTCACGATGACTGTTGGAACCCTCCTATTCCATATCTTTTCTCCCTATATGTAATGAATGTATAGACTCTACATGTTGTGAATCAACTAGGTGAACTCAAAATTTCCCTATGCCTATCATACCACAGCATGACATTTGTGATCCTCCCTCCTAAAAGTGCACCCTAATACTTCCTAGAGTCCATGCATCTACTTGTAGATGAGGTCTACCATCCACTGCACCTCATGATCATATAATTCCTCCGATTTCTTGCTAAAAGTGCATCATGTAGCTCGCTCGCAATCACCCCCCCAAGTGTGAGCCCAGGGGTGGAACATATGCTACCTTAGCAATAAACCACATCATCCCTAAGCCTGTATTTGTCAGCTCATGTACCCACCAAATGTATCAACTAGAGAGTGTCCCTATTTCCCATGACACATTCTGTCTCATCCATCTGCCTAGGGTGATTCTCGCATGTCATGTTGCTTGTACTGAGAGCATTAGAGGGAAACAACTAAATGACCTACAACTGTAAGAAATACTAGAGCATGATAGGTGGGTAATTCCCCAAGGGTGTGACCAATAATCTATCGGGATACTAAAGAGTAATCCTATGGACGCCCTTCTTTTCACCTTGGATTTACTGATAACCCAATCAAAGACTTGTCTCCACTGAACATGTTGTCCCCAGATGCTAAAGAATTTCCCCATCAGTTCGACATGAGCTTCTCCTGATGGTAAATATAACGTCCATGCCCATAAGTATCCTTGGAGGCAACAATCCAAGAGCATATTGTGTCACACCATATGTCATGGAATACCACAAAGTATCCTTGTACTCAAAGCAATGTGAACCAATCCTCCTACTTCACAATGCAATAAAACACACTGTGACACACCACAATGCACCTCCATCTATACCCACCAACCACTACTCAACGTTGGATGCTCCTACGCATCCCTGGGTCTCATGGCCTAAAGTTGTGATAGTATGCTTTGGCATGCGCCTAACTAACACCTCCATAGTCACATCACCAGGTCCTCTGATGAATGGATCTCCATAATCTCGAATAAGTCGATATCCCCTCTTGATCCTCCCTAAGAGATCTAACATGTGAATCTCCCTATGTACCTGTGGGGCTGTCCCAAAGGTGTTGCTTCTTGGAAACCATTTTTCCCCATATATACATGGAAAATCCTCCCCTCCATACAAGGAACTATCCATTGCCTTGTTGATGCCACCATCTCTGACAACCTCTTGCCAAGGTATACTGATCATCCTATGCCCCCACACATGGCCAACATGTCGAGACAACTCATGGTATGTACTTGCCCCTATGTCAGCTTGACTTGTCATGGTGTTGCCTAAAACTTTGGTGGGAATGTGAAAATGGGAGTGACTACAATCATTGGATCCATAATCCTGCTACTACCCTGACTTACCCAATCCGTGGAGTGGTGGGGAGTCCCACATGGGTCATAATGATGATCCAACCTTTGAGCCCCTTTGGAAAACCACGACCCCTACTGAACTATGCTCCTGACCATGGATGTATCCAAAATCCTAGTCATCCCTATCAGGTACCAACTAAATAAGTCATGCCACCCAACCCCATGAGAGGGATCAAATGCAAGGGTCCCTAAATACGTAACAAGTCCATCATGCAAGTGTTGCACCATACGCAACTCATGTCACCTCATCTCACTGGCCTTGTCAACATATACAATATTTCTATGTAACTTAGGCTCTCTCCCTCCAATGTACAAAGATAACTTGACAATACTGCAGGCCACATCGTAAGCCTGAAGAGATCTACTAATGCAAGTACTACAACTCTTCTAACTTCTTGTGCATCTATCTTCTCGACATTGATGATAGACCCAAAGAATGATTGCCCATCGTCCTCCATCATGGACTCAACGAGAGTCTCAAGTTGCCCCACCACAGATACCTCCTCAAGCATAACATCCTCATCTAGCTCACACTTCTCAAGGTGCCCTCCGTGTTGTTGTATGTAGCTATCTTCTAGGAACTCTGTCACAAATCTAGGTACCTTTGTGCCTACTGGTACCTCATCAATGGATGGTGCCATCGGTGTGTGCCCAATTGTCTCCATCAATGTGTCAATCAGGTATACCAAAGGAAACTCCCACAAGGGTGGATCCCATGTCATGTTATGTGTATCTACATGCTCCTCATAATCCTGTGTGGCTTCAGCTTTATGCTCGACCTCCTCATTAGTCTCTTAATGTCTAAAACTAGGTCTCCACCAATAAAATCACCTCTAGGTCTCATCCTCTAACTACCCACCTCTACATGATGTTCCAACTCCTCAACTATACTTCTCCTTCTCCTATTTATCCAAGGAATGATGAATGGTAGGATGGTCAAAATGACCATACGTGTTGCTGTTGTACTGCTGGGATGCACGTGTATGTACTTGGCTTCTGTGTTGGTTATGTATCTGGCACTACATCCCCTCTAGAATCTATTCGTTCTGCCTCACCAATTGTTGGATCTACCTCATCAACTCCTCCATTATCTTGCTAGCCTCCCCACAACTAGCGAAGATCATGCTCTGATACCACTGTAATATTCCTAGGGAATATTTATGGTAAATAACAAAGAAAACATAGACATGAAAACCATTGAAAATCACACACATGAATCACTCCATGAAATTGCACAAAAAATTCTTTGTTGAGCGATTTTATTATAATATGAAGAAGGTACAATGAGGTGCTGTAAAGAGTGCAACTTAGATTTCTCAAGGCATGTTAGCTAAGCCCAAATGAATAATAAGAATCCCCTCCAAAATATGATGTGGCTCTCTCATGGCTCTACGTTGAAACTGCCAAGAAATATGTTGTTGGTCCTGAAGAACCTCTATCAGGGCCTCCTCTGGTGCTTCAAAAATCTTGGGCAATTAACGCTAAGATTTCCACCAAAAACCCACAAAGAAATTGGCCAAATGTTGACTTTGGAATTTCGGCCCAAATTTCCCCTACTACTCTTGTTGTTGGCTAAGTTGGGACACCTGTTTGACCCCTCAAATATGCCTAGAAAATTTTGTAATTTTACATATGAGATACTTGTCAAAAACCCAGAAAACCCCATTAAGGGTTTCCCTTGGTTCCAACCTTCACAATTTGACCCTTCATACCTTGGCCCTCCACCAAATTCGAATTTTGTTAGTGTGGTTGCTCCTATCAATTTCTTCTCTTGAAACTACAACAATCCTCCTCCAATGGCCCTCCAAATGAAATCCTAGCAACTCACCTCCTAAATCCTTCTCTCAAGCCTCCCCACAAGCATCTCCACTAATGACTACGTAGTCCTGGGAAAGTCTACGTAGACCCAACCAAGAAATATGTCTTGCTAAGAAGGGCACTCTCAAGTACCATAAATTCTCTTCCTTCACCTGCAATTTGGACAAGGAATTGCCCATTAATGGTATAGCCTCTTATTTCAATACCTCACTCCACCCAAGAACTGTGTGGTTCTTTTTCCACGTTGAGGCTGAGGCTAAGGCAAGTCATACTACCTGAGGCTAGTTCCCCAAGTCTCCACAAAGTCATGAAAATATCTCCCTTGGGTGGCACTTGTGGTCCAATGAAGCATAGGGTGACATTTCCCCTTGGAACCCTATGGTGCTAAACAACACTTGTGACCCAGTTGAACAACTAGAGCAACAATGTATAAATGTCAACTTATCAAAAGGTGTCCAATGTTGACTTCAACCCTCTATTTATAATTGTTGCCTTACCTTTCCTTGTGGGTCCCTCATCCAAATATTTCAACCTCCTTTCCACAAAATCAATTTTTCCTCCAATATGTACATATTCCATGAGGGGTGGCCCCCATATTCCACTAATATTGAAGCTTTCTATTTCTCCTAAGTCCCATGTACCAAAAATGTGTCCAATTCCAAGATTACAAAATTGTGCTATGCTTATCACTTCCCCAATAAACTTAGTTAATACTGTTAAATAAAAAATCAAAATTTGGGATATCACAGTACAACTTACTAGGGATGAATGAAGGTGTTGAAGTCGATTCACTTGCAAGATTTGACAATCAGAGGATGTTGACTTATTCCCTCTAACATCAATGAAGGCCTACCTTCCATTGATGCATACAAACCTCAAGGTACTAAAACATGTCTCTAGTCTTGAACCCAGATAATGTTGAAGTTGGTTGGTCAAGACTCATAACAAGGAGGGCCTTAATGCATCCCACATAAGCTAACATGAGTACATACAAGAACTTGAAGAATTTGCAAAGGGAAAATAATATAATGTAGAGATTATTGAGAACTTGGACAACTAGTAGAATAGTTTTCAAGAAAATTCCTTGCCTAAATATGCCAATATCTAAGTTTTCACAATTAGACTTATTTTTAGTTTTACTATTCTATTTATTTACTCTTCTACACTAAACTACTCTACTTCAAAAAAAGCATCCTCTCAAGTGTAAGCATATCTCCAATGAAACCATGTGTGCAACAAGACACCAAATGTTCTCATACTCGGATTTGAGAAGTAGGATTTAATGTATACCAAGGTATCATAGACAAACCTCTTCAAATGATATGATAATAAGAGTTGTTGAAGAAGAGAATGTTTCTTTGATCTAATGGTCATATGGAACCAAATTATATTCAATGTATTCATTATGTTCCTATCTTCCTTTCTTATATGATCCACTCTATATGACCTCCTCTGCCATGCCATGTAGATCTCATGCTATCTAACGGTTGGTCTCTTGGGTGCATTGTTACACTAAAAAATGTCACCATGGCTATTTACAGTTAGTATGGCTCTATCAACAGTCATGCTATCCTCCTGGGCAAGTCTTATGCCTCTGCTCTCCATGTCAAACTCCAAAAAGAGAGAAAGTCTTTGTAAATGTGTTTATCTCTGGGTACGCAAATTCTCTCGGCCTTACCTGCGTATACGCACCTAATGTTCACAAAAGCTGCGTACTTGTACGCTCTGTATGTAAAGGGGTAGGTGCGTACCCCTGTAAAGGTCAAAAGGCGCAAGTTTCACTCCAAAAACGTTACTTGTGGTCATTTCTAGAGGCTTCTAGAAGTATGTTTGACGTGTATGAAGCGCCTCCAGATGGTTCATGTACCCCTACCAAAGAGGAACTTATCCCATCAATAAGAGAGCTATCCCATCCAAAGAGGGTATTATCCCATTGATGGTGGACCTGATTAACTTCCTCTTGAACACTATAAATACAAGCATTGGGCTAGAAGGAGGGTAGGTTGAAAGCTAAACATTTCTAAGGGTAGATGCTGCTGGAATTAGGACTTCCATTTAGAAGCTTGTGAGGAGAGATTGCCATCTTTGCTTGTTCTATTTGGAGGTGGGTGAGCTTTGTCAAAGTAAAGGAGAACTCTTGATGGACCCTGGGAGGGACTTGCACAACACCAAGGCTCAGGTTGTAATTGTTCCTTTTGTTTCCTATTAATGCAAATGAGTCCATTCTTCTCAATAACTTGTTATTTATGAGTTGTTTCATGTACTCCTTGGTCTATGTGTTAAATATGTTTTATTTTATGAGATTATCAAGTGCTATTTAATCATTTTATTGTTAGTGAATGCAGGTTTCGAAGTGAAGGAGGAGCTCATCCAGATCAGCGAGGCTGGACTACTACAACATCGTTGGACTACAGGTAGGATCTAAACACTTGATTTCTCGTATAGTAAATGCATGTTTAGAGAAGGATCGCTCTTGTTTGTCTTGTTTGTCATTAGAGAGTCTTAGGCTCCTAGGGAGGTTGGTTTTGTCCGCACTATCGCCTCTTTCCGCCTGACAAAATGGCGACTCCGCTCGGGAATCCATTGATGTGAAAGTTTTTTCCTTTTTATGCAACTTTGATCTGAGAAAAGTCATTTATTTTCTGGTTTTTGACTCTATGACTTTGTATTTGGGTGGGTTAGCTTAGGGTTAGATTGAATTTAGTTTTTCTTGGCTTTTTCAGTAGTACGCACCCTCTGAGTATTGCACGGTGCGTACCTGTACGCACTGTTGCTGTGTGCACAGAGCGGGACCGCAGCTGTCTTAACAGATTGCCTGCATACCCTGCTAAAAATTAAGAAATTTCCATTTTTTACACTTTTCCTCTTAGATTTTTCTTTTTCTTAGTTTTTACTGCCCAGATCCATTAGTCTCTTGTCAAAGATCTTCCCCTGAACTTGTTGCGATAGCATTGAGTGTTTTAGTGGATTTCATAGAAGTTTAAGCCCTAGGGTTTGATTTTTGAGTAGGTCCTGTAGTGACTTTGGCGGTAGAAGTTGTCAAACCTTAGATCTCTCTGGTTTTGTCAGCCTTCTTAGGAGTCGGACCTGTCATAAAGTCTACCTGTGAGAGAAACTTACCTTTGAGTTGTCTCTTTGGCAAATTTCGAAGTGCTTGTTAATTGAGTATTGAATTCCATTTTACAAAAAAAACAAAAAGATTTGAGTTTTGTTTTGACTGGTCTTTTGATTCTGCATTAGCTGGTCCTTGGCTTGATTGTGGTCAAGTAAAACAACCTAGAATCATCCTTGTAGGCTTTTGCCTCGTTAGGTTTGCTTTAGAGTAAATTTCTTTTTGATTTGCTTGTGAGTCAATTTTTCATAGATTTTATAGCTTTTGAGATTGATTTTCGTTAAAATAGATTTATATGCTTTATTAAATAAGAGAAAATACAAAAACATCTCCTTTGAAAAGTTTTGTTTCAAGTAGCTTTGAGGGATTTTGAAAGAAAAAGAATTTTTCGTGCACGTAAGGAGTGGTCATGTTTGTATGCTTGGAAAGATAAAGAGAATTGTTTCTTTGATTGTCTTTACTAAGAAAGTTGTTTTCTATAAAATTTGCATTTTCCAACTCTCTTAGTTAGGAGTTTCATTGAAAGAGAAAAGTAGCGTAAATCATCTTAGGTGCATTTTTGTATTGGTTTGAGTCGAGTCTACACACCATTGGTTTCATTTCCGCTACCTTTTGTCTTTAAGAAAAACCATAAAATTAACGCTTAAAGTAAAATCAACTTAGTAACTTTTATTTACTAGGGCTCTGAAACACCAATTTAGATCAGGCTAGTGTCTTGGAGTAGGAAAGTAATTAACTCTCCAAGACAACAAAACCAAACAAGTAGCTTATCTTGTGATAGAATAAATCCAATTGTCTCATTTGTACTCTGGGAAAGCTCCTCTTAAAGGAGAAGCACGAGCTCATGTCCGAACCAGTGAGGGGATCAATCCTCCCTCGTTGGGAACGACGCCAGACATGCACGTATTAAAAATGGTAAACCTCGGATTAACCATTGTCGAGGAGCCAGGGGTCACTTGTCGGTAAACCTTGGATTATTGTCAAGGAACCGGCAAGGGGATTGAGCTTGATACTCTGCCCTTGCGTGCTGTCGGAGTGTAGACTGTTCCCCAGGTGCATTTGTTGCGGTTGGTAACCTTAGTGACCATTATCTTTAGGATTCTACCGAGGTGACGGTGGAAGGAAGATCCCACTGTACCTGGAGCAGACGTCGGCTAGACTCACTTGGATTTTCCGGGGGGTTCACTTCACTCGAGACGGTTAAAGTGGAGGAACTTGTGCCGGTCTATTCATTAAGCAGGTTGCCGGGGTAACTGTTCCACCCGCCACTTCTGTACTGAATCTGGCGATGTTGGGTTTCATCTACAACTAGCGTTTTCGGTCTGGAAGGCTACTGTTTGTGCTTGGTTTGATGCCCTAGATTCTTTAGGCATGTGATTCAAATTTGTTTGGTTCTTTAGCGACTTTAGGTGGTTTGATTTGAGATTTTACTTTGTTTTCGTGTGTAGTAGTTAAAAGTTTTTAGCTGTGGTGGAATTACCGAGACAGTCCTGTAGACTTCGGGGCAAGTCACCTGAGATTGTCACCGGAACTGATTTGTTGAGGAAACTCCGTAGATCACGGGGTGGATCTCCTGAAAACGTCCCGGGACAGTATGAAGGATTGAAGGTCCTTGTAACTCCTCCTAGTGGCATTAAAGTAGGTTCACCTGAAGAAGGAGAATCTTCCTTGGTAGTCCATCCAGATTACCAAAGTCTAGAGATAGGTTATAATCCCGAAGCTGTTACAGTTTCTGAGCTTGCTGGTAGTTTTTCGTCTACTAGTGATACAGGTGAAGAACCTGAAATATCTGAACCTGTTACTCCGACTTCTAGTGTTCTAGATTCACCAAGCGTAGAACAAGTTATCACCGAAAATCTTCCTACTGGTCTGATTGCTATTGAGGAACTTGCTCCAGAGGAAGAAATAGGCGTTGATGTCAGGTTCAGTTCCCATTTCTCAACCTCAAGGTGGCTAATTACCGCCTGGGGGGCAGCCTCAATTAACCCCTGGGGGGCAACCTCAAGGTACAAAAATTGTGTCTGGAGGGCAACCTCAAGGTCAGTATATACCTATGGTGCAATACATGCCTCAAGGTCAACCCCAGCCTCAATATGTACCCCAGGGTCAACCTCAGTATCAATATTTACCTCAAGGGTATCAACCTCAAGGTCAAGGTCAACCCCAGTATCAGTATTTACCCCAAGGTTATCAACCTCAAGGTCAATACTCGAGTCAAGGTTATCAACCACCTCAAGGTCAGTCATATGTTCCAGGTATGGGAACTGTACCTTTCAGTTATCAATCCTATCCTCAATCCGGTCATGGATCTCAGTATTCTCAACCTGTTACGGGTCAATTCCCCGGAATAATGATGTGGGATGCATCACAAGGTCAACAGGTGTTGCAGCCAAGTATACAGTTGGTACCTCAAGCTGGACAACTCGTAGTTTCTGGTCCACCCCAGCAACCGCAACCTGTCCAGTCAAATGTTCAAACTTCTGTAACTTCGGTAGTTACTCAGCCGCCAATTGCACCTAGTACTCCATCTCAAACGGCTGCTGCATTTACCGCTACATCTGCCGCACTTACTTCTGGAGTATCGACGGCTTCGGTTTCTACTGTCTCTGCAACCACTCCTCAGAAATATTTACCGTTGTCTGGATCTACGATTCAAACCACGGTCTAGATGCCTATAGGTCAGCCTGGTATAAGTACGGTTGTCACTACTCAACCTCAATTTGTTCATCAACCGTACCAGGGACAGTACCAATATGGGCAAGCTGTCCAGCAGCCGGTTTACCAGTATCAACCGTATCCTGGGTACACTTATCAACAACCTCAACAACCCCAGTACGGTCTGATTAATCCTGGTTTTCCAGGAGGATATAATATCCCTAATGCGATTCCTGTTCCTAGTTATCCTGGATATCCTCCTCCTGGGACTGGTCTTGTGACCCAGAGTTTTAGAGATCCTAACCGGCAATTACCGTTTATCGCAACTTTGGATTTACCAGACTTGACGCGCCTAATGAACGATCCAATTCAATATCTTCCGTTCTGGCCGCCAATGCCAAATAAGTTGCCCAGTGATATACCCAAGTTCGAAGGTAAGTCTGGAGAGGATCCGTCCAATCATGTGATGACTTACCACCTCTGGTGTGCTTCAAATTCTATCTCGAATGATTCGATCCGCTTACGTCTTTTCCAGCGTACACTCATTGGTCTTGCGGCCAAGTGGTACATTGAGTTACCACGGGCCTCTTTTTACAATTTCAGCCAGTTAGCTACCTCGTTCATAACTCACTTTCAGTTGCCGGTCAGATACGATAACGGCACGAAGTTATTAACTTCACTAAAACAATCGATGTCCACGTATATTTCTGATCACATTCATGAGTGGAGACGTCGAAGAAGGTTAGTGAAAGTTTTTATTCCGGACCAAATCTTAGCTGAATGGTTTGTTAAATCATTATTACCGAAGATTACTGAAGATGTAGCTAAGGCCGGAGTAGTTACTGAGGAGCAAGTCATTGCTCAGGCACAGTACCTTGACTCAGTTTATACTCAGTTAGGTACGTTACACAAGAAGATTCCAGATCTTCCAAAATCAAATCAAATCGTTGCTGCTCCTTCGGGATCTCATGCCGCTGATGGTATGATTGGCATCGTGAACACAAAGAGCAAGAAGAAATCTTCCAAGACTTCTACTACTCCTATAATCACCTTGCCTGATTCCCCGACAGGAGAGTCGTCTCCTGAACTTTCCGCCGATATTCACGCTGTAGAGTCATCTACGGCCAAATCAAAAAACAATGGAAAGAAGAAAGGAAAGAAGAAGGCTAAAGTATACAAGGCTTCGAAGGAGAAAACGGAAAAGTCGGAAACCAATGACGAAAAGCACAAACCCCGATATCCTTGTCTTATTTGTGAAGAAGATCATTTTACAAGAGATTGCCCTCATCGGGCCGAGGTTGTGAAAATATTCAAAGGTTCTCCCACTCCTGCTGTGTTAAAAGATCCATTTCCAAAGCAGGAGAGTAAGATGATAGGTTCTTCCTCGACTGCTAGTGAAGAATCCATTTTGATGATGTCTCATGTGAGGATTGCGACTCGGTCGCAAGATTATGGTAGTAAGAATCCTGTTGATGGTAAGGAAGTAGAATCTTCTCACTCTAATCCATCAACATCAGCTCCTGGTTCTGATCCACTACAGATCGAAAAAGCTAACCCGGACTTAGTAATCAAACCGCTCGCCAAGGGTGTACTTCGAAGGTCTGCTTTCAATCCACATGCGAGAGCAGCCCAGAATTACAACATTGTTGAGGACTTAGCTGTTTCACCCTCAGCAATGTCGTCTTTAGAAGTGCTGCAATCATGCCCAGCACAACGAAAATTACTTTTGTCAGCTATCGGAGTTGTTGATGTTCAGGACCCGAATCTGATAATCTTCGATCTAGAAAATAGTACACCGCGTCTACCCCATCAAATGGCTTTCCAAATTCCAGTGATAGTCAAAAACAGGCCTATTCATCGGACTGTGATTGATGAGGGAGCTTCTACGTGTATTATGTCGATTCAATGTTGGAGATCGCTTGGTTCTCCTTCGCTGAACCAATCCCCGACCATCCTTAAGGCCTTTGATGGCCGTGGGTTCCGTCCGTTTGGTATTCTACAGGAATTGCCTATAGGTGTAGAAGGTAAAACCGTTAGTCTGGATGTGGAGGTGGTTGATGCCCCTCTAGCCTACAACCTTCTTTTGGGTCGAAGTTGGTCATATGCTATGACAGCGGTCGTTTCATCGGTCTTCAGAGTAATAAAGTTTCCACATAACGGTAAGATCGTGACCATTGATCAGCTGACATACTTTTCATCTGACCCAGCCTCTTCAGAGAGTATCCAGCATGTCGGTAAGACGACAATCCCTTATAGGGACGTTGGCGTAGGTTTAGTTAAAGATTCCGGTTTACTGGGAACTTTTCCTTTCCCTCCAATCAACGCAGACCCTTCATTTGCATCAATTCATATGATTACATCAAACACCATTATTTCTGATGATCCTTGGATTGTCCCATCTGAATCTGAGATAGACTCATTCGGTGATGCTATGCCTTTGAGTCCATATGAAATTGCTTATGAAGCCATCATGTCTTTTACCGACTCGCGTTCAACCCGAATCGACCAAATGAATGTGGTCAGTGAAGAGTCACTTTTCACATCAACCTTAGAACGGATAACGTTTCCCGAAGTCATGTCATCTGACGAGCAACTTCGCGAAATCCTAAGTGTAGACGATCTACCATGGGAAGATCTCCATCACAGCTCTTCGTTTTTACCTAAGGATGATGCTTTTGAAAATGATTTTTCATCTATATTTACCGCTGAATATGTCAAAGACGCTCAGAATCCAACGAAACATTCTGATTCAGAGTTGAATTTAGGGAATATTTCTCGCACTATTCCCATTGACATTTCATTGAAGCCCGGAATTGAGGAAAACATTCATATAGGTGCCTCATGTACAGGAGATGAAATTCGAACTTACAAGGCCCTATTCAAAGAATTCCGCGATGTGTTTGCCTGGTCTTACGAGGAAATGCCAGGAATCGATCCTGCCATTGTTGTTCATGAAATAAAGACCTACCCGGACGCTAAACCCGTCCGGAAACGGTTGCGTCAGATTCACCCTCGGAAAGCGGTTGTGATTAAAGCAGAAGTCGAGAAGTTGTTGAAAGCAGGTTTCATTTATCCAATCCCGTTAACGGATTGGGTAGCGAATATTGTTCCGGTTAACAAGAAACAAGGAACAATAAGAATCTGTATCGACTATAGGGATATAAATCGAGCTTGTCCAAAAGACAACTATCCAATGCCTTATATCGATCAAATCATTGATGATTGTGCTGGAAGTGAAATGTTTTCCTTTATGGATGGTTTTTCGGGCTATAATCAAATCAATATTCTAGCTGCCGATCAACCAAAAACGACATTCATTTGTCCATGGGGGACATTTGCTTATTGCAAATTACCTTTTGGGCTTAAGAATGCCAGAGCCACTTTTCAACGGGCGATGTCTTACGCATTTCATGACATCAAGCACATTGTGCAACCGTACCTCGATGATTTGCCTGCTCATTCTTTACATCGAGCTGATCACCTTGTCCACTTACGAGCAATCTTTATGAGGTGTAGGCATTATCGAATTCGGTTGAATCCCCACAAGTGTGTATCTGTATAGAGACAGGTCAATTGCTGGGATTTGTTGTTTCAAAAGCCGACATTTGCGTCGATCCCTCGAAGGTCGAAGCTATCATCAAATTGCCTCCTCCTTCGAGTTTGCGCCAACTCCAAAGTTTGCAAGGGAAAGCACACTTTTTACGCCGATTCATTCCAAACTACGCCGAGGTCACTAAAGGTTTTACACGGTTGTTGAAACAAAACGCTCAATTCTTTTGGGACGAGATTGCCCAACAATCTTTTGATGCACTTAAGCACGCGTTGACCCATGCACCATTGTTGCATCCTCCCAACTACAACAAGGACTACTTCTTATATCTCGCAGCTTCGCATTCCACTATTGGAATGGTGTTAGTTCAAGAAGATGAATTCGGAGCGGAACATGTGATATATTATCTTAGTAGGACAATAAACCCCACTGAGCTAAAATATTCGCATGTGGAGAAATTGGCCCTGGCAGTCGTTCAAGCTATCCAGCGTTTTTGTCACTACATTCTTCTCCGTAAAACTACAGTTATTTCGGATTGGAACCCTATGATTTATATTTTTACTAAACAACTGCTAGGGGGCAAGTACTCTAAATGGATCGTTATCCTGCAAGAGTTCGACTTGGAGTTTGAGAAGTCCAAGTCTAAGAAATCCTTAGTTTTTGCGGAATTGATGTGTGATTTCCCGCGTGCTGACACAGAAACTGTGGCAGAGGAGTCCATTGCAGACGAATCTTTGTTTCTTATCAGTACTTTAGATCCGTGGTATGGAGATATAATCATCTATCTCCAAACCCAAACCTTTCGGCCTAAAGCTTCAAAGTCGGAACGTCGAAAAATTCGGTTTCAATCCCAGCAATAGAGGATTATTGGAGATACACTTTATCACCGGGGGGCAGACTTAGTTTTTCGACGTTTTTTAACTCACGAAGAGGCTGAGAAGGTTTTGAATGATTGTCACTCTGGAGCATGTGGAGGTCATATGTCTGGGTATGCCACAGCTCAGAAGGTGTTGCGCGCTGGCTATTTCTGGCCGTCCATGTTTAAAGATTGTATCATTGTGGTCCGAAAGTGCCACAACTGTTAAGTGTTTGATCGCAAGATGCGCGCACCACCTGCTCCTCTCCATCCTATAATTGTCGTTGGTCCTTTCGCCAAATGGGGTATCGATTTTATTACTTGTAACCCTCACTCGGCTGGGGGGCATGCGTATATCATCCTCGCGGTTGATTATTTTACTAAATGGAATGAGGCGATGCCTACATTCGACGCAAGCGGCAAAACAGCTGCAGTTTTCATATTCAATCATATTATAACTAGGTTTGGTGTCCCACAAGCAATCATCACTGACCATGGGAGCCATTTTCGAAACATCATGATGACTGAGCTTACAAGCCAGCTTGGTTTGCGCCACGATAGCTCTACTCCTTATTATCCGCAAGCCAACGGTTTGGTTGAGTCTATCAACAAAGTTCTGGTTATCATGATCCGACGAATCATTGTTATTCATCGGTCGAATTGGCACAACATGTTATTTTCAGCGCTATGGGCATACCGAACTTCAGTGAAAACTTCAACAGGGTTCACTCCTTTCCAGCTAGTTTATGGCTTGGAAGCTGTGTTACCCATTGAATGCGAAATCCCATCACTTCAAATGGCTGTCGAATTACTCCCAGCTACTTCCGAAGAGGAGAAACGTTTATTGTACTTAGCTCAATTAGATGAGACTTGACGTGACACTGCATTGGCAATTGAGACTCACGCGAAGCGAATGAAAGCTCAGTATGATAGAAATGTGACCCCTCGGAGTTTTTCGGAGGGAGACCTAGTGCTGTTATATGATCAAGCTAACGATAAGCTAGGTGCTGGAAAATTCGTTCCTATGTGGCATGGACCCTACATTGTAAAGCGAAAGCTAGCAAAAGGGACCTATGAGCTGGTAGATTTTGATGGGGACTCTTTGGGTAAACCCAGAAATGGACTTTACCTAAAGACGTATTATGCTTAAATGGTGGATATGGAGAATTTTTAGATTAGGTTTTCTTTCTAGCTAGTGTGTTTGTTAGTTTAGATAGTGTGCTTAGCTTAGAAAGTGTGTTTTTTGTCGTTATTCTGGCTTATCTTGGTTTTACTCTTGATATTGCAGATGTCGACGCCTCTCCAAACGTACATTGGATTTGCCGATGGTGCTTGTCGTAGTACACGGAATATCTCTTCCACAGCTTGGGTTATCTATTCGCCCTCTGACGAGTTAGTTTCTATGCATGGGGTGAGCCTCGGTCAAACGACGAACAACATTGCAGAATACAGTGCAGTGGTTGAATTATTGTCTGAATCTATTTCATTTGGAATTCGACGTTTGATAGTGAGATTAGATTCTGAACTCATTGTATTACAGCTTAATAGAGTATATGCCATTAGAAATCCTGTGTTATTAAGTTTGTTTTTGAGAGTGCGTCTCTTGGAACGTGAATTTGATTACATTGAATATCAGCATATTCCAAGGTCTTTAAATACATTAGCAGATGCAATTGCTTCTCGAATGTTGGACAGACATTTACGATAATCATGCAAGTAAATTTAAAAAAACATTTCATCACATATGTTAAACAAAATGACCCGGTAATAATGATATATATATATAGATAGGAGTGTGTCAAAAATATACATCGTCTTCGATCATAGGTTGAAAAACACCTTATGATCGGCAAAAATGATAAGTACAAAAAACCAAAAATGTCATACGTGTCTACAAAAGTGACTAGCCAATCACTGGTGGTGCTCTCTATATGAGACCATGCCCGCGCTACCCTACACAAGAACCTCCTAAAAGGTCCTGGGACTGCGACCACATAGCGCTGAAGTCGAATGGGAATGTCATCTATGGTGGTCTCTGGTATATCCGCCGTCAGACGCTCTAGATCCTGTTCCAGCTCGGCTAAGGTCTCTGCGGCCGCATCCTGTGGGGCTGGTGGTGGTACAGCTGGTACTCTCCTCTCAAAAGCCCGGAGGTTGGCTGGACGCCGTGGACCTACATCTGCATTTTGAAAATTTGTGCTGTCAGTTTTGAGGCAATATATAAAAAAAAATACATAATTTGAAAACTCGTGAAAAATGAAATACCTCTGTCGTCCCACTGTTCTCCCTGTGGAACAACCATGTCCGGATCATTCCGAAAATCCATTCCGGCATAAGGGAAGTCCTGAATAGCAAAGACCTGGTTCTCTAGCCAGTGAAAGTAACCATCTGGAAATCGAACAACTGTTGCGCCCTCATCAGGATGTCGAGCCATTACTGCAACCCATCTCGTCAACTTAGGCTCCCTAGGAGCCCCAACTGAAACTGTAAGATGCTGGTGGACCAGCATTGAAACTCTCTCTAGGGCAAACCTCACGACTAAAGGCCCATATCCAAAGGTCTTCAGTTGTCCTCTCTTTGCCCTGGTTAGTTGGCCCTTCAAATTAGCCAACGCAGCATCGCACCAGTTGAAAATGGTGCCTTGCAAGCAGTCTATAGCCATCTGCATTTGGGACCTGGTGGCTTGGTGCAAAGCAGCCACGCCGCAAATTCTGGTAACAGTAAAGGCTATCACCATAAGTTCAGGTCGGGATATGTACTTGATTTCTATCCCCTTCTCATGGTTTTGATTGTTGCACCACTCTAGCCGGAGACTAGCAAGGGATTCGCCACCCGGCCTAGTCCCGAATAGAGAAAGTTGCTCGCCCCTGTTAGGCAAGCCAGTGAGAAAATATATGTCGGAGGGCTCTATCTCGAGCTGGTGCTCTCCGATGTAGAAACATTGCTCCTGAATGTTCCACCTTTCAACCAGCCACTCAAGGAATGGCACCTGGCCCCTCATGCCAGGTATGGCCCAGTATTTGTACAGTCTGCATGCTTTTAATGCATCAATGGAAGGTTGATGACCTATCGCGGCCAAATCAACGTCCTCGTGCTCTCTTTCACGCCAATCAAGCATGGTGTGCTCCCTGCACATCATAAAACATCAGTTAGGATCCATAAAATTTAAAAATTTTGGTCTATTTTGGAGGTATGAGGGTTTCAATTTGCGTTTTGCGGGGTACGCACCCCGGCCTTTAGGAACAGAGCGCCTGTACGCAGCTGCCCTTAAGGCCGGGTGCGTACACCCCGTAATTTTCCCATTGAGAAAATATCGGGGTACGCAGGTCAGCAGTGCATGACCTGCGTACCCCGAAGTGCGCATCTTGAAACCCCAAGACCACCAAAAAATCAAATAAAAGCTTAAAAATGAATTCTAAATGGATGGAAATCAAGAGAGGGGTGTTGTAGAATACCTGGTGAAACGACGTTCGATTCTGACAGTCGGATTCTCCGCAATCTTCACAGGATGTTTCTTGTCAAAAGCCCTTTTCTCAACCTCAACAGTAAAATGGTAAAAATGACATGGTAAAAAGTCTTTTTATAGGTTTTTTGGATGAATGAATGCTAAGTTTGTTTATTTTTCACCATGAAAGGACATTTTTCAATGTATTTTTTCCCATCTTAAACAGGTATGAGTAATGTGTCGTTTTTGTGCAGGACAAAAGGACTTTAGAGTAAAATCATCATTTTTCATGAACCAAAACATCAGAGTCATCTTTTAAGCTCTTTTCTGACTCCTAAAACATGAAAAGATCGCCGAGTGTTTCTTTTACACTCGTTAAAACGGAATTAAAAGACGTTCCCCTTATAGCTCTTTTCTGACCGTAAAAACAGGAAAAGATTGCCGGGTTTTTGTCGTTTCAAACTCGATATGGAAATAAAACGACGTGTCCTTGATCGCTTTTTACTTTTCAGGTCAGAGACACTAATCATGAAAGTACTCCTTGGTCGCAAGATCAAGCGGTTCTCCCATGTATTATTTTATACTTTTTCGGGCTTGGGGGACACAAATTTACGAAAAAGTTCAACCTGGAGTCTTCTTAAGTTTTTCAGACTCTCTAAAAATTGAAAAATGCCGAGTTTCTCCTATACTGGGCTCATTAAAATTTCACAGTAAAGGACCTATTCAATTACAAACAGGAACGAACCACTCCTTGCTAGGGTTCGAATCAAAACTAGGTTGGACTCATCCGAAGGATGAGCTTATAATCAAGCATATGTTATCCTCCTCAAGCTTGTTAAAAATAAAGAGGTACTTGCCAGAAATGGTGGGGGAAAGGAGAGAAGAATGAACCTATATGTTATCCTTTGTTACAGAAGAACCTTATCACCACTCTTGAACATGACACTTTCCGTTCACCTGGGTTGGGAAATCCTTTGCCTTAAAAGTTGATCAAACCACTTTGAAAGTCTTCAGCCGGGTTCCGGGGATTAACTTTGAGTCATTCGTCACCAAGCCATCTGTTGTGTCGTTATGTGTTCAAGAGGTCTGCAAACAAAACTTTCATCTGCAAAATACTTGTCATCCATTTGACCATCCCTGAGTCAGTCGTTACAGCAACATTTCTTCAACGTGAACAATGATTTCGTGTTTTGGGCTTGCCTGCAACGGGTCGCTTTCTATCGACATCAGCACATTATCTAGAGAGATGACCTAGAAATCGTCAGTACCTTGAAGTCTGCATGCATCAATGGCAGGTTTCTCGCCTTTGACGTCGGTTTACATCATTGACTTTCGATCGAAGGATTCCGTGAAATGTTCGACATCAACTCATTCATTCACATCTCATGGATTGTACTGGGTACTTTGAGAACCATTGACATTACTGGTGGTCTCTCTCACACTTGTTAACAGTTTACATCATCGACTGGTAATCAAGTGGTTTCTACCATGTTCGACATCAACTCATTTATTCGCATGGCTAGAATCGTACCAATTCGGGAAGTAGAAATGAAGACCCTGGATCTAATTTCCACCATCCAGGCTGCGAGGAGTTTTGTATTCATTATCTAGTAGACTAATCATAAACAGATGGCTGCGCCCATACTGTATCTACAAAAGTCTATGATTATGATGTACTGCAAGATCATTCCTGTATCAGAGTAGTTAGTCTGCTAGTTAAAGTTTTGATCTGAGTATGGGAATGCCTACCTCAGCGATGATATAATCTTATACATGTATTTTGTGTTGAAAATTGCAGGTTCTGACCAGGCTCTCCACAAGATAATCCTTGAAATGATAAAGCGCTTCACCCTTCCTAGATAATACAAAACCCTAATCTACTACAGGCTTCGCACTTTAGGGGGCAATCTGTTACACAAAAAAATGTCACCATGGCTATTTACAGTTAGTATGGCTCTATCAACAATCATGCTATCCTCCTGGGCAAGTCTTATGCCTCTTCTCTCCATGTCAAACTCCAAAAAGAGAGAAAGTCTTTGTAAATGTGTTTATCTCTGGGTACGCAGATTCTCTCGGCCTTACCTGCGTATACGCACCTAATGTTCACAAAAGCTGTGTACTTGTACGCTCTGTATGTAAAGGGGCAGGTGCATACCCCTGTAAAGGTCAAAAGGTGCAAGTTTCACTCCAAAAAAGTTACTTGTGGTCATTTCTAGAGGCTTCTAGAAGTATGTTTGACGTGTATGAAGTGCCTCCAGATGGTTCATGTACCCCTACCAAAGAGGAACTTATCCCATCAATAAGGGAGCTATCCCATCCAAAGAGGGGATTATCCCATTGATGGTGGACCTGATTAACTTCCTCTTGAACACTATAAATACAGGCATTGGGCCAGAAGGAGGGGAGGTTGAAAGCTAAACATTTCTAAGGGTAGATGCTGCTGGAATTAGGACTTCCATTTCGAAGCTTGTGAGGAGAGATTTCCATCTTTGCTTGTTCTATTTGGAGGTGGGTGAGCTTTGTCAAAGTAAAGGAGAACCCTTGATGGACCCTGGGAGGGACTTGCACAACACCGAGGCTCTGGTTATAATTGTTCCTTTTGTTTCCTATTAATGCAAATGAGTCCATTCTTCTCAATAACTTGTTATTTATGAGTTGTTTCATGTACTCCTTGGTCTATGTGCTAAATATGTTTTATTTTATGAGATTATCAAGTGCTATTTAATCGTTTGATTGTCAGTGAATGCAGGTTTTGAAGTGAAGGAGGAGCTCATCCGGATCAGCGAGGCTGGACTGCTACAACAGCGTTGGACTACAGGTAGGATCTAAACACTTGATTTCTCATATAGTAAATGCATGTTTAGAGAAGGATCGCTCTTGTTTGTCTTGTTTGTCACTAGAGAGTCTTAGGCTCCTAGGGAGGTTGGTTGTGTCCGCACTATCGACTCTTTCCGCCTGACATGCATGGAGAATATGATGATGGGCATGTCAAGAACTCCTCAACCTTTGGTTCTAATGGCTACACTCCGTAAAATTTGATCCAGGATTCTTTGATCCCCTCTACAAATTTGTAAGGGTGATTAGGGAAGACTTCTAGATCATCTTGTAGATGTGGCTCATGGATATTTCGTTCTTCAATCGTTTTTAAAGAGGAAGATATGCTCTTGATTGTTGCCAATATTTGTTCTTCCTATGAGGCAAACAACTTTACCGCTACTGCTAGAATCTAAGAAATTTCTTGAAGTGACATTCTTCAAACTCCTAATTGATATTGAGTTCTTCCTACTGGTTGTTAATCCTTATCTAGCACATCAATTAGTGTATGGTGGAATCTTACAACACCTTCAAAAAAGAAGGAAAAAATTAAATATGTTATAAGAATAATTTCAAACCATAATTTATCATGCACTTCAATGCCCTCGTGCTAATAGTACCTTGTTGTCACCAAGTTGTTTATTGACGTGAGTTATCTTCTGGTACGTTGTAACCCTCCACAAAAATTACCTGCAGATGAATTTTAAAAAAGTAGAAAATAAACAATGATGAGAATATTAAAAAGAATACACAAAGATTTCCCCTAGATCCCGAAATTGGGGCTGCCATATTGATTTTTTATTATTTTCCTTTCAATGTTACAATACATATATACATGCCAAAGCATTCATAAACACCAATCCATTAACCCTAGCTTAGGACATAATCGTAGTTCCCTTCACCATATCTACAATGTAACATGTGCAAAAAACCATCATGCCCAAAACCATGTTTAAAACTCATTACAAAAGCATAGGTAGGTCCGCCCACCTAATATACGGTCCAAAAAAAAATTCCCTGGGCACTACACAAGAACCTGTGCAGGGGGGCTACCAACCCCCTGAAACCCCCCAATAGGGGGGGCTACACCCCCTTGCTACGCCTGACACAACGAACAGGGTGGGCTATCGCCCCCCTATGACCTCCCCCGCATGTGCGACTAGTGGTGGAAATAATATAACACACACCCAACACTTCTTCCTTTCCATGAATAAACTAAAACAACACACTTTCATAAAATAAACATATTGTACCAACAAGACAAGTATTTGTATGAACTCACCAAAGTGGTTGCATAGTTTCTTACCTCACATATTTCCTAGAAAGTGTAGAGTACTAACACCCTAGCTCTTTTAGCACCTCACTGGATATGACACCAAAATATTGTTCAATTTAATTCATCAATAATTCCAACATAAATTATTAACCATAAATTCCCAGACTTTGAGATGCTAACTTATATGTGTAGAGTAGATGACATCAATAGGTTTTCTAACCTATGCTACGAGATGGAGACATAAAGTAATCATATAAAACATAAATCTAGGGGATGATTGCTACGTGTGGCATCAATGCAAGGTCCTTTGAAAAAATAATCCCACTTCTACCAAACAATAATTTAAATACAAGTAGGGACACAAATAATCGATGAAATATGGCAATCATTGGGGTTTCCTACAAAGCCCTATTTGACATGGCATAGGCCTCTCACACTTGCTGAGCCAAATGGTTAGACAAATAAGAGGGTTACAATCCCTAACATTTCCCTTTAATGAATGATCTCATTCCTAAATACAACACAAAAGTAAGCAACAAAACATCAAATGATCAGAGCAATAATAAATGGTACATTCAACCAAGCTACAATCTCTTAGTCAAAATGAAAGATGAAATACTAAGTTATACCACATTACAAAAAGGAAAGGAATGGGCTACTGTCAGCTGAGTTGGTGGGCCCTCCCAATCCATGCAACATTGCCTATGAAGTTAAAAAATAAAAGTCGATTTATTCCACCAATGATCTTAAAACCATCAAATAGCATTTGCGTTAATCTAACAATGATTTGAGAGTTACATAATTTCCATCAACATTTTTTAAATAATAAGACTTTCAATTGCAAATATTCGACAACTTCCTATTTGTAATCTACTCTCTTACAGATCTACATATATCCTCACAACATCAACAATAATAAAAGAATCCTCCCAACGTTCTCTATGCCCATACATTTATATGAAAGAGAGAAGGGGTGAATTAGAACTAATTTCCCCATGTTCGGACTGTCAATCATGGACATATTTACAAAATATTTCCTTTGTATGTTTTTAGTAGATCTTGGTTGGAGAAAAGTTCAATATCAAATTACATGTCATCCTTCTAGCCTACAACCATTTGATAAGAGATTTGATTTGATTTGTTTTGCTTCTTGGCTTCTCTATTTAGGATGTTGTTTGGGAACGATCGCAACCAAAAGGATACCCTTAATCGAACCACATGTATCTAACATTCATCACACCTTTTGGAGATTCCACTCACAATTCACCTAACTGGGGATGTTATAAACAAAACCCATGTCTCAAATTTCCTAGATTCTCTATCATTCCCTTTGAAATCACACCCAAAGTTAGTCACTCGATTCTACCTAACACAAGTTGAACAAATTTTTGATCATTAGCTACATGCATGTGGACTGGAGTTCGATAGAATAAAGATAATAAGAATCTATGTCATCAACTCTAGGAACATAACCCATGTTCCAAAATTTCCCTTGGAGCTACATAGGTATTCCAAACTAAAAGGTTGGTTATAGAAACCACATAAGAGCTACAAGAATAGAGCAAGACAAACCTTCATTAGTAAAACCAAGTATAATCCTCTCTAATCTATTAAATTTAAGGAAAATGGTGATAGGTAACCATGTTAACATTTGTAAGCTTGTCATGGTAAATGTACAAATAAATGCATTAAGGTTGGTGACCGATAAGCAAAGAAGTGAGATGAAATGAAATAAAATGGGTTTCCATGGTTGTGAGAAAAATGAAAAATCGGTGACTTGATAGTGAGTGTGAGAAATATCTAATGTCAGCATTGTCTCACTAGAGACCTACAACAAATTTTCCACTAATTTGTTTCAATAATTTTTTTTCTTGGTATCAGAGTGAGTGTGTGGGATCCTAGAGTGGTAGTGTTTCATGAGTGATCTCATTGGCACTGAGTATGATCCCAAAATGCATTGGAGTGAGTAAAGTGGCAAAGTGAATCATTTGTATTATTGGGGCATATCACCATTGGAGTAATTCGTTGGTACTATTGTTTGGCATGTTGAGGCACAAATCCCCTATTTTGAGCGATGTGTTTGAAGATTCCTTGGAGCATAGACCTCCTATGTTGAGCCATGAGTTTGAAAAGACCTTGGAGTGCACACCTCCTGTGTTGAGTTGTGAGTATGAAAAAAGGTTGGAGACCATAAATCATTTATTAATCATGGCATGTATGATTATGTGTGGAAACTATTTAAAAATATGCATTGTGGAGTTGTTAGTGTATGAAATTTATGTGAATTTGTTATCGTGAAGTGGGAGGAATTGCATGTAGACACTTACATACTCTACTAACAGTAGTATATTGTTGTAGGAAACTATAGTGGTAATCAATTTATGAGCTATGATGAGTAGTTTATTTACATTCGGGTCTTTGGCTATTTCATCCCTTTACCATATCTGTATTAATAACCTTTAGTGACAGTGGTCCCATAAAGAGATATAATTGACGGAGTCCATAGTTTGATCTATCACATGTTTTCAAATTTTAAGAATTAGAAGTATGTAATTTTATAGATTCAAGCCATCTTTACTTTATAGATTCCAAATTAAATAGAGAGAAATGATTTGTAATGTGATCCATCTGCATAAAATAAGTTTTGACAAAAAAGAGAGGGTCCACTAAAGGTTTTGTTTTAAGATGTTTTCATAAAAGTGGCGATATCTATAGTTGTAGCTATGAAGTCATGTTGCTACCGAATTGTGATGTGAGCTACTACAAAATATGGTTCTATAGAATTGTGTGAACTTGGTCTCGAAATACATTATACGTTACTTGATTTAATATTTATTTTTAAGTTGTTTCCATCCCCTAAAATAGCCAATCATTGTTGCATATATATGGATGATTGTGAGTTTAAAAAGTACTGATTGATTTGAAGTTGAATAAACATTTATTTAAAATGGATAATCCTCTAACAAAATTATATTTAAATGAAGCAATCAAGTTGGATGGTGCCAATTATGTGAATTGGAAGTTTAAAATGAAAACATTAATGGAAGGATACAATTTTGGTCGATAGCAAGAGGTGATGAACTTAGTACCAAGAGTCACTACAAAAGCTACAGTTGCACCAATTCAAGATTGGGAAAGGCAATAGACTAAGCCAAAATTTCTACTAAGATTGTCCATAAAATACAACAATATACCTCATATCGGTGATTGTAAGTCATGATCGTTTAGATATTTGACACTTAATTTTTGTTAGGAAATTTGGTTGGTCCGAAACAAATCAATATTTCAAGATGTGGCTTCCTTTCTCAGTCATGTCACTACAAAAGCTATTTCCATTTTATCTCGCTTCCTTCAATATAAGGACACTCCTTTGCGATATTCTATCATTTTTTAATATCTTGACATGTCCACTCTATGGACTTTCTTTGATGAGGCCCCCAAAGAAAATAATCAATCATGTGGGGTGGATTCATTCTCCACCTTGCATTGAACCACTCTTTTCATGTTAAGATGGGCTTCAGTAGAGGTACAAACTATCATGAAGAACTCATGGCTATCAATTTTTTATGCTTTTTGGTAAACATAAGGGATGTGAACAATTGCAAGTTTTTGGTGATTCTCTTCTTGTCATAAATTGGATCAACGGTGTAAAACGATGTAGAAACTTATTGCTCATTGCAATTTGGGAGGAAATAATGAGGATAAAACTTATATTTGATAGCCTCACTTGTACTTATATCTATAGGGAAAGGAATATTGAAGTGAAACGTCTCTCAAAAGATGGCTTAGCACACGACCAAAATTAATGGCAAATTGCAGAGATTTGAGATGACGTTTTCTTTGAATTCTATCATAGGTGTTACTTAAACAGTGTCAACTTCACTAACAATCATTGACAACTAGAATAAATTACTCTTTATTACTCTTCTCCTTTTTGAGCAGTTCATATATGCAAATATTGGAACATCATACAAAACAAAGTTCAAAACTTATAATTTTTATATTATAATATTACAGAATGTGCTACAACTTAGATGCCAAAACATGATTTTTTATCAACTATTTTGAAACATTTAAATTTGAAGTCAAATTAAATCTCATATATTTAACTGAATATAGCCAATATTGTGTATATACAAAATGTAAATTATATTTTAACATTATATATTGTACTTAAAATATAATTTATAATACAATTAAGAAAGAACAATACAATTAAGAAATAACAATTGAAAATGATAAACATTATTTTAAAAGACTATTTTGAATCATACTTTATTATTAAAATATTAAATGCTTGGTGATCAACATTGTAGGAAACATATTTATTAACCTTCATTTAACAAGTTTTACATAACTATAATAAATTTTGTATTAATATTTTAAAATAAAATAATTAATTTAGAACATATAGTATTATTCTAAAAATATTAATTAATAATTTAAAATAATAAAATTAATATAACTATATAATAATAATGTATGGTTAATTAATAAAATAATATAAAAATTAATGAAAATTTCATATGACAAAATAGTATTGTCCATAACGCTCCCAAATAATATTTTCATGTGTACTTAAGCATTATATTCCAAGTTAGAAGAATATTGCCAAACACAAGGACACTCCAAATAATACTTTCATGGTACCGAAACAATCTTTCCAACTTAGAATTAATTAAAAGGGATATTTAATCTAATCAATAATACTTTAACTTATGATGCTAGTGTAGGTTTTAGTTTATCTTAATAAAATACACAAAAATATATATATTTTTAAAGGTTCGAAATATTTTTTTCATATGCGTTTTTAAACGCACATCTATGTTTTCTTTCATTTCAAATATTTAAAAACTTGGAAATTTTAATATATCAAATAATATTTTATAAATTAAACCATCAATCCATTTATAAATAAAAAACACTAATTAACTTATAGGTTAATAAAACATTGTTATTTGAATAGTAGATCGAGAGCTTTGAGGCTATGAGCTGGGTTGTGCTTTTGGAAGTAATCAATTTGAACCTGCAATCTTTCAAATGGTGGCAGCAGAGAGGGCCTGCCCCCCTCCACTTCTCGATTTTGACTCTACCTTCCAATCAATGGTGGCCCCACTTCCGAAGCGCCCTTGACCTATCGCAACCACGTCCTCCAAATTCGTCAAGAAGAATTTAGAGTTGAACGATGTCTCCTTTCCAGACAATGCTAGGCGTACTTCTCTGGTATATTTTGAAAGGGCTCTAATCAAGAAATTTATTAATATGTGGCCTTCTCCTAAATCTATGGAAACGTGGATAAAGAAAACCTGGACTCCTATGATGATAGGTGAAATTTCTCTCTCTATTGTTGGCAATGGCTTTTTTATCTTTTTATCTGAAAATAAAAAGGATAAGGAGGTCATCTTTCACAATGGACCATATTTATTTGGCTCCAGAGGGATGTATCTAAATAAATGGACTCTAGATTTCAATCCCAATGAGGACATCCCTACTTCCATTCCAGTTTGGGTCAACCTCCCTCGTCTTCCTATCTCCTGCTGGAGTGACGATTGCCTTCGGGCTATTGCTAATGGAGTTGGGAAATACTTGGAGAAGGATGAACCAAAAGGCTCTTAGTTTTCGTGTGCTAAAATTTGTGTCGAAATAGACTTGGAGAAAGGACTTTCAACTGAAATCAATCTAAATTTTGGAGAATGGAAGCACAGGGAAGTATTAGACTGTGAACAAATACCATTCAAATGCAGGAATTGCCATCATTACGATCAATTTTCCAGAGACTGCTCAAAAAGTGGAATCAATAAAAGTTTTGAAGTTTAGGCATCAGAAGAGGAGCAGTGGCAAAATCCCAAGAAGGCTCTGAAAGGAAAAGGAGCATTGTTAGAACCTCGAAACTTGCTAGTCCCCAATTCGGTTCCTTCCACTTCGAACCCATTAAAAGTGCTAAGTGATGGGGACATGGAGATGGAAGCAACTCCCCAAATAGTCGTGGATGAGACATGGGAAAGAGGAGAGGGAGAAGTACTGGAAAACAACCCGAAAGGGGAGGGGGCTGAAGTTTCCCCACCAACGTTTGTTCCTATCCTTGATGCTCCACCGAGTAGTTTTCACAATGGTCTAGACCGTGTGGTAACTCAAAACTTATCCCAAACTCTAATATGGACTGATGAGTGCACTAGCCAGGAAGCTCTCTCCAATAAAAAATTTGGAAGGCCAAATAAAAGGACATAGAGAGAAAGGGAAGGAGAACAAAACAAAAAGTTTGGGAATCAAACAGTCATTCCAGAACTACTAAAAGGGAAAAATTTGATCAAAGATGGTAAGAATGGTGGTCGCTCTTCCCCCACCCCAAATTAATGAAAGTTATATCCTAGAATATAACGGGGCTAGGAACCCCTACAAAAGCCCTAGAAGTTAGAGACTTTATAAAACAAGAATCTCCTTGAGTGGTATTTATTCAAGAAACAAAGTTAGAAGAATATGAAATTATGAAAGAAGGAGGAAAATTCTGCAAAGACAGGACAGGGTCAGCTCAACCCTCACGAGGAGCTTCAGGAGGCCTAGGAATATTTTGGTTAAAAAAAAAATTACCCTCGTAGAGGAAACAAAGTCAAAATCCTCAATAATGGCTCTTTTGGAAGATAAGGAGACATGGAAAAGAATACCCTTCATAAACATCTATGGTCTAATTTTGCACATTGATAGGGCATATTTTTGGGCCTCTTTAGAGGCGTTAAAGGAAGAGAACTACCACATTAACAACATAATGGGAGTGGACTTTAACACAGTCATGAATGCATCAGAAAAAAAGAGGATATTATGAGATGGGATTCCTTCTGAGATAGAATGGAGGAAATTATGGAACATTTGGATCTAATTGATATCAAACTCAAGTTTGGAAATTTCACTTGGTCGAATAGAAGAGTCAACGATCATTTCATTGTTGCCTGTCTAGATAGGTTCCTGTTGCACAACAATTTCCTCCTTAATGGTTTGGATTGCTCCTCAACTATTGAATATCTGGGAGACTCAAATCATCACCCCATTATGATCTCATGCAAAAGGTAGAAAACCTTGGTCCGTTGTCATTTAAATTTAATGCAGACTAGTGCTTAGATGAAAAAGTTGGGAATGTGATAAAGAAATTATGGACTCGAAAAATACAAGGTTCCCCCAACTTTGTATGGGAATCTAAGCTAAAAAATGTTAAGAATGAATTAAGGAAGTGGCTCAAAGAAAAATATCAGCCTCCAAGGAAAAAAAGGAGAGAAAAGTCCAAGAACTAGAAGAACGCAATAATATGATGGAGAAAAGTCACTTTTAGGAATCACATATTCATATATAAAAATATCTCTCCTCTCAGATATTTAGTTTAAGCAGGTAGGAGGAAATTTGTGGAGGCTCAAATATCGTAGTCTATGGTTCATAGCTAGTGACTCTAATACTTCATACTTCCACAAACAAGCAATGGCTTGAGAGAACATGAATTGAATCAAGTAAATAAAGTTGGTTGGTGGGTAGACAATCAACACCTCTTTAGAAACTAAAAAGAGGCATACAATCATTTCAAATCTCTTCTCAATCCGGAGTGAAATTATTCTAATGGAGCTCCTCAATTCCTTCGAGCTCTCCACCATGTTGTCTCTCCACTCTCTAATGTGCCTCTTTCTGATGTAATTTTAGAAGATGAAGTTTACACTGTTATATGTCATATGGAACTTTAGAAGGCTCCATGACTAGATGGTTTTTCTATCATTTTTTATCATTTATTCTACAATGTTATTAAAAAATATCTAATTCGAATGTTGAACTACACTAGACTAAAAAAGAAGCTGGGGGGTAGCATCAATTTTTCCTTCCTTTCCTTGATCCCAAAAGGAGCCAATCCTACCTCCTCCAGATTTCTCCCTATCTCTCTTTGCAACTCTTTCTATAAAATTTTGACAAAAATCATTGCCAACATAATTAAACTCTTGCTCCCCTCCATTATCTCTGAGAGACATGGTGGCTTTATGCAACATCAAAATATTCTCGATAATATCATCCTGGTATAGGAAGCAATGCACTCAAGCAATGAAGAGGGAGAAGCTAGAATGGTTATCCAACTAGATATGGAAAATTCTTTTGATCGAGTAAATCACTCCTTTCCTCTTTGTTGTTATGGAAAAGTTAGGATTTAATATTGAATTTATCTCTTGGATCAAAGCTTCTATTGGATCTCATTGGATTTCCCCTCTTATCAATGGGCATCATAGGCCTTTCTTTGCTTCTTCAAGTGGGTTGTGACAAGGATACCCACTCTCCCCTCTTCTCTACATAATCATGTCTGAATCTCTTAGTAACAACCTTGAGGTTGGGTGACTAGATGGATCCCTTACGGGTCTTAGCATTGTAAGAAATGTTAAAGGAATTAATCACTCCTAGTTTGATGATGATACTCTTCTAATTGGTTGAGCCTCCTTAGTGATTGCATCAAGATTCAAAAAAAAATATTGATGGGTTCCTCCTTTTCTCCAGGAGTTTGATCAACAATTTGAAATGTCAGTTAATTGGTTGGAATTTGTAAGGGGATTTGTTGAATGAAATAGGCCAGTTGTTTGGAATCCCAGTGGATCTTCATCGCTCTTCCTTCAAATATCTCAGGATTCCTATCTCCCTAAAACAATCATCTACAGAAGAATGGGGGAATGTACTTAAAAAAACTAGCAACAAAGTGCAACATTGGGGTGTTAGATGGCTCAACCTACTAGGGAGGGTCACTCTTATTAAATTGGTGCTTCCCTCCCTTATGGTATATTTGGGTGTTGACCTCTTAGCACCAAGCTACATCAATAAACAAATAAGCAAGCTTATCAGGAAATTCTTATGGCAAGGAGAAAAGGGCAATGAGAATAAATTCCATCTAGTAAATTGGAATTTGGACAAGCAACCTAAGAAGTTGTGAGGATTGGTAATAAAGGATCCTGAATTAATGAACCTGACATTGGGGGAAAAACTAGTTTGGAGGATCCTATTGGGCTCCAATGAGTGGTGGAAAAAATACTTTATTAGAAAATATTTCCACAAAAGTCACCTCACAAGGCTGGAGGATGAATCCTGGGAAAGGAAAGGATTAAAAATATTGAGACTCTACAAACCCTTGTCCTCTCTCATCCTAAATCATCTAGGATGGCTCCTTGGAAATGAGAAATGAATTCAAATTGGAATTGATTGTGCAAATGGTATAGACCCATCTCTCTCTGGATGGTTTGTTGAGCATGGGTTCTCCCATCATGCAAACATCTCTTTCTAGGATGATCACGACATGTGGTGTGGGTGGCTCTCTCTATATTTACATGGTCACCTTCACACTCATTGGATTATTCTGATTAAAAGCCTCTTTGGGTTTGCTCCTATAATCACGAGAAAATTGGAGAGATGAGTTTGGTTGGGAGGAAAAGCAAAAAAGTATTTTTTTAAGGATGGCTATGCCCTTTTATCGAATCTTGCACCCACCCTTCTCCCTTCTAATCTGTGGGGGAAATTTTGGAATGGTGAGGGTCCTCCTATGATAAACATCTTTTGTTGGGAGTTGGTTCATGAGAAAATTTTGAAGGAATAAAAATTTAAAAAGAAGAAAATTAGTGGTCCTTCCAGGTGTGTATTGTGTGGCAATGTAGAGGAAACAATTAAGAACTTGTTTTTTCATTGACCTTTACCATAGGAAGCCTCGAATTTTGTTCTAACTCCTTTGGCCCTTGTTCACCAAATTACTGATGACTTGAGTGCTATGTTTGTCCATTGGGAAAAAATCCCTTGCTCTCCAAATCATTTGCTAAGGCATTGTTGGATGGAATTTCTTAAATGTATTTGTTGGTTGATATGGTTGTGCGGTAACCAGGATATCTTTCAAAATCAATGTCATAGGTTTGAAACTTTTGCAATTAAATGATTGACATTGTTATTTGAGGCCATTTCTTATCGAGGCTTCGATGCATCAGACATGAAAGAATTATCTAGTTCCAAAAAAATTTGGCTCAAGATCTCCCTCCCATTCTAAAATTCCCTTGTTGAAGAGCTCATGAAACCCCGAAATATCATATTGGAATGAAAGGAGATGAATTCACTGAATGGCAAAGGGAAGTCAAGAAATGTCAATTGTATTTTGATGTAGCATCGAAAGGTAACCCCGAGGAGGCTAGAGTAGGAGGGGTAATAATCAACCTTGAAGAAAATATAGAAGTAAAATACACATGGGTACTTGGTGTTACAACCAACAATCAGGCTGAGGCTCTTGCAATTTTGAAGGGAGTGGAAATATGCTTGGATAAATGTTTCAAAACTTTAAATATAGTGGGCGATTCCAAGCTAATCATAAAAAAATGCATTTCTCGAGAATGCCACTCACCTAGAAGAAGAATCTTCCTCAGTCATGGTAAGGATCACATACATGTTAATTTTTTTGAGAAAGTTCACTTGTTCCATGTGCTAACGTGAGAGTCAGGCTAATGTGGGAGTTATATTAGGAATCCGTTGAATTTTCATAAATCATCATATTACATCATGTCCCATTCCATGATCTGATCCGAACTTAAATAGGAACACAACAACTTACAGATATAATCATAAACACAAAGATGCAGTAGAAAGAAATCATTTCATTAATAGAAAAATATTGAACTATGCTTACAAACAGAATAGAAATAAGATAGCTCGGGAAATGGTAGCTTATCTCTAGAAAGAAATGTGGCTGCTACATGCCTCAGAACTGTGTTACAATGAGGCTCAAGGGGCTATTTATTATTGAAAAACATGAGAAAACCCTAAATGACCAAAACCCTAACCTCAAGAGATTTAACACCAATAGTTTGTGGGCCCCATTGGGGTTAGTTGGGAAACCAACTTCCTGGGGTCATAACTTGGTCATATTATCTCTGTTTGGCGTGTATGATACCTTGTTTGAAAGGTATCTCTAAGCACTATAGGTTTCACCACATGCCCTTTCCTATGCCTATAGGCTTGTTGTGAACCCCAAAAAAAAATTTTTAGGGGGTCAAAGCTGCTCTGGAAGTTTAAGACTCGAAAAACTACTAGAAATAGTAAATGCTGAAATAAACAAAAAAACATATGAAACTAACTGGGGGGTCTAGGTGAAATAGGTGGGTGGCCACGGCCCACCAACATCCACCCAAATCATTCCTTCCCCCTTAGGAATAAATGGTCCCCATTTTTTGTTGCACCTCCATGAGGTGAGGAAATTTATGTTGAACCTGGTCCCTATTGAACCACTTGCCCTAATGAAGGAGTTGACCTGCTTTGAAAAATCAATATAGTTGTATCCTCTGTTGGCGAGTTTTCTTTATTTGTGTGTCTATGATCTGATTAGTTGTGGCTTGTTCCATGCAGTCTAGGTTGAGCTCTATTGGTGTGAGTCATTTTGCAATGTCATATGTGAACAACAATGGTGGAAAGTATGGCCGAAGGTGATCTACATTGAACGTTGGGTTCATAACAAGGAACAGTGGGATGTTGAGCTCAAAGGAATTGTCATCAATGACCTTGGTGATGGTGTATAGCCCATATCAGAGTGGGAAAAGCTCGCAGTGGGGTCCAGCAAGGCACTCCTTCTGCAAATGTAGCCAAACTTTGTCACCCACCTAGAACTTGTGCGACACTCGATGTTGATCATGGCACTTCTTGTACTTAGCATTGACTCTATCCAATCTATCATGTACTTGCTAGCGGATGTGTTGAATGCACTCAATGAAGTTGTTGGCCCTTTCAGCTTCAAAATAAATGTGAGCGAAATATACCTGAGTGGTTGCAAATAGTATGGCCACATCAATGGGACATAATGGCTAAAATCCTAGCCCTACCTTAAAGGGGCTGATGGGCCTCTAAATTAGACATAAATTAAGGCCCATGGATCTAAATTAAACATAAATTAAGGCCCATATAACCATCCTTTAGCATATTAAACCTCTCTTTTTTCATTATATAATGTATTTTTAACTTCAATATGCTCATTAGGAAGGTTTATGAATAATTAAATATTTGTGCAGGCTAATATTATATATTTTTGTGGAATATTATGAGAATATTGGGTAGACTATGAAGATTTGGAGGAGGAGATAATTTAGGGACTTTCTCCCTACTACAGGAGGATCAATATTAAATAATAAATCAACAAGATATTATGGAATTATGGCACATATTGTGGAACTCCAATGATTGAGAAAATCTAGGAATGTGTTCCATGTCATTTAATGCAGATTCCTAGTATTAGGAATCAGATCCACTAATCAAGCGATTTTTGTGGGGAAGCTTCCTCCTTTCATCGGGAATGATTCCTAATAATTTTGTATAAGTACCAAGTCAAATTTTCATCTAGGGGTGGATTTTGATCAGTCTTCTTGTGGAGAGAACTCGTATTTTTGCAGCTCCATTGTATTTTCTTGTAGGGATGTAATTGTATTGATGGAAATAATGAAGATTGGTGACATGTTCAGCTTCTAAGTCTTGTTCTCCTCCATAGGTCTCTTATTTTCCTTAGGCTTGGCAATCCCAAGAGCTTCAAATCCCTTTTGTATCATTTAAGTTTCTTCTTTTCACTTCTTATTCACATGCATCTCTTGTTCTTATTTCTTTCTATTTCTGCATTTAGTATTAATGATTTCTTGTTATAGGATTGGGTTAAATGGTTGATGTAAGTTCTTTTGTAGGATCAAAAGCATAATCTCATCCTTGGAAAATATTTGGAAGATCATAGTAATCATTGAGCTACTTGGATTAGTTTTCTTATTCCCAAATCTAGATTTCAAGAACTCCTTTGTAGCAAAGAACAATAAATTTCTGCTATTTTTTAGAGCATGCTAACGATATTGAATCAAGTTGATTCCACTTGAATTAGATAAAAAAAGGATCTATTTAATAAAAAAACTAACCTCATTGCATTTTCTCTTGATTAGGTTAGGCACTTGATGGATGTACTAGCTCACTAGTTCTCGAATTTCTGGATTTTAGACTAGTAATTTTTTATTATTTAATAGATACTTCCCATGTATAGATGAGTCTATGGATAGATGAAAAAAATAATGTTTGTTGTTTCGAGAGCTTCTACATTGCGAGGATACCTCATCTCATTCACCTCATCCAAGCCTCATCCACCCATGTCGCCAAAATCCACTAAAATCTCAATCTAAATTCTTGTTTCATAAGAAAAAATTGTCATTTCCATTTGAGAAAACCTACCCAAATTAAAGCCCTTGCTTGAGTTTTGGGTAGTGTCCACCAACTCCATGCTTTATTCTTCCATTATCCACCTTTCCCAAGCTCCATTCCACCTTCTAGACCACTTCCTAATCTTTCGGCATGTTCTTGTAATAAAATAGGGGATCCTGTAGGAACTAGTACATCTTGTAGATATCCTATAGGAAATCCTGTAGCAGCCCGCTTTGAGCCCTAATTGAGAAAAATCATCATTGAAGCTAGGATTAGGCCTCTACTTTACCTCCATGCCATCACAACCATTGTAACCCTCTTTCTTCACACCTGTCTCCCCTGCTAAAGAACAAGGAAAGATTAGCATTTGCATTTATAAAATGAAAAGATAAAGAAAAATAGTTCTTTTCATTTCTTAATTAGCCCATGCATGAAAATATTAATACTCCCTAGATCAGATTCCATGCTCAATTAATTTAAATCATCACATGTGATAAATAGAGTTAAGTTAGGTTTATTTTCCATTCAGTTCATGATATTTATGTAAATAGAATATGTTTTTAAAGAGAGAATCCATACAAGTGAGTCAAATTAAAAAAAAAATCTTCTTAACAGTCTGGGCATTCCCTTGAAGATGGACTCACATAGAAGTCCGGAACATTGTTTTTAATGAAAACTTTACACGGGTTATTCCAAATATATTTTTTAAAATTAGAATATGTTTCTTTCCTTGTACTTTATTCCTTGCAATAGGTTAGGGTTCCCATTTCGAGAAATTCATTTTATGAAATTAGTTTAGGATTTGATTTCAGTACATGCACTCCATCACATCATGAAAACAAAGGAAGGACATGTTGTATGCTTCACATATAGTGTTGATACCTCTTAAGTTTGTATGAAACCCGGGTTGATAATTAAGGTCAGTAGCCTTGGGAGTTGTAGCATTCTTGTTGCAATACCAAGGCTCATCAGGGGATGTGACCTATTGAGCTTTGGAGAGCCCTGTTGTAGATATGTTGGACATAGGCGAGACTTTCATCCCATGTATGTGGATGCCTCGAGTTGTACATGTGAAAAATGTGTATGGTCATCCTATTGATAACCTCTATTTGGCCATAAGTTTTTGGATGGAAAGCCGTGGACTTAGTAAGTTTTGTATCTAACATCAACCAGAGACTTGACCAAAATGCACTCAGGAATTTTTTGTCCCAGTATGAGACAATGGACTGTGGGATCCCAAAGTGTACCCATACTCGCTCAAAGAAGAGCTTAGTAGTGGCCTTTTTTGTGATACTCTTCTTGCAGGTTGCCATGATGGCCATCTTGGAGAATCTGTCGATGACCATGAAAATGCAATTGTTTCCATGCTTAGTAGAAGGAAGGCCCAACATGTAATCCATGGAGACAAATTCCTAGGCCTTGCTTCTTGATGGTTGGTTTGGAAACAACATAGTCAGTGTAGGATCTAATGTACTTCCCAACATCCTTACGAATTTTTGACCAATAAAAATACTTGTGCAATACCACCATGATTTTTCTCCACTTTGAAATGTCTAGCAACCCGAATGTAGTGCACCTTTTGAATCATTTTGGAACACTCACTTGAAGGAACACAGATGTGTCCCAGATGGCACAACAGTTCATCCTGAAGGTGAAAATTTGGAACTTTCTTCCCTTCTAGGAGTGTCTGGTATATGCTGTTGAATTCTGGATTTCTCTTATAAAGTTGGGGCAACATCGATGTCTCGTGCCCACAAGAATCGAGCACAATGATCAGCGCTATGACTAGTGGTCGCTGAGGAAATCAACAACATTATTGGTGCTACTATTCTTATACTTAATGTTTAAATGGAACTGTTGCAAATAGGTGGACCATTTATGATGGTGATGGTTCTACAAATTCCCTTGTGTCTGTATGAACTATAGAGGTCGAAGATATTCCCCGAAATGTAATGCTTCCATTAATGGCATGCCTGCAGAATGGAATACATTTCTTTGTCATAAGTAGGGTACTTTCGGACTGTGTCTGAAATTTTCTCACTATGGTAAGCCAATGGATTCCCATGTTGAGAAATAACCTCACCAATAGCATAGTCGGAGGCATCTGTCTCAATCTCAAATGGTTTTTGTTGGTTTAGTAATGTGAGAACTGGTGCAGAACAAAGGTGATTCTTCAAATTATAGAACTCTTGATGTTGGGTTTCCAACCAAAAAAAATTTCTTTCGCTTTGCTCTTGGTGACTTGACTTAAAGTCCAAGTGATATGAGAGAACCCCAACGTGAACATATGGTAGAAATTTGCAAGACACGAAAAGCTGCAAATCTCTCTTATAGTGGTTGGGACTGGCCAATCCCGAACGACTTGTATCTTGGATGGGTCCACATGTACACCCTTCTCATCAATATTGTACCCTAGATATTGAACCTGGGTTAGGCCAAAGGTGCATTTCTCCAAGTTAGCACACAACTTGTGTTGGCCCAGGGTTTGAAGGACCTGTCAAATATGGTGGAGGTGCTCTTCCCAACTCCAGCTGAAGATCAAGATGTCATCTAAATACACCACCACGAATTCATTGGTGAAGGGTCACAAGATGTCATCCATCAGTCCCATGAAGGTTGTAGGGGCATTCGTCAATCCGATCAACATGACCAACCATTCAAAAAGGCCCTCCTTCGATTTGAAGGAATTCTTCCACACATCGGAGGGTTTGATAGGCACTTGGTGACAACCTAAATTCAAGTCAATCTTGCTAAAATATTTTTCCCCCTTGAGCAAGTCCAAACGGTCATCAATTCACGGGATTGGGTACCTATTCTGAACAGTGATCTTATCAATGCCCAATAGTCAATACAAGGCCTTCAGGTCCCATGCTTCTTCTCTACCAATACAATCGAGCTCCGAGAAGGTGATGACTTTGGCCTGATGTGCTCTTTTTGCAATAGTTCCTAAGTATGCCTCTTGATCTCATCATTCTCTGTAATAGAGCAGCAATAGATCATTCCATTTAGCAGCGATGTGCCAGGGGTAAGATCGGTGGAGTGCTTGACCTGACAGTGCAGAGGTACCCTTGTGGGTGAGGGGAAATATCCTTGTACTTCTCCATGACCTTGTCCAACTGCTTCTACTATACAGACGAGCCTTGCCTAGAAGCCGTGGCCACAACCTTCTTCTTACCTTGGAGGCAAATAATAAGGAAAACAAATTTCCTCTTCTGGGAAATGATCTTACTGCATTTCTTTGCAATGATCAAAGAGATGGCGGTAGGTGAGGCTACCTACAGTATCCTGTATAACTTATTAGCCAAAGTAATAATCATAGAGCTAGGTCTAGAATCATATACATCGTGTCACTTCCACAAGTATTGTTGTCCTAACAATACATCACAAACTTCAAGAAGAGAAACGTCGCAAAGTACCTCATCCATGAAGGGCTTGATGTTGTAGGGAAGGTGACACTATTGGCTGAAACAAATATCTCATCCTTCGTGAAGCCACTCGATGGTGTACGACTGTGGATGTGCTATAGTATTTAGGGCTAGCCTCTTCATGACCTCTACTGAAATGAGATTCTTTTGGCTCCTGCTGTCGACAATGAACTGCAATGGAGAACCATTCACCCACATCTGTGAGTGGAAGAGGCATTCCCCCTCCTCTGGATCTTCAGGCTCAATCTTCTAGATCTTGGTGGTGGCCACAGTGGCACTGGGCTCTACATCAATGGTCTGCTTCCCTTTGTTAGTTCCCTTATCAGGTTTTGATTTAGAGTCAAAACCTGCGTCTGATTCGAAATCCTTCAACTCGACCACAGGTAACTGCTTGGCCCGAAACTCACTTGTATTATGAGTAGAGCTCTTACGGAACTCACACCATTTTCCCATGTCCTTCTTCATCTTTGGGGTGTTGGTCTTTTCTTATGGCCTTGGCGGGCTGTCCTAGGTAGCGCCGCCTTGGCTTGGTCGTTCGTTTTGTGATTTGGGGGTGCCTTTTCCTTGCTTTGGATTCACATATCCAAAGTATCACTTCTTCTGTTTAAACTTCTGCTCAATCTTGACAGTGTACCTATATGCCGTGCCGAGAGAGGAAATGTCCAAGAACTACATCTCGTCCTGGATGTAGTTTTGTAAATATCCATGATACTTGAGCACTAAATGTTGCTCAGTATCCTTGATACCCGCTTCTTGCGAAGTGTATGGAAAGTATTTGTGAACTCTGGCACATCTTTGTCCCTTCCATGCCGTAGCGTGGTCCACCTTATGTATTTGTCTTCACACCTCCCAATAGGGTAATATTGTTCCTTGCTGGCATCTCGGAAATAATTCCAAGTGGGTGCAACTGAAAGGAATGAGGGTTCTCTCTCATACTTTTGTTCATAGTAGGCTTCCCACCAATCCTTGACGTGTGAGGTGGCTTTAAGAAGTGTAAAGGTAATCTTTTCCCTATTAGAAAATTCGTGAACTGAAAAATATCCTTCCAATGGATTTCAACATTTATCTATGGCATCTACATCTATCAGGCCTTTGAATATGGGAATATCAAATTTAACTTATACCTTAAAAGGAGTGGTGCCTCCAGAGTGGCTTCTGGAAGAAGACGCATCGCATGTGGATAACAAGTGAATGATCTAAGCAAAGTTATCCATCATCACGTCCCTCTGTCACTCGAGGGCTTCCTCGAGCAACATTTTGAAAGGATCTGCTGCACCCTCATCTTTCTTTTCTTCTACCATGGGAGGTCATCGGGTTTTGTGAGAATAATCCTCCAATGGTTCAACCAGATCAATCCCTAACTCCTTATACCTTGACCTTGTTAGGGTCATGCAAAGAAAAACAAAGAGAGAGTAGACTACTCTGATACCATTGATTTGAACTTAAACAAGAATGCAAAAAATTATAGATATAATCATAAACATAGAGATGTTGCAGAAAAACACTTCATTCCATTTATAGAAAAATATTGAACTATGCTTACAAACAAAATGGAAATAAGATAGCTTGAGCGATGGTAGCTTATCTCTAAGAGATGTGGTGGCTACATACCTATAAACTCTATTACAATGAGGATCAAGGGCCTATTTATTATTATAAAACATGAGAAACCCCTAAACAAACAAAACCCTAACCCCAGGAGATGTAACATCAAGAGCTTTTCGGCCCCCTTGGGGTTAGTTGGGCAACCAACTTCCTAGGGTCGTAACTTGGTCATATTATCTCCATTTGGTACATACGATACCTTGTTGGAAAGGTCTCTCTGAGTACTACAGGTTTCGCCACAAGACCTTACAAATGGCTCTGGGTCTATCATGGACCCCAAAAAGCATCATTTAGGGGGTCAAAACTACTCCGGAAGTTCAGGACATGAAAAACTGCTAAAAATAGTAAATGCTGAAATGAATAAGGAAACAGATGAAACTGACTGTGGTGTCTATGTGGAATAGGTGGGTGGTCACCAATATCCACCTGGATCATGATCAAATGCTTCTCGACAACGCTGTATATATAGAGGTACGGATCGTCAGAGCATTAACGAAGCAATTAAGGAGACCAGATCTCCAAGGCCTCTTAGTATGGTGGTAGTTCAGAAGGATAGTTCCCCAAGGTACCTTCACTATACCTTGGATACAGGGTCAGTAGGTGGTGAGTTAATTGATAGATGTGGGGCTATAGGATGACAATTCATGTATGTGGACAGGTGTGTGATAAGGCATCGTTTTCTCGCTAGAATTTGCAATATAAATGATTCCCTTGGGGATGAAGGAACCATCACTGCTCGATTATGGTTTTGGACGATGGAAAAGATGGAAGAATTAGGAATTGAAAAGACTCTCCACTATTTCACATTATGAAATACATGCTCAGGAGGAATGTCAGGATGGATCAGGTTGTTATATACCTCAGGTGGCTCCAGTCAGTTAACAACAAGACCTTCATCATGTAGAAGCATCTCAGTACAAAAATGTCATCTCCGAGAAATGGTAGTGGGGGAGGATTCGGTCCTAGAAGGTCAGGGTATGGCCATGGCACGAGGCATGTAAGAGTTGAGATCCTGGTGGAGGGATATTACAAGCAAGTGATTAAGGAAATTATCAAAGAATTGAACGAAAACATGGCGGTCATCTCTGCCCAATTATCTAGGTTGGGTAAATACTTGGAACTAATCCAAAAAACCATGGAAGGACTACGCATGGATGTTTTGAGTGTCCAACAGAAATTTCAGAGTATCGAAATTAAGGTCGAGATAACCACGGTTGGAGATTTAAAGGAAGTGCTCGGGGTTGGAAATTCATCGGTGATAAATGCTAATAATGTCGAAAAGGCTGTTGTGAGGGCTCTGGAAGAAGATGAGGATGTTGCTACTATTTCTGCAAAGGTTTAGGAAGAATAAAATATTGAAGTAGAGGAACTGAACAATTCTGTGGGCAAGTTTGTCGGTGATGATGCCGAGTTTGGCAGTAGTTGATTGTGTTTGTTTTAATTTCCATTTATGCAATATCGTTGAATAGAATATGAAGGAGTTTTTAGGAGAATATATAGCTATATTTTTCCCAATAGAATATATGTAAATAATAAGGGTAACGCAAAAGTCCATGCTCAATGTAAGGATAGGGAAGATGTAGATAGAACAAGTCTAAATTTTGTAAGGGACCTAGCCCATTTGTACTCATTATAATGAAATGCTAATGTTCCTTAAAAAAAAAACATCGTTATCACAAATAATAATATCACTTCATAGAAGAACATAAACAAAGCTATTAAAAAAAAGAAACATATGAAATGCGCAAACAATGACATCATTTCATCAAACAACATGGCAAACCTAGAAGATCACCCAACTCCAAAATAATCAGCATACACGGTTAAGGACAACACATCATGGAACAACAGAAAAAGCTATTGGCAAGCCAAACATAGGTAAATGGAATACACAACACTTCGTGGAACAACATACCAGAGCTACAAGATCATCAAACTTTTAAATAATAAAATACTAAGTAAAATTACACAAAATGTTAGTTTCTTTGTGGCATAAACTTAAATGGCTGGTCACCATCTAAAAATTGCACACATCAGTAAATACAATACATGGAAACACTTCCTAAAACAACATGGAAGAGCTATAATTCACCCAACTTTTAAATAATAAAATAGTGATTAAAATTGCACAAATTATTAGTTTCCCTGTCACATCCACAATTATGGCTAGCTACCATTTAAAAAGTGCACACAACTATTTATATGTGCGATGGAGGCTATTATGCCTCCCACGAAGGCTAGATCTAACCATCTCCTTGGCCAGTGAAGAGAACAAGTGTGGTGACTCAACAACTATTTGTGCCTCCTTAACATTTTGAGCATCATTCACCTTTGACTCAGGATAATCTCTGAAGTCGAGGATTAGCTCTTCATCATCTAAAACAATGTGTGGGAAATGGCTATAGTGGAGAGAAGACAGGCTCATTAATATCTATGTAAGGTAGTGGTTCATGTATGTATTATTAGAAAATAGAGAGATTAGATAGTGATTACACACAATAACAAACACACTTTTGATATCTTTATTGATCACAACTATTACACATATATAGGACATAAATTTCTGACTTCCACACTTCTATACCATGATAAATCATACATTGGAAACAACAACTTATAGATTGATGCTTTGGAAATCTCAATGACAACTCATGAAAACACATGGAATCATTACATCCAATACACTACCTTAATGCTTACATAGAAAACATTGAAAACACATAATAAAACAACAAGTATAATCTATGTCTGATTGGTCTTCATTAATACTCACATCCACTTAGGAATCTTGCAAACACTAATCTTTCACCGCCACATCTTTGAGCTATCACTTGGCATCCATTTAAAACATAACTACCTTTGACCATTGTTGATGAAAATTGCAAGATCAACAATAGTGACACCTTGGCTTGTTGGGGCTTCCACAATAAGAGCCATCAACTAATTAATCATCCTATGGACCAACCACCATCTATCAGATATTTTGTTTTTGGCTACCCGTCAGTTGCTAGGATGGAGGTCTGGATACTAAATGTATTCAAAAGTTGATCAAACAACTTGACTTTGCTAACACAAAAGAATTGATGTTTCATACACTGGGACTTTCAGTTTAAGAACCACCAACCCTTTTTATAACCTATAAAAACACACGATAAATGATTTTTTCGACATTGGGGATTCCAATTTAAGAACCAATAACACTTTTATAACTAATAGAAACACAAACACCAACATGATATCTCACATTTTTTGTTTGTTTTTTTTAATAATTACACAACAAAATAAACAACCTTAATAACCTCTATGATAATGGTTGATTTAAAACCATGGAAATAGAGTCCGTTATGGTCCCTTCGCTCCTTCCCAAGGATTGACTGAATCATCGCAACTCTATGCAATGAATAATCTTCATGGGTGAAATATCTATCGAGTATCAACTTTGATCCTCATATTAATTAGATTCTTTTCCAACACATACCTCCATGATGGGCGAACCCATTGTTTATTGTCATAGGCATCCTTGATCTATCTTATGAAAATTTCAGACTTCGCTTCTTCTCAATAGATTTGGCCCAGATCTTTCCTTAGTTTGCTAAAACGGTTGATGTTTAGGTAACATCATGCTAATGCCATGATATTTGTCCATGTAGACCACCATGAATTTTCTCCAGTCGTAGTATTCAATTAGCTTTACATTGGCATTGGCCTATACAATGTAGCTATGATGCAAATTGATGAAGTATGGGAAGTAGTGGGTAGAAACAAACAATAATCTGGACCGCGATTAAGATATTTCTCCAGACCAAAAAAAATAACTCCACAACTCTGTTTCCAATCAAATATATCATAGTGCCTCAACACCACAAAACTATTTCAATCTACACATAGGCTCACAAAAAATTCTCATGCACTAAAAATAAATTGTCACACATCTATACTAATTGTGCATAAGCAATAACAGGCAAGATCCCTCACATATTCTTGGCCCTCCCTTGAGGGAGTCAACCCAAAACAAGCTTTTATACCGTGTTAGAAAATAGAGAGAGATCATATAGCGATTACACAAAACACCAAATACACTTTTGATATCTTTATTGATCACAACAGTTACACATATATAGGACATAAATATCTAACTTCCACACTTCTATATCATAACTGCAACTCATACATGGGAAACAACAACTTCTATATCGAAGTTTGGTAACTCTCAATGACAACACAAGGAAGAATTACTTCCAATATTTATGTTCAATGGGATTAGGTATTTGTCGCTGAGAGAAAGCATGTTCTTCATCAATATCACTAAGATGGCCACCTGTTTCAATGTTTAGTGGTCTCCTATTTGGTGGATCTTATCCAGTCCCAACTTCTCGATGTGCTATGTTAGAAAAGGGATCTCGCATTACTGGCTTAAAAATAAAACGACACAAGACTCTACTTCTGTCTTACACTGTAAATGTGGAAAAGTACCCACTACCAAATGAGCCTTCCATAACACCATCAATTGTTTGTCTAATAAGGAAGTTGTCACGAAATGAGAGTGGTTAGGAAAACACCTTTGCCAATTTTTTTCATTTGGAAAACAAATTTGCATTAAAAAAAAATGGAATGATCACATGATTGCCTATGAGCATCTAGACAACCAGCCTAAACCTCCAAAAATGCAAGATTACACAAACAAATGAAAACACATTTGCATTAAAATAAAGAAAAATGGAATAATTACATGCTTTCTTGTGAAATAAAAAATGGAATGATCATATGCACGCTTGTGAGCATCTCGACAACCTGCCAACCTCCAAAAATTCAAGATTGCCTAAACTAAACAACCAGTCAAGTTACTAACTACTCCAAATAAAAGATTAGACTAACTAAATAATCAATCAAGTGAATACCTAGTAGAATTGTATAGTTATATAGATTAAATAGTTAGTAAACAAAAAAAAGCATCAATGAACGATAAAGCATCAAAATGGTTACTTGTTGATAGATCTTTCATTGCTAAAATTTTAAAAAATCATAGAAGATAATTAATTAGGCTTTGTTAGAATACCATGAACCAATTATCAATGCTGCAAACCTATAAAACTATAACTCATTTCATATTACACTTATTCTTATGACAGTTTTTAAGGCCAATTTACTGGATTGTGTAAAAAATGTATAACTACCTTGAAGGTAAATATTAATCTTTGATTTGTGAATACCACTAAAAATATTTTATATTATGATGTAGAGCGTAAATCATTGTCATCTAACTAAAATTAACATTCTAAAAGCTCCATTACAAAATAAACAAACTTTTCAATAAAATTGAGATTGATATAAAAAAATATATATTAAATTTACTAAATAAGCTACAATACATTAATGGATAACTAATGTATTTAGCTAATACATTTTCATTGATTATTCATCATTCTTGCTATAATTACTTTTTCATGATATATTATAAAAATTAGATTAAAAGAAAATTCATATAATTAAATAATGAATAATACAATGTTGATTACTACATGATAAATATTATTCATATAAAAAATAATTATTCATTTAATTATTTTTGCCTAGAGAGGCACTCTCCAGCCCAGTATGGTACATTTTTTGTAAAGTGTGTTTAACATTTTGACTAAGTCAAATTACATAATAATAAATAAATAAATAAATAAAGATAAAAAAATGTAATGTAATGTAAAAATTTTAATTTGCTTAACTTAAAATAGAATAAAATAAAAATAACAAATTAAAAACAATTTTGTAAAAGTAAAGATATATTGACCCATGGTATTCATGTGGAATATAAATCAAACCATCATATATCCATCTTAACTCGGGATCTACAAAGCATGTTGAGGGACGAAATACTTTGAAATGAAAATCTCTTTTAGAGTGAAAAGTGATTTCATCCTGTTGGCATTATGATACAAGTGTTGTCCTTGATGGAAACTCACTCAGAGGTTTGATACAGGTGATGGCAACTTAATCAGAGGACAGATCTTAGTACAGTAGGTCAAGAGAGAGATATACGCAGGTTCATTGTGACAAAGCCACGTATACATGCGGGTTAGACGTTCTAAAGACGCGTGTGCGTGTACACACACTTTCACGCAAGGAAAAGCATGTACAATGTGGGAGAACTTATGTTTTGGTCTGTGGTATTTAGTCCTTGGTATTTGAACCTATGGTCGTGGACCATGGTATCTCGTCAGAAGTGTTGATCCCAAGTATTGGGTCCATGGTATTGTTTCTACATGGTTTTGGACCATGGTATTGAGAGAAGCCTAACCTATATAAGGAGAAGATCATTAGGCAAAGGTGCATGCAAGGAATGGATGTCTGACGAAGTGGGAAGATCTAGTTATGGGTTTTTGATGCTTGGCTCAGGTTGGATATGACAGCGAAGGTATAAGTAATTATCTTTAGATATGTACGCGGGTTGTCTCTAGTGAAAGCACGTATACACGCGGTTTTGATATAGTCAAGTAGCGTATGCATTATGAGATTTGGTGTTTTAGGTTGTTGTTGATTCTAGTGGTTGTTGCAGAGTTCTGGGCTCTGGTCTACGTTCTGTGTTTTTGATGACAGGGTTTCAATGATTCAGTATTGGGTGATTTAGATATTTATGATGCAAGTATAAGTTGATGATTGTATTGCAGCAGTTATTGTTTTGTACTTATGGATCCAGTCTGAAAATGTATGAAACGTGGTCCCTGGAAGAAAAGAAGGTTGTAGCCTTCTATAGGTCAGCACCTACGTACTAGTATATCAGCTAGTACAAGAGCTGAGGGGGTTGTAGCTCCCTTCCAGAAGAAGCTGGAAAATGAGAGAGGGTTGTAGCCCTCTACAGGTTGTAGCCTGCGTGCTGGTAAAGGACTGCACCAGTACATTGTAAAAGAAGTTTCTTATTAAAGGAAGATAAAAACAAATTGCAACAGGTGGTTTTCACCCACATTGGGTTTCCACCTTATATCATGGTGTTCATGTGTGCTCTTTATGTGTGATGATCTGTTCTATTTACTGTTCATATGGTTGATAATGTTCTGATGCATTCACTGAAGATGAACTAACTAAATCATAAAGTTTACTGGATGTACACTAGTTGCTTTTAACACAGTCGCGTATATATGCGGATATATTTAACTGAAGTAGCGTATATGAATCAGAATATGAAAATTGAAAAGTGGTTGATTTGCTAATACTGATTCACCCCCCCTCCCCCCTCTCAGTATTATTTCCAACAGATCCCTATTGGCCCTTGGTAGATCTGGAGTTAATGGATAAAAACTAGCTCATAATATATTATAAAATTTAGATAAAAGAAAGATTAATATAATTACATGAATGAGTGATAAATATATTATATAAGAAAATAACTATCACATAAATATGAGTATGAGCAGCTAAATAATTTAATACATTTTTCATAAAATTGATATTTATAAGAAAAGTAACTAATAAGTGTGTATTATATAAAAGAAATAAAATTATTGTAGTTATATAAATTAAATGGTTTGCAAATGTAAATAAGCAACAAAACACTTATTGAGCGCCCAGTATGGAAGAGATGTTGTACGGTTATGTTATTTTATCATTTTGACTCAATCAAATTACATAACAATAAAATTAAAAATAAAACTCATTTAAAAGAAAATAAATTAAATATAAAAATAAACTAAATAATTATAATTATTAATTAAAACATTTTAACTGGATCAAATTATATAAAAATAATAAAATTAAATAAAATTAATATTTATAATTATTAATTATTAATAATTAAACCAGCCTAGATCTATCTTAACTTTGGACCTACCAAGTGTCGAGAGGGATCACATTTCTTATGATACAAACCTCTTTTAAAGTGAAAATAGATTTTATCTCTCTCCGTGTGTGAGAGATCTACAACTAAGATGGATGACCTAAGTTGGTTTTTAATACATATCACGCTACCAACAATTAAAAAAACAAAAAAATTAATTAAGTTATAATACTATTTTAAATTATTATTAATTATAAAATAAATTATATAAATTAAATATATATACACTTATGTAACAAGATTCTTAATCATGGAATTTCACTTATATTTTATCATGAAGATTCGTAACTTGTAAATAATATTTGTTACCATACCATGGACCAATAGCTTGGATTCTTAATACCACATGCCCAAAAAATGAACACTTATCTTTATATACTTTTTTTTATTAATAAATTTATTTTAAAGGGAAAAATGGGCATAACTACCTTTGAGATATGTCTCAACCTATCTATGATCACTACTAAAAATATTAGGTGCACATTAAATCCATGACATCCATATAATAATTATTGATAATTAAATTAAAATTATAAAAGTGTTATTTCAAAAGAGAAAAATGTATTCACATAATTATTAAATAAACTAGCACTTCTATATAAATTAAATGGTTGGTAAATGTTGATAACATCACAATTACCCATAATACACCTCACATTGCCTAGATTTTAAAAAATCATAGAAATTAACTAAATTATAATTTTATTTTAAATTATTATTATTAATTATAAAAGTAATTAATATATGAGTTAAAAATATATAAAACTTTAAAAATATGTAATTATATTTTTAATCATGGAAATTTACCCTCACTTTACCATGGAAATTCTTAATCTGTAAATAGCTTTTGTTGTAATACCATCAACATAACGGCTTATTGTGCCTAAAGGAACTTTCTAACCCAATATGGAAGAAATGTTGTAATGTCATATATATATATATATATATATATATATAAACATTTTGACTTAGTGAAATTAAATAAAAATAAAAATAAAAATTATAATTAATAATTAATAATAATTAAATCAATCTAGACCCATTTTAACTCCATATTTATCAAACACCCAAAGGATCAAATCGCTAGAGGTGTAAACACTTCCTCAAATTTTGCACTCAAAAAGGGAGGTGTGCAACTTGAGAGATTTGATCCCTCACTTGATCTTTGAATATTAATATGAATATTCTAACGTATTCCATGGAGGTTAAATTTCTACCATCCACTTAACAATACTTGATAATCAAATAAAAATTGTAAAAAACCTATTTTGAAATGACATACCTATCCAAATAATTAAAAAAACATAAAAAACAACTAAATGATAATTTTATTTTAAAATATTATTATAATTATTAATTATAAATATATAATAATATATAAATAATTCATCCCATAATACATTTCAAATTTCATAATTCTAATCCTAGCCTGTAATAATACATTTCAAATCATAAATAATCAATAATTTATATTAATATTTGCACCTTTGGAGTCACATATAATGGTGTATCATAAAATTTCAATAAGAAAAACTTCCATGTTATTACATAAAGTTGTGGTCTATTTCTTCAACATTTTGAAGGGTTTTCAATCATGTGTTTTTCAATCTAGTTTCCTTAAAATTCAATACAAATTTTTTGGAATCACAAATTTTAGTTGTAAACTCTTATTCAAATGTCCCTTGAATTTTTGAGGATGTTGAATTCATAAATGTATTATAGTATATATATTTCCACAGTCAATAACATAATGTTATTGAGGATTTACGAGAACATGTGTATTTTGTTTGAAAAACGAAATATTTATAATCAAAAACTCATTTTAAATAACAAAATTTAAAATTTAACACAAAAAAACATCAAATTCTCGTAAAAACTAAAAACTAAAAAATTTAGAACTTCCACAGACATCGTCTGGAAACATCTATAATAATGAAGTGTGTGGTGACATTCTCGTGGAAATCTAAACAAGATTGCCTATTAAAAATATGTGCTGTCAAAAATATGATGTACTTGACATTTATAAAATCGAACAGACTTATATATGAATAATATAACAAACAAACATATTGTGGAAACATCGTGAAGTGAGGTGAGAGTTTATTAATTAACATCAATAATAAAATATTGATATTAAATAATTTTAAAATAAGGTGTCATAAAATTTGGATAGAGGGAAAATAAATTCCATGAAACAATGCATAATCCAATATTAAAGAGGTAATAATATTGCAACTAGTAATAAGTTGGTTAAGGTGAACCTACACATTCAAGCCCTATTGGATAAGTGAATAGCTTGGTGGAAAACTCTCATCTCGATTAGGACAAATTAGATAAACAAAAAATGACAAAGTATGATTACTATAATTAAGCTAAACCTGGAGTGTGTGGAGTGTTGTGTGGAGTGTTATTACAGGAGAATTTGATTCATGTGACAAACATTTGACAACATATTTATTTTTAATGGAGTTTATGATGTTCTTTTTTTTTGATGTTTTTTTTCTTGTAAGGAAAAATGGTAATTTCATTTAAGATAAGGAAATTACATTCTATAGATGCAAAGCATATTCAGATCACAACATGATAAAAACAAAAATGTTGCCTTTATCCATGCATGGAGGCAAAAAAACAAGGTTGTATTCCCAATCATATCATATTAAACTATCCAAATTGTTTAATAAAAACTGTCCATTAATATATACAAGATGTGTCTGCCCATAATATAAACAAAACATATAACAGAAGTACTATGCTGGAATATCCATGTATGGCCGATGGAAGTATTGGTAGTATTCTCCCTCATGTTGTTCTCTAATCATCCAGATGCCCAGCTCGTCGAGCACAACCTCTGTGGATAAGTTGTCAGCAATTTCGTTATGTTCCTTGTATATATGTTTACAAGTAAAAGAATCAAATAATGATATTAATCTCAAATTTTCATCCAGCATGTGCTGCAATGTATAAGTAGAACATCTAGAAATCATGTTTAGCCAATCACAAATAATTTTAGAATCCCCATATAATTGCAGATCTTTGCAGTTTTTTTCCAAAGCAAAATAGATGAGATTCTTTGCAGCAAGGAGCTCGGTGTAATTATTTGTGCCTCTGCTGAGTCTTATAAGCACCATAAAGGAATGATGATGACTCAGATGAAGAATAGCCCCCCCCACCATAGCCTCTATCGTGTGCCGCACCATCAAAGAATGCCCGTGGTTTGTTGTGATCTATATGAATAGGAGTAAGGATGCGAGAGTTCAGTGGAGGAGGGTCTTTTGGAATGAGGGAGTAGTCATCCATGACTTTGGCAGCCAAAACAGACCAGTTTGGCGCTAAATCTTGAAAAATCAATCTGTTCCTGGATATCCATATAGTCTAGCAAATCAGAATGGGTAGGTTTCGAAGTTTGTGCAATGTTACTGAATTATGCCAAGTTTGTCAGGCCTCCAATATAGCAATGCCATTCCAAGATGCGGTTGGGGTGATGACGGGGAGTATATGTTCCTACAACTTACAAGCTTCTATGCAAACAAGAAATAAGTGGTGTACAAATTCATTTTCACACTTGCACAGACTACACTGATGATGACTGAAATGTGCTCTCTTGAGAAGATTATCGCCAATCCGAATCTTTTTCCCGAGGATGGTCCACATTAAAAGCCTAGTTCTGGGAGGGGCTTTTAGCTTCCAAAGAGGTCTCCACCATTCAGTTGTGATCAATGATTTTCTCGAAGCTAATAGGGCCAGATATCCATCTTTGGGCGTATATCGGCCACTTTTAGATAAGGCCCAAGTGATCTCATCATCACCTTCAAGGATTCAAATGTGGGCTTCTGTGAGGGCCAGAGTGAAATCTTCCCAAGGCTGACTCCAAATGGGAGGGATGTTTAATTGATGTGCTGACTTCCACGCCTGTTGTAGGAATGTGGTGTTTTCAGAGTCAACAATTTGTGCAATGTTTGTAATGTTTTTTTTGTTGAAGATGCTGAACGAGTTCCATAGGGAGCCGATGCATATTCCCACAGCCCACCCAAGGGTCCATTCCAATGCGAAGCTTATTACCAGACTGTATTCTCCAAGTGATGCCCTATCTGATGGGGTTCAAAGCCTTGATGAAAACCTTCCATATGATAGATATCCCCGATGTATTTAGATGTGATCTTCTAATCCAGACCAGAGTGTGCATCGGGGTAATGTATTTTGTAGAGGTGACCCACATCGAAGGGCTATCGGCCGAAACTAGGTGCCACCCTAGTTTAGTAGCAAGGGCCAAGGAGAAATCTTCAAGGTTTTTGAGGCCCCATCTGCCCCATTTCTTGGGTAGGTTTAGGTCATCCCATCTGACCGAGGCAAAAATCCTGCCCTGTTTGCTCCCTTGCCAAAGAAATCTGCAACAAAGGGATTATATCCTAGAGAGGATGCCTCTGGGAATCCAAGCCAAAGACATCCAGTAGACTGGAGTGGCTTCAAGGACACTTTTGATGAGAGTGAGGCGACCTGCCCTTGAAAGATATTTGAGGTACCAAATATTAAGTTTTTTTTCCATTTTGGTAATAAGCCAGGTCTAGTCTGCAATCTTGTAGCCTAAGGGCTTTAACTTATATCCCAAGTATTTTAGGCCTTCAAGTAGTTGTAGTTGTGTAAAATGAAACCTTTCTAGAGCATAATAGATCTCATGTAGTGTGCATTCAGCTGCAGTTAAAGTGGATTTCTTGTCATTAATGAGCATTCCTGTAGCAACTTGAAAGAGTGAGAAAGTGGCCTTTATATTACTAAGATCTCCAATACTGCCATTGAGAAATATCAGTATATCATCTACAAAGAGTAGATGAGTCAGGATGCATCCCTCTGTTATCTTTATGCCTTTTAATCTGCCTCTTCGATGCTCTTCAATAATGAGATTACTGAGACCTTCCATAACAAGGAGAAAAAGCAAAGATGATACGGGGTAGCCTTGTCTCAGACCCCTTTCAAATGTAAAGAAGGGGGAAGCACTTCTGTTCACTAGAAAGCTAAAAGGTATGTTATTTATACAACTCATAATCCATTTGATGAATAAGAATGGAAATCCTAAATGAGTTAGAAGCATTCTAATATATAACCAGTTTACTCTGTCGAAAGCCTTTAATAAATCGACCTTCAAAATCATACCTTTGCTTCATCTGGTGTGTAAAGTATGGAGCACCTCCTGAGTTGTACCCACAGCTTCATGAATTTTCCTATCCTATAGGAAGGCGAATTGTTCTGGTGAGATGTGTTTGGACAGGATAGGTCTCATCCTGTTTGCAATGATCTTGGCGATGATCTTATATATACAGTTGCACAGAGATATGGGGTGAAAATCTTCTAATGAGGCCGGGTTGTCCGTCTTCGGGATGAGAGCTATGAAAGTAGAAGTGATAGCGGACTCTATATACCCCCTGGTTCTTGTGTATTCAATAATTTTAAGCAGGTCTCCACCCATAATGTTGAAAAGAGCCAAATAAAATTCAATCGTCCATCCATCAAGACTAGGGCTTTTACCTTTTTTGAACCACTTAATGGTGGCCTCCAATTCTTCCAGAGTAGCGTCCTTTATTAATTCATCCCCCTCCTCTTGTTCCATGTATCTAGGAAAGAGTTGTGCAACCTTGAATCAGCCTGATTAATGTCCCTCGGGGCACTGTAAGTGCGCTTAAAGTGTGATTTAGCCACCTCAGCCAAGAATGTGGGAAAGTATTGACCAACTATTCCTGGTCATTCTGAAGCTGCCATATGGTGTTGATCGCCTTTCTTCCATTAGCAAATTTATGATAGAACTTAGTATTTTCATTGCCTTCAAGTAACCAGATGACCCTACTTCTCAGTCTGCATGTTTCTTCCCTGTCTTTTAGAATATTTGCCTTGGCTGAGTATTTCTTTGCCATCTTTTCCTTATGTTCCTCGGATATGAATATTCCAACCTGTTCATTTTCAAAAGCAGCTAAATCAACTTCAATATTTCTGAGGGAGTGTTCCTCTTGGATTCTTTTATTGTTAGCCCATTATTTAGACATTTTCTTTAGAACAGTGAGGTTGTGTATAAATCCTTTGGTACAGTCATCCCACTCCCCAGGAGGATTTTCTTTCCAATAATCAGTAACCATACTAATGTACGAATATTCCTTTAGTCAGGAGGAGCATAATTTGTAAGGTCCTTTAGGTTTTATTCTCCCTCCACTAATGTACGAATATTCCTTTAGTCAGGAGGAGCATAATTTGTAAGGTCCTTTAGGTTTTATTCTCCCTCCATCAATCTCCATAAATATTGGGAGGTGATTAGAAATCCCTCCTTTTCCAACCCATTGCCGGGTATTAAAACCTAGATCAAGGACCTTTTCCTTTACTAGAAAGCAATCAAGCCTACGAGCCAAACTATCATCCCCAGCCATATTGTTCCTCCATGTTGCTTGTATTTTGGCAGAGGGGATGTCAATCAAGTTGTGTGAGTCTAAAAAGGTTAGGAAGTAGTCCAATAGAGAGTATCTTTGAGCTCTGTGTCCCCAGGACTCGGCATGTCCTATGGAAAAATTGAGGTCCCCGCCAATGATAAGGTGTTCTTCCATGAATGTAACCGAGTCTAGAAGATTTTTCCAGAAAGCGAGTCTATTTTGAAAAGGCCCATAGACATTGAAAATTTTGAAATTCATGTCAAGATCCAAAGATCTAATGTCTGCACCAATGTGGCCAGCACCTCCCCAGTAGTTGAGCAACTTAATAGATCAAGTGTTGATGCCTAAGGAAAAACCCCCCTGATCTCCCATGAGCATCAAGCCCATAAAACTTCCACCCAGGGAGCATAAGTTGAAGAGAGAGAGTAATGTCAGATTCAGATCCAAAAGTTTCTTGAAGGAAGATTATATCTAGCGATGCAGAAGTAAGTAAATGATGGAGTGCTAGTTTTTTATCAAGCCTAGCCAACCCTCTACAATTATATGAGAAGATCTTCATGGAGGGGGTTCAGAGGGGGATGCTCTGGCTCTAAGGGTCCTAGGAATAGTAGATTGTATGCCCAAAGCTATCTAATATCCTGCCGTACCTTGGGCAACAGAAAGGTAGGACGGTCTGCCCCTTTGTTGTTTTGAAGGGGGGGGAGAGGATAATATCAAGCCCGACATGGTCCTGAGCTTGTCTCTTAGATTTTGATCTTGTCATGTATCCAATAGTAGGGTGGGCCACAGGGAGGGATGTATATGGAGGAAGGGCGGTGGATGAAGGTGAGGGTGGAGAAGGAGAGTAAATGGGGCGGTCCATAACCTAGCAAGAGAGCGGAACGAAAGCCGAAGGTTCAAGGGTCAAAACCATGCCCGACGGAGCACAATTTGGGATTCAGGAATGAAGACCAACAGTTGATCTAGTTATAATTCAGTCAATAAAAGATGTGCAACAAGAGGAAGTAGAGTAAAAGAGAGGATTCATACCCGGCGAGGGGGAACACTTGGATGGCACCAGAGGATGAACTGGTGGAGGCGGCTGAGGATGAAGGGGCGGCCGACCTCCCTTCTTAGGTTGTGGGGGAGTCGAGGCTTTATCTGTTGGAGTCTTTTGTTTATCTACCAAGTCTGCATGTGTTGCCATGATATGAGGATCAATGGAAACCTGATTCAGAGATAGGTTGTCCTGGGAAATGGGCGGTTGAACCTCCTCTTCTCGAACCGGGGTCTATTTTTGTGACTTTCTCAATAAGGGGTAGTCTCTGTAGAGGTGCCCAACCTTGTGACATCTTCGGCAGTAGAATGGCACACCCTCATAATCCAGCAGTTGCCTCCTGGTGTTGTTCCACCATTGAATATAAATGTGTTCCAGTAATCCTTCCGAGAGGTCCAAGTGTACTAGGATCCTGGCGAAAGCCATCCATCCCGTGGACTGATAAGAGCCTTCATATGTAAGATAAATGCCAAGGGAATTGCCGATCCTCCTAAAAACATACTTCATCCAGAAATGTAGTGGCAACACCAGGAGACGAACCCATATTGGCCTAGCATCAACTCGCTCCCATTCTGGGTCAAAAAGTGGTGTCCATCTGCGAAGTAAGACTAGGGCCTGGTCGATGTGCCATACCGTGGACAATACCCAATTGGTGTGTGCAAGACAACTGAAATGAAATGAAAACCACCCTCTAACAAATGTCTGTACCATCGAGATGTCCTTCAAATGTTCCCCCCAGACTTCCAAGGCCCATTATTGTAGCTTCTCCACACTGAAATGGCGGCCATGAACTTGCCCCACTAGTACCTTCTCTGCTATGTCCATAGCGTCCAGAATCTATTTGTCCTCTATGAGATCAAGGAGCGTCTCACTGGTCTGAAGTTTCAGATTCCTTTTTTCCTTAAGGGCCCAAATTTCCTTGCATCCAATGGTCCCGGGTCCGAAGTATGCTGAGTTGCTTCCAAAGAAGGTATAGAATGGGTATGCTCAACCGCCGACAATGGGATGGATACGAAAATACCCAATATAGGGCTAATACCCGTAAAATTCCACAGAGGTGGAGCTGAGGGCTTCTGAGGAGCCCAGTGGGCTGGGCCATGTACAACAGAGCCTAGGAGCTGATTGGGTGAGGGGAAACTGGCCATCGAAGAGGGAGGTTTTAGGGTTTGATCAACTCCGAGAAGAAGACCGGTAGGGTTAGCAAGAAGGTTGATGAACAATAGATATCGTGGCAACAGAGGCTGAGAGATAAAATCTGGAGGAGAAGGGGCGTCCTCCAGCAAGGAAATAGGCAGAATGTGGGAGCGAGAAAAGGGAGGGAGAGTTTCAACTTCGTCGATCAGTTTAAACATGAACGGAAAAAGGCTTGCAGCAATGGTCCTGGTGGGTGTCCATAATGGCACATCCTCTGAAGGATCCACAAAGTCACCCATCTCATCCATAACTGTCAAGATAACCCAGTGACAGATGCCAGAAATAGAGTAGCTACCACAAACGGTGAATGTTAGATGGACAGCTGAAGAGGGAAAATAGCGAGGGTAGGGAGAAAACCGCGACAGGAAGGGATAAAAAATGGTGGAAACCGGGCCCAAGGAGGGACCGCAGTCATACGAGTAAATCAAAAGGGTTACGGGGGCAGGTGCAAGTGAGCAACAGTGGTTGTAAGGCGCGGGTTTGCACAACATCAGTGTCTGGAAGCGGTTGCCATTTCTTTCCAGGAAACGCCCTCTCAGACCAAGTTGATCCCTCGGAGTTTATGATGTTATATATGAAAATCACTTATATTTTTTTTGGTTGGAAGAAAGTCAAAATTAGATATTGCAAGATGCTTGTAATGCTAATAAATAGAAGCGGATGATTAATTTCTAGAAATTGAATCCCTTAATTGTATGATTTTTAAATTGGGAAGAAATTTCAAGGACATTGAATCCCATAAGTGTCTGATTTTTAAATTGGGAAGAAATTTCAAAGACATTGAATCCCATAAGTGTGTGGTTTTTAAATTTGGAAGAAATTTCTATTGATGTATTGCTAAGAACATTTAAGAATAATAACTCAATATCGTTAGCATTGGATCGTTTGATGAAAATAAACTATTTCATTCTAGTTGAAATTACTCACTATGCATGTTATCTTGCATGAATTTCATTGAAAAGGTTCTATTGCATGTGGTATACTAAAGGTAATTATGATAATCATGATCCAAAATTTATCAAGAAGTTTTGGGAGGGTTTGTATATATATATATATATATATATATATATATATATATATATATATATATATATATATATATATATATATATATATATATATATATATATATATATATTAGTGTAATTTATCATTTAAATATTTAGATATTAATGTTAAATATATATGGTTACTAGAAGTTTAAAAATAATAACACAAAATTTTTCAAATTTTATTAATAAATACTATTTGGGAAATAGTAGTATTTTAGTGATATTACACTCATGTTTGTTTCTTATTCAAAAATGTGTAATAAAAATCTTATTAGGTATGGTCTTTTTAGAACTTTACTTATGTATGCATTTTTGATAGAACATATATAATGATTTGCAATGTAAAAGAGTTTATTGGAACTTTTAAGTAGTTGAAAATATATTAGAGGATTTGTAAGTTACTCGATTACATATTAGTGATTCATTAACATCAATCATGGATAATTACATTCAACTATAGTTTACCATGTTTGAATATATTTATTATTCATAGTAGTTAGGGATTTAATGGATTCATTATTATGATACCTAAGTTGGTTGGTTTATTAATGGTTAGGGGATGAGAGTAATGATTACAGATTTTTTTGGTTAGTGGTTGGGTGTAAGTAAATTAGTCATTGGAATTGTTTTGAATTATTGATTCAAGGGGCAATGGATTAGGTACTAGCCCATCCATATCAATTAAATTATTGGTAAATGTGGATAGGAATCAATTGATGATAAATATCAAAACACTTAACTTATGATACATCTCACATTTCTCAAATAAAAAAAAAAGGAGAAAAAAGAAAAAGAAAGAAAAAATCATAAAAGTTAACTACATTATAAATATATTTTAAATTATGATTATTACTAATTATAAAAAGAATTAATATATCAGTTAAATATATATATATTTTAAAAGGCATGAAACAATATTCTTAACTATGGATATTCACCCCAACTTTACCATGGAAATTATTAACTTGTAAATAGCTTTTGCTACAATATCATAGCTTATCAATACCACATGCCCAATATGACGTGTTGATATGACAATTTTTTTAATTAATTAATATAAGACAAATTAATTAGAAGAGAATAATTAACTTGGAGATAAATATTAATGCTATTATGTTCATGAATATTCTCATATATTCCATAGAGGTTAAATCTCTACCATCTACCTAATAACTATTGATCATATTCTAAAATAGACACACTTATAAGGTTATTAATAAGTTCATGATAGTATTGTGGTTTTAATGAGTTAGTGCATCATATTTAACTTGGATTTATAGAATTAGTGTAATAAAAAACAATATTAAGTTTACCATGTTTAGCTTAGATTTATGAAATTAATGTAATAGAAAACTACATTAAATAGAACAAGTATTTAACCTATTTTATATTTGATAAAAAAAATTGAATCATAACCAATTTTGTTCCATAATAAGTATAGATATTGTTTAGATATGAGTATGCAATTTTAGCAATAAAAATTTGCAATTTGACGAAAAATTGTAATCTTGGATTACTAGAAAACTTCCAACTCATGAAATATTCATATTTTTTATTTTATTAGCCTCGCAAACTTGCAAATTATTCTGTCCCAAAAGTTTTCCATCCAATGCCCTATTTCATTATAGAATTCATAGATTTTTTTTATATTGACAATATCTTTTTTGTGCAATTTGACCAAAAATTATAACCTTGATGTTATGAAACCAACTCACAATAAGATAGAAAAGAGAGATGAACGCCTTAGAATTTAGCCTCTTCGAGGGGGCAACCTCCTTTACATTACACAAATGAATAAGTCTTGGATGATACAAATGATGAAACCTCCTTTCTATATATATGAGTCTAAGGGATACAATATAACCAAAGCCGACCTAATAATAATAATATAAGGGCACAAAAATAACAATAGTGGGCTTCTATAGGGCACAATAATAACAATATGGGGACAATAGGGGCACAATAATAACAATAACGGATACAATGACAATAGTAATGGGGGAATCACTAGTATTATAGGGACCTAACATGCCCCTCTCCTTCATAAAAGTGTTGTCCTCAATGCTTGAGTAGTTTTGGATGCTTCTACATAAAATTATCATCCTCCCATATGGAATCTTCAACAGGTAAGTTCTTCCATTTGATGAGATACTCTAAAATTGATTGATTTTGTAGTAGTCAAGTTCTTGTTTCTTTAACTGTTTCATGTTCCAATATGATTTTTCCTTCCTCTTCAAGTTCTGGCAATATTGTTTGAACTGGAAGCTTGTAACCTATAAGCTTCTTTAAGCATGAAACATGGAAAATTGGGTGCACTCGAGAAGTTGCAGGAAGCTCCAATTTGTATGCCATATAGTACCTATCTTTTGCAACACCTTGTAGGACCATAATACTTTGGTGATAATGTATTATCCTTATTAACTTTCTTGAGGGACATTTGTTTATATGGTTGTAGCTATAGGAATACCCAATTACCTACATCAAAACTTCTTTCACTGTGATGTTGATTTGCTTGTTGTTTCATTCTATTCCGTGCCAAGGTGAGGTTATCCTTTAAGAGTTGGAGAACTTGTTGTTGATGCTAGATGTGATATTCCACTGCTTGAACCTTAGAATTTTCTCTTAAATATGATGTGATGGATGGTGGATGATATCCATAAAGTGCCATAAATGGGGTCATTTTTATTGCAGTATGGAAGGAAGTGTTATACCACCATTCAGCTAGAGGCAACCATTTGATCCATTGTGTCTGTTTATCAGACACAAAGCAACGAATATATCCTTCCAAACATTTGTTTACTATCTTAGTTTTCCCATCAGATTGAGGATGATAAGATGAGCAATGAGCTAACTGAGTACCAAGACAAGGAAATAATTCTGTCAAAAAATTTCTAGTGAAAATGGGATCTCTGTCACTTACAATAATCTTTTGATTTATGTGTATCTTTTGAATTGTTTCCATAAATGCAGTAGAAATTGTACTCACTTTAAATGGATAAAATAGTGCACAAAAGTGTGCATACTTGGTAAGTCTGTCAACTACCACCATGATAACACTCTTTCCTTCGGACTTGGGTAAACCTGTGAATAAATCCATTAAAACCTCCTCCCAACATTTGCTTGGAATGGATAAAGGTTGTAATAGACCTGGGGCCTTAATTGTTTCAACCTTATTTTGTTGGCAAACCAAAAATTCCACCACAGACTTTTGAACATACGATTTAAGGCCATCCCAAAAAAAAATCCTTCTTAACCCTTAGGTAAGTTTTTAGAAATCCTGAGTTCCCTCCTAAGGGAGAGGTGTGCAATTCCCTAAGAATCTTTTGTTTTAGTTTGCAATTATTTCATAGGTATAACTGATCTTTGTACCATAACGAATCATTTTTCCAGCTAAATGTATCAGATGTACTGGGATCTTGTTGTGACTTTTGAATGAGTTCCCGCACTTCTTCATCATTCTTCCACTCATCCCTTGCTTCGTTTATCCAATCTAGTTGGATAATAGAAATGGTGCAAAGAAATGCTTCCACATCCTCATCCTTTCTTGAGAGTGCATCTGCCACAACATTTTTCTTCCCTTTTTTGTAGATGATTTCAAAGTCATAACCCAACATCTTTGTGACCCATTTTTGCTACTCTTCTGAAGATAATATTTGTTCTAAAAAGTATCTAAGACTATCATGATCTATTTTTACCTTGAAGTGTCTTCCCATTAGGTAGGGTTGCCATTTCTTAAGTGCATGTAGTACTATCAACATTTCCTTCTCATAAATAGCTTTGTGTAAATACTTTCCTTTGATTGGACAACTTTCAAAAGCAATGGGTCTTTCTTCTTGCATTAAAATAGCACCAATTCCATTTCCTGAGGCATCACATTCCACAATAAAGGTTTTTGTGAAGTTCGGTGTAGCTAAGACTAGTGCTTGGCACATTACCTCTTTAAGATGTTTAAAGGCCTTCGTTGCTTCTGGAGTCCATGAAAATTCATCTTTCTTCAATAATGTTGTTAGAGGTGCTGCTATCCTCCCATAATTCTTAACAAACTTGCGATAATACCCCGTCAACCCGAAAAATCCTCGTAGATTCTTTATGGATGTGAGGATTTTCCATTCGTTAATGGTTTTAATTTTGTTAGGGTCTATCTTAACACCTTCATGAGATACAATATGACTGAGATATTCCACCTCTTGTACTCCAAAGAAACATTTGGAGCTTTTTGCATATAATTGTTTCTCCTCCAATAGTTTGAGCACCCTATCAACATGTTGAACATGATCCTTCCAAGACTTGTTGTAGATTAGTATATCATCAAAAATATTAACACAAATTTTATAAGGAAGGGTATGAAAAATAAATTCATCAAACCTTGAAATGTTGAAGGTGCATTGGTAAGGCCAAAAAACATGACCAAAAATTCATAATGACCCTCATGAGTTATAAATGTTGTTTTTGGAATGTCTTTACTCTTCATTATGATTTGAGGATATCCTGAATGAAGATCCAATTTGGTGAAGTAAATTGATCCATGCAATTCATCCAATAATTCATCAATGACAAGAATGGGAAATTTATCTTTGATAGTGAGCTTGTTGATCTCCCTATAACCTAGACACATGCGCCATGATCCATCCTTCTTTTGAACCAATACTACTGGAGAAGAGAAAGTACTTTGACTAGGTTGAATTACACCATCCTCTAGCATTTCTGCAACCATACATTCAATTTCACTCTTTTGGGCATAGGGATATCTGTAAGGTCTGATGTTTGGAGGAACACTTCCTGGTATCAAATGAATAACATAATCATGTTCACAAATAGGTGGGAGGCCTTTGGGAGTCCCAAATACCTTGGAATGATTGTCCAAGACTTTTTGGAGATCCAGAGAAATAGATGATTTCAATGTGGGAATCTCTAGTGAACAAAATTGTGCAATTATGCCTGGTTGTTCTTTCTCTAGAAGCTTTGTCATTCCGTTAGAGTTGATTATCTTTTCGGGTTTCCCTGCGATACCCCTTAACTCAACTTCCTTTCGTTCTAAAGAAAATTTCATGAAAAGTTCTAGAAAATTAAAAGCTATTGTAACGAAGAATTGTAGCCATTGGACTCCTAGTACAACATCAACACCCCCCTTTGGAATGGAAAGAATTGGGCTATTCAATACATATTCTCCAATGGATAGCTTGATATTGTGGCACTTTCTTGAGAAATTTATGGTTCCTCCACTTGAAACCATCACTTGACACTCTAGTGCTGGATATAGGAAGCAATTCAATTCCTTGGCTATCTTACAATGAATAAAATTATGTGTATTGCCCGAATCAATCAACATTATTACCTTTTTATTCTTGATATGCCCTTCTATCTTGATGGTTGAAGGAATGGTAATTCCAGCCAATGCATTACAATATATGGTCAGATTCATTTCTTCTTTCTCTAGGGCTTGTTCCTGGTGTATATCCTCTTCTTTTGACATTTCTTGTTCCTTTTCTTCCTCCTCTTCACAATCTATGTAAAATAATTTCTTCTTAGCACACTTATGACCTTCAGTGTATTTTCTATCACAATTGTAACAAAGCCCTTTTGCTCTTTTTTCTTCCAATTGTTGTGGTGTCAACCTTTTAGGTTGTGGATGGCTAGGGGCAACAACACTTCCATATTTATGATTGTGAGTGGTAGGCCTCTTTGTTGCCATAATTTTTCATTCTATTTTCCTTGCCAACCTGAATGCCTTGTCTAATGAATCAAGTTCCCAAAAGTGAACCTCATGTTGGATGTTATCCTTTAAAGTCCCTATGAACACATCAATCTTGTGCTCCTATGGAATATATTTTACCCTTGTATTCAATTGTTGGAAGTCCTCAATGTGCTCCATCATTGAAACCATTTGTTTGAGATTTATCAATTGGCTAAAAGAAAGTGTTGCTTTTTTAATTCTCATAATGTGCTATCATCTCATTCATAAAAATAGTCCACGTGACAATTTTCTTATGAGAGAAAAGCCATTGATACCATACAAACTGATTTGGTTCCAAATATAAAGTTGCAATGCATACCTTTTGTGTGTTTTGCACATTATGGAGATTGAAAAATTACTCCATCTATAGTATCCATGTTACGAGATCTTTGCCATCAAACTTCTTCATATCGATCTTTGGAACATGGTGGTTCTTCGATCCAATGTTAGAGTCTATGAAAGTGTGATTAACATTTACTTCTTTCTCATCATGAGTTTCCTTTCCTACTCTTTCACCATTAGTAAGCATTTCTTATAGAAAATTTGTCAAATCTGTCTTCAAATCTTCCATCTTAGCTTCCACACCTTTCTTTAAATCATCCATCTTAGCTTCCACTCCATCCATCTTAGCTTCTACGCCTTTCTTTAAACCATCCATCTTAGCTTCCATGGCTTTCTTTATACCATCCATCTTAGCTTCCACGCCATACATCGTAGCTTCTACATCTTTCTTTATACCATCCATATTAGCTTCTATTACTTTTTGTGCAAGTGAAATTTGTTGCACTTGGTCTCATAATTTTGATATGTCATGTTGCATTTCTTCCTCTTCTTCATGAGTCATGTTAGAGCTTTTAGGTTGCTTACTAGGTGTTTCCATTTTCTTTCTTAGAGGCATCAATTACTGATAATAATGTTTCACCATGCCCTTTGAATTCCTTCAAAATAATTTTTCAAACCAAACCTATGCAAAAAATATAAAAAATCTACGTACATTTTTTTCACTTTGTTGGAGCTCGATATTGAATGTGTTGTATCTTTGTAATTTTGGATCTCCAAGGTTTGAAATTGTTTCCTGTGGTAACCCTCTGAGTACTATTTCTAACCCTGCAAGTTTGATCAAGATTGGCTTATCCAATGAAGAGTTATGCCAAATATCCCATGATGGCCTCATTATAGACTAGTTCAGTAGAGAGATCTTGTACGAAGTGCCACGTGTCACTATTTTGACCTTAGGATCTGAAACTAATATAAAACAAACTACAATCCATCCTCTTTTTATAACTTCTTACGAAATTTCAATCTGAAGCTCAAAAAAGACGTTATGACGTTTTTTCCCAGGTCACCTATTTTAGATATAATTTGGGATCCTACAAAAGCCTTAACTTCCTTGGATCATATTTCCGAACATATAGCAAGACAAGATCTGAAAACAAGTTATAGCAAAAATGCCACGATGAACTGTTTGGAGCAGTGAAACTCTAGAGTCCAAGCTCTAATACCAAATGTTATGAAACCAACTCACAATAAAATAAAAAAGAGAGATAAACGCCTGAGAATTCAGTCTCTTCGAGGGGGAAGCCTCATTTACATTACACAAATGAATAATTCTTGGATGATACAAATGACAAAACCTCATTTCTATATATAAGAGTCTAAGGGTCACAAAATAACCAAAACCGACCTAACAATAATAATATAAGGGCACAAAAATAACAATAGTGGGCTTCTATGGGGCACAATAATAACAATATGGGGACAATAGGGGCACAACGATAACAATAAGAGATACAATGACAATAGTAATGGGAGAATCACTAGTATTATAAGGACCTAACAAATTACTAGAAAGCTTCCAACTCATGAAATACTCATATTTTTTATTTTATTAACCTCACAAACTTAAAAATTATTTTGTGCCAAACGTTTTTTCATTCAATACCCTATTTATTTATAGAATTCATAAAAAAAAAATTATATTCACAATAACTTTTAGTTTGTATTATGTAACATGGCATTAAAGTTTCCTTAAAATAATTGAACTCTCTATATTTTGAATCTCTACATTTTCAATTTAAACTCATTTTCTTTTATAGCATGGTCTTGAATCTCAACATTTTCAATCTAAGCTCATTTATGTGATTTTTCTTTTACAACATGGTCGATTTTCTTTGTAAAAAGATTTTTCTCCCATAGCTTCTAGATCACCATGTCTTTTAAAAACACTATATGTATTAAATTTATTTTAAATATTAAGATTAGCAGTTATTTTGCTGATAGGCCTTCCTATGCATCAACTTCTTTGTCAACACTTTAACCCTGCTCCATTCGATCAGGTGAGACACTTTCAACCATTGATCTGAACTAGAAAAGGAAACAACGGAAAATCAAAAAAGTAGGGAAATTCAAGAAAGCACAAAAGCATTCGAACAGGAGGTAATCTTCAGAAAATATAGGTAACTTCCTCGCCAATAATCAGCAGAATAATCCGACCTACGCACATTGAGAGTTTTTACCCTCCACGCCATTCATATATTCGGTTCCATATCTTAATTACTCCGTGCTGAAGTAGGTGTATATGAAATGTAGGTTTCGAAAACATGCGGCGCCACCACAGAAAATCAAGAAAGCACGAAAAAGCTTATAAAAAGTAAGGATTGAAATATTATCTTTGGATTCGAGCCCTGTATCTGCAAGCGGAAACACATGTTCTACTAGTATTCACTGTTCGTCATCCCTACCTATTCGAAGTTATTGCTTCCATTTTTTGGAATGATAGTGGTCACTGCCTGTGTGGGATTGTGGTATTCAAATCTTACTGTCTATGTTATGGATATTTGGTGGCTACAGGAATTTTTTGGTTGAAATATGGGGTACTGAGGTTCGTGCGGTTAAATCAAGCTAGGGTTTATGTTGCAGTTTCTAAGATGAGTCATATTAGACAAACCTCCTTTGAATTTCGCTGGGGGCTGATAGGACTCTAGCAGGTTGTTTCGAAATTCCACAGCCATTCGTCAATTTTGTCAAATTTTGTTCAATTCTGGTGGAAGTTATCTAGAATTGCTAAGTGATGAAAAATATCAATAAAACACCTAATAAATTTTATGAAATCTTTATGGTTTTTATAAATTTGATCTTCTTCCCCTTCGTCTGTCAGTACATAGTACGAATTTACCGCATTTTCATTAGTGTCTTTTACTATCAATGAATTGTCTCACAAAGTGGTTAAACTTTACACTATATTTGAATGTATGAACTTTTCGATAAGGTTTGGAGAATATCAAATGGTGTTTTACAAATTTAATATAACTTTGCATAATATTGTCAGTTTGTTAGATAATGTGAATTTCGCAGAAGTTTCGTTAAAACTGATTGTCATATTTAAGAACAAATTAATTTTAGAAAAGTTCTAAACACAAAGTATGAAATTACTCTGTGTCATGGATTTCTATGGACCTTGTGTTCATAGGGTAGAATCTTGGAATTTTTTAACATTTGTCATTTGGTTTTTGCAATATTTTTGCCAAATGTTTGTAGTTAATATTTCTGGGATTGCAAAGATTTATCAAAGTTTCTACATTTACAACAAAAATATGGTTCCTAAGGTTTTCTCTAATCTCATTTTACTGGGAAAGCGAAGTTGACCACAAACACCAGTCTGTGATTTCATTGTACAGGAAATTTTGATCATATAGACTAGTTGGACAGTTCGTTTTTGGTGTATCTTAAATAACGGGAAATTTGTAGCTCAAACCTCATGGATTTGGACATATTTGACTCGCTCTGCATTGGGTTAGTGTTCATGAATGTTGAACGAAATTATATGCAGGGACCATATATAGCTCGGGAGACGCCTACGGATTTAGATTTCCGTTGGCACCTAAGCTTCGCCATGTTCGAGTGGCGTTGGCCCACTTCATGTACTTTCAATTTCCCTAGGAGCTCAGCGCGCTGCAGAACTACATGAACATTATATGTACAAAGAATCATCCTTGCTCATGCAAAATCATCGTTGTCGATGAATATTCTCAATCCGAATTTGGAAAAAGTTGTCCACCCGTCTTACCATGGGTTGTCAATAAAGTGTCTTACTAATGAAGATAATAAATATCCTCATACGATGAGATATCGTTGTCTTAATGAAATTGGTGTTTCATTGATATGAGGGTAATGAGACTCAGAATTTGTGATTATTTAATACTCTTAGTTTGAATATTTGTGATTATTTCATCCTTTAGTTACTGGCAGAACTCGTCCTGGCCTTCATTTATGTTATGGATGGCCTTCATTTTTATGGGCAGAATACATATGATATACATATTTATAAATGCATTCTTTGTACCATTTTTCCAATTGTCATACTATTTTTCTAATTTAAAAAATCTATTGGCCTCTCTTTGCATTTTTTAGGGCAATTGCTAGTTTTATATGTTACCAAAATAATAGACATTTAATTTATTCGCATTCAAATATATTTTAGCACTAATATTTTGATTTGCTTTTTTTTAGTACGCAATTAGATAAGGTTTTTCATTTCTTTTTTCTATAGGAATAGATAACTAAACTAGTTTCATGCTTACTTAATATGGGTTGATTCATTTAATATGGGTAAATTAGATAATTAAACCTCGGACCTTGTAATCACATAATATTTTATAACACTGATATTATTAAATGTACTCTCTTAAGAGTATATTCAAAGAAATTAATAAAAATTAAGAGAATCCAAGAATCATCACACATTTAAGTTTCTTTAAATATTATATTTATTTTTTTTCAAATTCAACATACATTAAAACCATACATTTTTCTAAATCTCCTCATTAAAAAAATTACAAAATCATAATAGTGAAGATCCATCCTAATGACACTTCTATCAGGGATCAAATTCTTTGAGGTGAATATTTTTTTTAAAATGTAGAACTGTAAAAAAATGTTTGCATATTTTATAAGTTCTTGATAGATCCATAGTTAAGAAATTATATATATATATATATATATATATATATATATATATATATATAGATAGAGAGAGAGAGAGAGAGAGAGAGAGAGAGAGAGAGAGATGTATAATTGCATTGCATAAATAAATTAAATGCCTTTAAAATCTTTTTAGGTACTTGGATTGTGTAAACTAAACAACTTAAACTAGTAATTTTAACCAATATTTGTTGGATTTCAAAAAAATTAACCAAAAATTATACCTAAAATATTTGAATCATAAGAATTTATTCTTTTCAATAACTTTATATGATGTATACAATTTTTAAAAATCATATAAAATATATGTTTTTGTTAAATTGAAATATTTTAACAAACATGAGCCTTGAAATATTTTATTTATTGATGATATTCATATTTTGTTACTTTTTTATTAACATGTTTTTAAATACACTTTTATATTGCTTAATGTGTATTTAAACATTTTATTTATAATAAGCATTGCATTTTTTAATTATTATTAATAATTTTTAAATGAAACATGATAGGTTTATCAATTTTATATTAAAAATTGAATGAATTACACATCTATTTTCTTTTCCAATTACTTTAAACATTGAAATATTTATTAAGGTCAATATTTTTATTTAAGTTGATATTGAAATATATTAATTTATATTACCATAATTTTAAAAAATATGAGACTAATACATCTTTCCAACTTTATATTTCTTTAAAGTTGATAAAAACAATGTTTTTTTCCCAAGGAAAAAATCATAATTTTGATTATATTAATGTTGAAAATTACATGTTACCCCGATCGGAGTGCGAGCTAGAGCCTGGGAAGCTGAATAGAGGATTAATGGATTGTACACCCACATACAGTACAAGCACCCCCCACACACCCAAGGCAATGGGTGTGGTGGTCCTTGCATGATGGCATGCAGGGAAGATGGGAAAGGTTGGAGCGAGTTATGAGAGGGTGGGCCTTAATGACAGTGAAGAGAGGAAATCAGTTATTGTTGTTCGGATCACTCATGGATGAGGAGATTAGTGTAATGGATGGGTTATGCAACACCATCCACAACACCAAGTGTATCGACTATTAACGAGAGATAACTGATATGTATTTGGATAACTCTTAGCCCTCACAATGTTCACCAGTTTTGGTTTTCATTTTAGGGAGAGAGGAAGTATTATGGGTGCAAACTGCAAAATTGAGCATCGTTGGAAGAAATGGGGGTGGAGGCTGGTGCCATTTTTTTGGTCTTATGTCTATCTCTTGCACCCGCTTGGTATTATATTCATTTCCCTAGCTTTGAAATCCTTCTTTCCCGCATCAGAATCCTGTGGATAATGGACAGAGGGTCGAGTGGTGAAGCTTGAAAGGGTCATGTGGGTTTAGGTAGAGAGACAGGCACAGGGGGTAGAGTTTTCCAACCCAACCATAGTTTGGGCGATATCCCTTGCTTTATATGCATGTGTAGCCGCAAGGAGATAGGTAGAAACCTCACCAAGAGAGTAAAGGTCGAGAATTATGTGTGGGAAGTATAGACAGGGAACGAAGCTTAATATGACAGGAAGATAGGTAATGGCAACATCATGGGCCTTAGGGATGCGGGGATAAATGGGTTGGTTTCTTGGTTTGAATCCTGGGTAGAGGGGAAAGGATATGCTTTCCTTAACTGGCTGAATGAGGGAAAGAGACAGTACTCACCAACCTATAACTAGGGATTGCAAGACAACCTCCTTAAGGATGAGATGAGATGTTTGTGGCAAAGAGCTACCACTGGGGATTGTAGTGGGTGGACCCACTCTGGGGAATTGACCTATGACCATGAAGGGATTGTCACTATAATTGATAGGGAAGAGGAGGAACAAGGCGGGTTGGAAAGTTGTAATATTACCACTCGGGTGCAAGACTATTGTTATATTACATTTAACTGCCATTGGTTAATGACTTGTTGCAATGAATAGGATTGGGAGAATGCAAACATAGATCATCCTATGAAAAGTTGTGGTTGTCGAAGACGGGCCCAAGTGACCAGAAGGAACACGGACCTCAGCAACGTCCGAGGTCCATAGAGGTAGGAAAATTATGGAAAGACTAATCGATGAGGCAACATAGGCATAACGTGAAGGCACCAATGAAGGAATTCATAAAATTCTAGAGGAATAAGAAGAAGAAGTTAAACAGGAAAGCAAGACCCTGGCAACATAAGGTGCGGAATTACATAATTCAAGCAAACCCTATACCTGTACCGGCTAATGAAAAACCTACTGGGTAAGGCTATCGAGTAGATTTCAGTGGGCATGGCTGTCACTTTCCAAGGAATGCTAAATTATAAACATGAGTTCCAGAAGGTGTAGTTTCGACTACACAAGAAGGATGTTAGATTGGGTAGAATTGAGAGGCACATCACTTCTATCTTGGAAGAGACCGAGCTTCCATGAACGGATGCCAAAGAACCAATGCTCATGGAATCAACTTCTATTGAACAACATGACTAGAAAATATCTCTTGTTAGTTTTTTTATATATGAGAATATCTTTTACATTTCCTTATGCAAGTATATGTGTAGGTAGATATCTAGAGTATGGACATGAATCTGAGACTTATATAGCTTGGATAGAAATACAAAAACTCTTTTTGTTATAGGATGGCATACAATACGTATAGGTGGCCAACAAACTTGGTTTCCCACTAGGCAAGCTAAGGCCACCTAGCCAATCTATGTGGTGTAAATTTGGTTGTATAAACTAATGAAAGAGGAGGATCTACCAAGCTATATATATATATATATATATATATATATATATATATATATATATATATATATATATATGTATATATATATATAGATTGAAAATTACATGTTGTATTAGCTAAATAAAGTATTATGCATGTAGAAGAGATGGATCGAGCCATTTAACCTAGTATATCAATTCATAGTTCTTAAATATTTAACAAAAATGACAGGAGTATATACATGTAGTATGAGAAATGTAATGTAACCGTTTGATGCAAAAATATCAACAAAAAGTGTCTATCAAGATCTGTCGAGGATCATGGAGATTGATCAGTCAGCTCTGCTTCCCTTGTATGCTTGATGAAAGGCCTTTGTTAATACTAGTAGATTTCATATTCAATTTCTTCTAGTATTAACCATTGGCTGCTAGGCTATTGCACAACTTCCTTGGAAAGACTGTCAAAAATTTGGTTCCTTTCCCTATAAATGTGGTTGCAAACAATAAAATCAAATTATGACTTTAATGACGTAATTTCTTCCAATAAGCCGCTGAGTGTGTGCACATGACAATGTGTAAGTGATTTGAACCAATCAATGACAATTTTTGAGTCTCTAAAGATCTGAATCTGGTTACAATTATTCTCAAGCGCAAAAAGGAGGAGTAATTTGAGGTTGTTAAGTTCAACATAATTGTCTGTGCCACAACCAAATCCCATATTTAGTTTGTAATATTGATTGTATATAGCTCCTCCCCCACAACCAATATCTTGAGTAGATCTGCCAAAGTATGCCCATGGGAAGGTTTTGTGTATGAATTTAGGTACAATGTTCTAGGTCCAGTTCATGGGCTCCTCTTCAAGGATCAGAAGGAAAAGGGCCTCTATGTTGGTGCATATGTTGTTCCAAAGTATGAGGGAATCTTGAAAATTAATTTTGTTCCTTGCTAGCCATATGTGCCATCATACTAAGAGTGGGAGGTTGCATATTTTCTGTGACTATGAAGAGCACCACCAAGATTTCCATGTAGATAGAAAACTTTCCCCCTACCATCTACTAGTAATGTCAAGGGAAAGCTAAATTTGTTTCCATACCTGCTGGGTCACTATACATGACAAGAATAGGTGGTCTATGGATTCAAATTGTTCCTTACAGAGGCAACAACGAGAAGGGCCATGGATAGATCTGTTGTGTACATTGTCATCAGTGGGTGCTTTATTGGTTAATAGGCACCACATGAACAATCTGGATTTGGAAGGTGCCTTTAATTTGGAGAGGGGTCTCAACTACCACTTAGCTACCTCAGGTTCACGTCAGATACAGTGAAAGAGTATCCTTCCTTAGGGATGTATTGTCCATGGGGAGAAACATTAATTCATCCTCACATTCTGTAATTCTGACATCAAATTCTTTAGGAGCACCAATATATATGTTCCAATCATTTCTCCAGTTATCAGGGATCATGAGGTCATGTGTCGATTTCTAAGCCTATGAAAGCCAACTTGAATTTCCTTCATCTGCAATCTGGGATAGATCTTATACCAGCTAATTCAAGGAGCTTCCTAAGGTCAAGTGGAAGGAGGTGGGCATTCCCATAACCCAATGGAGCATATTTTCCAATACATACGTTCTTTCCTGATCTGATTCACCATGCCAAACATTTTTTGATAACTAATATGGAGTGTGTGATTTCTCTCCATATGGTGGAGATTCTAAGTCTATTTCTTATTGGGCTACTAATCCATTCAAGTATCGATAAATGTATTTGTGATATACCACCTATTTCCATAAAATAGTGGATGAGAGTATCTGCTAGCCCATCTTTTCCGCAAGTGCTTTTGCAAAATAGTTTAGATACTTTAGTCCCAAACCGCCCCATTTTTTGGGTTTTTTTATAGGCTCCCATTTGACCGAAGCAAAATTCTCGCCATCATGATTTCCTCTCCATAAGAATCGATGACATATTTGTCGTATTTTGTAGGTGATACCTTTAGGGATCCAAACCAATGTGATTTCATACAGTGGTGTGTCTTCTAACACAAATTTAATGAGCATTAATATACCTGCTCATGATAGCCATCTCTGATGCCATATGTTGATACGACACTCAAATTTTGCTATCATCCAAGTCCAATCCACAATACGATAATTGTTTGGCTTTAGTTTGTAACCCAAATTCTTGATTCCCTCCTCAATCTCCAAATCTCTGTATTGAAATTAATGGAGAGCATTTCTTCATTCATTGAGCAAGTAGTTTACCATCATAATGGTAAACTTTCTATGATTCAGAGTCATTCTGGTACCTTTGTAGAAAAGGGACTGCATTTGCATGGAATTTGTGGAATATCTAATGGATCCATCAAGGAATATGAGGACATCGTTAATAAATAATAGATGTGTAAGAGAAATAAGATCAGTAATTTTAACCCCATGTAAATCCCCGGACAATCTATCAGTGGAAATGAGCCTACTTAATCCTTCCATTATTAGAAGGAAGAGTAGGCGAGATAATGGGAAACCTTGTCTAAGACCCCTCTTAGCATGAAAGAAATTGGAAGCAACCCCATTGAACAAAATGTTACAAGAAATAGATGTGATACAACACATGATCCAATTAGTGGCTGAGTGAGGAAAGACAATGTGGGTAAGGATAAGGTGGAGGTAGGTCTAGCTGGCGCAATCAAATTCTTTGGACATGTCAATTTTGAGAATGATGCTTCTGAGGCTCTTGAGTTTGATGGAGTGGAGTCCTTCTTGAGCAGTGCCTATGTCTTCATGTATCTATTTGTGGTTAAGGAAGGAAAATTGTTCTTCGGAGATATGATGGGATAAGATAGGTTTGATACGATTGGCGATGATTTTGGAGATGATTTTGTAGATACAACTGCATAAGAAGATAGGTTGATATTAGTTAAAAGTCACGGGGTTGTCCGATTTCGGAAGAGAGCAATAATAATAGAATTGAAACCCTCACACATATTTCCAGATAGTCTACAGTCTTCAATTTCCATGAGAAGGTCCTTGCCAATTAATTCAAAGAAGGTAGGATAGAATTCAATGGGCCAACCATCCGGTCCTGGACTTTTGTATTTTTTGATCCATTTTAGGACTGCTTCTATTTCCCCCATAGTGACATGTTTGTTCAAGTTCTCCAAATCCTCATCATTCACAAACTAAGGCATAGCTTTTGCAATGTGAAGTACCTTTCATATGGTTGTTTCTCGAGGGGCTTTGAATAAATTACTAAAGTGTCTAATACCCATGTGTGCTAGATGTCTTAATGTAGTGGCCTCCCTTCTAGCTTGATCTCTTAATATCCATAAGGTATTGGTTATCCTCCTCCCCCTCGCACATTGCCGAAAAAACTTTGTATTGTCATCCCCTACTTAGAGCCATACGGCTTTGCTTTTTAATCTCCATGCTTCCTCCTTTTGTCTTAATAGTCAAATATTTTCTACTTCCAAACTTGTCAAATGATATTTTTGTTCCAAGGATCGAAATCTAGAGCTTTTCGATTCCACCAGTGTAGCAAGTTCAGCTTCAACCTTCAAAAATGTGGCTTCATCCCTTTTCTTCTTTTCATTGGCCCACTCTATCAAATTTTTTTTAAGACGAGACATATTATTTTCAATGGAAATGGTAGGTGTGGAGTTTCTCTCCTGCCAGTAGTGTATCCATGACTCCTTTACAATTTTGTGGAAGTCATCCTCCTCAAGCCAGGTAGAGTTAAATTTATATGGGGATTTTGGCTTGTAGGAGGACTTCATAATTTATTAGAAGATGGGTGAGAAATCTGATATACCACCAGAAACAACCCATTGTCTAATTTTGTCCAAGCAATCCACGAGTTATGCCTTTATGAGAAGGCAATTCAGTCTTCTCGCTAGTGAATCTTCCCCAATCCTTTGATTACACCATGTAGGTTGTATTATGGACATGTCAATATTCAATAAGTTGTGATGATCCAATAGATGCTCAAAGTATTCCGTGGAGGGTCAGCTTGAGCATGATTTCCCCAAGATTCGACATGACCCAGGGAGAAATTCAGGTCCCCACCAATGGTAATATTATCACTATTCCTAATGGAAGTTGACATCAGGTCATCCTAAAATGCTTCATGGTTATGGAATGGCTCGTATATATTGATCAAATGAAGAGGGCTACCAAGATCCATAGGTATGACATCTTCTCCTACGACTCCTTCCCTCCCACAAAATTTTTTAAGCTTTTTAGATCTGTTGTTGAATCCAATACAATGTCCTCCAGACCACCCTCTCACATCTAAGGAATGAAAGGTTCAACCTAGCAGGATAGATTTTAGGAAATTTTTTATAGTTTCTCCATCGTCGAGGGTCTCTTGAAGATATATAACATCCAACCTCTCCACTTCAAATAACTTCCCAAATGCCAATTTTTTATCAAGGCTGGCAAGACCCCTGCAACTGAAAGATAAGAAATTCACGAGATAACCATATCACAATTTCCTTTTTCTCTAAGAACCCGATCAATGGAGATATATTTTCTAGATGCCATCTCAATTCCAGCACGATGGATAGATTTTGATATGTTGGAGTGTCTTCCTTTGGATGTTTTGGAGGTTTCGGGGGAGAGTTTTCACCTATTCCGTAGGGAGGGAAATGCTTTCAGTGAGCATGGGATTGCAGATTGTACCTATGGTTGGTTCTATTGTCCTATGAATCCACACCTACAAGAGGATGTAGTATGGATATCCCTTCCAAGGTATTTGGGTAGTGGGTAGAGTTGCAGGGGGGAGCCATGGACAAGAGACAAGGGATCAGGGTCAAATTGCGTGTAGACAAAACAAAAATGGATAAATATAATGATATATTGGAACAATCTAAAAAACATTCATGAGATGTAATAGGGGGAGAAGAAGAGAGTACAGTACCCCGAAGTGGACTAGATCCAGAAGAGTGTGAGAAAGTAACCCTTGCTGAAGGTGGCTAAGATGCTAGATGTTGTGGGGTATTTCTAGTGTACTTCTATCGCATTGGTGGATTGGTGGTCATTTTTTTTTGAGTAACCATTTCTTCATCAACTTGTGTTTGTGTTCCAGTCGGCTCTTATCTTTTTGATGTCTCCACGTTCATAGAATTGATCAGCGGGAAATCCTTATAGAGATTTCCAACTTCATGGAATCTTCTACATTGAAAAGGGACCCCTTCATAGTCTAGAATCTGCCATGTGATGTGACCACAATTCTGAAGAGGAAGAATCTACATGAAACCTTCCCTAGTGTCCAAGTGAACCAAAATTCTAGCTATAGCTACATTCCTCGTTTCAATGAAGGACTTGGCATGGTCTAAATAGACACCTAGATCGTCCCTAATGCATCTAAACACATCCTCGGACCAAAATTGGAGTGGTAGGCCTGGCATTCTAATGCATATAGGACCCACCCCCAATTTTTCTTTTTCTTAGTCAAAAAGAGGTAGCTAGTGCTTTAAAAGAACCACATTCATCTCAATATGCCATAATTTGGAGAGGGCCCAATTTCCCTGGTCAGGGTGGGTGAATATGAGGCCAAACCAGCTTCTTTTCATAGTGAGGACCACCAATAAATCATCCAGGGAATGGCCCCATATTTCCATCACCCACCTCTTGAGTCTTATCATGGAATAGTTACGTCCTCTCATACTGCCAACCAACACCAAAATCTCTTTTTTTGTAACCTATACCATGCTAATGCCTTCATCAAAAACTAGTACTGGTCCACGTTCCCTGACCATTATGAACTTATTCCCCACCCCCAATTTTTTGTATTGCTCTTCACATGTCTTCACTATTTCCTTTGGGTGAGCTTCATCAGATTTAGAAACCCTAACCTCTTTGTGATCTGAGATCTGATGGGGGATGCCTTCAAAGCAACCCAAGGTTCTTAAAGTAAGTGGCGACTGAGGGTTCTAGGCTTTAGGATTTGCATCCCCTAAAATATTAAGCCCAAATCGTTCAAAACATATGATTCCCACTTTGGATCTAGGTAACCCTCTTACCACCACAGCTGTCTCACCTCGTTTGGATGGCAACTTGGAGAGCTTCTCAAGATTCCAAATTTGTAGCTCTCACGAAGATGGGATTGTAAGTGCTAGTTGGGGTTGATAGTCCAATACAATGAGGTCGAAACTCGCACTAACTTCAGGGGTAGGTTGAGAAAACCCAAAGGTATTGAGAGAGGTCATGCCATCTTCCATATCAGTAATATAGGGCTCAACCTGGTCAACCAGTACCCATGAGATTTTTGATGAGTGCAAAGAGAAATGTTGAGGTGGATCCTCAATGTAGATCGGTGGGTGATCCATTGACTCTATGGAGTAGTCAATGAGATCCTCTTCCATATCAATGACGTTGTCGAAAACGATCACAGTAGGGTTCCATTGTAGTGCGTAGTTATCGCCTTCCATCACAATCACTGCCCTATATCGATGCCTCGTCGTTCACCTTCCTCGACAGGTTTTTCGCTTTCCGCACCATGTGTAGCCTCTGTCATCAGGAATTGGATTTCGTAGACCCTAACCAAGCCCTATACTTTCACTATCCCTTGCAACGTTGCGGAGCTTCAGAGCCCTAGACATCCCATTTTATAAGTGTTCTTGTTCCTTGCAAAGGTTGGAGAGGACTTGCATTCATCAAAGAGATATACATAAAAAACAATGTTATTTATCATGGACATTGAAATAATTTGTTGATGTGTAATAGTTAGAGTGAAATATTTTTATATTTATTTACATTATACTATTGTTGTAATAGCTAGCCACTAACCCAACGTCAAAATCATACATATAATTTTTTTTGTGAAAGGCTACCTAATCAATAACCATCATCAGTTTTAGATTCCATGCTATATATAACGATAACTCCATTATTGTATTGATTAAACAATCAAATCATATAATCACTCATTAGCAAACTAAGTACATTTATTATCAATCATTCATGTGCAAATTGTCCATAAATATATTTAATTATTGAGGAGTGCAGATGGTTCACGCGGCCAGCCTTGCACCCTCCAGGTGCACTCAACTTGGACTGCCACATGGAAGCTATCACAAGGTTGTTCTTGATTTGGAGGATCCAACATCTCACGTGTCTCGAGTTGGAGTTAGGGTAACTACATCCAGATGGATGGTTGAGGCAGTCATTTGCTGCAACGCGATTTCGAGAGGATGGCTCTAGAACCCCTTTTCGCTCTTGCTTCCTGTAGCTTTAAATTTAGCCAGATTCCGTTAGTCTTTCATCGATACCACTGCCAAAGAGTTTCTCGGGCTTACTTGGTGGTTTGACATGTTTACCAGTATTTTCCCTAGGCTTATCATGGAAGGTCATACTTTGTCCCTTCTCCATCTCGGTATGTTGGAGACTTAGCGACTGGTGATTATTGTAGCTCGGAATGTCTGGTTCCCCTTTTTTAGCTGCTTGGGCCACGAATTAGAGTTGCCTTACTTACAGAAGACTAAGGTAAGAATGGTTTTTACCAAGTCATAATTTATCTGCACTTCAATTCTTAATTGTTTCTCTGTAGCAACTAAATACGGTTTTGGGTTCTCTATTACAGGGAAGTTAGACAACATCCAAAGATTTTGTGATGGTAGTTGGTTTGAAGATTTTGGTTGGGACCCAGTCTTAGGAATGACCAAGTTGGCTTCTGGCTACGTTATAAGCATTCTTTGATTTTGTATGGTCATAATACCACTCAGTAATTTTAAGGGATTCACCTGGTTTATTATTAAATAAATGTATAAATCTTGTCGGTTATGAAAGGACTGGGCAATCCTGAGGCCCCTTTGTTCTTTGCTTGCTGGTATGGCCTAAGGTCTATGCAATCTCTTACAATTTCCCTGGTCTAAACTATTGCACCCATGGTTTATCTTTGTTTTTTCCATTTTCAAGTTAAGGATATATTTATGCATATCTCTGTTTTCGATTCTCAGTTCGAGTTGGTCGCATGTTCTACTACGCCATCTTTAACTAATTAACTTATATGGTATAAACTTAGTTTACACAAATTTGCTTCTTTTATGTTAATTCAATGCATCAGATGCGTGTTGTCTGTACTGCTTTAAGAGCATGAGGATTATTACTGTAACAAGTTTTCTGGTTGTTTTATTTACCTCCTTCTGTGTGTAATTTTATTTGCAACCCTATGAGAATTAAGTATGGTTAATCAATTACAGGCTCTTGCTACAAATTTAGTTCATTTAGCATTATGGGGTTGGCCTCCATCCTTGGAATGCCTGTGAGGTTGATGGAAACAATTGGCCTATGGGCTAACGCAGGTGGCAGATGCAACCAACAAACACATTAGACCTGGATGAGGTTTCATGTCATAACCCCCATTAATGTATTTACTATTATTTCAAGGATTCCTTCAGGTGCTTCTGAAGACATATTTATACTAAGTTCTATTTCCTTAATATGTTTCATCTATCACAGTTAAAATCTCTTCTCCCTCCTTACAAGTAAATCTACGAATTGTAGAAGCAATCCCAAAGCTATCCTTTTCATTGGGACCTGTATTGTGTGAGATTCACACCAGCAGTTGTCTTTTAACATTGTACCATTTCTTTTAGAAATTTCAGTTATTAACCACATTTAATCCAAAGGTCACTGTTTATATTACTATACTTTTCTACTGGTTTTTCACACCATTATGTAATCATGACTCACGCACAACAGCACTTTCAGTTGTTTCATTTTCCTTCTATACATTTACCATTAAGCACAAAACTTTTCTACTGGTTTTTCACACCATTATGTAATCATGACTCACGCACAACAGCACTTTCAGTTGTTTCATTTTCCTTCTATACATTTACCATTAAGCACAAAACTCTCATTAACTGACAGAACTCACTTTAACTGAGAGAATTCACATTAATCACATAGATTCTTTCAATAATAAAAATCATTAAGCAAGGGATGCTTCTTTACTCAATATAAAATGATTCCCTAGCAAGATTTAAATTCTTGTAAAAACTATACAGTAGATAATAAAAGTATATAATCACAAAATAATTTGAACACCAAAATTCCATACTTATCTGTGATTTCTTCCATTGTTTAAAAAAGTGTATTTAGGATGAGTACACTCCTCCCTTCCAATGGAAGGGGAAATTACATCCAGGTTCCCCAGCATTCACTTTCTAGCACAATTTCTAAGTCGAACATTGAGATTTTCATCTAACTTGAGAGTTTCCACTGGCCCAGAACCAGCTGGGGAAAACACTCCGGCAACTTTTGCATTCATTTTATTCCTTCTTCAAGCGGTTCTACCTCAGGAGATGTTTTATCTCCAAGATTCAAAATGGAAGGAATCACTGCCTTCAACTGTTCCTTGGAAAATTTTAATTAGTTAATGTGTCATCATCTTTGTTCCATTTCTTAACAATGTTTCTTTAGATTTATCACATAATAAAATTTATTATTGTTTTTCAGAAATTGTTTTCCTTCTTTTTACTTCCAACTAACAGTAATAACAATATTAACTGTTAACTGTTAGCCTCTCTCATAAAACAATAATAAATCCAAAATAAATTAATTAATTAAATATTCCAAGTTAGTAATTTGTGCCAGTTGTTTCTCTAAGATAGGAGTTATTTTAGGTAACTCCTATATTGGTGTGTATGGATAAATAAATTAATTAAATATTCCAAGTTAGTAATTTGTGCCGGTTGTTCCTCTAAGATAGGAGTTATTTTAGGTAACTCCTATATTGGTGTGTATGGTGAGAAATTATTTCAACCAAAGGAGAAATTATCTCAACCAAAGGTGTGTAAGATAGCACGCACTATCTTGAGAACACTGTCTCTCATGTATTTATTTGTAACACTATATTCAATTTTGTAATGGTAGTGTGTAATGAGAGAGAAGCATGAGGCTTCAGACTTTTTTGGCTCATCTATTTATTTGTAACACTATATTCAATTTTGTAATGGTAGTGTTGTAATGGTAGTGTGTAATGAGAGAGAAGCATGAGGCTTCAGCCTTTTTTCGCCAATATTTTGTCTCTGGTTTTTATGTGTGATTTATATATTTCTATGAGTTAATTTCTCTTTTCAATATGTGGTATCTCTCTTTTCAATATGTGGTATCAAAGCATAGGATCAGAGGCCTATGTGTTGTCTTGTGATAAAATTCCTAGCGCTGAGATGTGCTTGCGTTCAAGAGCTGTTTGCTCTGCATTCTAGCGAGTGAGTACGCGGTCATCAATGCGGCCAGTTGAAGGCAACAAGGCATTGTCAACATATGGTGTAAGGGCTGCTGCTTTGAGTCGGAGTCCATCCCAATTTGAAAATCCGTCATCCTCAAAAGGAGATATATCTGCTGCTAGATCTTTAACTCAGTTGGAAAGTAGAGATTTACAAGAGAAGCGACCGAAGAGGAAGTTAGAGCAGAAGGAGCATGTGGATTTGATTTCAAGCGTACGTGGTGGCAGCAGTAATGCAAGACCATCACCATTACGTTTTCAGACAGGAACTCTCCTCTCTAGTCCGCACAAATGAAAACTTCGAAGTCTTGTTATGAATCCTGCCAGTGAGCAACTCTTTGCAACTAGTGCATTGGATGGAACTGTAAACCTATGGCAACTTCAGGGAAAAGGTTTGAGTGTAGCATTGCTTAGCACATCTGACTGTCTATCTCCCGGACAAAGAAGATGGCCAGAGGACATGACCTGGCATCCATACGGAGATAGCTTATTTGCGGCATACACTGCAGATGGTGGAATATAGTTGAGTGAAAGTTAAGCGGAGCTGTAATTGAAAAGTGTATTTTTTTTTAATTATAGTGTTTTTTGGGGAGAAATAAGTGTGAAGCTGATAACGAAAGTGCCTTTTGAATCATCTACGGTTTTATCCGCGACAGGTCTTGCAGGAATTTCAGCTTTTGTAGCTGTTTTTCAGAGCCGAATTCTCAATCAATCTCGCAAACGCTGAAGGAAAGCATGGAATTGTTTGACTGATCCGCGTGGAAACTACAAGTAATGCTTAAGTTTCATTGAAGCATTGATGCGTTGATTCAAAGCATGTCGTTGAAGTGAATGACCTCCAACTCTTCTAGCTTTCACATCGTCAGGTAGATCAAATTTTCAAAGTCAAAACATTTTAAAGCCCTCTTAATGGAGTAATATTTTTAAAGGTTTTATGCTGGGAAAATGCGCATTTCCAAAACGTGAGCTTTTACTTGTATTTTTCTTAAGCCTGATGCATAAAAACGAATGAGTGGTGTAATATGAAATGGAGATAAAAACGAATGAGTGGTGTAATGTGAAGTGGAGATTTTATTATGTTTGAGTGGGCATAAGTTAGTTAAAGTGTGTTTTGGAGAGATAAGGAGTGGAAAATATTTTTTTAATTTTTGTAATGAGGTATGCCGTTTAAAGTGTAAATTTTTTGGAGTGCTTTTGGGAGATATAAGGAGTGACATAAGAAAGAAGATAAGTGGATTTCTTTGAGAGAAATTTTTTTGTAATATTTTATTTTGAAAGAGATTTTGAGAGTGAGTGAGTGTAGGTAGTTTTTTTGAAGACATTTTCTTCTTTCAAAAATTCTAAAACTCTGATTCCATGAAGATGTTGTGAAGCTGAATGCTTATGTACTCCAAAATTTAATAAAGACATATTATTTGTGGTGATTGTGTCCTAGATCTGCCCGAAATTGAATAAGGGGATCTTAGGTACACGAAGAGTGTGTTGATGATGGTGCATGCTTCATGTTTTTTGCTTATGATTTGTGTTTAGTTTTGACACATAAATGATCTCATTTATCACACATAAAGTTCAATGCAAGCAAGCACAACACTTGTAATGAAATAGCTGCAAGGAAGGATAATTAAACTCAACACATGCATTTGCGTCACTACAACAAAGAATCAAAGTTTTCAACATCAGCATTCTAGCTCAACAAATATATTCACTCAATACAATCAAGTTCATGAATCTGCAGACTCCAACATTTCAAAGCAAAGTCTACATCACTACAATCAAGTTAATGAATCTGTAAACTTCAACGTTTCAGCGCACAGTCTACATCAACATTGTTGAACTTGTAATCAAACTCAAATCACATTGAATTGTAAGGGTGCATTCTCGGTTGACACCGACACCCACGTCTTGAATTGAGTCATTGTAGTGAATCATTGAAATCATTGTAAGCCTTTTGGGTGCATTTTCGACAATGTTCGACACCCTTCCTTTAAAGCACAATCAAGTGCGTCCCTGAGTTTTAACTCCTTGAAACAACCATCACAGCAACCACAACAAGTTCAACTCTAACACCAATCAAGCAAGTTGAGTTCGTCATCAAGCGAGCGTGAATTCCAAAAAGTTCTAACAAGTGTTCTCAGCAAGTACAATAAGCCACAAATCAAGCGAGCATGCCATTCAAGTTCCATAGCAAGCGAGCCTATCATTCAAGTAACAAAATCAAGTGAAATAGTTCAAAGCACGACATCTACGACAAGAGAGCCTGAGTTCAAGTGAGCAAGTTCAGATGGCGCAACATATTCAGTTGTTAAATATTCTTCACAGTTTGATCATCTCGAGTGATGAAGACATGGTGCACATCACCAAAGAAACTCTTGCTGATCTTTCACGGCATCTAAAACAAACACATGAAACCATAGAATTTCTTCAGCTTGAGTCCCAACTTCAAAGGAATGAATTGCAAGAAAAGAGTGATACTTTCAAGTCTTTGAACCATCCAGATGATAAGTCATTCATCCCAACAACTTCAAGTGTCGAAGTTGTTCATGATCAAAGTCAAATTTCTTCCAAACCCATCATCAAGCCCTGGGAAGAAATTCAAAATAACAAGAATAGACGAGGCTTAGGATATGTCCTTGATGACACCAACTTACAAATCCCAGATTATTCCAAGCCAATTAAGTTTGTGAGTGCAGGATTTCTTGAACCACTCACCTCAGCAGGTTCTGAGAAAGTTGTAGACAAACGAAATTGCATGCAACCTTAAGTTCAAGTCCCACCGAAGTGTTCTCATTGTCAAAGAACCGGTCATATGGAAAATGAGTGTTTTGATCTCCATACGTGTTGCCATTGTGGCAAGCACAATCATTCCTCAGAAAAATTTCGCAACCAACAAAAATCAGGCAGATTGAAGATACATTATGAATGGATTGATCCTTGGGAATGGTCATCCACTGTCAAACGATTGTCTCAGTTCTACAATCGACTACAATCATACATAGTGCAGCCAGCAGTGAACAGATGATGGTACTCTCATGCAGTTAAATGAGGGAGTACGACAGTGAAACTCTCCTACACCTGAAGGGGGGGAATTCAAATCTTTTTTGAAGATTGTCTCTCCTTTCAGCTGACAAAGGGGGGAAATGTCAATGAAATTGACAAGTGGTTGTCAAACTGAAAGTCTCGACAACATCAGCGAAGTAGCCAGTGGGCATCTTCATCAGCTAGTGGGCATTTGTCATCAGCAGTGAGCATCAGAAAATTCGCCAGTGGGCGATCGACAGCCAAAGCAGCAGTGAGCAGCTTTCATCATAGCAAAAGCAACATTGAGTTGTCTTTCGACATCTTCAGCCAGTTGGCAATCATCATCAACAAACACGTCAGTGGGCGTTCATCAAATTGTGTTAGTGGACACCGGATGTTGTTTTCAAGCAAAGGACAGTTGGATCCTTTTGCGGCTTGGCACATGATGGAGTTGTCAAGCATCCTTCAGAGATGAATCAAGCATGCAGCTGACTCAGTCTCTTCATTTTGCGGTTTGTTCAGCATCCAAATTTGGCGGTTTTTTCAGGCAATGTTTTGGAGGATCAACATGAGAACTTGGAAGATGGTTCCTCGTTCTTATTTTGGATTTATCATTGAAGGGGGGAATGTTAGCCTCTCTCATAAAACAATAATAAATCTAAAATAAATTAATTAATTAAATATTCCAAGTTAGGAATTTGTGCCTAACTCTTGAGTTGTTCCTCTAAGATAGGAGTTAGTTTAGGTAACTCCTATATTGGTGTGTCTGGTGAGAGATTATCTCAACCAAAGGAGAAATTATCTCAACCAAAGGTGTCTAAGATAGCACGCACTATCTTGAGAACACTGTCTCTCATCTATTTATTTGTAACACTATATTCAATTTTGTAATGGTAGTGTGTAATGAGAGAGAAGCATGAGGCTTCAGCCTTTTTCCGCCAATATTTTGTCTCTGGTTTCTATGTGTGATTTATATATTTCTATGAGTTAATTTCTTTTTTCAATATTAACAGTAATTTTGGAATTTACTTCAACATCTAAATGTGTTTCAATTGTAATATTAACAATAATGAAGAAATAAAATACAATAACAACATAATGCATATAATACTTTTAATATAACTAACAAAATATATCATTTTTATTTTTTATTACATTAACCTTTATTAGTCCCTACCTTCTGCAGGACTATAGTGATCGCTAAATCTTTGGCAGAGTATTAATTTATTCATTGACCAATTTTTTTTAGTTTGATCAAGTTTTAACCAAAGTTTTATATTGCCAATTTTATCCACTAAAATTTATCGCTAAATCTTTGGGAGAGTATTAATTTATTCATTAACCAATTTTTTTTTTAGTTTGATCATGTTTTAACCAAAGTTTTATATTGCCAATTTTATCCACTAAAATTTTAAGAAAAGTTTTTAGATCAAAAAAGATCGACCTCTTATTGCAGGCTTAGCTTATCCTACTATTGGAATGTTGGGAAAACTTATTTATCCAAAGTTGCTTTGCAGGAATGTTGGGACAACTGATTTTATCCAAAATTGCATTGCAGGAATGTTGAGACAACTGATTTTATCCAAAGTTTGTTTTATGTGACCAAGAGGCCACACCATTGTCAACCAAGATGTTAGGTCCCTATAATACTAGTTATTACCCCATTACTATTGTAGGTTTTTTATCCCTTATTAATATTGTTGTGCCCCTATTGTCCCCATATTGTTATTATTGTGCCCCATAGAATCTCTTTATTGTTATTTTTGTGCCGTTATATTATTATTGTTAGATCGGTTGGGTTATATTGTGACTCCTTAGATTCCTATATATAGAAAGGAGGTTTTGTCATTTGAATCATCAAAGAATCATTCATTTGTGTAATGTAAAGGATTTTTCCCCCTCGAAGAGGCTAAATTCTAAGTCATTGATCTATCTTTTCTATCTTTTGTGAGCTGGTTTCATAACATTTGGTATCAGAGCTTTGGATTCTCAGGTTTCACTCCTCCAAATAGGTCATTGTGGCATTTTCACTATAACTTTTTTTCTGTGATGTTTCAGAAGCGAAAAAAAACCATTTGAGACGAAATCGCACTAAACCTTGGTTCTGAATTTCAGAGTTTTTTGCGCTATATTTAAGGAGATATGATCTGAGGAAGTGATATTTTTGCAAACTCCTAAATTACATTCCAAACTGGTGACCTGGGGAAAATCGTCATAACTTTCTCTTTGAGCATCGGATTGAAATTTCGTAAGAAACTATAGAAAGAGAATGGGTTTAAATGAAACAATTAAGACCCCGGGTCTATTACAACCTTTATCCATTCCAAGCCAACGTTGGGAGGAGGTTTCAATGGATTTTATCACAGGTTTACCCAAGTTTTAGGTAAAGAGTGTGATCATGGTGGTAGTTGACAGACTTACCAAGTATGCACACTTTTGTGCATTATCACATCCATTTAAAGCCAGTACAGTTTCTACTACATTTATGGAAACAATTCAAATGCTACATGGAAACCCAAAGAGTATTGTAAGTGACGGAGATCCCATTTTCACTGGAAATTTTTGGACAGAATTATTTTCTTGTCTCAGTACTCAGTTAGCTCATAGATCATCTTATCATCCTCAATCTGATGGGCAAACTGAGATAGTAAACAAATGTTTGGAAGGATATCTTCATTGCTTTGTCTCTGATAAATAGACACGATGGGTCAAATGGTTGCCTCTCGCTGAATGGTGGTATAACACTTCCTTCTATACAACAACAAAAATGACCCCATTTATGGCACTTTATGGATATCAGCCACTATCCATCACATCATATTTAAGAGAAAATTCTAAGGTTTAAGCAGTGGAACATCACATGGAGCATCAACAACAAGTCTTGTAACTCTTAAAGGATAACCTCGTGTTGGCACCGAATATAATGAAACAACAAGCAGATCAACATCGCAGTGAAAGAAGTTTTGATGTAGGAGATTGGGTATTCCTACGGCTACAACCATATAAACAAATGTCCTTCAAGCAAGCTAAGAAGGATAATAAATTATCACCAAAGTATTATGGTTCGTACAAGGTGTTGCAAAATATTGGTACTATGGCATACAAATTAGAGCTTCCTGCAGCTTCTCGAGTGCACCCAGTCTTCCATGTTTCATGTTTAAATAAGGTTATAGGCGACAAGCTCCCAATTCAAACAATCTTGCCAGAGCTTGATGAGGAAGGAAAAATTATATTGGAACAGGAAGCAGTCACAGAAACAATAACTTGACAGCTATGAAATTGATCAATTTCAGAGTATTTCATCAAGTGGATGATCCAGATTTAAACAGGAACACAACAAATTACAGAGATAACCATATACACAAAGATGCAGCGGAAATAATACTTCATTTCATTAATGGAAAATATTGAAATATGTTTACAACCAGAAATGGAAATAAAGTAGCTAGGGCGATGGTAGCTTATCTCTGAGAAGAGATGTGGTGGCTACATGCCTCTGAACTGTGTTACAATGAGGCTCGAAGGCCTATTTATTGTTGAGAAACAATGGAAAACCCTTAACATTCCAAAACCTAACCCTAGGAGATGAAACGCCAAACTGTGGGCCCCGTTTGGGTAAATTGGTACATCAACTTCCCGGGGTCGTAACTTTGGCATACAATATCCGTTTGACGCATACAATAGCTCGTTAGAAAGATCTATCCGAGCACTACCACTTTGGGAAGAGCAACATGGTCCATGCTCCATGGACCATGTTGCCCCCAGATTTCCCAAAAAACGTCGTTTAGGGCCTCAAAACGTCTCCAGAAGTTCAGGACCCGAAAAACTGATAAAAATGGTAAGTTGTGCTACAATTAAGGAATCTGAAAATGCTGAGAGAAACAATGGTGGGGGTTCAGGTGGACTTGGCAGGTGGCCACCAATATCCACCTGGATCATTCCTCCCCCCTTAGGAAGCAATGGTTCCCATTGCGTTGAGCTCCTCCATAGGATGAGGAAACTTTTGTTGAACTTGTTCCCTAGTGAGCCACTTGCCCTGCTGAAGGAGTTGGCCTACTTTAACAACTCGATACAGTTGGATATTCTGTTGGCGAGTGTTCTTGATCTGTGTGTCCATGATCCGATCAGTTGCAGCTTGTTCCATGCAATCTGGATTTAAGTCTGTGGGTTTGAGCTATTCTGCAATGTCGGATGTGTCTAGCAATGGTGGAAAGTATGGCCGAAGGCGGTCCACATTGAACACTGGGTGCAGGCCAAGGAATGGGGGAATGCTGAGCTCAAATGCATTGTCTCCCATAGCCTTAGTAATGGTGTAAGGACCATATCGGACTGGTCTCAATTTTTGATAGGCTCCAGTAAGGCGTTCCTTTTGCAAATGAAACCAGACTTTGTCACCCACCTGAAACTTCTGTGGCACCCGATGTTGATCATGTCGCTGCTTGTACTTGGCATTTGATTTCTCAAGAATGTCATAGACCTGCTGGCGAATATGTTGGATGCGCTCAATGAAGCTAGTGGCCTTATCTGTTTCGGACTGGACATGAGCTGAATTTATGTGAGTAGCTGCAAGTGGCATTGCCACATCAATAGGGCATAGTGGCTGGAATCCCAAACCCACCTGAAAAGGGTTATGGCCAGTGGAGCTGTGAAGAGCTCGATTGTAGCTGTGTTGAACATAGGGGAGGCTCTCGTCCCATGTGCGTGGATTCTTTGAGTTATACATGCGCAGAATGTGCACAATCATCCTATTGACAACCTCTGTCTGGCCATCAGTTTGAGGATGGAAGGCTGTGGACTTTGTGAGTTTGGTGTCCAGCATTGACCAGAGACTGGACCAAAATGTGCTGAGAAACCGACTGTCCCGATCTGAGATGATAGACTGTGGGATCCCAAAGTGCACCCACACTCATTCAAAGAAGAGTTTAGCAGTGGCTTCTGCTGTGATATTCTTCTTGCAGGCCACGATAATGGCCATCTTCGAGAACCTATCGACGACCACAAAAACACAGTCATTTCCATGCTTAGTGGAAGGAAGGCCTGACATGTAATCCATGGAGATGGATTCCCAAGGTCGACTAGGGGTAGGCAACTGGGTATAAAGGTCGTGCTTCTTAATGGTTAGTTTGGCAATGACACAGGCAGTACATGATCTGATGTACTTCCCAACATCCTATCGAAGATTCGGCCAATAGAAATAATTTTGGAGTACTGTCACTGTTTTCTCGACCCCGAAATGCCCAGCAGCCCGACTGTAGTGTGCTTCCCAAATCATCTTGGCACGCTCGCTTGAAGGAACACAAAGGTGACCCAGGTGGCATAACAGGGCATCCTGGAGGTGAAAATTTGGAACATGCCGACCCCCCAAGAGTGTCTGGTATGTGTGGCCGAATTCTAGGTCGCTTTTGTAGAGAAGTGGCCAATCAGAAGTCTCGTGCCCACAAGAGTTGAGCACGGTGGTTAACGCCATGATCGGTGGTCGACTGAGGCAATCTACAACATTATTGGTGCTGCCCTTCTTATACTTGATATTCAAGTGGAACTGTTGCAGGTATGTAGACCACTTATGATGGCGATCATTCTGCAATTTCCCTTGGGTCTGTATGAACTGTAGGGGTCGGTGGTCTGTGTGGATGACCGTTTCCTTCCCCAAAATGTAATGCTTCCATTGTCGGCAGGCCTGTACAATGGAATACATTTCTTTATCATAAGTGTGGTACTTCCGGACTGCGTCTGAAAGTGTTTCACTGTGATATGCCACTGGATGTCCATGTTGAGTAAGGACTGCCCCAATAGCATAGTCAAAGGCATCTGTCTCGACCTCAAATGGTTGTTGTAAATCTGGTAACGCGAGCACTGGTGTCGTGCAGAGGCGATCCTTCAATGCCATGAATGCCTTCTGTTGAGATTCAGACCAAAAGAATTTTGCTTTCGCCCCTCCCTTGGTGACTTGACTCAAGGGCCAAGTAATATGAGAAAACTCCAACACGAACCTGCGGTAGAAGTTGGCAAGACCTAGAAAGCTGCGGAGCTCTGTTAGAGTGGTTGGAGAGGGCCAATCCCGAATGACTTGGATCTTGGCTGGATCGACATGCACCCCGTGTTCATCAATGATGTATCCCAGATACTGAACTTGGGTCATGCCAAAAGTGCATTTCTCCAAATTGGCACATAGCTTGTGTTACCGAAGTGTCTGGAGAACCTGTCGGATGTGGTGGAGGTGCTCTTCCCAACTCTGGCTAAAGATCAGAATGTCATCCAAGTATACTACTACAAAGGAGTTGGTGAATGGCCGCAAGATGTCATCCATTAACCTCATGAAGGTTGCAATAGCATTCGTCAATCCGAAAGGCATAACCAACCATTCGAAAAGCCCCTCCTTAGATTTGAAGGTAGTCTTCCACACATCAGAGAGTTCGATTGGTACCTGGTGATATCCTTACTTCAGGTCGATCTTGCTGAAATATTTCGCCCCCTTTAGTTGGTCCAGGAGGTCATCAATCCGCGGGATCGGGTACCTATTACAGACAGTGATCTTGTTCAGCGCCTAATAGTCAATACAGAGTCTCCATGTCCCATCCTTCTTTTGTAACAACATGATCGGGCTCCCACAAGGCGATGAACTCGGACGGATGTGACCTTTCTGCAGGAGCTCCTGAATCTGCCTCTTGATTTCATTGTTCTCCAGAATGGAGCGCCGATAAATTGGTCCATTGGGTAGCGGCGCACCTGGGGTCAGATCGATGGAGTGCTTGACCTGACAGTGCAGAGGACCCCTGCAGGGGAGGTGAAGATGTCCTCGTACTCCTCCACAACCTTGTCCATATGTAGTTGTCGTGCAGAGGGACCCCGTCTGGAGGCCGCGGCCACTGTCTTCTTCTTTCCTTGAGGGCATATCATCAGGAAAACAAATTTCCTAGTTTTGGAAATAATCTTACTCCATTGTTTTGCAGTAATGAAAGAGATGGCAGTAGGTGGCACTACCTCTGGTATCCTGTACAACTTATTTCCCAATGTAATAATAACAGCACGGGGCCTTGATTCATACACAGCATGTCGCTTCCACAAGTATGGTTGTCCTAATAATACATCACAAACTTCAAGGGGAGCAATGTCACACAATACCTCATCTGTGAAGGGCTTGATGTTGTATGGAAGGCGACACTGCTGGCTCATGCGAAGATCTCGTCCTTGGTGAAGCCATCCAATGGTGTATGGTTGTGGATGTACTGTGGTCGGTAAGCCCAACCGCTTCACGACCTCTGCCGAAATGAGGTTCTTTTGACTCCCGCTATCAACAATGAACTGTATCGGGGAGCCCTTTACCCACATCTAGGAGTGGAAGAGACGTTCCTCCTCCTCTGGATCTTCGGGTTCATTTTTCTGGATCTTGGTGGTAGAAACAGTGGCATTGGGATCCGCATCAATGATCTGCTTCCCTTTTTCATTCCCCTTATCAGGTTCTGACTCAGAGTCGGAACATGCATCTGATTCTGAAACCTTTAGCTCAGCCACCAGTGACTGCTTGGCCCGACACTCACTTGTGTTGTGAGTGGAGCTCTTATGGAACTCACACCATTTTCCAGTGTCCTTTCTCGGCTTCGCGGCGCTATTCTTTGCTTGCAGCTTCGGCGGGTTGTCTTGGGCTCTCCCGCCTTGGCTTTGTCCTTTGTTCTGTGGTTTAGGGGCACCTTTCCCCTGCTTTGGATTCGCAGATCCAAAGTCTCGCTTCTTTTGTTTAAACTTCTGCTCGACCTTGACGACATATCGATATGTTGCGCCGAGCGAGGAGATGTTCATGAATTGTATTTCTTCCTGGATGTACTTGTGCAGGCAGCCACGGTATTTGAGTATCAAATGTTGCTCTGAATCCTTGATACCCAATTGTGTGCGAAGGGTATGGAAAAGATTGGTGAACTCCGGCACGTCTTGGTCCCTTCCCTGCCGCAGCGTGGTCCACTTTATGTATTCATCCTCATAGCTTCCGACAGGGTAGTATTGCTCCTTGATGGCATCTCGGAATGAATTCCGGGTGGGTGGGGCTGAAAATAGTGAGCCAGTACTTTCATCCTTCTGCTCGCAGTAGGTTTCCCACCAGTCCTTGACGTGGGTGGTTGCTTTGAGAAGAGCGAAAACAATCTTTTCCCGACTCGAAAATTCATGAACAGAAAAATAACCCTCTAGCAGATTTAACCATTTATCTACGGCATCTGCATCTATCTGACCCTCGAATATGGGGATTTCAAAATTGACTTGTACCTTAAAGGGTGTGGCGTTTCCAGAGTAGCTGCCGGAAGTCGATGCGTCGCTTCTGGGTAGCCACTGAAGGATCTAGGCAAAGCTGTCCATCATCGTGTTCCGTTGTCGCTCGAGGGCTTCTTCGTGCAAGATTTTGATGGGATCTCCTGCCCTCTCATCTTTCTTCTCATCTGCCATTGGAGGCCGTCAGGATTTACGAGGCTGGTCTTGCAAAGGTTCAACCAGTTCAAGCCCTAACTCCTTATATCCCGACCTTGTTGGGGACATGCAAAGAAAAACAGAGAAAAAGCAGACTGCTCTGATACCACTGATCCGGATTTAAACAGGAACGCAACAAATTATAGAGATAACCATATACACAAAGATGCAGCGGAAATAATACTTCATTTCATTAATGGAAAATATTGAAATATTGAAATGGAAATAAACTAGCTAGGGCAATGGTAGCTACATGCCTCTGAACTGTGTTACAATGAGGCTCGAAGGCCTATTTATTGTTGAGAAACAATGGAAAACCCTTAACATTCCAAAATCTAACCCTAGGAGATGAAATGCCAAACTGTGGGCCCCGTTTGGGTAAATTGGTACATCAACTTCCCGGGGTCGTAACTTTGGCATACGATCTCCGTTTGACACGTACAATAGCTCGTTAGAAAGATCTATCTGAGCACTACCACTTTGGGAAGGGCAACATCGGTCCATGGATCCATGTTGCCCCCAGATTTCCCAAAAAAACGTCATTTAGGGCCTCAAAACGACTCCAGAAGTTCAGGACCCGAAAAACTGCTAAAAATAGTAAGTTGTGCTACAATTAAGGAATCTGAAAATGCTGAGAGAAACAACGGTGGGGGTCCAAGTGGACTTGGTAGGTGGCCACCAATATCCACCTAGATCAGTGGAAGAACTTATCCGCTAAAGATTCCACATGGGAGGATGAGAATTTTATACATAAGCATCCAAAACTACTCAAGCATTGAGGACAACACTTTTTTGAAGGAGAGGGGCATGTAGGTCCCTATAATACTAGTGATTACCCCATTACTATTGTAGTTGTATCCCTTATTAATATTGTTGTGCCCCTATTGTCCCCATATTGTTATTACTGTGCCCCATAGAATCCCTCTATTGTTATTTTTGTGCCTTTATTATTGTTAGGTCGGCTGGGTTATATTGTGACTCCTTAGACTCCTATATATAGAAATGAGGTTTTTTTATTTGAATCATCAAAGAATCATTCATTCGTGTTATTTAAAGGAGGTTGCCCCTCGAAGACGCTGAATTCTAAGGCGTTGATCTATCTTTTCTATCTTTTTGTGAGCTGGATTCATAACACAAGAAGCCTACCACCTGCAATGGTGTGCATGTACATTTCCACCTGAAAGTTTTTAGATGAAAAAATGGACCTCTTATTGCAGGCTTAGCTTATCCTACTACTGGAATGTTGGAACAACTTATTTTATCCAAAGTTACGTTGCAGGAATGTTGGGACAACTGATTTTATCAAAAATTGCATTGCAAGAATGTTGGGACAACTGATTTTATCCAAAGTTTGTTTTATGTGACGAAGAGGCCACATTATTGTCAACCAAGAAACCTGCCACCTACAACGGTGTGCATGTACATTTCCACCTGCACTATTGTTGACCTAGAACTTCCACCTGCACTATTGTCGACCAAGGAGCTTGCCACCTGCAACAGGTGTGCATGTACATTTCCACCTGAAAGTTTTTAGATGAAAAAGGATCGACCTCTTATTGCAGGCCTAGCTTATCCTACTACTGGAATTTTGGGACAACTTATTTTATCCAAAGTTGCGTCGCAAGAATGTTGGGACAATTAATTTTATCCAAAATTGATGTAACCAAGAGGCCACACCATTCTAGACCAAGGAGCTTGCCACCTTCAACAGGTGTGCATGTACATTTCCACCTGAAAGTTTTTAGATGAAAAAAGATCGGCTTAGCTTATCCTACTACTAGAATGTTGGGACAACTTATTTTATCCAAAGTTGCATTGTAAGAATGTTGGGACAACTGATTTTATCCAAAATTGCATTGCACGAATGTTGGAACAATTGATTTTATCCCAAGTTTATTTTATGTGACAAAGAGGCTACACCATTGTCAACCAAGAACCCTGCCACCTGCAAGAGTGTACATCTACATTTCCACTTGGAAGTTTTTATATGAAAAAAGATAAACCTCTTATTGCAGCACAACTTATTTTATCCAAAGTTTTGCAGGAATGTTGGCACAACTGATTTTATCCAAAATTTGTTTTATGTTATGAAGAGGCCACACCATTGTCAACCAAGAAGCCTTCCACCTACAATGGTGTGCATCTACATTTCCACCTGCACTATTGTCGACCAAGGAGCCTCAACAAGTGTGCATGTACATTGCCACTGTTGTAGACCACTACTTCGTCGGTAACTAGTATATCATACTAAGAAGCAATATTTGTTAGTGAGTATGAGTATTGCAATCCTACATCATAATTTGCTCCAGACTGCACTATGAAAAACCTACATCACACTTTTGCATCAAATTTGGACTGGACTGTATTTCTCTGTTGTGTTTTTGCTCCCATTATTCTCCCATTACAAAAGGAAAAGGTAGTTGGTAGCTTGGTTACAGTTTGGTTATCTAGTAATCCACTGAAGCTATAACGCCACAAATGACATATCACTTGCAGCTCCTTCGGTTCATCCATATTCTTCTAGTCACTCATAGTGACTTAGGTAATCACATCGATATTATGACGATGAGAAAGTAGGCTGCCAGGTCCAAACGTGAGTAACCTAAATAGATCCTATCGATCGATTACGCCTACTACTATTGAGTCTTCCAAATAGATCAGCAGGGCAGAGTTGGAAGTTTTGTACTTACCTCTTACCTCTTGGACCTATCCAGCAATGTTCAAACTGGCTTAGTTGCAGTAAAGGAAACGGGAAATGATAGCTGGCTAAATCTGGCAACCAGAAAAAGACTCGTCAATGCTGCTTCAGAAAAGAATGAGACGAGTCAGAGGATCCCAACTTGGGAGTTCCTGGCCGTCAGGAGAATGCCAGGAGAAGGAATAGAACGTTTTTGACGAGAATGCTTACGTTTCATTTCCTTATGCACGATGCCCAAGCATTAATTGATATAACAAGCACATCTGTTCTTGTCCCGGCCAATGTAGTTAACAACCAGAACTCCCAATGTCCTTCAGTCCAATCCTTTCTGTTAACCATGTCTATGCCCAAGCCACGAGCCCTAGTAACACAGTTCTGCGGTGCCACTAACGCCAGAGGCGACAGTAAGCTGTTCTCAAAAATGGCCCAAATTTTGATAGGAGGTAACTCAGAAATCTGCTTGGGTTTTTCGCTGCGCATATGAGTGGAGGCCATCACGTAGTACCATAAACGACCAAGCAATTGTGGCTAATTAATAGAATACTCTCAATTTTTCATGGCCAACATGGCCAAAATGTAGTCTGATGAAATCTCCATGGCTGAAACACAGCCTGAGCACCTCATTTCCAGAGTAACGCCAAATCAATTTGCAAATGGTCGTTTGATTCCGTCCTAGGAATTGAAGTCGATTAAAGGATACAAAGGCGAGCTCTGATCCCCACTTGAGGATGCCAATGCCACCATGATTCCTGGTCATAAAAACTTTTAAAAATTACTTGAAAAACGGAAAATAAGGAATAGAGGTAGCAATATATGTCACGATTTCGATCGAAATGTTGTTTACATTTGTAGTTTTTAATTAGATGGAAAACAGAAAATAAGGAATGCAGATGCCAACATATGTCACGGCTTCCATCTAAATGATGTTTAGATTTGTAATTTGTTTTTATATTATAATGCATCAACTTTATCCGCTAATCTTCTTCCCATAATCATGTTATATTAAATACTATCCTCAAATAAATTAGTTTCCATTTCAAATGAATGAAGGGTATTTTCTCACCCGATACATACTTAAATCATCAGCAGAACGTACCACGGCTGGTTCAGATATTTCCCGCCATAGATAACGACAACTGCATCATATAAAACATTTAATTGGCTTGCGATTTGGTTTATTGAAATGCCCGTACGTTAATGCAATTGGATTGACATCTAATATCACTGAATCACAATGCATAAACCGCACGGCTCTTAGATTCAATGAACCCTAAATGTGGATATTTTAAAGCGTCTTTGACTATCAAAGATTGCCAAGTTTTTAATGGGAAATTCTAGTGAACTACAAAGAAAAAAACACCCATCACAGGCTTCGATTCGAAGAGAGAATCTAAAGGTGGCCCATGGAACGGAAATGTCTGTGATTTTTCAAGATATCATGATGTTGCTTCCCTGCAAACGACGTGCACTTCAAAATCCATTGGGCCTCTACAATTCGTATCGTGATTCGTATCAATATGTGCATTCCATCAAACTTAGTAAGTAATTTGTGATTCTCCTGCTCTTCATATTCATATCAAATTTAGCATTTATTTACTTAAAACATGACAAAAACAATATTATGCTCCCGCAGGGAGGGTGCTCGCAAACCCTTGTTTATATATATATATATATTAAATAGGCAGAATTCAAGATTTAGCATAGATATGTTACACATTTCCCAGCTTAAAAGAAGGAAACAAATATACCCTAATGGCTACCAAAACATTCCGCGAGTGGAATAAACCTATAGATTTATCTTCAACAGCTCATGTCTAAACCGATTTCATTCATCGGTGACATTTTACTGCGGATAAATCCAATTTGACCGGTCTTAATTTATCTGGCATTTTACTTTTTATGAATGAATGATATTTTAACTACACCAAAAATAATTTATATAAGATTATTAGTTTTTTTTGTTTTTTGTTTTTTTCCAATTTAATCATATATGTAAATTTGAATAATAATTTATTATGATTTGGCCGATGAAACTTTGGATTGATGGTGAATGGGTGCACTGTTAAAGCATACATTGCTATAGGTTACTGGTTCAAATCCCGTGTGAATGCTTACTTACCAAAAAAAATTATTATAGTTTTGATTTATGTTCACTACTTACCAAAAAAATATTATGGTTTTGATTTATTTTCACTATTTTGTAATATGATTAGCCGTGCATACATGTGTTTATAATTGTGCTAACAGGTATTTTACAACTCAATTTTAGAAATGTGTAAATTCTCTAGTACTTCAACTCAAGTTCACACATATTTTTTTAAAATATAAATAAAATGATTTGTAAATAAAAAAAACAATGTACAAATATACATGTTATAAAATCTTACTAATTATACTTGCTCCATAGTGCTATTGTTGGTTTCACACATATCCTTTTTAAAATATAAATAAAATGATTTGTAAATAAAATAACAATGTGCAAATATACATGTTATAAAATTTTACTAATTATACTTGCCCCATAGTGCTATTGTTAGTTTACGATCTAATATGGAAAGGTAGTAAAAATATTTCACTCTCACTCAGCCATAAACAATTTATATATAAAAAAATAATTCTTATAAATAAAAGTTTTTAAAAAATATTTCAATACAATTCTTATTTTTTTAAAGTTACAAAAATATATAATTTACAATTGGTATTTTTTGAAGTTACAAAATATATAATTTAACCATATTTTATTAAACACTATATATAAATTATTTTCATTTTAAATATTTGAAAAATTGAAAAATATAACTACAAATTTTTTAATCAATTTCACTCAATATAACATATCAAATAACTTTCTATAAATTAGATAATCAAACTATTTATAATCGGATGGACATCCTTACACATCATTCTGAGTTGTAGAATGAGCCTCTCATCTCAATTAAACTCATACGAGTTTCTCTATATGTAAAATGGATCGAGAACAAATACAAAATAAAAGATGAAATATTAGTGTATTAGTCTTTCAAAGTAAGTAGGCTTTCAATAAAAATATATTTAAATATGCTACTTCATAATTTATTTGTCACAATGAAAAAGAACTTACATTGATTATATTGATATGAAAAAGATTTTCATTTAGACCTATGCATTAAAAAAAAAGAGTGAATGATCACATGCTTATCTGTGAGCATCCAAACAACTTGTCTGAACCTCCAAACATCAAACAACTTGTCTGAACCTCCAAACATCCAACCAGGTTGGTTAAGCCCATGAGAACAAAACACGGATAGGACTAGTACCACTATATAAATTAAATTGTTCGTAAATTTAGATCAAAGTTAATTAAATATAAGCATCAAAATGTTGATTTATTCATACATCTCAGAAGTTGCTAAAACTAAAAAAAGTTACAAAAATTAACAATATAAACTTCGTTACAATACCATGGGCCAATATTATATTTTATCAATAACAAATGCCCAAAAAATTATAACTCATTATATATATATATATTTTGTATTAAACAATTGAATTAAATGAAAAAATATATAATAATCATTTTTCATAATATCTAAAGACATAACCATGAACTCTCAATCCAAAGTGGTGAGGACTTACTAACTCAACTAACCTTGGGGCCAAAAATATTCATACAATTACATGAATAAATAATAAATATATTTTATATGAAAATAACTATCACATAAACATAAGCATGAAGATCCAAACCATTTAACAAGGTTGTCATAAAATTGATAATTATAAGAGAAAATAATGAAGATATGTATATTATATAAAATAAATAAAATTCATAAAAAAATGTGCTTTGCTAGGGTTTTGATTTGCTAGTTGTGAAGTATCTTGTCGTGTTAGATCTAAAAAAAATTGATGCTTCCTTCTAGCCCATGGATTCTGACAAGTCGTATGAGTACTCACACAAGGATGGGAAACATCCTATCACGCCTCCAACTCTTTTTTCATGAGTTGCACAACATGCAGCACCGACTAAACACTTAAACATTTTCATTTATAAGTTATTTTCTAGACTACGCCTAACATTCACATATTTTTCCATTTAAACTTATTAATGTGCAGAATACATTAATAAACCATAAACCATGCAAGAGATGAGATAACACAATGTATGCAAGTAATATTTATAATTTTGCTATTTTTATAAATTTCTCCGGAAGCATAGCTCGATCGAGTTTACAATACTTACAAATGGGTGGTTGTCCTGCAGTTCGGTCGGTCCACCGACTCGGTCACTGCACCGTGCAAGCCTTCTCGAACCACACAACACTGTGTACAAGCCTTACCGTTTCACCATGCACAAGTTATCATTTCCACCGAACTCCCAACCGTGCCCGGGCACACTTGCCCAACGACTCGTGCCGCCTTGCCGTGGGTGCACCTACCCATGGGCTCATGCCATCCTGTTGCGGGTGCACCTCTCCAGGCCGCCATGCCCGACACCTTCGCGCTAATTTCAATCTTTCGCCCTTTGGTGTAACTTCGTTTTCCCGTCGTGTGCCCACTGCTGTAGTTAAATTCATTCAGCCGGTTTGTGGTTGCGACTGTCTGCCCTCCTTGTTCCATCATTCTGCCTGTCTAGCGGGCACATCTCCTGCACCACTGCTTGGGTAGTACGCTCATTTCATATGGACTCCTTTGCGGTGAATATGTGTGGAGATCTTCACTGCCCATTTGCTGCCAACCAGCTGCTAATATATATGGCTGTCCAACCCATGGTAGGGGCTTTGACTTTTGACGAGCAGATCCTCCATTTGTTATTTCGCCATACTTTTGGGTCGGCCCATGGTGTGGGACGCCCATGTGCGGGACTGCCCAACCATCTAAACTCGCCACCCCATCAACACTTAGTCATTTTTTCATATGACTGGTGTGTGGACGCTCCTTGACTCGTTCAGTTGGCCCGATTCATCATGCAGGCGTGCCCTCAACTCGTTGGTTATGTGCGACCAACTCGTCTCACCTGTCATGCACCCATGCTGACTCGTGCCAACTCATCGGTTAAACGCGCTCGCCCTGCTTGCTTGACTCGCCAACTCGTAATGATGACTCGTGGGCTTTACACATCCCCTCCTATCAATGTGTTGTTGCAAGTGAATTGAGAGGCAAAGTAGGAGCCCCCAAATAATAATGGAGTCGGCCCTAATCATGGTCTAGTCATGGGATCATAGTGGCAAGCCTGAATTAGAGGTCAATGTTTGTGGAGGGCAAACAAAAACCCAAGATTTGTGATTCCATTGAATAAATTGGAGAACTACCGCAAGTTTATGAAGGAACATGCCCTGATTTGTAAGTTCATTAGTATTTGGCCTTCAGAAAGGGATGTGATCAAGTGGGTCCAGTTAAAATGGCAGCCGAAAGGCCATATAGACTTAAAATTCGGAGCCAAGATTTTTTTCACAGTCATCTTCACCAGCTTGGATGATAAGGAAATGATTTTTTAAAATGGACCATATTTTTACTACAATGTTGGCATTTTCATGCACTTCTGAGATGAATGCTACAACCCATATTGGGAAAAATTCATGGCAACCCTGGTGTGGGTTTGACTTTTTTCCCTACCATTCAATTTCTAAGATCTAGAAATTCTAGAATAAATATGTAAATCTATTGGAAGATTTGTCATAGTAGTTGATTCTACCCACCACGGGAGATACACATCATATGCTCGAATATGTTTCTACATGAACATCATGGAGACTCTCCCCGAATTTGTGGGGCTTGAATACCAAGAGGTTTGGTATCAAGCATTGGAATGTGAACATATTCCCTTTCGTTGTCGAAGATGTCATGAATATGGGCACATATACAAATCATTTCCTTTGAATCAACTGGATTCTGTGGAAACAACCTCCCCAAAAGAATCACCTCAACCACAGGATGATAGTGAAGGTTTTCAAGAGGTTTCCCACAAAAAACAGAATATGAAACCCCTTAGATAAACCTCCATAACCTGTAGCAAGAAATCAGGAGAATCAAAATAGGTATGACGTTTTGCAGGATGGTGATGAAATTTCCAAGGCAAAATATCAACAAAAGGACATAGTGAATGCTAGGGTTCGATGAAAGAATGCTTCAAAGACAAAATGGAAAGCTCAAGGAGAACCCTTGGACAAGGAAGATCATGGGCTACCCAAGGACCAAACAAATATGGAGATTGATGGATTGAAGGAGGAATTAAGTACAAAGGAACAAGTGTTGAAGAAGCTTATGAAATAATGGTGGAATTTGGATGAGAGATTCATATCAAACTATCAAAATAAGTTGTATCCAAACACATTTCAACAATACCAATCGAAGCAAATCGAAATCCTACCAAATCCACCTGATCCATCTGGCTCTCAGCTGGGTAGCAGCATGAACGAAGGGGGGGAAGGAAAAGGAGGTAAGAAACGGGGCCCTAAGAATCTACAGGAATCAATACAGATGGTCGAAGATCTATTGGTTAACTCACAAAGGGTGGTGTCACTCTCGATGGTCTTCCACCAAATCAATAAATCTTCCCAATGGTTGTAATCTCCTAGAATTGAAGAAACCTCAACAGCTGAGGAAACAAAGATATTTGAAGGAATGCTTAAAATAGGAAAGGTCGTGTATTGTGATGCTCTAAGAAACTGAGGTGTCTTGAGAGAGATTGAAATCAATTATAAGAAGTATGAGACCCTTGTATGAGTTGATGGCCTTAGATGCAAGGGGCAGCACGGGTGGGCTTACCATTCCTTGGAACCCCACCGATATCCTTTTTCAACATTGGGTCAGTATGCCTCGAATTCTCTCCGGGAGATTCAGACACATTGGAACTTGAGACTAAACCCTTCCATCGGTTGTCTACGACTCCCACATTCCAGGAGAGAAAGCTACTTTCCTTCAAAATATAGGAAAGCATAGAAATCTTTGCCTGAAAAAGATTTGGAATTTTGGCGGGGACTTCAAGCTTATCACATCGATTGAGGAGAAAAGGGTAGGGATAGGGAGACAAGATACTGAGATGCAGACATTTAGAGATTTGACTTTAGATCTGAAATTGGTATACATACCTACCATTAATGGAGTTTACATGTGGAATAATCGTCGAGGGGTAAGGGGGGGGGGGTGGGTGGCGGTCTCACCAAGTTGCCTCACACCGGGATAGATTTCTAGCATCAGAAAATATTATAAGTAGAGATATTTTCTTTAAAGCTTCTATTCTTCCATGCCTCGGGTTAGACAACTGGCTGATCTAGCTTTAGATGGATTTGAAATTGACCCCTAGAAACAGGTCATTTAGATTCGAGTCCTTTTAGCTTGGAGACCCCTCCCTTCTTGGAAAAATGGAGAATTTGTGGAAATCCAGTTCAGTGCAAGGTAGGATCTACATGCATAGCTTCCAACTTAGACTAAAGTAGCTTGACAAGTAAATAATTTGGTGGAATCAAACAGAGTTTGGTCATATCATGAAGGATCAATGAAATTTGCAAGAGTGAATGTAGAATATTCAACAAGGAATGATCATCGAAGGATGCTCAAGGGCCCTTGCAGTGGATGAAGGGCAGATCCTAACTCCGATAGAGGAAAGGAGGAAGCAAGAAGAAATCATTTGGAATCAAAAATCCTGGACACAGTGGCTCGAGGAGGGGGAGTGAAATACTCACTTCTTTCATAAAGTTATGATCAAGCATCATCAACACAACTAAATATTTTCATTGAAAGACACATCAGGAAATCCCCTATTCCACCATAATGAGATGGAAAACATTTTGGTTGATCATATTCACACCCTCCTTTCAGACCCATGTCTAGATCACTCAGGGGCTATACAGAGAATAACCAGACACATCCCCCAACTAGTTAGTAGGGACCAAAACCTGGCTGTGATGAGGGCCACCACCCTGGACGAAATAGAAGAGGTTGTCAAAGGGATGGCTAAGAATAAAGTGCTAGGTCCAGATGACTTCATGGCAAAATTATTTCAGGAAGCCTGGCCCTTTCTTGGGCAAGACATTCTAGATGTGGTGGAGGAATCTCAAAAATCCCAAAAGGTACACCCTTCTCTCAATTCTACTTTTATTGCATTAATCCCTTAATCTGATCATTTTGAGGACCCTTAGGGTTTCAGACCTATAGTGCTATGTAATGTAATTTAAAAAATTATATGCACCATCATGGTCAAGAGATTAAAGCCTCTTTTTCCTTCTTTAATTTCCCTTGAGAAAACCAATTTATTCCAAGGTTGTCAAATTTTAGATGGAATCGTAAATTCCTAGGAAGTTGTTCATTCTCTTAAGCATCTTAGAGCCAAGGGTATGTTGATCAATTTGGACCTTTCTAAAGACTATGACCACCTTAGATTGCCTTATCTACTGAATATCCTAAAGGCCTTTGGTTTTGAGCATTAGTGGATCAACTAGGTTTCTTATCTCATTTCCTCTTCATTTTTTTTATTCTAATCAATGGCTCCCCCTCGAGAACCTTCAATCCTTCAAGAGGAATTCGACAAGGTGATCCACTCTCTTCCTTCCTTTTGAATCTCATTGTGGAAGGCCTAGGCTGTTACACTAAATCAATAGTTCAATCAGGTTGCATCAAAGGAATTCACCTTTGGGGTGAGGACCTTCCACTTACTCATCAACAGTTGGTGGATGAAATCATGCTCTTCTATCAAGTCTCCCTCGAGGAAATTAGAGAGATTAAAAATATTCTCCATGAATTTATGCATATCTCTAGCACTCTGATCAAAAACTAAAAATCAAACATTTTATTCTTCAATACCCTAGTCCCTACCCAAACCTTCTTGGCCCACATCTTGGGTTTTAGCATTGGCCATCTACCCTCCAAATATTTAGGCATCCTCTGGCGCTTAACTCTTTAATAAATTCTTGTTGGAAAGGCCTTTTGCAAAAAATTCAATCCTGGCTCCATGGTTGGTCATTTACAGCTCCTAATTTAGCAACCCAATGGTTCTTTTGAAGGTTGTTCTTCAATCTATGTCAATTTACCAACAATAGGGTTTAGTTGCTCCCAAATATTCGTTCTCTAATATGGTATAAGTATTCCAAAAATTTTTGTGGAGGGGTGCTCAACAAGCTAAGAAATGGGCCTTAGTCTCATGGTCTCATATCACCAAGCCAAATTAGCAGGAGGCTTAGGTCTTCGAGATCCTTATACCCTCAATCAAGTTATGGGTGTTGTAACAACCCTGGTTAAAAAATCCTTCTAAAAATATATAAGGCGACAATGATGATACACGTATTCCAAGTTGAATGGTGGGAAAGACATCCTAGTGGGTGTTCATTTGGTTTTTTATGGCTAAGGAAATTGTCAAAGGCAATGGTTAAGCCATTAAATAGGTAAAAAGGTATTTTGGAACATGTATTTATGAAAAAAAGGGAAATTAGGAGAAAAGGAAGGTGAAAGGCCATAGGTTGCATGTGAGGAGGAAATTGAAGGAAAATAATGGAAAATGAATAAAATAGAAGCCTCGTTAATAAACAGGCTTCTAAGGATCAGTTGGTAAGCTCTTGGCTAAGACTTGGTCAGTTCAGTTTTGGAGCTCTCTCATTATTATCTCTGTCTCTCATGCTCTTGGAGACTTAGAGTTTTCTTGGAGCACTCTTGGAGGGTGTGGCATACTTGGATTCTTGGAGTAAGAAGGAAAAGGAAGAGAAAGAAAGTGAAGAGGGCATCAAGATTAGCAGCTACAACAATTTTTCTTATAGGTACCTAATTTCATGTATGATTTCTTCACTAAATCTAGCATGCATGTGGATTCTTGCTCATGATCTTTCACTGGCATGGAGGATTGTCTAGATTGAAATTGGATGGCTTAGCCTTATCATTTCCTAGATGGCCATGGAGATTGTGGGTTTATTTCGTTGTTTGTTTTGGTTGGTTCTCATGTTTCCTTAGCTTGGGTTGAGTTATTAGTTCTTGGAAGCTTTGGTTGGACAAACACTCTGGAATCCCTATAACGTCTTGGGTTGATTTACTAGTCCTGGAAGCCTTGGTTGGACAAATTCTCTAGAAGCCCTGTAACAACTTGGGTTGAGTTACTAGTCCTAGAAGCCAAAGTTGGGCAAATGCTCTGGAAGCTCTTCGCAGGTGGAGTGACTAGTCCTAGAAGCCTTGGTTAGAAAAATGCTCTGGAAGCTCGACAACAGCTGTGGGTTGAGTTACTAGTCCTAGAAGCCTTGGTTGGACAAAGGATTTGGAGCCCGACAGCTATTGTGGGTTGAGTTACTAATTGGAACAAATGCTCTGGAAGCCCTGGAAGGCTTGGATGGTGACCAATCTGGTGATGGTTTTGTGATGTCCGATTGTGAGGTAGAATCATTGTTTGATGGGTTGAGCTCAATGGCCTCTAGGAAACCTGGATGAGTTTGGGCTGATGTATTCTATGAGATCCCACATTCATACTTGGAATATGGTATGGCGGTGAATGGCTGAAGAGAGATTTGGCTCAACCATTCTACAGTCGGGTGGAACATGGTAGTCCCATCCTAGGTTTCGATTTTGAATCATTCATGAAAGGTTATTTATCCTTGTATTTCTATGATTATTTTGATGAATTATATGTGGTCTATATGGCTATACTTTCATGAGTATTTTCTGTTGCTATTATGTTGGTTATGTATGTTTTTAATGATAGTAGCCATCTGTGGATCTCATTGTGTTTTTACTTATAATTGAATGATCAATGTATATATGACCTAATGGATGAAATGATAGCTAATGTGATAAGGATACAATTCTTCATAGAGAATCCCAAATAGGTATGAGACCCCTATGCTCATATATGTTATTTATACCTATATGTTGCATATTTACTAAGTGTTTGAAAAAGTGTATGTCATGGTCAGGCTTGGTTAGGTCAAGCCCTTGATCAATTTTTGTGTTAGATGATTTTCCTCAGTGTCATTTAATGTCTTGGAGAGTCTCATCAAGTTCTAGGCATAGGTTTGAAGACTAGCCTTGGAGAAGTGGTTTAAATCTCACAGTCTCTATGACAGAACCAGTTGATAGAGACTGCAATCTCTCCCATGCAAGCACTGTGGGAGTGTCTATAGGTTTAGAGTCACATGCATGTCTTGTCATGGGAGTGAATCTCGGCTTAATTCATGTAAATTCTAGGCTAACTCAGGGATTGGGCACCTGGAGTGTTGGATTAGCTTCTTGGGGTCCTGAAGCACCTAAGTGGGGCTTGTGTGTTGTGTTTCCATCAATTCCATTTCCTTAAGGTTACCTAGGAGGTTGAATCATATCATAGTAGCCTTTCATTGCATGTTTACCCCAGCTAACCAGTTGCTTGGGTAGATGTGGGAGGAGGGTGTTACAAGTGTGAAATTATGGTCACGATGGATTTAGGGAGGATCTGATTTGTACAAAGATCATATGGAACCAAAAATATCGAATGTTAGACTCTCTTGAAGGTAAATTAAGAATATGGGACACCCCTAAAGGCAATTAAATATGGAATTTAGCCTCGACTAATACAAAACTCATTTGAACTCACACTTTTTGGGAGATCCGCGATGGAAAAATATAACCTTTTTGGCAAGACTCATAGCAACAATGAGCTAAGATCTTCAGTAAGAAGGACCTTGGGGAACTTTTCCTCTTTACAAGAAGTCATAACTGTACATTTGTGGAGCACTTTGGTAACCTTCTTTGGATCCTACTTGGCGACAATGGAAAGGAAAACAAGATTGGCCTAATCCCCCAAACTCTAACCACTAGGAGAACATGGAGAAGGAGCTTTAGGCTAGGAAGATTGAAAAACGCGAAGGCCAGGACATCTTACGATGGGGATACACAACTAAAGGAATTCTTAATATCCAAGAAGCATATAAACCTTCTATAGCTGAGAATCAAGAACACCTTAGCCCTATATGGAGGAAGATATGGACATGGAACTTATGTCCGAACGTGACATGCTTCTTAAAATTGGCATGTCGTCAAAGAATTATTACATGAGATCAACTTTGGAAAAGAGGTGTCCAAGGACCCTTCCTATGTAGCCTCTGTCAATCCCATAGTGAAGATATGGAATATCTCTTGAACCTTAGTCCCTTCATGGACCAATTATGGGGAAATATAGGCCAACTCTTTGGTGACATGGACCATGATAACAATATCATAACATATTCCATTGAAATGTGGAGGAACAACATTTTCTCCAGCCCTATCATGGATAGGGCTTGGAGTATTTCTTTGGAGTTTCTCCTATGGGCGATTTGGAAAGAACACAACAGAAGGATCTTCAAAGGACAAAGACTCTCCCAAGCAGAGGTATGGAAAAGGGTCATCCATAATATTAGAGAAACTATCTTAGTTGAGAAGTGGCATTTGGAGGATTGGCAGGTCACCCTTGATGAAGTGAGGATCCTCAGTATTTTGAATCTATCTTCATAAATGCTTTCCCCATCCCCCTAGAAGCTTTTGTTTTCCCCCACATATTCTCCTTCCTACTTCTCATATCCTCTTGTTGGTTTTCTTAAACTTAATTTTGATGGGGCCTCCAAAGGTAACCAAGGAGATGCTAGATCTTGAGGCTTTTTCAATGACTCCCAGTTCCAGGTAAAACATATTTATGGAGCCAACTGTGGCTTTACAAGAAATAATGAGGTAGAATTCAATGTTCTAAAACATGGAATACTCATAACTAGAAGAGAAGGGCATAGAAAGTTGGTGGTTGAAGGTGATTATTATAACCTAGTCATTGAAATGATTAAAAAATTGAATCATGGCACTCATTGGGAGAATATTAGTCATAGTTGGACCCGCTTGGTCCAATATATAAGCGACCTCATTCCCTATTTTGATTACATCATTCCCTCACATGTTAGATGAATAGGAAATAAAGTGGCTAATTTTTACTAATTAGGGTTGCCTCAATATTAGCATGACCCTTCATTCTCCCTAAATGGATAAACATGTTGGTGAAGAGATGGACCCTCTAAGGAAGCTATTGGTTTAGGAAGCTACCCCCAATCAAGCCTTAGATAGGGAAGTGAACCAAGATCCCTAATCGGGGTGCAAAATAGCTAATGGATCTCCTCAAGGTCTATGTTGTGGGTACGATGGTTGATGAGGGGGTGGAGGGTGGCTTACCCTAGGCTCTCACATGCTTCACAATGAAGGTGGGGTGGAAATGCACATGTTATCTCTTAATGGTGATGCAACGATCCAGAGTGAAATCTCCCTCCAGATGGTAAGGGCTCACAGTCTAAGTGTTTAATCATTCAACACTTGGTTTTAGTAATTGGTGGTGGTCGAAGGCTCCTCGTTAGCATGATTTTGTCTAAAACGAAGGTTCTGTGGGTTTGTCTCTTGGACGCAACTGGTCTTCTTAGAGTAATGTCTTCATCTACTAGGTATGTAATTTACTTTACCCCTCCTCACCGCTCGTGCTTTGTAACGTATTCTACTATCTCTTGGATCTTAAGAGGCAAGTTTTATAATATAATATATTCAAGGAAATTGAACCTATGTCATGAAAATTAGAAGGCTTCTATAGTATTTTCATCTGTTCTGTCTACTTTATATGTGATTGTATCATTTCCCTTTCGAATTTCATTTTCTCACATGGGAATGTATTATATTTCTCTGGTTTGGAGTTATCTGGGTGGTGCATGCTTATTCATCAGTGCTAGATATTTCATTTAATTATTGTTTCTAAGATTGGGAAGGAGTTTGAACCTCCTGTGTTTGATTCCGATCATGTTTTTTTCAAGTTTGGATGAAATTAGGCCTAGGGAGTCACTCTTTGTTGCCTTCTTCCTTAGGCTGTAGTGTTGGTCCAATTTGTTGAGGTGAATTAGATCATTCATTTATTTATCAAATTTTCGAGTTGGTAAACTTAGAAGCAAACCAAAGTATATGGAACCTTAGATTAAACTAGTGTAGGAAGTAGTTGTTTAGATGCAAATAATGGAAATGCATATTACAAATCTAAACTATTTTGAAAAGAAAAGATTTAGATCTATTTTATGAAAGCATAAAAATGTGTGATCAATAGAATTAGTTTACTTTAGAATATAGAGAAGAGTCTCTTGTTCAAGAGTATTGTTTTGTCCTTCTATAATCTTTCTATAATAACATTGCCAAGCATCTAAGAAAGTTGGAAAGAAAGCATATAAATAAAAGCAGGTAGATATTGTTTGCAGTTCAGTTCTTACTTCATGGAGAAGAGTCTCCTAACTTAGGAGGTCCCGGTTGCCCTTCTCACATAAAAACTAGCTACTAAAAGGAAATCAATCTTCACATAAATTTAATCTAGGAAAGGATATAAGAAAGTAAATATTGTTTTAGTTCAGTGTAGTTCATGGAGAAGAGGCTCCTATCTTAGGAGGTCCTAGTTGTCCTTCTCACATAAAAGCTAGCTACTGAAAGGAAATCAATCTTCACATAACAAAACACAGTTGTGGAAAGTAAATCACATCTGCATGAAAGGAAATAATATAAATTAAACTATGTTACAGTTGTATGTGAATTGTGGTTGATGGCAATCCATCTATTCCTCAATGAGTACACATGAACAATTATCACTCCTTAAGAATAAAGCAACATTCATAACTCATAATTGCAAGAAAATGATATTATTCACGTTGAATGAACAATCATAAATCTGATGCTAATAAATAACTGAAAATTGTTGGCTTGCTTTGAAGGATGCTCCTCTTATTTATACATGAATAGGGATATATTCTAAATGAATGTAAATCCCTTAAATATCTACTAGATCCATACTTGTCTCAACTTATCCCTAAATACTAGATACAAGCCCTATGACACATCAAGATCTCCATGATCTTTCTCCTTGGATTATGGTCCACTCCTTGAGTCGAAATTCAAATTTGTACTTGTAGGCCAAGTAAGACCCTTTTGGAACCTTCAAATAAGACTAGACATGTCACAAAACTCATAACATCTATATCTATATATATATATATATATTTATATATATATATATATATATATATATATATATATATATATATATATATATATATATACATACATAAATCAAACCATCTTAATTTCCTAGTTTTAATCATAAATTCACTTAAAATACATAAAATAAATAACTTTGGAAAATGATTATTCTAACCCATATGATCATGAAGATGATTACTTGATGTAATGTTTTAGGCTAGATAATTATGAAATGAGGGCTAAATGGTTATGAAATGATGGAAATAGGGAATAATTTGGGAGACAATTTTGAGACTCAACAGGAAGTCCTACCTTGTCTTTCCTCTTTGTGTACTCTCAATAGGGATCGGAGAGCTAGGATATGGTAGCTCATATCATGGTTGGCAACCCCATTCTACCCTCAATTTATTTTATAGGTTTGGGCATAACGTTAGCTACACATTTCCTTTATGTTGTGATAATACGTCACGTCCTCAAAACCATTATAAGTGCCAAGACCTCAAGTGAATGTGTTGTCCTGGGTTCGTGTTCCGTCCAATGTGTCTCAAGGATTTCGTTGTCTCTATTGTTTGTCATAAAATACTTATGGCTCGCCCTACCCCCGATGCTTGTTCTTCGGGTATAGGTGGCCACAGTCGGGGGAGGCAAGTGGGAAAGTGGGGAGGCAATAACCCAGCCCCAACCTATCAACCCCAAGGTCGTAGTCCTAAACTAGCTACTCAACTCATCCATGATGCATCCCATGCATATCAAATAGGTATTCTCGCTAAAGTATGCCAATTAATTTCAAATTGGGAAGATGATTTGTACCAGCGAGTAGAAGTAGAGTCTTAGGAGGAAGATTGGCATGACCTAGTTCTTGACCCCAAACATTTTAGAGGTTGCACCACACAAAACAAGAAAATTGCTCACCTATATTGGTTGTTGAAAAAAATTGTGGCCAAGGCTATAATGAACTCTCTAGCTAGATCTATTAAATCTGATCCAAGTTTCCAGGAATTTTAGAAAGAATTTCAGCTCATACAGTTCCAAATTCAGCGATGGGATCTTCTTCTTGTCTCACTGAAAAAAGATTTTGTGTCTTCCTCAATCTGAATTACTGGGTTCAAGTGTGAAGCACCTAACTCCTATGGAGTCCTTTGATGATTAGCAATATGATTGCCTATTGCTGCACTCATTTTTGTTTAATTTTATATGATGTAACGTTGACTAGGTTTTCATGTTATACTTAGTTCCTATGTGGATGGTTTCCAAACATTCAATCCTTCAAGGAACTGTTAGAGAGACTAAAGCTATATTATTTTTGGATGGCATATAACATTGTTCGATGGCCAACAAACACAGTTTTCAAATGGGAAAGTTGAGGCCACTGAACTCCTTGATTATGGTTGTAACCTATTTTTGCTGAAAATTAATGAAAGAAAAGGTCATGCCAAGCTTACAAAAAAAATAAATAAATGTAGTCACATAAATTAAATGGTTGATAAATGTTTATAAGCATCTGATGAGGCTCAGTATTGCAATAAAAATGTTACAACTCCCAAGGCTGCCAATTTAAATTATCAACTCGAGGTTCATACAAACTTAAGAGGTGTCGACACTACATGTGCAGCATACAATGTGTCCTTTCATTGATATGATGCAATGAACTGAATATCATGAAATCAAACACTAGCATAATTGTAGAATATAAAATTTGCATTGAAAAAGAAGCCTAGTATATGGAATGGAAATAATAGTGCTTGAAATAGAAACCCAAGCTTAAGAATAAAGAAGGTAAATTAATCTAACATGCATGAAGGAAAGAGAATATAATCAATCATTGCATTCCAGATAGGTTAGATGCATTGACATAGTTCATTAGATACTTCATGTGGCAATCAAGGAAAGCATTATTGTGTTATCGAATTCCTAATACTGTCCATTAACTCAAATAGTTGAGATGGCAAGTGTAAAAAGGCAAGTCATATGTGGTCTTTGGTCTTCCTCAATCATGGAATTAGTGCCTAGGGGTCATTATTCAACCATAAGATACAAAAAACAAGGTTTTGTAGCAGATCCAGTTGAGTTTACACGTGCTACAGAAGTGTTACAAGACTGCAACATGAGTGCTACAGGAGTGGCAGGATTGTTACGGGAGTGAGATAACTTACCAAATGCCCAAGTAAATCAAATTAAAATGAGATGAGAATTTTTTTTTATCAATTAGGATTTGCTAGGACTCCATTCCAAGTGTTATCACTCCACACGTGCTAAAAAATAGCAGAAAATTACTACTCTAAAAATTTGAAATTCAAGAACTAGTGAGCTAGTTAACCTACCAAATGCCTAACCTAATCAAGTGAAAATGATATGGGGTAAATTTGGCTATTAACTTGAATTTTTTTTACGACCATATACAAATAGAATCAACTCAAATGAATTTCATTAATGCATTATAAAAAATAGCATAAAATTACTACTATTTTTCTACAAGAGACTTCCAAAAATTCTAGATTTGTGAACTAGTAAATCAATCCTAGTAGCTCAATGATGAATATGACTTTTCAAAGTTGTTATAATGATGCATCATGCTTATGAATATATAAATAACCTACAAAATAACTCACTTCAATCATTTATACAATATGCCCTACAACAAAAGAAACATTAATAGTAAATGCATAAATAAGAGATGCAAGTGATAAATACATTCAATGGAAATAAAGAAAGTGTAAAAGAGGGCTCTAAGGCTCTTGGGATGGTCAATCCCAAGTAAAATAAGATTCCTATGAAGGAAACCAAGCTTTCAAACCTACAACCTCATGCCTACAACTAATTCGACTTTACCAATTGTGCTACAAATTTTCATGTGCAATGAAAACAAAAATTTAATATTTAACTTTAAAGGAGTGCATTTTGTGGAAAGGGGTCACAACTAAGCCCTACTCCCAGTCACATAGCCCTCCATATGACCTCAAGCGTGGATTTTGGGGGTCATTTTAACCATCCACAAATTCGCCTGCCGGTTGGCAAGGCCATATTCTTGCACCATTCCCGATTTCTAGGCCCACCGTCCAAGTTAAGGTTGATATCCAGGCTCATTAATAATAGAATTGGGTAAAAACTTAAAATTGTCATATCTTTCTCATTTTTTAACCTAATTAGGTGAAAAAAGTGTCAAAATGGTGGTTTTCGACAATGCTTGATCCATTGGAGGTATTAGGTTTTCTGTTTGAGCTTTGTAAAGGTATGTAATTGTACTTTTGATTGCGAATTTAGATTTCTTTTCCAATTTTTATTGCAAAATTATAAAATTAACTTTGTTCAATTGTCTTTTCTGATCTTCCAGATCATAGAGAGTGAAAGAAGAGAGAATACTCAACAATATTGAAGCTTTTTATTCAATTGGAATGTGAAATTTAAAAGGAAAAACACATGGATTTGATCTCTAAAGTCAGATTGTGGCTCTAAACACACTATCTATTCTCCTTTTTTCTTAAATTTTCCTTCTCTTTCTTCATCCTCCTACAAAATATTAGTGAGTTGGGTGGCTCTTATTGCACCAATAATAAAATAGAATTGCAATTGAAATGAAAACATCACAAAAACTTGTTTTTATTTTTTAGTCTTATCCTATTGAAAAAGAAATGAAACATTCTCCTAAGTATAAGAGAATTTCCAATGCATCCATTTGTGTAACAAGATCATGAGCAAACATGTGTCCAAGTTTGAAAAATAAACCCTAGTGAATTCTTGGACATGATTATGAACATTTGTTGTTAAAAATTGTAGCCTAATGACTAATTGCGACAAAATTTGAATGCGATATTTAGGTTTTTGATCTTATTCAACTGTCATAGCACAAAGCTCTTCGGATCTTGTTGTTGCAACTAGATTTTTATTGTGTTTTTTATTATTCTTTTTAGTGAATGGGGGTTTTTGATTTGTGGATGTTTTGTTTTATTTCTATGTTTTCTATAAGCAAATGCAAAATAAACTTAAATGAAAATGCCTAAATGCAGTTAACCCTAAATGAAAAATGCTTCCTAAACAATCCTCCTAACTAGCTTACATCTAAGTTTGCTTCCCCAACAACAACACCAAAATGTTGGTCTAATTTTTTGAGGTGAATTAGAACATTCATTTATTTATCAAACTGGGTAGGTAAATTTAGAAGAAAACCAAAGTATATGGAACCTTATATTAAACTAGTGTAGGAAGTAGTTGTTTAGATGAAAATAATGGAACTGCATATTGCAAATCTAAACTATTTTGAAAATAAAATATTCAGATCTATTTTATGAAAGAATAAAAATGTTTGATCAATCGAATTAGTTTACTTTAGAAGATAGAGAAGAGTCTCTTGTTCAAGAGTCCTGTTGTTGTCCTTCTATAATATTTCTATAATAATATTTCCAAGAATCTAAGAAAGAAGGAAAGAAAGCATATAAATAAAAGAAAGTAAATAGTGTTTTCAGTTCAGCTCTTAGTTCATGGAGAAGAGTCTCCTAACTTAGGAGGTCCCAGTTGCCCTTCTCACATAGAAACTAGCTACTAAAAGGAAATCAATCTTCACATAAATTTAATCTAGGAAAGCATATAAGAAAGTAAATATTGTTTCAGTTTAGTCTAGCTCATGGAGAAGAGGCTCCTGGTTATCCTTCTCACATAAAAACAAGCTACTAAAAGGAGATCAATCTTCACATAACAAAACACACTTGTGGAAAGTAAATCACACCTGCAAGAAAGGAAATAACAGAAATTAAACTATGTTACACATGTATGCAAATTATGGTTGATGGGGATCCATCAATTCCTCAATGAGCACACATGAACAACTATCACACCTTAAGAGTCAAGCAACATTCATAACTCATAATTGCAAGAAAATGATATTATTCATGTTAAATGAACAATCATAAATCTTATGCTAATAAGTAACTGACAACTGTTGACTTCCTTTGAAGGATTCTCCCCTTATTTATACACGAATTAGGGATATCTTCTCAATAAATGTAAATCCCTTAAATATCTACTAGAACAATACTTGTCTCAACTTATCCCTAAATACTAGATGCAAATCCCATGACACATCAAGATCTCCATTACCTTTCTCCTTTGAATATGGTCCACTTCTTGAGTTGAAATTCGAATTTTTTCTTGGGAGGCCAAGTAAGATCCTTCTAGAACCTCCAAATAAGCCTACACATGTCACAAGACTCATAACACAAACACACACACACATATATAAATGAAAGCATCTTAATTTCCTAGTTTTTAATCATAAATTCACTTAAAAATACATAAAATAAATAACTTTGGAGAATGATTATTCTAACTCATATGATCATGAAAATGATTACTTGATCTAGAATTTTAGGCTAGATAATTATGAAATAAGGGCTAAATGGTCATGAAATGATGGAAATATGGATGAATATGGAAGATGATTTTGAGACTCAACAAGTAGTCCCGCCTTGTCTTTCCTCTGTGTGTGGTCTCAATTGGGCTTGGGGAGCTAGGGTATGGTAGCTCATGTCACGGTTGGTAACCTCATTCTAGCCCCAAGTGAGTTTACAAGTTTGGGCCTAACGTTAGCTGCACATTTCGTTTATGTTGTGATAATATTTCACATCCTCACGACCATTGTAAGTACCAAGAGCTAAAGAGGATGGGTTGCCCAGAGTTCGTGGTCCATCCAATGTGTCTCAAGGATTTCGTTGTGTCTATTGTTTTTCATAAAATACTTATGGCTCACCCAACCCCCGGTGCCTATTCTTTGGGTAGAGGTGGCCGCTGTCGGGGGAGGAAAGTGGGAAAGTGCAGAGGAAATAACCCATCCGTTGCCTATCAACCGCAAGGTCGTAGTCATAAAATAGATGCTCAGCTCATCCACGATGCATCCCATGCATATCAAGTAGGTACTCTGGCTAAAGTATGCCAATTAATTTCAGATTGGGAATATGATTCGTACCAGCGAGCGGAAGTAGAATCTTAGGTGGAATATTGGCGCGACCTAGTTCTTGACCTCAGATATTTTAGAGGTTGCACCACCCAGTACAAGAAAATTGTTTACCTCTATTGGTTGATGAAAAAATTTGTGGCCAAGGCTATAATGAACTCTCTAGCTAGATATATTAAATCCAATCCAAGCTTCTAGGAACTTCAGATAGAATTTCAACTCATACAGTTCCAAATTTAGCAACAAGATCTTCTTCTCAGTCTCATTAAAAAAAATATTTTGTGCTTTCCTCATTTTGAATTACCAGGTTCAAGTGTGAAGTACCTAATGCCTATCGAGTCCTCTAGTGATTAGCAGTATGCTTGCCTATTTCTCCACTCATTTTTGTTTAATTTTATATGATGTATATGTCGACTAGGCTTTCATGTTATACTTAGTTCATCTGTAGATGGTTTCCAAACATTCAATCCTACAAGGAACTGTTAGACATACTAAAGCTATATTATTTTTGGATGGCATATCACATTGTTCGATGGCCAACAAACACAGTTTCCAAATGGGCACGTTGACACCACTGAACTCCTTGATTATCATAGAAACTTTCTTTTGCTAAAAATGAATGAAAGAAAAGGTCATGCCTAGCTTACAAAATAAAAAATAAAAAAATTGTAGTCACATAAATGAAATGGTTGATAAATGTTTATAAGCATCTAATGGGCCTCAATATTGCAACAAAAAAGTTACAACTCACAAGGCTACCAATTTAACTTATCAACTCGGGGTTCATAAAAACTTAAGAGGTGTCGACACTACATGTGCAACATATAATGTGTCCTTATTTCATTGATATGATGCAATGAATTGAATATCATGAAATCAACCACTAGCGTAATTGTAGAATATAAAAGTTGCATTGAAAAAGAAACCTAGTCTATGGAATGGAAATAATAGTGCTTGAAATAGAAACCCTAGCTTAAGAATAAAGAAAGTAAATTAATATAGCATGAATGAAGGAAAGGGAATGTAATCAATCATTGCATTCCATAGAGGTTAGATCCATTGACATAGTTCATTATATACTTCATGTGGTAATCAATGAAATCATTGTTGTGCTATCCAATTCATAAATCTGTCCATTAACCCAAATTGTTGAGATGTGTTGCAGGGGTAAAAAGGCAAGTCCTATGTGGTCTTTGATCTTCCTCAATCATGGAATTAGAGACTAGTGGTCATTATTCAACAATAAGAGACAAAAACCGAGATTTTGTAGCAGATTCGGTCAAGTTTACATGTGCTACACGAGTGTTACAAGACTACTACAAGAGTGTTACAAGAGTGGTAGGATTGTTACGGGAGTGAGATAACTTAGAGAGTGCTGAAGTAAATCAAATTAAAATGAGATTAGAATATTTTTTTTATTAATTAGGATTTCCTAGGACTCCATTCCAAGTGGAATCACTCCAAAATACCCATGTTAACATGTGCTAAAAATTAATATAAAATTAATACTCTAAAAATTGGAAATTCAAGAACTAGTGAGTTAGTTAACCTACCAAATGCCTAACCTAATCAAGCGAAAATGCTATGGCGTAAATTTTGTTATTAACTTGAGTGTTTTGATGACCAAATACAAGTAGAATCAACTCAAATTACGTTCACTAATGCATTATAAAAAATAGCAAACAACTACTACTATTTTGCTACAAAATACTTCGAGAAATTCTAGATTTGTGAACTAGTAAATCAATCCAAGTAGCTCAATGATAAATACGATTTTTCAAAGTTGTTATAAGGATGCATAATTCTTATGACTCTATAAATAACCTACAAAACAACTCACTTCAATAATTTAACCAATAAGACCTACAACAAAAGAAACATGAATATCAAATGCATAAATAAAAGATGCAAGTGACAAACACATTCAAAGGAAATAAAGAAAGTGTAAAAGAGGGCTCTGAGGCTCCTGGGATGGTCAATCCCAAGTAAAATTAGATTCATATGGAGGAAACCAAGCTTTAGAGCCTACAACCTCATTCTTATAGGAGTGTGGCAAATCTGATCAATTTTACACGTGCTACAGGAGTGTTACAACACTGTTACATGAGTGCTACAGGAGTGGAAGGATTGCTTCGAGAGTGAGATAACATATTGAATGCCCAAGTAAATAAAATGAAAATGAGATGGGAATAATTTTTTTATTAATTAGGATTCCCTAGTACTCCATTCCAAGTGGAATAACTCCAAAATACCCTTGTTAACATGTGCTAAAAAATAGCAGAAAATTACTATAAATATTGGAAAGTCAAGCAGTAGAGAGTTGGTTAATCTACCAAATGCCTAACATAATCAAGTGAAAATGCGATGGGATAAATTTTGTTATTAACTTGAATGTTGTTATGACCAAATACAAGTAGAATCAACTCAAATGAATTCCATTAATGCATTATACAAAAATAGCAAAAAATTACTACTTTTTTGCTACAAGAGACTTCCAAAAATTCTAGATTTGTGAACTAGTAAATCAATCCCAGTAGCTCAATGATGAATATCACTTTTCAAAGTTGTTATAGGATGCATCATTCTTATGAATCCATAAATAACCTATAAAAGAACTCACTTCAATCGTTTAACCAATATGACATACAACAAAAGAAACATTAATAGTAAATACATAAATAAGAGATGCAACTGAAAAATACATTCAAAGGAAATAAAGAATGTTTAAAAGAGGGCTTTGAGGCTCCTCAGATGGTCAATCCCAAGAAAAATCAGATTCCTATGAAGGAAACCAAGCTTTAGAACCTACAACCTCATGCCTACAACCTAAGCAAAGCTACCAATTGTGATATAATTTTTCATGTTCAATGAAACCAAAGATTTAATATTTATCTTTAAAGGGGTGAATTTTATGGAAAGGGGTTGGGGCTAAGCCCTAGCCCCGATCGCATACCCCTCCATATGACCACATGCGCGAATTTTTGGGGTCATTTTAACCATCCCACAAATTTACCCGCCGGTCGACAAGGCCAAATTCTCGCACCATTCCCAAATTCTGGGCTCAGCAGCCTGGTTTTAGTCGATTTGTGCGTTCATTAACAACAAAATTAGGTAAAAACTTAAAACAGTCATATCTTTCTCATTTTTTAACCTAATGAGGTGCAAAAAGAGTTAAAATGGGGGTTTTCTACAGCGTTGGATCCATTGGATGTATTAGTGTTTTTGTTTGAGCTTTATAAAGGTATGTAATTGTACTTTGGATTGCAAATTTAGATTTCTTTCCCAATTTTTATTGCAAAATTCTAAAACTAACTTTGTTCAATTGTTTTTTCTAATCTTCCAGATCACAGAGAGTGCAAGAAGAGAGCATACTAGACAATATTGAAGCTTTTTATTCATTTGAAATGTGAAATTTAAAAGGAAAAACACATGGATTTGATCTCTAAGTTCAAATTGTGGCTCTCAAAACTCTATCTATTCTCCTCTTTTCTTAAATTTTCCTTCTCTTTCTTCATCCTCCTACAAAACATTAGTGAGTTGGGTGGCTCTTATTGGACCAATAATAAAATAGAATTGCAATTGAACTGAAAACATCAAAAAAACTTGTTTTTATTTGTTAGTCCTATCCTATTGAAAAAGAAATGAAACATTCTCTTAAGTATAAGAGAATTTCCAATGCATCCATTTTCCTAACAAGATCATGAGTAAACACATATCAAAGTTTAAAAAATAAACCCTAGTGAATTCTTTGACATGATTATGAAAATTTGATGTTACAATTTGTAGCCTAACAACTAATGAGACAAAATTTGAATGTGATCTTTAGGTTTTTTTATCTTCTTCAACTATCATAGCACAAATCTCTTCAGATCTTGTTGTTGCAAATGGATTTTTATTGTGTTTTTGTTTTTTCTTTTTAGTGAATTGTGTTTTTTTATTTGTGGTGACAATCCCTGAGATGCCGAGGTGGCAAGCCTATGTGGCGGTTGGCCTGCATTCAACTTTTCCCGCACTTGTATTTGCTTGGGATTTTAGGTAAGGTTTTAATGGGCAATTAATTCTCCTCCATCCCGAGGTGGTCTTGGTCTGTGTGACATGGCTCTATGGCATGGTCTGTTGTGGTTGAGTTGGTTATGTTTCCGCCAGTTTTGGTTCTGCTCCCTTGCTTTCTTGCCCGGTTCATTCTGCAAGGAAAGGATGGCGCTCTACCTCCTGTTGTCTTCTAGGTCCTTCTTCTACTCTGGTCCTATGTCATTTTGTTAACTGTGTGATGGTGTTTCTTTGGACCTAGTGGTTGCCTCTTGCATGGTTTTTCGAGGAGGTTTTGGGCTCTGTGGTCGCCCTGGGTACACCTTGGCTTCTCTGTATTTGTTCACGGATATTTGATTTTACCAGGTTGACAACACTATTTTTAACTGTTTCAATGGTTGCATTGTTTTAAGAGGCCCTCTGGCCGACTCTCTTGGTGATGGCTTGACAACTTCTACTCAAGGAAATTCCTGTGCTCTGGTTTCAATTCTCCATTTCCTTTTACTTTCGCTGACAACTTTTCTCCTGGTGAGAAGACAGTGGTCTTGTGGCTCTGTGGTCGTGGTTTATACTCTGTTGGGTCTCGATATTTGCTAGCCCTCTGTCCATTGGTTGTGATCTATTGTGTCTCTACTTTCCTTGGCTCTTGTGCCATTGGCTATACTCCGTTGGTCTCATTTTTGTGGCTCGACTATGGAACTCGGCCTCCTCTTCAGGTATCCACTGTGGTTATTCATCCTACCCTCTCTATGTTCTTTATCATGGTTTTATGGTTATGCTACCTCACTAATTATCTATTTGTCTATGCAGGTACTCAGCCCTCATCATAGTGGTTGCAAAGGTTTGGTCTTTGGGAAAAATGATGGGGTCTTCGTCCTTCTGGTCCGGCTTTGCGCAAAGTGAGTAGGGTCCTTCCTATTTACGTTATGTGGTCATATATATTTTTTTGGTAGCAGTTAGGCTATGCCTCTGTCTGTTCTCTGTCTTAGTTGGTCTATTGATAGGTGGCCTTCTATGTACTGTGTCACTCTGCTATAACTTTTGTTTATGAATTTGGGAAAAAGTTTATGTATCCCATCTCTGGTTATTTGTAACGCTTCGGTCTCTGCTCAGTTTGGTTTGTCCTGAGTTGTGTGGAACCCTCCTTCACCTGTGTGGATCGTATGAGGACTGTTATGGATGGTTTTTGAAGGCTCTACGCCTTGGACCTGCGTGGGGTTATAGAATGCTACCTTTTTGTGCTACCTTGGACTTTGAAAAATGTTTATATACATATATATGTATTGTAAATTTTCATTGTTAAATCAATAGCATGCTTTTGTGAAATGCCTCGATGGTTTCTTCTGCTATGTTTGGCTCCTTCAATTTGATGTGCAATTTGATTAACAATCATTCAATTCTGTCATTATTTTCTATGCATAGTACATAATTCTTGTCATTTATGGAAAACAATAATGGATTCCTGTAAACTTCAATTTACTTTTTAAAAATATATTTCAGAGCTATGCTTTCTAGTCTCTTTTCTTCTGGATGGTAGTAAACCCACCCTTGTCTTTGGGTTTCCTATTTAAGTTGCTGGTAGCCTCATTCCGTTGAGGAACTACCTACAGTTACAATGTAGTTACATTCTAGTTTCTGGTAGTTTGTTTCCTAACTTATTTAAAACTAATTTCTAATCTAACTACTATTCAAATTAAAGGAAAACATTGGCTGTGATAGTGTTCTTTTAAACATAAAATATAATTAAACTAAAAGTGAATTCAATTTTAATAGCTTGTCAAGCTGTCACCTCCCTAATTGGATTCTCCTGCATCAGGTTCCCGGAGTGAACGAATCTCATGGCTCCTGTCCATGAGCTCTTCAATCGAATACCAGGAACTTTGAATATGTCCGGCATCCAACTAGGAACTGTCCTCAATTGGACGGTTCTTCCATTTAACAAGGTACTATAAGTACTCCTTCCGTCGTGTCCACCTAGCTACCTGAGTATCCAATATTTATTCAATCTCTAGAGGATTGGGTGGGGCCATATGTTTGACCCATGTATCTCTCTCTCCTTCTCCGTAGGTGTCCCGTGTGTATTCTATTGAAATATCCTCCACATTAGCAGTAATGTGAGGGTACAAGTCTACCACATTGAAAATGGGCAAGATCCCGATACCCGAGGGTAGTTGCAGTTCATATGTGTTTCCAGAGAACTTTTGCAGTGTCCGACAAGGCCCTATTTTTTTTAGTTTGAGCTTGTTATATTCCCCTTTAGGAAACCTGTCTTTCCGTATATGTGCCAATACCATGTCTCCTACATTGAATTTCACTTCCCGTCGTTTTAAGTCTACCTTTTGTTTATATCTTTGGCTGTTATCCTGCAATTTGGTTTTCCCCTATTCATGAAGTTTGTTGATCGCCTTTGTGAAATCTTCACCATCAGCACTCCTTCGTTCCAACTGACCCAAATCCCGCAACTCGTGCACACCACAGAGGTGCATTCTGTATAGTATCTGAAAAGTACTTATGCCCGTACTGCCATTGGGTGAATCTTTATAAGCGAACTTTTCTTGTGCGAGTACGCGATCCCACTATCATGAATTTTCACCAGCCAGACTACGTAACAGATTCTCCGGAATTTGGTTCACTACCTCAGTCTGCCCATCGGTCTGTGGATGATAAGCTGAGCTGAAATTTAATTTAGTATCTAACTTCTTCCACAAAGTCTGCCAAAAATTACTCGTGAACTTCACGTCCTTATCTGAAATAATAGGCTTTGGCAAGCCATGTAGCCTGACAATTTCTGTGAAGAAAAAGTGGGCTACATGCATGGAATTGCTGGTCTTTTTGCAGGGAATAAAATGCACCATATTAGTAAAGCAATCCACTACTACCATGATTGAATCGTACCCCTTCTATGTCCTTGGCAAGCCTAAGACAAAGTCTAAACTGACTGAGTCCCATGGTCTATCCGAAATAGGTAGGGGCATATACAATCCCATATTTTGAGAATCCCTTTTCCAGTTGACACATCTTACATCTAGCCATATATCTTTGTACATCTCACCGCATATTTTGCCAATAATATAAGTGACTTACTTGGTCCAAAGTCTTTTCTATGCCAAAATGTCCAGCTATACCCCCACTATGTTTCTCCTGAATTAAGTTTTCCTCATTAAACATTCTGGGATACATGACTGTCCTCCCCTGAACTACAATCCTTCATGTATATTATAGTCTAGTCATGAACTATTGTCCCTCAACAAAAAATTCTGGCAAGCTTCGTATGCTTCCTTAAAGTCTGCATCTGTTTCATACAAATCCTTGAGATGCTCAAAGCCTAACACCTACACTCTTCTTTCTTGTAAAATCAAACTCCTGCTGCTTAATGCATCTGCCACTTTGTTGGCTTGTCCATTGATGTGTTTCAACACAAATGTAAAACTCTGGAGGTATTCCACCCACTTCACATTTTATGGTTCAGCTTATGTTTTTGCATGACATATTGCAAAGCAGAATTCTATGAAAACAGAACAAATTCATTTCCCATTAAGTAATGTCTCCAATGTTTCACCGCTTGTACCACTACATAAAACTCCTTGTCATAGGACGTATATTTGTGTCTACTCTCATTCAACTTCTCGCTGAAATAGGCCACTGGTTTGTCCTCTTGGCTGAGCACTCGTCCAATGGTTGTCCCACTGGCATCGCAACAAACTTGAAAAAGTTCGTTAAAATCTGGTAACCTCAAAATGGGTCTTTCGGTGATCTTCTTTTTCAGCAGTTGAAAACTCTTTTCATCCAACTCCATCCAATGAAAAGGTTGATTTGATTTTTTAATGGTATCCACCATGGGTGCACAAATTCCACTAAAATATTTTATATATTTCTGATGAAAACTTGCCAACCCATGAAAACTCGGTACTTCAAACAAACTCTTGGGGGATGGCCAGCTAACTATTGCTGCAACCTTTTCCAGATCCATCTTTAATTCATTTTCTGAAATCACAAACCTCAAATAAATTAACTCTTTAAAAAACGTACACTTTTTCAAATTTAACAGCAACTTATTCTGCTACAATTTTTCCAAGACACACCTGATGTGTCGGAAATGTTCTCCCCTTGTCTTACTCAAAATAAGGATATCATCTAAATACACAATCACGAAATTTCCAATATATTCCTTCAGCATCTCGTTCATCAAGTGCATGAATGTGTTGGGTGCATTTCTCAATCCAAATGGCATGACCATCCATTCATACAGGCCTTCATTGGTCTTGAAAGCGGTCTTGCACTTGTCTCCTTCTCGAATCTGAATCTGATGATATCCGCTTTTTAAATCAATCTTCAAAAAGTACGTCACTCCACTCAAACAATCCATAATATCATCCATCTGTGGTAAGGGAAACCTGTACCTGATGATAATCTTCTTTATTGCCCGAGAATCCGTACACATCTGCCACTCTCCTCCTTTCTTGGGAGCTAAGACTGTTGGAACCGCACAAGGAATTAAACTCTCTTGAATCAACCCTTTGTCCAACAACTCCTGTACCTACTTCCTGATCTCCTGATTGTCCTTTGGAATCATTCAGTAAGCAGCTTTGTTTGGTAAACTAGCTCCTAGAATGAAATCAATATGGTGACTGATACTCCTTCTTGGTGGTAATTTATCCGGTAAATCATCCACTACAATGTCGCTAAACTCCTATAGCATATCTTGTATCTCTAAGCAGGCAAATCAATAATCTCATTGTCGATTAACACTACTCTTGGCCTTCGCATAATTGCAAACTTTATTTCATCATCTCTAATCTAATGTAGGAACTCTTTTCCTCCTAACAATAACGCTTTTGTTCCACTGTTTTCTGTTCTATCCTCCTCTTTCATTGGTACCAACGTATGCCTGATCCCATCTTTCGCAAACTTATAATAGTTTGTCTTCCCATTGTGTACTACTCTCCTGTCATACTGCCATGGTCTACCCAACTATATATGGCACACATCCATCAGCATAATATCACAAGTTACCTTATCCTTATACCTACCAATATGAACTCCACTTCGCACTGCTCATCAACTAGCAATTGATGTCCTTTTTGTAACCAAGACACCCAATATGGGGTTGGGTGCTTCAATATTTTTAAACCCAGTTTCTCTACCATTTCAGTGGCTACCAGGTTGTCAGTGCTTCTACTATCAATAATCAATTTACATAATTTCCCATGTGATTTACACACAGTTCGGAACAATGCTTTCCGCTGTGTCTGGTCAGCTAATTCTTTAGCTAGTTTCAACAATACCTTGTTCAACACCAAGGCCTCTCCTATCTTAGGCATGTTCTCCAATTCTTGAGGTGGTGCTTCAGCTTCCTTCGGTCGAGCAACATATGCTCCTCTTTGTCTTGCTTGATCACTTTCAGGACATTCAAAAGACCGGTGTCCCCACTTGTGACACTTGTAACACTGATAGGCATTTCCTCTGCCTCTACCATTACCTCTTCCTCGCTGGTAAGGCCTTTCTCCTCTAGTGTTACCTTCTTTATCAGTTGGTCCTGCAGATTTTGAATTGCTTCCTTCTTCATTGCTGTTGGAAGTTTTGCCTCTGCCAAAAGACCTCTTCCTTGGCTAGATCCATGTCCTCTTCTGGGATTCTTCTTCCTAGTGATATTCTCTTCTACTTTTAAAGCACTTTGATAAGATTCCTCTATGGAATTGGGGGAGAGAATACTAATCTCATCCAGTATCTCCATTCGTAATCCGTTCACAAACCTCGCTGTCTTTTCTGGGGTATCTTCGACATAACCCACTTGTAGATTCACTCTGTAGAATTCTTTTGTATATTCCTTCACAGTCATTGCCCTTTGTTTTAGGTTCTATACATGTCTATATACAACAATATGATAGTCTTTGGGTAAAAACTTACTTTTCATCTTGGCGATTATCCTGTTCCATTTTTAAATTGGTGGCCTGTTTGACCTTCTCCTTTCTCCCTACACATTGTCCCACCATAATGCTGCATGTCCTTTCAGTTTGGTGGCTGTAAACCTGATCTTCTTATCCTCACTGATTTCTTCAAATTCGAAGTATTTATCCAACTTGCTAATCTATTCCAACAATACTTCTATAGATAAACTGCCATGATAGTTCGAAAGCTCTGGCTTCGGTTTGCTGCTTGCTAACAAAATAGACCTCAATAATTTTATCTCTAGCCCTTCCTCATTGGATCCATCCATCATAGCTGCAACTTCTTCTTCACTATCGTCACCACCTTCTGGATCCCTACGCCTCCCTGCTTCTACTGTTGCCAATCTGACACTTAGGATCCTGATTTCTTTGCACAATCCTTCATTGGCTACACTCCAAATAGCTCTACCTCGACCTCTTCTTCCTACTTCCATATTTTTTCTTCGTTAAGGAAAGAACTTGCTCTGATACCAAAATTTGGCGACAATCCCTGAGAAGCTGAGGTGGCAAACCTACTTTGCGGTTGGCCTACATTCAACTTTTCCCACACTTGTATTTGCTTGGGATTTTAGGTAAGGTTTTAATGGGAAATTAATTCTCCTCTATCCTAAGGTGGTCTCGGTCTATGTGACACAGCTCTATGGCGCAATCTATTATGGTTGAGTTGGTTATATTTCCATCAGTTTTGGTTCTACTCCCCTGCGTTCTTACCTGGTTCATTCTGCAAGGAAAGGATGGCGCTCTGCCTCTTGTTGTCCTCTGGATCCTTATTCAGCTTTGGTCCTCTGTCGTTTTGTTAATTGTGTGATGGTGTTTTGACAAACCTGATGGTTGCTTCTTGCATGGTTTTTCGAAGAGGTTTTGGGCTCTGTGGTTGCCCTGGGTACGCCTTGGATTCTCTATATTTGTTGACGGATATTTGATTTTACTAGGTTGACGGCACTGTTTTTAACTATTTCAGTGGTTGCATTATTTGACCAGGCCATATGCCCGACTCTCCCACCAATGGCTTGACACCTTCTACTCGAGGTAATTCCTCTGCTCCGGTTTCAATTCTTCATTTCCTTTTACTTTCGCTGACAGCTTTACTCCAAGTGAGCAGATGGTGGTCTTGTGGCTTTTTGGCTGTGGTTTATGCCTTGTTGGGTCTCAGTATTTATTGGCCCTCTAGCCGTTGGTTGCGCTCTGTTGTTTCTCGGCTTTCCTTGGCTCTAGCACTATTGGCTATGCTTTGTTGGTCTCAGTTTTGTGGCTCAACTATGGATCCTGGCCTCCACTTCAGGTATTTGCTGTGGGTATTCATCCTACCCTCTCTTTGTTCTATATCATGGGTTTATGGTTATGCTGCCTCACTAATTCTCTGTTTGTCTGTGCAGGTACTCGACCCTCATCACGGTGGTTGCAAGGGTTTGGTCTTTGGGGAAAATGTTAGGGTATTCGTACTTCTACTCCGGCTTTACGCAAACCGGGTAGGGTCCTTCTTGTTGGTGCTATGCGGTCATATATATTTTTTTGGTAGTAGTTAGGCTATGCCTCTGTATGTTCTCGGTCTTAGTTGGTTAGTTGATAGCTAGCCTCTTGTGCACCATGTCCTCTGTTGTAACTTTTGTTTATGAATTTGGGAAAAAGTTTATGTATCCCGTCTCTGGCTGCTGGTAATGCTTCGGTCTCTACTCTGTTTGGTTTGTCCTGGGTTGTGTGGAACCCTCCTTGGCCTGTGTCGATTGTATGAGCACTGTTATGGATGGTTTTTGAAGGCTCTGTGCCTCGAAACTACATGGGGTTACAGAATGCTATCTTTTTGTGCTACTGTGGACTTTGGCAAATGTTTATACACACATGTATATATATTGTAAATTTTCACTGTTAAATCAATAGCATGCTTTTGTGAAATACCTAGATGGTTTCTTCTGCTATGTTTGGTTCCTTTATTTTGATGCACAATTTGATTAACAGTCATTCAATTCTATCATTAATTTCTATTCACATTACATAATTCTAGTCATTTATGGAAAACAATAATGGATACCTGTAAGCTTCAATTTACTTTTTAAAAATATATTTCAGAGCTACGATGTCTGGTCTCTTTTCTTCTGGATGGCAGCAACCCCTTCCTTGTCTTTGGGTTGCCTATTTAAGTTGTTGGTAGCCTCATTCTATTGAGGAACTACCTACAGTTACAATGTAGTTACATTCCACTTTCTGGAATTTTGTTTCCCAAATTATTTAAAACTAATTTCTAATCTAACTACTGTTCAAATTAAAGGAAAACATTGGCTGTGAAAACCTTCTTTTAAACATGAAATAAAATTAAACTAAAAGTGAATTTAATTTTAACAACTTATCCAGTTGTCGCCTCCCTAATTGGATGCTCCTGCATCAATTTGTGGATGTTTTGTTTGATTTCTATGTTTTCTATATGCAAATGAAAAATAAACTTAAATGAAAATGCATAAATGCAATTAACCCCAAATGAAAATGACCTTAAATGAAAAATTATTCCTAAATAATCCTCCTAACTAGCTTACATCTAAGTTTTCTTCCCCAACAATGGCGCCAAAATGTTGGTCTAACTTATTGAGGTGAATTAGAGCATTCATTTATTTATCAACCTGAGTTGGTAAACTTAGAAGCAAACCAAAATATAAGGAACCTTATATTAGACTAGTGTAGGAAGTAGTTGTTTATATGCAAATAATGGAAATGCATATTGAAAATCTAAACTATCTTGAGAAGAAAAGATTCAGATCTATTTTATGAAAACATAAAAATGTTTGATCAATGGAATTAGTTTACTTTAGAATATAGAGAAGAGACTCTTGTTCAAGAGTCTTGTTTTTTCCTTCTATAATCTTTAGATAATAACATTGCCAAGAATCAAGAAAGTAGGAAAGAAGGCATATAAATAAAAACAAGTAAATATTATTTTCAGTTCAGTTCTTAGTTGATGGAGAAGAGTCTCCCAACTTAGGAGGTCCTTGTTGTCCTTTTCACATAAAAACTAGATACTGAAAGGAAATCAATCTTCACATAAACTTAATCTAGGAAAGCATATAAGAAATTAAATATTGTTTTAGTTCAGTCTAGCTCATGGAGAAGAGGCTCCTAACTTAGGAGTTCCTGGTCATCCTTCTCACATAAAAACTATCTATTAAAAGGAAATCAATCTTCACATAACAAAACACACTTGCAAAAATTAAATCACACCAGCATGAAAGGAAATAACATAAATTAAACTATGTTACAGATGTATGTGAATTGTGGTTGATGGGGATTTGTCCATTCCTCAATGAGCACACATGAACAACTATCACTCTTTAAGAATCAAGCAACATTCATAACTCATAATTGCAAGAAAATGATATTATTCATGTTGAATGAACAATCATAAATTTGATGCTAATAAATAACTAACAACTCTTGCCTTATTTTGAAGGATGCTCCTCTTATTTATACATGAATTAGGGATATATTCTCAATAAATGTAAATCCCTTAAAAATATACTAGATTCACACGTGTCTCAACTTATCCATGAATACTAGATACAAATACCATGACACATCAAGATCTCCATGATCTTTCTCCTTGGAATATGGTCCACTTCTTGAGTGAAATTTCGAATTTGTGCTTTGGAGGCAAAGTAATATCCTTCTAGAATCTCCAAATAAGCCTACACATGTCACAAAACTCATAACACATACATCTATAAATGAAACCATGTTAATTTCCTAGTTTTTAATCACAAATTCACTTAAAAATACATAAAATAAATAACTTTGGAAAACGATTATTCTAACCCATATGATCATGAAGATGATTACTTGATGTATCCTTTTAGGCTAGATAGTTATGAAATGATGGCTAAATGGTTATGAAATGAAGGAAATATGGACGAATATGGAAGACGATTTGGAGACTTAACAGGTAGTCCCACCTTGTCTTTCCTCTATGTGTGGTCTCAATTGGGCTCGGGGAGCTAGGATATGGTAGCTCATGTTGTGGTTGGCAACCTCATTCTAACCCCAAGTTATTTTATAGGTTTGGGCATAATGTTAGCTACACATTTCTTTTATGCTATGATAATATTTCATGTCCTCACGGCCATTGTAAGTGACAAGACCTCAAGTGGATGGGTTGCCCTGGGTTTGTGGTCCATCCATTGTGTCTCAAGGATTTCATTGTCTCTATTGTTTGACATAAAGTACTTATGGCTCACCCAAACCCCAGTTCTTGTTCTTTGGGTAGTGGTGGTTGCAGTCAGGGGAGGAAAGTGGGCAAGTGGGGAGGTAATAGCCCAGCCCCGGCCTATCAACTGCAAGGTCATAGTCATAAACTAGCTGCTCAGCTCATCCACGATGCATTGCATGCATATCAAACATGTAGTCTAGCTAAAGTTTGCCAATTAATTTCAAATTGGGAAGATGATTTGTACCAGCGAGTAGAAGTAGAATCTTAGGTGGAAGATTGGCATGACCTAGTTCTTGATCCTAGACATATTAGAAGTTGCACCACTAAGTACAAGAAAATTGTTCACCTCTATTGGTTGATGAAAAAATTGAACTCTCTAGCTGGATCTATTAACTCTGATCTAGGTTTCTAGGAATTTTAAAAATAATTTCAACTCATACAGTTCCAAATTCAACAACAGGATCTTCCTCTCAGTCTCATTGAATTTTTTTTTCTTATGTCTTCCTTAATCTGAATTACTGGGTTCAAGTGTGAAGTACCCAACTCCTATGGAGTCCTTTGATGATTAGCAGTAAGCTTTCCTGTTGTTGCACTCATTTTTTTTAGTTTTATATAATGTATATGTCTAGTTGTCAACTAGACTTTCACGTTATAGTTAGTTCGTATGTAGATGGCTTCCAAACATTAAATCCTACAAGAAACTGTTAGACAGAATAAAGCTATATTTTTTTGGATGGCATATAACGTTGTTTGATGACCAATAAACACGGTTTCCAAATGGGTAGGTTGAGGCCACTAAAATCCTTGATTAAGGTTGCAACTTGTTTTTGCTAAAAATCAATGAAAGAAAAGGTCGTGCCAAGCTTACAAAATAAAATAAAATTGTAGTCACATAAATGTTTATAAGCATCTAATGAGCCTTAGTATTACAAAAAAAATGTTACAACTCCCAAGGCTACCAATTTAAATTATCAACCTAGGGTTCATACAAAATTAAGAGGTGTCGACACTATATGTGCAACATACAATCTGCCCTTCTTTAATTGATATGATGCAATGAATTGAATATCATGAAATCAAACACTAGTGTAATTGTAGAATATAAAAGTTGCACTGAAAAAAGAAACCTATTCTATGGAATGGAAATTATAGTGATTAATTAGGATTTACTAGGACTCCATTCCAAGTAGAATCACTCCAAAATACCCTTGTTAACATGTGCTAAAAAATCGTAGAAAATTACCATAAAAATTGGAAATTCAAGAACTAGTGAGCTAGTTACCCTACCAAATGTCTAAGCTAATCAAGCGAAAATGCTATGGGTTAGCTTTTGTTACTAACTTGAATGTTTTTATGACCAAATAGAAATAGAATCAACTCAAATTAAGTTCATTAATTCATTATAAAAAATAGCAGAAAATTACTACTATTTTGCTACAAGAGACTTCCAAAAATTCTAGATTTGTGAACTAGTAAATCAATCCTAGCAGCTCAATGATGAATATGACTTTTCAAAGTTGTTATAAGGATGAACCATGTTTATGACTATGTAAATAACCTAGAAATAAACTCACTTCAATCATTTAACCAATATGACCTACAACAAAAGAAACATGAATAATAAATGCATAAATAAGAGATGCAAGTGAAAAATACATTCAAAAGAAATAAAGAAAATGTAAAAGAGGTCTCTAAGGCTCCTGGGATGGTCGATCCCAAGTGAAATCAGATTCCTATGAAGGAAACCAAAATTTAGAACCTGCAACCTTATGTCTATAGGAGTGTAGCAGATCCGGTCAAGTTTACACATGGTAGAGGAGTGTTACAAGACAGCTACATGAGTGCTATAGGAGCAACATGATTGTTACGGGAGTGAGATAACTCACCAAATTCCCAAGTAAAACAAATGAAAATGAGATGGGAATATTTATTTTATTAATTAGGATTTCCTAGGACTCCATTCCAAGTGCAATCACTACAAAATACCCTTGTTAACACGTGCTAAAAAATAGCAGAATATTACTACTCTAAAAATTGGAAATTCAAGAACTAATGAGCTAGTTAACCTACCAAATGCATAACGTACTCAAGTGAAAATGCTATGGGGTAAATTTTTTTATTAACTTGAATGTTTTTATGACCAAATACAAGTAGAATCAACTCAAATGTAGTTCATTAATGAATTATAAAAAATAGCAGAAAATTACTACTTTTTTTCTACAAGAGACTTCCAGAAATTCTAGATTTATGAACTAGTAAATCAATCCAGGTAGCTCAATGATGAATATGACTTTTCAAAGTTGTTATAAGGATGCATCTTGCTTATGAATCTATAAATAACCTACAAAAAAACTCACTTCAATAATCAACCAATATGACATACAACAAAAGAAACATAAGTAGTAAATGCATAAATAAGAGATATAAGTGAAAAATACATTCAAAGGAAATAAAGAAAGTGTAAAAGAGGGCTTTGAGGCTCCTAGGATGGTCAATCCAAAGTAAAATCAAATTCCTATGAAGGAAATCAAGCTTTAGAATCTGCAACCTCATGCCTACAACCTAAGCAAATTTACCAATTGTGATACAATTTTTCATGTGCAATGAAACATAAAATTTAATATTTAACTTTAAAGGGGCACATTTTATGGAAAGGGGTTGAGGCTAAGACCTATCCCTGGTCGCATAACCCTCCATATGACCACGGGCATGAATTTTGGGGGTCATTTTAACTATCCCAAAAATTTGCCCATAGGTTGGCAAGGCTAGATTTTCGCACCATTCCCAATTTTTGGGCGCACTAACCGAGTTTGGGTTGATTTGTGGGCTCATTAACAACAGAATTGGGTAGAGACTTAAAACAATCATATCTTTCTTATTTTTTAACCAAATGAGGTGTAAAAAGAGTCAAAATGGGGGTTTTCAATAGCGTTGAATCCATTGGAGGTATTAGTTTCTTTTATTGAGCTTTATAAAGGTATGTAATTGTACTTTTTATTGCGAATTTAAATTTCTTTTCCAATTTTTATTGCAAAATTTTAAAACTAACTTTGTTCAATTGTCTTTTTTGATCTTCCATATCACCGAGAGTGCAAAAAGGGAGCATACTCAACAATATTGAAGATTTTTATTCAATTGAAAATGTGAAATTTAAAAGGAAAAACACGTGGATTTTATCTCTAAATTCAAATTGTGGCTCTCAAAAATCTATCTATTCTCCTCTTTTCTTAAAATTTCCTTCTCTTTCTTCATCCTCCTGCAAAATATTAGTGAGTTGGGTAGCTCTTATTGCACAAATAATAAAATATAATTGTAATTGAAATGAAAACATCACAAAAAATTGTTTTTATTTGTTAGTCCTATCCTATTGAAAAAGAAATGAAACATTCTAAGAGAATTTCCAATGCATCCATTTGCATAACAAGATCATGAGAAAACTCATATCCAAGTTTGAAAAGTAAACCCTAGTGAATTTTTGGACATGACTATGAAGATTTGATGTTAAAAATTGTAGCCTAATGACTAATTGAGACAAAATTTGAATGTGATCTTTAGGTTTTTTCTCTTGTTCAACTGTCATAGCATAAATCTCTTCAGATCTTGTTGTTGCATTAGGATTTTTATTGTGTTTTTTTTTTAGTGAACGATGGTTTTTGATTTGTGGATGCTTTGTTTTATTTCTACGTTTTCTATATGAAAATGCAAAATAAACTTAAATGAAAATGCCTAAATGCAGTTAACCCCAAATGAAAATGACCTTAAATGAAAAATGCTTCCTAAACAATCCTCCTAACTAGATTACATATAAGTTTCCTTCCCTGACAATGACACCAAAATGTTGGTGTAATTTGTTGAGGTGAATGAGAGCATTCATTTATTTATCAATCCGAGTTGGTAAACTTAGAAGAAACCAAAGTATATGGAACCTTATATTAAATTAATGTAGGAAGTAGTTGTTTAGATGCAAATAATGGAAATGAATATTGCAAATCTAAACTATTTTGAAAAGAAAAGATGTAGATCTATTTTATGAAAAAATAAAAATATTTGATCAGTGGAATTTGTTTACTTTAGAAGATAGAGGAGAGTCTCTTGTTCAAGAGTCCTGTTTTTTCCTTCTATAATATTTATATAATAACATTGCTAAGCATCAAGAAAGCATGAAATAAAGCATATAAATAAAAACAGTTAAATAGTGTTTTTACTTCAGTTCTTAGTTCATGGAGAAGAGTCTCCTAAGTTAGGAGGTCCTCGTTGTCCTTCTCAGATGAAAACAAACTACTGAGAGGAAATCAATATTCACATACATTTAATCTAGGAAACCATATAGGAAAGTAAATATTGTTTTAGTTCAGTCTATCTCATGGAGAAGAGGCTCCTATCCTAGGAGGTCCTGGTTGTCCTTCTCACATAAAAACTAGATACTAAAAGGAAATAAATCTTCACATAACAAAACACACTTGTGAAAAGTAAATCACACCTGGATGAAAGGAAATAACATAAATTAAAATATGTTACAGATGTATGCCAATGGTGTTTGATGGGGATCCATCCATTCATCAATGAGCACACATGAACAACTATCACTCCTTAAGAATCAAGAAACTTTCATAAATCATAATTGCAAAAAAGTGATATTATTCATGTTCAATGAACAATCATAAATCTAATGCTAATAAATAACTGAAAACTGTTGGCTTCCTTTGAAGGATGCTCCTCTATTATACATGAATTAGGGATATCTTCTCAATTAATGTAGATCCATTAAATATCTACTAGATCCATACTTGTCTCAACTTATCCCTAAATACTAGATACAAATCCCATGACACATCAAGACTTCCATGATCTTTCTCCTTGGAATATCTTCCACCTCTTGAGTCGAAATTCGAATTTGTGCTTGGGAGGCCAAGTGAGATCATTCTAGAACCTCCAAATAAGCATATGCATGTCACAAAACTCATAACACACATACACACACACACACACACACATAAATGAAACCATCTTAATTTCCTATTTTTTAATCATAAATTCACTTAAAAATACATAAAATAAATAACTTTGGAAAATGATTATTCTAACCCATATGATCATGAAGATGATTAATTGATGTAGCGTTTTAGGATAAATAATTATGAAATGAGGGCTAAATGGTTATGAAATGATGGAAATATGGATGAATATGGAAGACGATTTTGAGACTCAACGAGAAGTCTCGCCTTGTCTTTCCTCTATGTGTGGTCTCAATTGGGCTCGGGAAGCTAGGATATGGTAGCTCATGCCATGGTTGACAACTTCATTCTACCCCCAAGTTATTTTCCAGGTTTGGGCCTAACGTTACCTACACATTTCCTTTATCTTGCGATAATATGTCACGTTTTCACGGCCATTGTAAGTGCCAAAACCTCGAGTGCATGCGCTGCCCCAAGTTTGTGGTTTGTCCAATGTGTCTCAAGGATTTCGTTGTTTCTATTGTTTGTCATAAAATACTTATGGCTCTCCCAACCTGTCGTGGCGGAAAAAGTCGTTTGTGCGGACACAACTGACCTCCCTAGGAGTCTAAACTCTCTAGCGACAAACAAGACAAAATGGAGTGATCTTTCTCTAAATATACCTTTTACAACATGAAAAATACGAGTGTTTAGGCTTACCTTATTCCAAAACGCTGTTGTTGTAGTCCGTCCTTGCCGATCCGGATGAGCTCCTCCTTCATGTCAATTCCTGCAACCACAAACAATCAAACAATTACCAAGCACTTGTATTTCATATAATAAAACATATATTCAACATGCAGACCAAGGAACACATGAAATAACTCATTAACACAAGCTATTGAGAAAAATAAACCAGTTTGTATTAATAACGAAACAAAGAAACTCTTACAACCTGGCCTTGGTGTTGTGCAAGTTCCTCCCAGGGTCCATCAAGGGTTTTCCTCTACTTTGACAAAGCTCACCCACTTCCAAGTAGAATCAAGCAAAGACAATCTCTCCTCACAAGGTTCTAAATGGGAGTCCTAATTCCTGCAGCGTTTACCCAAAGAAAATGTATAGCTTCAACCTCTCCTCCCTCTGGCTCAATGTCTTTATTTATAGTGCTGTAAAGAGGTTATTCAGGTCCACCATCAATGGGATAATCCCCCTCTTTGGGTGGGATAGCTCCCTTATTGATGGGATAAGTTCCCCCTTAATAGAGATACATGAACCAACTGGAGGCACATCCATTTCATCAAACCGACCTCTAGAAGGTTCTAGAAGTAACCACAAGTAACTTTTTTAAGATGAAACTCGCGCATTTTGCCTTTTACAGAAGGACGCACCTGTCCCTTAACATACAGAGCGTCCATGGACGCAGCTTTTGTGAACATGGTGAGCGTCCCCGCAGGTAAGGCTAGAGAGAACCTGCGACCCCAGAGATAAACACATTTTTTACAAGACTTTCTCTCTTCTTTGAGTTTGAGATGGATAGCAGAGGCATAAGACTTGCCTAAGAGGGTAGCATGACTGTTGATTTGAGCCATACTAACTGTAAGTAGTCATGGTGACATTTTTTAGTGTAACAGATTGCCCCCTAAAGTGCGAAGCCTGGAATAGATTAGGGTTTTGTAATTCTAGGAAGGGTGAAGCGCTTTATCATTTCAAGGATTGTCTTGTGGATGACCTGGTTGGAACCTGCAATTTTCAACACAAAATACATGTATAAGATTATATCATCACTAAGGTAGGCATTCCCATACTCAGATTCAAAACTTTAACTAATGGACTAACTATTCTGATACAGGAATGATCTTGCAGTACATCATTTTTTATAGACTTTTGTAGACACAGTATGGACGCAGCCATCTGTTTATGATTAGTCTACATAGATAATGAATACAAAACTCCTCGCAGCCTGGATGGTAGAAACTAGATCCAGGGTCTTCACTTCTACTTCCCGAATTGGTACGATTCTAGCCATGTGATTAAAATGATTTGATGTCGAACATGTTAGAAACCACTTGATTACCAGTCGATGACGTAAACTGTTAACAAGCGTGAGAGAGACCACCAGTAATGTCAATGGTTCTCAAAGTACCAAGCACAACCCGTGAAATGTGAATAGATGTTTTGATGTCGAACACTTCACGGAATCCTTTGATCGAAAGTCAATGATGTAAACTGACGTCAAAGGCGAGAAACCTGCCATTGATGCATGCAGACTTCAAGGTACTGTCGATTCCTAAGTCATCTTTCTAGATAATGTGTCGATGTCGATAGAAAGCGACCCGTTGCAGGCAAGCCTGCAACACGAAATCATTGTTCAAGTTGAAGAAATGTTGCTGTAAGGACTGACTCAGGGATGGTCAAATGGATGACAAGTATTTTGCAGATGAAAGTTTTGCTTGCAGACCTCTTGAACACATAACGACACGACAGATGGCTTGGTGACGAATAACTCAAAGTTAATCCCCGGAACCCGGTTAAAGACTTTCAAAGTGGTTTGGTCAACTGTGAGGTAAAAGATTTCCCAACCCAGGTGAATGAAAAGTGTCGTGTTCAAGAGCGGTAATAAAGTTTCTTTTGAGACAAAAGGTAACAAATAGGCTCATTCTTCTCTCTTTTCCCCCACCATTTCTGGCAAGTACCTCTTTATTTTTAACAAGCTTGAGGAGGATAACATATGCTTGATTATAAGCTCATCCTTCGGACGAGTCCAACCTAGTTTAAATTCGAACCCTAGGAAGGAGTGGTTCGTTCCTGTTTGTAATTGAACAGGTCCTTTACTGTAAAAGTTTAGCGAGCCCAGTATAGGAGAAACTCGGCGTTTTTCAATTTTAGAGAGTCTGAAAAACTTAAGGAAACTCCACGTTGAACTTTTTTGTAAATTTGTGTCCCTCAAGTCTGAAAAAGTATAAAATAATACCTGGGGGAACCACTTGATCTTGCGACCAAGGAGTACTTTCATAATAGTGTCGTCGACCTGAAAAGTAAAAAGCGATCAAGGACACGTCATTTTATTTCCTTATCGAGTTTGAAACGACAAAAACCCGGCAATCTTTTCTTGATTTTACCGCCAGAAAAGAGCTAAAAGGGGACCGTCTTTTAATTCCGTTTTAACGAGTGTAAAAGAAACGCTCGGCGATCTTTTCATGTTTTAGGAGTCAGAAAAGGGCTTAAAAGATGACTCTGATATTTTTATTTGTGAAAAATGACAATTTCCCTCGAAATCCCTTTGTCCTGCACAAAAGCAACACATTACTCATACCTGTTTAAAATAGGCAAAAATACGTCGAAAAACATCTTTTCATGGTAAAAAATGAACTAATTCATCCAAAAAACCTATAAAAAGACCTTTTACCATGTCATTTTTACCGTTTGACTTTGGAGGTTGAAAAAGGAGCTTTTGACAAGAAACTTCCCGTGGTCGCTGCGGAAAATCTGACCGTCGGAATCGAACGCCGTCTCATCCAGGTATTTTACACATCCTACTCTGCATTTCTATCCGTTTAGAATTAATTTTTAGGTCTTAGTTTCATTTTTTGGGGGGGTTTTGGTTTTGGAATGCGCCTCTCGGCGGACGCAGGTGCCCTTCGGGTGACCTGCGTCCCCCGACTTTTTCTCATACGGGAAAACGGTCGGAAGACGCGGCCCGCCTTCAGGCCAGCCGTGTCCGGGCGCCCTGTGCTACAAAGCCGGGGTGCGTCTTCCGAGAAGTGCGCATTTCAAAACCCCAACTCCCTCAAAAAACTACCAAAAATCCCCAAATCAATTTCTAATTGCTATTTTTGATATGCAGGGCATTAATCATGTTAGACTGGAGAGAAAGAGAGCATGTAGAGGAAGATGAAGCTGCAATAAATCATCAACCTTCCCTGGATGCCCTAAGAGCATGCGGATTATACAAATATTGGACCATACCAGGCATGAGGGGCCAGGTAAGATTCTTGGAATGGCTGGTTGAGCGATGGAACGTTCAAGAACAATGCTTTTACATAGGAGGGCACCAGCTCGAGATAGAGCCCTCGGATGTATACTTTCTCACTGGCTTGCCAAACAGAGGCGAGCAACTCAATCTTGCGGGGACTAGGCCGGGTGGCCAACCCCTTGATAGTCTCCGCGAGGATTGGTGCACACGTGGGGCTCACCATTCAAAAGGTATAGAGATAAAACACATCACTCTGCCTGAACTCAAAGTCATAGCATTCACGGTTACCAGAATTTGCGGCGCGGCCGCTTTACACATTGCTTCCCGATCCCAAATGCGGATGGCAATTGACTGTTACCAAGGCACCATTTTCAACTGGTGTGAAGCTGTGTCGGCTCATATGAAGAGCCAACTGACCAAGGCAAAGAACGGACGACTAAAGACTTTTGGATATGGGCCTATAGTCGTGAGCTTTGCCTTGGAGAGAGTTCCAATGCTGATCCCTCAGCAACTCACTGTTGATATCTTGGGTCCTCGGGAGCCAAAGCTGATACGATGGGTTGCGGTGATGGCCCGGCATCCTGACGAGGGTGCGGCAGTGGTTCGATTCTCAGATAGTTACTTTCACTGGTTAGAGGACCAGGTTTTTTCGATACAGGACTTTCCGTATGCCGGAATGGATTTTAGAGGTGATCCGGACATGGTTCTTCCACAGGGAGAACAATGGGACGACAGAGGTACTTTTATTTTCACAAGTTTTCTAATTATGTATTTTTTATTTTTCATATATATCGTCTCAAAACTAACAGTAAAATTTTCAAAATGCAGATGTTGGTCCACAGCGTCCAGCCAACCTCCGGCCTTTTGATAGACTACATCCAGCTACACCGGTACCGGCCCCACAGGACGCGGCAGCAGAAGTACTAGCTGAGTTGGAGCATGATCTAGAGCGTCTCACGGCAGATATACCTGAGACTACTATGGACGACATTCCTATCAGGCTTCAGCGTTTCGTAGTCGCGGTCCCTGGACCGTTTAGGAGATTTTTGCGTAAGGTAGCCCGCGCAGTGGTGTCATACAGAGAGCACCACCAGTGATTGACTAGTCACTTTTGTAGTCACATGTGACATTTTTGACTTTTTGTACTATCATTTTGCCGATCATAAGGTGTTTTCAACCTATGATCGAAGACGATGTATATATTTTTTGACACACTTCTATCTATATATATCATTATTACCGGCTTATCCTGTTTAACATGTATGATGAAATGTTTTTAAATTTACTTGCATGATTATTGTAAATGTCTGTCCAACACTCGAGAAGCAATTGCATCTGCTAATGTATTTAAGGACCTTGGAATATGTTGATATTCAATGTAATCAAATTCACGTTCCAAGAGACGCACTCTCAAAAACAACCTTAATAACACAGGATTTCTAATGGCATAAACTCTATTAAGCTGTAATACAACAAGTTCAGAATCTAACCTCACTATCAAACGTCGAATTCCAAATGAAATAGATTCGGATAATAATTCAACCACTGCACTGTATTCTGCAATGTTATTCGTTGTTTGACCGAGGCTTACCCCATGCATAGAAACTAACTCGTCAGAGGGCGAATAGATAACCCAAGCTGCGGAAGAGATATTCCGTGTACTACGACAAGCACCATCAGCAAATCCAATGTATGTTTGGAGAGGCGTCGACATCTACAATATCAAGAGTAAAACCAAGATAAGCCAGAATAACGATGAAAAACCACACTCTCTAAGCTAAGCACACTGACTAAACTAACACACTTGCTAGCTAGAAAGAAAATCTAACCTATCTAAAAAATTTCTCCATACCCATCATTTTAAGCATAATACCTCTTTAGGTAAAGTCCATTTCTGGGTTTACCTAAAGAGTCCCCATCAAAATCAACTAGCTCATAAGCCCCTTTTGCTAGCTTTCGCTTTACAATGTAGGGCCCATGCCACATGGGAACGAATTTTCCGGCACCTAGCTTATCGTTAGCTTGATCATATAATAGTACTAGGTCTCCTTCCGAAAAACTTCGAGGGGTTACATTTCTATCATACTGAGCTTTCATTCGTTTCGCGTGAGTCTCGATTGCCAATGTAGCGTCACGTCGAGTCTCATCTAATTTAGCCAAGTATAATAAACGTTTCTCCTCTTCGGAAGTAGCTGGAAGTAATTCGACAGCCATTTGAAGTGATGGGATTTCGCATTCAATGGGTAACACAGCTTCTAAGCCATAAACTAGCTGGAAAGGAGTGAACCCTGTTGAATTTTTCACTGAGGTTCGGTATGCCCATAGCGCTGAAAATAACATGTTGTGCCAATTCGACCGATGAACACCAATGGTTCGTCGAATCATGATAACTAGAACTTTGTTGATAGACTCAACCAAACCGTTGGCTTGCGGATAATAAGGAGTAGAGCTATCGTGGCGCAAACCAAGCTGGCTTGTAAGCTCAGTCATCATGACGTTTCGAAAATGGCTCCCATGGTCAGTAATGATTGCTTGTGGGACACCAAACCTAGTTATGATATGATTGAATACGAAAACTGCAGCTGTTTTGCTGCTTGCGTCGAATGTAGGCATCGCCTCGGCCCACTTAGTAAAATAATCAACCGCAAGGATGATATACGCATGCCCCCCGGCCGAGTGAGGGTTACAAGTAATAAAGTCGATACCCCATTTGGCGAATGGACCAACGGCAATTATAGGGTGGAGAGGAGAAGGTGGAGCGCGCATCTTGCGATCAAACACTTGACAGTTGTGGCACTTCCTGACTGCAATGATACAATCCTTAAACATAGACGGCCAGAAATAGCCAGCGCGCAACACCTTCTGAGCTGTGGCATACCCAGACATATGACCGCCACATGCTCCAGAGTGACAATCATTCAAAACCCTCTCAGCCTCTTCGTGAGTTAAACAACGTCGAAAAACTAAGTCTGCCCCCCGGCGATAAAGTGTATCTCCAATAATTTTGTATGGCTGGGATTGAAACCTAATTTTTCGACGTTCTACTTTGGAAGCTTCAGGCCGAAAGGTTTGGGTTTGGAGATAAACGATTATATCCCCGTACCACGGATCTACAGTACTGATGAGAAACAAAGATTCATCCGCAATGGACTCTTCTGCCACAGCCTCTGTGTCAGCACTCGGGAAATCACACATCAATTCCGCAAAGACTAAGGATTTCTTAGACTTGGACTTCTCGAACTCCAAGTCGAACTCTTGCAGGATGACAATCCATTTAGAGTACTTGCCCCCTAGCAGTTGTTTTGTCAAAATATAAATCATAGGGTTGCAATCCGAAATAACTGTAGTCTTACGGAGAAGAATGTAGTGACGGAAACGCTGGACAGCTTGAACGGCTGCCAGGGCCAATTTCTCCACATGTGAGTATTTTAGCTCAGTGGGATTCAAGGTTCGACTAAGATAATATATCACATGCTCCGCTCCGAATTCATCTTCTTGAACTAACACCATTCCAATGGTAGAATGCGAAGCTGCGAGGTATAAAAAGTAGTCCTGGTTGTAGTTGGGAGGATGCAATAACGGTGCATGGGTCAACGCGTGTTTAAGTGCATCAAAAGATTGTTGGGCAATCTCGTCCCAAAAGAATTGTGTGTTCTGTTTCAACAACCGTGTAAAACCTTTAGTGACCTCGGCGTAGTTTGGGATGAATCGGAGTAAAAAGTTTGCTTTCCCTTGCAAACTTTGGAGTTGGCGCAAACTCGAAGGAGGAGGCAATTTGATGATAGCCTCGACTTTCGAGGGATCGACGCGAATGCCGGCTTTTGAAACAACAAATCCCAGCAATCGACCTGTTTCTATACAGAAAACACACTTGTGGGGATTCAACCGAATTCGATAATGCCTACACCTCATAAAGATTGCTCGTAGGTGGACAAGGTGATCAGCTCGATGTAAAGAATGAGCAGGCAAATCATCGAGATAGGGTTGCACAATGTGCTTGATGTCATGAAATGCATAAGACATGGCCCGTTGAAAAGTAGCGCCGGCATTCTTAAGCCCAAAAGGTAATTTGCAATAAGCAAATGTCCCCCATGGACAAATGAATGCCGTTTTTGGTTGGTCGGCAGGTAGAATATTGATTTGATTATAGCCCGAGAAACCATCCATGAAGGAAAACATTTCACTTCCGGCACAATCATCAATAATTTGATCGATATAAGGCGTAGGATAGTTGTCTTTTGGACAAGCTCGATTGATATCCCTATAGTCGATACAGATTCTTATTGTTCCTTGTTTTTTATTGACGGGAACAATATTCGATACCCAATCCGTTAACGGGATCGGATAAATGAAACCTGCTTTCAACAGCTTTTCGACTTCTGCTTTAATCGCAGCCGCTTTTCGAGGGTGAATCTGACGCAACCGTTGCCGAATGGGTTTAGCATCCGGGTAGGTTTTGATTTCATGAACAACAATGGCAGGATCGATTCCTGGCATTTCCTCGTAAGACCAGGCAAACACGTCGCGGAATTCTTGGAATAGGGCCTTGTAAGTTTGGATTTCTTCTTCTGTACATGAGGCACCTATATGAATGTTCTCCTCGATTCCGGGCTTCACTGAAATATCAATGGGAATAGTACGAGAAATATTCCCTAAATTCAACTCTGAATCAGAATGTTTCGTTGGATCCTGAGCGTCTTTGACATATTCAGCGGTAAAGATAGATGAAAAATCATTTTCAAATGCATCATCCTTAGGTAAAAACGAAGATCTGTGATGGAGATCCTCCCATGGTAGATTGTCTACACTTAGGATTTCGCGAAGCTGTTCGTCAGATGACACGACTTCGGGAAATGCTATCCGTTCTAAGGGTGAGGTGAAAAGGGATTCTTCACTGACCACATTCATTTGGTCGACTTCGGTTGAATGAAAGTCGGTAAAAGACATAAGAGCTTCATAAGCAATTTCATACGGACTCAACGGCATAACATCACCGAATGAGTCTATCTCAGAGTCAGATGGAACATACCAAGGATCATCATAAATAATGTTTTCTGACGTGATCATATGAATTGTTGCAAACGAAGGTTCTACGCTGAGCGGAGGGAGAGGAAAAGTTCCCAGTAAACCGGAATCCTTAACTAAACCTACACCAACGTCCTTATAAGGGATTGTCGTCTTACCAACATGTTGGATACTCTCTGAAGAGGCTGGGTCGGATGAAAATTATGTCAGCTGATCAATAGTCACGATCTTACCGTTATGTGGAAACTTAATTACTCTGAAGACCGATGAAACGACCGCTGTCATCACATATGACCAACTTCGACCCAAAAGAAGGTTGTAGTCTAGAGGGGCATCAACCACTTCCACATCCAGACTAACGGTTTTACCTTCAACCCCTATAGGTAATTCTTGTAGAATACCAAACGGACGGAACCCACGGCCATCAAAGGCCTTAAGGATGGTGGGGGATTGGTTCAACGAAGGAGAGCCAAGCGATCTCCAACATTGAATCGACATAATACACGTAGAAGCTCCCTCATCAATCACAGTCCGATGAATAGGCCTGTTTTTGACTATCACTGGAATTTGGAAAGCCATTTGATGGGGGAGACGTGGCGTACTATTTTCTAGATCAAAGATCATTAGGTTCGGGTCCTGAACATCGACAGCTCCGATAGCCGACAAAAGCAATTTCCGTTGTGCTGGGCATGATTGCAGCACTTCGAGTGCCGACATTGCTGAAGGTGAAACAGCTAAGTCCTCAACAATGTTGTAGTTCTGGGCTGCTCTCGCATGTGGATTGAAAGCAGACCTTCGAAGTACACCCTTGGCGGGCGGCTTAATCACTAAGTCTGGGTTAGGTTTTTCGATCTGTAGTGGATCGGAACCAGGAGCTGAGGTTGATGGGTTAGAGTGAGAAGATTCTGCTTCCTTGCCATCAACAGGAGCCTTACTACCATAATCTTGCGATCGAGTCGCAATCCTCACATGAGACATCATCAAAATGGGTTCTTCACTGGCATTCGAAGAAGAACCTATCATCTTATTTTCCTGCTCCGGAAATGGATTCTTTAACACAGCAGGAGTGGAAGAACCTTTGACTATTTTCACTACCTCGGCCCGATGAGGGCAGTCTCTCGTAAAATGATCCTCTTCACAAATGAGACAAGGATATCGAGGTTTGCGTTTTTCGTCATTGGTTTCCGACTTTTCAGTTTTCTCCTTTGGAGCCTTGTCTGCTTTAGCCTTCTTCTTTCCTTTCTTCTTCCCACCGTTTTTTGATTTGGCCGTAGATGATTCTACAGCGTGAATATCGGCGGTAAGTTCAGGAGAAGACTCTCCTGTCGGGGAATCGGGCAAAGTGATAATAGGAGTAGTTGAAGCCTTGGAAGACTTCTTCTTGCTCTTTGTAGTCACGATACCAATCATACCATCAGCGGCATGAGATCCCGAAGGAGCAGCAGCGATTTGGTTCGACTTTGGAAGATCCGGAATCTTCTCGTGTAATGTACCCGACTGCGTGTAAACTAAGTCAAGGTATTGTGCCTGAGCAATGACTTGCTCCTCAGTAACTACTCCGGCCTTAGCTACATCTTCAGTAATTCTTGGTAATAGTGATTTAACAAACCATTCAGCTAAGATTTGGTCCGGGATAAAAACTTTCACTAGTCTTCTTCGACGTCTCCACTCATGGATGTGATCTGAAATATACGTGGAGGTCGATTGTTTTAGTGAAGTTAATAACTCTGTACCGTTATCGTATCTGACTGGTAACTGAAAATGAGTTAAGAACGAGGTAGCTAACTGGCTAAAATCGTAAAAAGAGGCCCGTGGTAACTCAATGTACCACTTGGCCGCGAGACCAATGAGCGTACGCTGAAAAAGACGTAAACGGATCGAATCATCCGAGATGGAATTTGAAGCACACCAGAGGTGGTAAGTCATCACGTGATTGGATGGGTCCTCTCCAGACTTACCTTTGAACTTGGGTATATCGCTGGGCAACTTATTTGGCATTGACGGCCAGAACGGAAGATATTGAATTGGATCGTTCGTTAGGCGCGTCAAGTCTGGTAAATCCAAAGTTGCGATAAACGGTAACTGCCGGTTAGGATCTCTAAAACTCTGGGTCACAATACCAGCCCCAGGAGGAGGATATCCAGGATAACTAGGAACAGGAGTCGCATTTGGGATATTATATCCTCCTAGAAAACCAGGATTAACCGGACCGTACTGGGGTTGCTGAGGTTGTTGATAAGTGTACCCAGGATACGGTTGATACTGGTAAACCGGTTGTTGGGCAGCTTGCCCAGGTTGATACTGTCCCTGGTACGGAGGTTGAACAAATTGAGGTTGAGTAGTAACAACCGTACTTGTACCAGGTTGGCCTACAGGCATCTGGACTGTGGTTTGAATCGTAGATCCAGACAACGGTACAGATGTCTGAGGAGTGGTTACAGGGACAGTAGAAACCGGAGCTGCCGATACTCCAGAAGTAAGTATGGTAGATGTGGTAGCAGTTGCTGCAGCCGTGTGAGGTGGAGTACCAGGTGCAACTGGCGGCTGAGTAACTACCGAAGTTACAGGGGTCTGAACACTTGACTGGACAGGTTGCGGTTGCTGGGGTGGACCAGGAACTACAGGTTGTCCTGCTTGAGGTACCGACTGTATACTTGGTTGCGACATCTGTTGACCCTGTGACGGATCCCACACTAACATTCCAGGGTACTGACCCGTAACAGGTTGAGGATACTGAGATCCATAGCCGGATTGAGGATAGGGTTGATAATTGTAAGGTGCAGTCCCATATGATTGCCCTTGAGGTGGTTGATAACTTTGACCAGAGTATTGACCCGTAGGTTGATAACCTTGAGGTAAATACGGGTACTGGGGTTGACCTTGACCTTGAGGTTGGTATCCTTGAGGTTGATACCCTTGGGGTTGATACCCTTGGGGTTGCCATCCTTGAGGTTGCCATCCTTGAGGTTGATATTGATACTGAGGTTGACTTTGGGGTACATATTGAGGCTGGGGTTGACCTTGAGGTATGTATTGCCCCATAGGAGCGTACTGACCTTGAGGTTGCCCCCCAGACACGAATGAAGTACCTTGAGGTTGCCCCCCAGGCATTAACGAAGGTTGCCCCCCAGGCGGTAATTGGCCACCTTGAGGTTGGGTAACGGGAACTGAACCTGACATCATGTAAATGTCACCTATACTCAATGGTACATTACCACTGTTTCCAACTAATAACCCATGATCAATGGGTTGACGAGATGCTCCCGCAAAGGTACCAGAAAGAGATTGATACCCAGTAGGAACAGAAGGACCGCCATGTAAAAAAGATTCAGGACTTTGCGTAAACACAGATGACTGACCAGACATATTTACAGGAGTATGAATTCCTCTAGGTGGAAAAGGAGTACGAGGTGTAGAAAAACCTACTGAGTTGTCTAAAAAATTGGTTAACGCAAGGTACCAAGATTCACTTCTAGGAGGACTGTAAAAGATGGATTCACGCTCCCTTAGATCAAGGGTAATTTGATCTTCAGGATTAAAGACGCCTATTTCTTCCTCTGGAACAAGTTCTTCTATAGCAACTAAACCAACAGGAAGATTTTCGGTGATAATTCTTTCTATTCTTGGTGAATCAGGAACACTAGGAGTTGGAGTAACAGGTTCGGAAATTTCAGGTTCTTCGCCTGTTTCACTGGCAGATGAAAAACTACCAGCAAGCTCGGAAACTGTAACAGTTTCGGGATTGTAACCTGTTTCTAAACTTTGGTAATCTGGATGGACTACCAAGGAAGATTCTCCTTCTTCAGGTGAACCTACTCTACTGTCACTAGGAGGAGTTACAAGGACCTTTAACCCTTCGTACCGACCCGGAATGTCTTCAGGAGATTCACCCCGCGATTTACGGAGTTTTCTTAACAAATCTATTCCGGTAAAAATCTCAGGAGACTTGCCCCGAAGTCGACGGGACTGTCTCGGTAATTCCGCCACAATTAAAGATTTTTAACCACAACACACGAAAACAAAGTAAAAATTTCAAATCAAACCACCTAAAGTCTTCTAAAGAAACAAACAAATTTGAAGCACACGCCTAAATAATCTAGAGCGTCAAACCAAACACAAACAGTATCTTCCGGACCAAAAGCGCTAGTTGGTGATTAGGTCCAACCTCGCAGGATTCAGTACAGAAATGGCGGGTGGAACAGTTACGCCGACAACCTGCTTAATGAATAGACTGGACCAAGTTCCTCCACTTTAACCGTCTCGAAGTGAAGCGAACCCCCCAGAAAATCCAAGTGAGTATAGCCGACGTCTGCTCCAGGTACAGTGGGACCTTCCCTCCACCGTCACCTTGGGTAGAATCCTAGAGATTATGGTCACTAAGGTTACCAATCACAACAATTACACTTGGGGGAACAGTCTAAACTCCGACAGCACGCAAGGGCAGAGTAACAAGCTCAATCCCCTTACCGGCTCCTTGACAGTAATCCAAGGTTTACCGATAAGTGACCCCTGGATCCTCGACAATGGTTAATCCGAGGTTTACCGTTTGTAATACGTACTGTCTGGCGTCGTTCCCAACGAGGGAGGAATGATCCCCTCACTGGTTCGGACACGAGCTCGTGCTTCTCCTTTAAGAGGAGCTTTCCCAGAGTGTAAATGTAACAATTGGATTTGATTCTATCACAAGATCGACTACTTGTTTGTTTTACTGCCTTGGAGAGTTAAGTACTCACCTATTCCAAGACACTAGCCTAAGCTATGTTGGTGCTTTAGAGCCCTAGAAAATAAAAATTACTAGATTGATTTTAATTTAAGCGTTACTTTTAAGGTTGTTTCTTAAGTCAAAAGGTGATGGAAGTGAAACCAGTGGTGTATTGACCCGACTCGAAACCACTACAAAATGCACCTAGGATGATTTACCCACTACTTTTACTTTTTCAATGAGTTGCTTTAACTAAAAAGTTGAGAGAATGCAATCTTTATAAAAGCAACTTCTTAATTGAAGACAATCAAAGAAACAATTCGTTTGTCTTTTCCAAGCATAAAAACATGACCGCTCTTTACATGCACGAAAAAACTCTTTTCCTCTTTCAAAAACAAAAAGCTACTTGAAACAAGACTTTTTAAAGAAGATGTTTTTTGTATTTTTCTTTTAATAAAGCAAATAAATCTAATATAACCAAAAATCAATCTTAACGACTATTAAAATCTACGAAAATCCACTCATAAGCAAACTAAAAGGCAAATTTATTCTAAGCAATCTTAACGAGGCCAAAACTAACAATGATTATTCTAAGGTGTTTTACTTGATCACAATTAAATCAAGGACTAGCTTATTGCAGAACCAAAAACTAGCCAAAACAAAACTCTAATCTTTTTGTTTTTTTGTAAAATGGAAATTAACACTTTATAAACAAGTAATTCGAAATTTGACCCAAAACAACTTAAATGGCAAGCTGCTCACACAAGGAGACTTTACGACAGGCCCGACTTCTAAGAAGGTTGACTAACCAGAGAGATCTAAGGCTGGACAACTTTCTACTGTCAAAGTCACTACAGAACCTATCCAAAAATCAAACCCTAGGTCTAAATTTCGTTGAAATCCACTAAAACACTCAAAGCTCACAAAACAAGTTCAGGTGAAAATTTTTGACAGGGTACTAAAGGATCTGGGTAGAAAACACTAAGAAAAATCAAAATCTAAAAGCAATTAAAGCAAAAATGGAATTTTCCTAAATTTTACAGGAAGACGCAGGCAACCCGTTATAACAGGTGCGGGCCCGCTCTGTGCAAACGGCAACAGCGCGTCCAAAGACGCACTGTGCAGTACTCAGAGGGTGCGTCCTTCTGGAAAATTGAAGAAAAACCAAATCTAACTAAATCTAAAGCTAAGCCACCCAAATACTAATTCTCACAGTCAAAAACCAGAAAATAAAAATGATTTTCTCAAAGCAAAGTTCACACAAAGGAAAAGACTCTTTCATTAATGGATTCCCCAGTGGAGTCGCCAATTTGTCGTGGCGGAAAAAGTCGTTTGTGCGGACACAACTGACCTCCCTAGGAGTCTAAACTCTCTAGCGACAAACAAGACAAAATGGAGTGATCTTTCTCTAAATATACCTTTTACAACATGAAAACTACGAGTGTTTAGGCTTACCTTATTCCAAAACGCTGTTGTTGTAGTCCGTCCTTGCCGATCCGGATGAGCTCCTCCTTCATGTCAATTCCTGCAACCACAAACAATCAAACAATTACCAAGCACTTGTATTTCATATAATAAAACATATATTCAACATGCAGACCAAGGAACACATGAAATAACTCATTAACACAAGCTATTGAGAAAAATAAACCAGTTTGTATTAATAACGAAACAAAGAAACTCTTACAACCTGGCCTTGGTGTTGTGCAAGTTCCTCCCAGGGTCCATCAAGGGTTTTCCTCTACTTTGACAAAGCTCACCCACTTCCAAGTAGAATCAAGCAAAGACAATCTCTCCTCACAAGGTTCTAAATGGGAGTCCTAATTCCTGCAGCGTTTACCCAAAGAAAATGTATAGCTTCAACCTCTCCTCCCTCTGGCTCAATGTCTTTATTTATAGTGCTGTAAAGAGGTTATTCAGGTCCACCATCAATGGGATAATCCCCCTCTTTGGGTGGGATAGCTCCCTTATTGATGGGATAAGTTCCCCCTTAATAGAGATACATGAACCAATTGGAGGCGCATCCATTTCATCAAACCGACCTCTAGAAGGTTCTAGAAGTAACCACAAGTAACTTTTTTAAGATGAAACTCGCGCATTTTGCCTTTTACAGAAGGACGCACCTGTCCCTTAACATACAGAGCGTCCATGGACGCAGCTTTTGTGAACATGGTGAGTGTCCCCGCAGGTAAGGCTAGAGAGAACCTGCGACCCCAGAGATAAACACATTTTTTACAAGACTTTCTCTCTTCTTTGAGTTTGAGATGGATAACAGAGGCATAAGACTTGCCTAAGAGGGTAGCATGACTGTTGATTTGAGCCATACTAACTGTAAGTAGTCATGGTGACATTCTTTAGTGTAACACAACCCATGATGCCTGTTCTTTGGGTAGATGTGGTCGCGGTTACAGGAGGAAAGTGGCCAAACTGGTACTCTGGCTAAAGTATGCCAACTAATTTCAAATTGGGAAGATAGAAGAAGTAGAATCATAGGTGGAAGATTGGCGTGACCTAGTTCCTAATCCTGGACATTTTAGAAGCTGCACCACCTAGTAGAAGAAAATTGTTCACCTCTATTGGTTGATGAAAAAAATTGTGGCTAAGGCTATAATGAACTCTCTAGCTAGATCTATTAAATCTGATCCAAGCTTCTAGGAAATTTAGAAAGAATTTCAACTCATACAATTCCAAATTCAGCAATTGGATCTTCTTCTCAGTCTCAATGAAAAAAAATTGTGTCTTTCTCAATCTGAATTACCAGGTTCAAGTGTGAAGTACCCAAATCCTATGGAGTCCTTTGATGATTATCAATATGCTTGCCTATTTTTGCACTCATTTTTGTTTAATTTTATATGATGTATATGTCAACTAGGCTTTCATGTTATAGTTAGTTCATATGTATATGGTTTTCAAACATTCAATCCTACAAGGAATTGTTAGACAGACTAAAGCTATATTACTTTTCAATGTCATATAACGTTGTTCGATGACCAACAAACACAGTTTCCAAATGGGCAGGTTGAGGCCACTGAACTCCTTGATTATGGTTGCAATATGCTTTTGCTAAAAATGAATGGAAGAAAAGGTCCTGCCAAGTTTACAAAAAAAAATGTAGTCACATAAATGAAATGGTTGATAAATATTTATAAGCATTTGATGAGCCTTGGTATTACAACAAAAATGTTACAACTCCCAAGGCTACCAATTTAAATTATCAGCCTGGGGTTCATACAAACTTAAGAGATGTCGACACTACATGTGCAGCATACAATGTGTCCTTCCTTCATTGATATGATGCAATGAATTAAATATCATGAAATCAAACACTAAGTAATTGTAGAATATAAAAGTTGCATTGAAAAAAAACCTAGTCTATGGAATGGAAATAATAGTGCTGAAATATAAACCCTAGCTTAAGAAAAAGAAAGTAAATTAATTTAACATGCGTGAAGGAAAGAAAATGTAATCAATCAATTCATTCCATAAAGGTTAGATCCATTGACATAGTTCATTATATACTTCACATGGAAATCAAGGAAATCATTATTGTGCTATCCAATCCATAAATCTGTCCATTAACCCAAATTGTTGAGATGTGTTGCAGGGGTAAAAAGGCAAGTCCTATGCTATCTTTGGTATTTCTCAGACATGGAACTAAAGCCTAGGGATCATTATTAAACCCTAAGAGATAAAAACCAAGATTCTGTAGCAGATCTATTCAAGTTTACATGTGCTACAGGAGTGTTACAAGACTGCTACATGAGTGCTACACGAGTGGCAAGATTGTTCCCGGAGCGAGATAACTTACCGAATTGCCCAAGTACATCAAATGAAAATGAGATAGGAATAATTTTTTTAGTAGGTAGGATTTCTTATGACTCCATTCCAAGTGGAATCACTCCAAAATACCCTTGTGAGCATGTGCTAAAAAATAGCAGAAAATTACTAGTCTAAAAATTGGAAATTCAAAAACTAGTGAGCTAGTTAACCTACCAAATGCCTAACCTAATCAAGTGAAAATTCTATGGGGTAAATTTATTAACTTGAATTTTTTATGACTAAATACAAGTAGAATCAACTCAAATGAAGTTCATCAATGCATTATAAAGGATGGTAGAAAATTACTACTATTTTTCTACAAGAGACTTCTAGAAATTCTAGATTTGAGAACTAGTAAAACAATGCAAGTAGCTCAATGATGAATATGAATTTTCAAAGTTGTTATAAGGATGGATCATGCTTATGAATATGTAAATAACCTACAAAAAAACTCACTTCAGTCATTTAACCAATATGACCTACAACAAAAGAAACATGAATAGTAAATGCATAAATAAGAGATGCAAGTGAAAAATATATTCAAAGGAAATAAGGAAAGTGTAAAAGAGTGATTTGAGGCTCTTGGGATGGTCAATCCCAAGTAAAATCAGATTCCTATGAAGGAAACCAAGTTTTAGAAGCTAAAATGACACCAAACTTCATTATTTGAATCAATCCAAGTACGTCCCCGCTAGAAATGAAAGTGGAGTTGTTAAATAACAAATTGTCTCCACAAAAAGACTACGAAATACGTGCTTTTAGAGGAAAAATAAATTTTTTGTTTATACAAAGTGATGACGAGACATTCTCCTTGAAAGGAGGCAACTTTCCCCTCCAAAATCCCTCAAAAAGTGGATTAGTTCCCAATATTACGAATTTGCATTGAATGACGAAGAACATATTCCTAGACTTTCTCAATCAATGAAGCTCTAGAATTTGTCAATAATTTCATGATATTTTATTCATTTATTATCAAATCTTGATCCTCCTTTAGTAGAGAGCAAGTCCGTAGATTATGTCCTCCAAATCTTTATAATATTCCCAATATTCTCACAATATTATACTCAAATAAATAATATTAGGCACAAATATGCAATTTTCTCTAAACCTTCCTAATGAGCATATTAAAGTTAAAAATATTTCATCTAATGCAAAAAGAGAGGTTTAATCTGTTGAAGCATGGTTAGATAACCCTTAATTTATGTCTAATTTGGAGGTCCATCAACATCAAAACACTTATCCCATAATATATCTCACATTATCATGATTATAAATATATATAAAAGTCAACTAAATTGTTATTTTCTTTTAAATTATTATTATTTATAAAAATAATTATTATATGAGTTAAACATATATATTTAAGAAAACATTTGAGAAGATATTTAAGAAGATTTTTTATGATGGAGATTAACCCATATTTTATTATGGAGATTCTTAATCTGTAAACATGCTTTGTTACAACACCATGTGTCAATATCATAGGTTACTAATACCACATGTCCAAAAAAATCACTCATATTATTGTAGCTCTATCCACATGACATTTGTTTAGTTAATAAATTTATTTAAAATGGCATAAAGAGTATAACTACCTTTGATGTGTGAGAACTACTAAGAATAAAATATTTGTGAAGGCTAAATCTGTGTCATCCACCTAATAATTATTGATAATTAAATTAAAATTCTTAAAGCCCCAGTGAAAAATAGACATGTCTAGTAAATATTGATAAGCATCAATCCATAATAAACACCTACTTTGTGAGAGCATAAATCCATAATAAACATCTAAACCTTTACTTCATGATACATCTCACATTGCTAAGATTTAAAAGATCATAAAAATAATTTAAATTATAACTTTATTTTAAATTAATAATAATAATAATATTAAATGTATAGTAGCATGTAATTATTACATTTAATTAATATATTTAAAATGACATAATTCTAGCCCACGGGGTGTAGATTAAATATTGACAATATCTTTTCTTAAGGCACTCTGTTGTGTAAAGGTCACAAGTTTGAAATTTTGTGGGAAAATTAATCTAGCCATGTACATTAAAGGCTGGTACCAAGCTGGGTGAAATCCCAAAGTGATTTTCATGCCTTAGATGCCCTTGGGTCACAACTACTCAAGCTATAACTCAGACATACTAGTGATTTTAGAACTCACATAAGAATGCACAAAAACTATCATAATTTTAAATATAAATAATTAATAACTATAATATAATTATTTTTATTAAACTTGAAATATTATTACTCTTTTATTATTATAACAATATATATATATATATATATATATATATATATATATATATATATATATATATATATATATATATATATATATCGAGAGAGAGAGAGAGAGATATGATGAAGAATTAAAAATGTATATTAATATTTGCACATTTTCACTACCATAATGGTGTATCAAAAAATTTGGAAATTAAAAACATCTATTCTATTAGAAAAATATAACTTAGTATTAAATAAGAAATTAAATATAATATTACATATAAAAAGTTTGAGTCTTAATTAACAAATATCTTATAACACATCTATAATAATGAATGGAGTGGTAACGTTCTACTAATGGTTACAACATTGTTGAAAAATATTGGAGGTCTTAGGGTAAAACCTTGTTGGTGCCCTTTCCCAAATAATGAAACTTTTGTTGGCATTATGATACAAGTGTTGTCCTTGATGGAAACTCACTCAGAGGTTGGTACAGGTGATGGCAACTTAATCAGAGGACAAATCTTAGTACAGCAGGCCAAGAAAGTTCATACACGCAGGTTCATTAAGCCCAAGTCGCGTATACAAGCAGGTTCACTATATACCAAGTCGCATATACGCAGGTTCGCTATATACCAAGTCGCGTGTACACGCAGGTTGGCTTCAGTAAAAGAGCGTGTATGTGGAAAACTTATCCTTGGTCTGTGGCGGTTATTCCTTGGAAGTTGTGCCTATAGTTTTGGACCATGGTGTCTCGACGGACGTGTTGATCCCTAGTTTTGAAGCTGATGGTATTGTGTTACTATGGTTTTGGACCGTGGTATTGTAAAGGGCCTAAGGCTATATAAGGAGAAGATCATTAGGCAAGTGAGTGTATCCATTGTGTGTCTGATGAAGTGAGAAGATCTGGTATTGCTGTTTATCTGTTCGGAACGCTTGGCAAGGGTCGGATCTGACAGCGAAGGCATAAGTAATTATTTCTAGATCTGCACGCGGGTTGCCTTTGGACAAAGCGCGTATACACGCGGTTTTGGTACAGTCAAGTAGCGTATGCATAATAAGATTTGATATTTCAGGTTGTTGTTGATTCTGGTGGTTGTTGCAGAGTTCTGGGCTCTGGTTTGGGTTATGTGTTCTTGATGACAGGGTTTCAGTGATTCAGTATTGGGTTGTTTAATGAATTATGATGCAAGTATAAGTTGATGATTGTATTGCAGTAATGTTTGTTTTGTACTCTTGGATCCAGTCTGAAAATTGATGAAACGTGGTCCCTGAAGGAAAGAAGGTTGTAGGGTCAGCACCTACGTACTAGTGAATGGATCAGCTAGTACAAGAGTTGAGGGGGTTGTAGCTCCCTTCCAGAAGTAGTTGGAAAACAAGAGAGGGTTGTAGCCCTCTGCAGGTTGTAGCCTGTGTACTGGTAAAGGACTGCACTAGTACATTGTAAAAGAAGTTTCTTATTAAAGAAGAAAGAGACGAATTGCAGCAGGTGGTTTTCACCCACATTGGGTTTCCACCTTATATCATGGTGTTCATGTGTGTGGCTCTTGTGTGCTGTTTTGTTCTGTTATACTGCACCTGTTTACTGTTAATATGCTTAATAATGTTCTGATGCATTTACTGAAGATTAATCTAACTGAATTATAAGATCTCTGGATATACGCTAGTTGCATTAGACATAGTAGCGTGTACACGCGGGCTCACTTAATTGAAGTAGCGTATATGTTTCTGAGTATGAAATTGGAAAGGTTTTACTGATCTGATAATATTGATTCACCCCCCCCTCTCAGTATTATTTCCAACAATTGGTATCAGAGCAGGTCCTTCAGAGGAAGCTTGATCGCTTGAAGGAAAAGATCCATCAGAATGGCTAATCCAGAAAGAGAGGCACACATCAGGCCACCAGTCTTTGACGGGAACAATTTTACTCACTGGAAGATAAGAACCACTGCATATCTACAATCACTTGGAGCAGAAATTTGGGGAATCGTAGAAGGAGGATACAAATTCCTATCAACAACTCCTATAGATCCAGCAGAGAAAAAGCAATATGAGCTCAATGCCAAAGCTGTTACTGTCCTATTCAGTAGTTTGACACAATCAGAATTTATGAAGATCATGCATTTCAAATCAGCTAAGGAAATATGGGACAAAATCGTCACAAGCTACGAAGGAGATGATCAGCTTCACGGGATCTTAACTGCTTTTGAAATGGACAAGAGGTACCACCAGAAGCCGCATTCGAAGTGTCAGAGGAAGAAGATGAGGTAAATTTTGTCAAGAATCTTGAACGGGGAACTGGACGGTTCAAAGGTAAGCTACCTTTCAAATGTTTTCTATGTGGTAGAGTTGGTCACTATGCTGCTAGATGCCCTCATAACAAAGGAAAGATATCTGAAGAAGATGGTAGAAGCTATTATACCCATATTACAAGTTCATTCAATGATAGTGAAGATATTAGAAGTCTCATGGCACATGAAAAGAAGAATGCTTCATCCAATAATAGCAAAGATATTAAAATTCTCATGGCACATGAAAAGAAGAATGCAGAAACTGAAGAAGTTACCAAATTAAATGAACAATTGGAGACAGTAACCAGGGTAAGGGAGCAATTGCAGGATGTAGTAAAGGATCAGAGCATAACTATTCAAAGGCTTGAATCAAATATCCTCTCTCTAAAAGAAGATCTTAAAAAATCAAGAGAACAGAACAGAGAAGCTCTTGAAGATCAAGAACATGAAGTGCTCAAACTAAAGCGACAAGTGAAAGAAGGAAGAAAAGCTGAAGAAGACCTAAGGAATCAGTATCCGAAAAAGGAAGAGCAACATCAAGTTGAGGTAAATATCTTGAAAGGTAAACTAGAAGAAAAGGATAAGCTTTTACGATTTCAAGATAGTACTAAAGTCTTGGATGATATTCTTAATAGCCAAAGGTCTCCTGCTATCAAAACTGGTCTTGGTTTTCATGAATATGTTGAAGGTGAATCTAGTTCACAAGGTGAGGCAAGAAATTCTAAGGAGAAATCTGAAATGCTCAACAAAGAACAACCAAGGAAAGAAATTCCTCAAGGAAGATCCTTTAATCCTAACTATGGACATGATAGACGATTATCTCCTCCACTGAATAATGTTGAATGTCATGTATGTCATAATCTTGGACATGTTGCAGCCAGATGTAGAAGTACAATGGTTCAAGACCATTACAAAAGATCATTGCATCCCAGGTATTTGAGAGGATATTGCTTTGCCTGCAATGCATATGGACACAAAGCAATTGATTGTGATAGAAGGAACATGAAATATGTAAGATGTTATACATGCAACAAATATGGACATAAAGCAAGGGAATGCAGGAGCAGATTTCAAAATTCAAAACAAGAGGACCATACATCATCACAGTTCCAGAAGACAGAGACAGAAAAGTGTGGCATAACTCAGTCAGCTGACATAACAGACACAGGGGAATCTGAAAGTGATGAATTTCAGTATTCCTTGCATACGCTGATATAATGAAGACAAATCGTGTATATACGCGAGTTACAGGCTGCAAACTCGCGTATATGAAGAAAGGGCAGCAGAACAGACCCAGGTTCAGGCATGGTTGGCTCAAGCTCAGGGGGAGCAGAACAGACTCAGGAAATGGTTGGCTCACACTCAGGGGGAGCATATACCTCAAATAATTCATTGTTGGCATTATGGTTAGAAGTTGCTGATGAAACTAAATGATACATCTTGTTGTTTGATCAAAGGAATAGTATTGCAAACTGATGCTTATGGTACAAATCTGAATGGCTTGTCTTAGAACCTGCATCTGCTAAGGGGGAGCATGGATAGATTGGTACACTTTGGCATAAACAAAGGGGGAGCCAAATCAGAAACTTCAGCATATACTCAAGGGAAGTATGGACAGCAGTATGGACAACAGAAGGTATACCAAAGAAGAGAAGATCTTGGTCCGCCCTTTGCCCTTGATGTCAAAGGGGGAGAGTGACTTGGTGTGGTGGTTGCCATCAAGTCCAAAGGGGGAGATTGTTGGCATTATGATACAAGTGTTGTCCTTGATGGAAACTCACTCAGAGGTTGGTACAGGTGATGGCAACTTAATCAGAGGACAGATCTTAGTACAGCAGGCCAAGAAAGTTCATACACGCAGGTTCATTAAGCCCATGTCGCGTATACAAGCAGGTTCACTATAGACCAAGTCGCATATACGCGGTTTGCTATATACCAAGTCGCGTGTACACGCAGGTTGGCTTCAGTAAAAGAGCGTGTATGTGGAAAACTTATCCTTGGTCCGTGGCGGTTATTCCTTGGAAGTTGTGCCTATAGTTTTGGACCATGGTGTCTCGACGGACGTGTTGATCCCTAGTTTTGAAGCAGATGGTATTGTGTTACTATGGTTTTGGACCGTGGTATTGTAAAGGGCCTAAGGCTATATAAGGAGAAGATCATTAGGCAAGTGAGTGTATGCATTGTGTGTCTGATGAAGTGAGAAGATCTGGTATTTCTGTTTATCTGTTCGGGACGCTTGGCAAGGGTCGGATCTGACAGCAAAGGCATAGGTAATTATTTCTAGATCTACACGCGGGTTGCCTTTGGAGAAAGTGCGTATACACGCGGTTTTGGTACAGTGAAGTAGCGTATGCATAATAAGATTTGATATTTCAGGTTGCTGTTGATTCTGGTGGTTGTTGCAGAGTTCTGGGCTCTGGTTTGGGTTCTGTGTTCTTGATGACAGGGTTTCAGTGATTCAGTATTGGGTTGTTTAATGAATTATGATGCAAGTATAAGTTGATGATTGTATTGCAGTAATGTTTGTTTTGTACTCTTGGATCCAGTCTAAAAATTGATGAAACGTGGTCCCTGAAGGAAAGAAGGTTGTAGGGTCAGCACCTACGTACTAGTGAATGGATCGGCTAGTACAAGAGCTGAGGGGGTTGTAGCTCCCTTCTAGAAGTAGTTGGAAAATGAGAGAGGGTTGTAGCCCTCTGCAGGTTGTAGCCTGCGTACTTGGTAAAGGACTGCACCAGTACATTGTAAAAGAAGTTTCTTATTAAAGAAGAAAGAGACGAATTGCAGCAGGTGGTTTTCACCCACATTGGGTTTCCACCTTATATCATGGTGTTCATGTGTGTGGCTCTTGTGTGATGTTTTGTTCTGTTATACTGCACCTGTTTACTGTTAATATGCTTAATAATGTTATGATGCATTTACTGAAGATTAAGGTAACTGAATTATAAGATCTCTGGATATACGCTAGTTGCATTAGACACAGTAGCATGTACACGCAGGTTCACTTAATTGAAGTAGCGTATATGTTTCTGAGTATGAAATTGGAAAGGTTTTATTGATCTGATAATACTGATTCACCCCCCCCCCCTCTCAGTATTATTTCCAACAACTTTTATCCCCAATGGGTGTCTGAATGGAATTGATAAGGGTTTCTAGGGGACTAAGCTTGTTACTCTAGGACATGATGTGAATTTATGATTAAAGGGCGCGACTAACCCCCAACATATAATATCATGCATAGAACCAGATGATCACCTCTTGTTATAAATTAGCTCCTACAATGGAATTTTGGGCATTTTACGATGAAGAGAAGAGAAAAGGCGAGGTCGAGACCTCAACCTCCCTACTACTAGTGGCAATCCTGGAAACTATTGTGAAGTTAAATGTCTTTGTGGGTTATTTTGGTGTTGTCACGGTGGGTTATTATGTTATTGAAGTCTTGTGGACATGGCGGTAGGAAGGTGTTGAAGCTGGGTGTATGGAGGTTGCATTGTGGTTTTTGTTCCTAAAAGTTGATGGTATGTGGAGACACTTCTCCTTCAGTCCCCGTGACACAATGCAAGTCATTTTTTCCATAATATTTTTTGTATTCCATGTTGTTTTCACAGGTCATTAGTCTGGGGAAATAATCTTTTCTATGGATTGGTAGGGTTGTGATTAGCATTTGTGTTTGTTCTCTAGTTATCTCAATTGGATTTCTTTGATTTTTGCGCTAATAAAGTTTGGTATTGTAATGCATGTGCTTGACTTCTTTGCTGGTATAGGTGTTATTAGGGCAAAATTTTAGGAATTGTCAAGCATCTCTCCATGCTCCTAGTTTATCCTAATTATGACAGTTTATTGTAAAGTTTTCCTTATGGGAAACCCATGGATTTTTTTTTTTCTAATTGTGTTGAGGTATGAGGGTTTTGATGTTGGGATAACCACTTTTGTGTGGGTTGATATGGTAAGCCATTAAGTGGCAACATATTTTTTTATGAGTCTAAGTGATGTATATATAGGGTGGTGTCAAAACCTTGAGGGAATTGTTGTTGGTTCATTCTCCTATTTCTTTGTAGGCCATGGAATTTATAGTAGCTGCTACAAGTGTGACCCCTCTTCTACCTTCATGTCACCTAGGAAATGCATGCATTGAAGGTAGAGGGATGGGGGAAGAAACTTGCAAGGTCAACGTAGAGTAAGTCATTTTCCCCATGATTCTGCTATTACAGTTGATGTAGACTCAGGCCCTTTGCCAAAGATTCTACTTTTATGTATTTGAATGATGTGCCACCTCAGACAAGAAGAAAAATTCACAAACTGGGGTGGAGAGGCAATCCCATTTGGCTTTTGAAATTATGAATGAGGTATATACTTAGATTCGGATGCTAGTTAGACTAGGGAATAAAAGAAGAAATATTTGAAGTCAGTTCCATTGCGCTAGCAAATAAAAAATATGTTGGGGTTGGTTTTGGAGAACAAATAGGTTGAGAGGTATAATGTCTTTTCCTCCTTACAAGACATTAAAAAAATGTTGAGGAACCAACACTTCACCCTAGATAGGTTGGATGTAATGCTTTCCCATGTGGAGGGACACTTACAATGCAACTCTAACATTGTTTCATCTTCTGAGTTTGAATGATTCTTTTTCCTGATAGATTTTAAGTTCTATGTTATGTATGGTTCGAATAATCCAATAATAAGGGATTTTGTAATCTTTTTGGTAATCTAGATTTAGTTGTATGGCCTATTTTTGGATTAAGGTATATTTAGGAAAATTTTGGCATTTGAGAACTTTGATAGCCCATGAATACATAGAGAAATTTTATCATGAATAGATACTACATTCATGTATATCTAAACATTTTTTGATAATATAAAGTATTAATTTATAAAAAAAATAATAAATTGTGTAGTGACATTCTTGTGGGCATCTAGAAATGTATTTGGCAAAAATCTAATCTATTTGAAATTTATAAAATATATATATATATATATATATATATATATATATATATATATATATATATATATATATATATATATATATATATATATATATATATATATATAACAACTCATAAATGAGAAGAAAACCTGTAAAGCAAAGTAAAAATTTATTAATTAATATCAATAATAACATATTGATATTAGATAATGTATCATGCAATTTAGATAGAGGGAAAATATATGCGATGCAACAAAGAACAACCCAATACTACGTAGGTAATAATAGTTGACCCAATACTACATAGGTAATAATATTTCAACTAGTAATAAGTTTACATATCATTTTTGGGATTCAAATGTGTTAAGAAAGTCATTCATCTATGGTCACTTCCATGAGAGGTAGTCATAACTGACTGATTTCTCATGATCTTTTGAATATTCCACTTAGCATTCATTGCATTTGCTGATGCTCACAAGGGTGAATAAGTGGGATTGAAACTAGTGAAATAAATCACATAGCATCAATCCTAACTTCTAGGGCTTGCATCCAGTAACCAAGACTTCCTAGGAGTTCACCCATCCCAGATTACCTCTAGCTCAAGTGCACTTAATTGTGGAGTTTCCCCACAATCAAGCCCACTTATATTGCTACCCCATTTGTAAAACATTAGAAAGTATTGTGCCTCATGTACTATTCAAGTAGAGTTCCCTTCACTCTTTTGAATTAAGTATTGGGGATTTTCACAGTGCATTATATTAGATATCATTTTTGGGATTCAACTCCATTAAGTTAGTCATTCATCTATGACCATTTCCATTAGAGGTAGTTGTAACTAACTAATTTATCATGATTTTCTAATAGTCCACTTAGCACGCATTGCATCGGGTGATGCTCACAGGGGTGAAGAAGTGGGATTGAAACTAGTGAAATAAATCACATAGCGTCAATCATCACTTTCGGGGCTTGCACCCGGTAACCAAGACTTCCTTGGAGGTCACCCATCCCAAACTGCCTTTGGATCAAGCGCACTTAACTGTGGGAAAAATTCTACAATTAAACGCGCTTGAGCCAGAGGTGATCTGGGATGGGTGACCTCTGGGGAAGTCCTAGTTACCGGGTGCAAGCCCCGAAGTGATGATTGACACTATGTGATTTATTTCACTAGTTTCAATCCCACTTCTTCACCCCTATGAGCATCACCCGATGTAATGAGTGTTAAGTGGACTATTCAAAAATCATGAGAAATTAGTCAATTACAACTACCTCTCATGGAAATGGTCATAGATGAATGACTTACTGAACATAGTTGAATCCCAAAAATGATATCTAATATAATGCACTGTGAAAATCCCCAACACTTAATAGTAATAAGTTTTTTAACATGATCCAACACATTTAATCCCTATCGGATAAATGAATAGCCTAGTGGGAAACACTAAATAATTTTGGTGAGGAAAACTTGGCTAAACAAAAAAAAAATAGTAAGTATGATTACAATCTAGATAAAAATGGTCTGTTATTATGGAAGAATTTGATTCATGTGAAAAACCATAAGGATCTGACAAAGATAGTTTTTTTTTATGAATGCGTGATGCTCCATATATTAAGCACTTATTAAAGTATGAAGAAAGTCAAAATTAGATGCTGCAAGATGCTTATAATGCTAATAAATAGAGGCAGATTATAAACATTGAATCCCTTAAGAGATAAATTGCTAACAAATTTCCATTAATTTATTGTATTTTTAAGTACATGTAGTGATAATAACACAATATTGTGAGTATTTGACCATTTAATGAAAGTAAACTATTTTGTTGAACTACTCAGTGTGATTATGATGCTACTTGAATTTCATTGAATAGTTGTATTACAAAAAGTAATTATGATAAATATTTCCAAAATTAACATTGAAGTTATGGTTAGACAATTAGAGTTAATAAAAGTGTAAAGGAGTGGAATATTAAGTTTTTTAAATTTCACTAATAAAAAATATCCAAAGTAATGTATATATTACAAGGAATTTGTATTAGAAAGATATTAAATTTTTAGTGATATTGTACTCATCTTAATCTCTTATTTAACATTATGGTCTTCTTAGCAATGTTATTTATGTATGTGAGTTTTGGTATGCTTGTATTTTATAATGAAGCTAAGCCTAAGAATATATTCAACCTTTCGAATATTTTGAATATTTCAAATCTTGATCGATTTCAACAATGGTTTTCTAAATTATGGGAATGTGAATTTTTTTTTTTTTGGGTTTTCGAAAAAATGAGGGTTTGTGCAGATGAGGGTTTGGGTTTGAGGGAGGTGTTGTTCAAAGGTGGGTGGAGGAATTAGGAGTTTGGCACTACAACAGTGAAGGGGTTGGATCTTAACATATACAATTTCTTGCATCATAAATGCATTCAAGCATGACAATTGGACAATAAATTTCATAACCTATGGAAACAAATGATCTAGGGCAAGTGAAAGTGGCTCATCAACCAAAGCTAGGAAGTGGGTTTGGGTCAGTTCCAAACGATGTTGGGGAATTTTAAAATGAATACTAGCTTGTCTAAAATGGGAGAAAATAAGGAAAAAATGGTCTCAAAGGGAAAGAACTCAGGCCCTTCACAATAAACAATATCCAAACAAGTCCCCTTTGCAAGCATGTGGCTACAACAAGCCGAGAGGAAAATTCATTGCTGATTTTTCTTTCTATAGTCCCACATCCACACCTATCACTTGGTCATCCAACCTTTATGTGGAAGAATTGTTAAGTGCAAAAAATAGGTTGGACGTTTTAGAAGCTAAAGAGCACAAAAGAGATCAAACAATTCATGTAATAACAACTAAAAACCAAGATTTAGCAGAAAGCAATAAATTTTTGAAGGAGCAAGTGGCATTGCTATAGGAAACTCTCTTGGTAGGGAAGATAGAATGACAATTCATGTACGAAGATGTGAAAAATATGGAGAATTTTTTTGTCGAGAGTATAGAGGTGATGAATGTGAAGCCATCCCAAGATAAACGTAAAGTGGTTGCCCAATTAGACAACCATGAAGAGACAACAAGCGAAGAAAGGAAAGGAGGTTCCATAAAAGTTTCCAAAACTTGGGCTCAGGTTATTAGAAATTATATTAATAGGGAAGGAGAAGAAAACATTCGAGTTGGCAACATGCAAGATAGAGAAAGCAAGGAAAGGCAAGATAGAGTGGCAAACATAATTATTAAAGGGGTGAAAGACTATGGGAAAAATGAATGTACTCTTGACCTTGAAAGAGACTTCCTGAAAGACAAGTTGTTACAGCAAGGACAAATATGCTAAGCATGAAGAGTAGGTAGGTTTAACGGTGAGATAGATAGGCCCATAAAAGTCATCATGTCTAGCTTGTTTTATAAATGTATCATACTATGAAAGAAGCAAATCTTGAGGGGTTCACACCTTTTTCTAGAAGAAGATTTAACTGTAAGACAACAAGAGGAAAGGAGGGAGGAAATGTCAAAGGTTAGGGAAGCAAGAGATGAGGGAAAGAGGGCATGGATTTATAAAGGTAAAGTTTTTATAGTGCAATTTTGACCTCCTTCCAAAACAAGGTAGCAAGACAATAACAAAGAAGAGGCAACAAACTCTTTAACAAGAAATCAAGAAGCAAGGCCAGTATGTACAAGTCAGGACAAGGACTCAACTGGTAGTCTTGCATCTCAAAATAAATAGCAATCAAGTCATACCTAGGTTTCCTTAAGATTAGTTTATTATAACTATAGGGGTTACCCATGCAGATAAGGACCTAGGTTAGAGTGTATTGTAGACAATAAAGATATTATTCTCCTCATAGAAACACATGATCATGAAGGGTGCAAGACACGTTTGTTTGAAGGGTACAAGAAGATGGCAGTGTGGAGCAAGGTATCAAGGAATGGAAAAGGACATGGTGATATCATGGTATTAGTGAGAGATAAAGAAGGTCGTTTCATTCAACTAGAAAAAGAAGACTCAAATAAACAATTTGTTTGGTTTAAAATATCAGAAAATGGAAATCACATCAGAATTGCAGTATGTTATTTTGAGCCACAAGTTTCAAAAATATACAAAAGTAGAGCGCTTGACTAAAAAGATCCTGTTTCAGCCCTAAAACTAGATATTGCAATGTATTCTCAGCTAGGTGAAGTCCTTATAGTGGGTGAGTTCAATACTAGGACTGCAAGTAAGCAAGCTATCATTATTTGTTGTAAAGAAGACTGTGACCCTATCTCGCTTACATAAGAGAGTATTCATGAGTGGGAAAGAATTTCATAAGACAAAGGTTTCAATCTCTTTAGTGAATAATTTCTTACTCTATGTGGGGCTTTCGATTTAGTCATTTGTAATGGTTTGACTAGATGGGAAAAGTATGGTAATTTCACTTGCAATACTTACAATGGAGGAAGTGTAGTAAATATTGTAATTTGCTCACATTGTTTGTGTGAGAAAATGGAGAAAGTTTTGATTGGAGATCAGCTTTGGGACATAAAATCATATCACAAGCCAATTTATTTAAGTTTCTCTTGGACCAAAAAGAAGTAGTTAGAGTCAAAAAATCATTGTGTGCAACAAAATCTACCAAAGGGTAGAATTCTTTTGACTCTAGAAAAATTTAATACCTTCAAAATAACACTAGAGAGGCTCTTCGAGAAGGAGAAAATCTCATTTCACGACCTTCATAGTCATGAATTAACACGTTTAATTCAAAGCACACTCGCAGAGTGAAAAGGAGCAAAAATTAAGAAGTCCGAAACAAATTACTTTCTGGTTAATTCTTGTGTCTGACGGAATGAGTCGTTCTTGCGGACAAGACTGACCTCCCTAGTATCTATTGATATCTAATGACAAGCAAACCAAAAAAATTCTATCTTTCTCTAAATATGCAATTTATAAATAAAGGCAAACATGTGTTTTAGGCCTACCTTGGGTCCAATGCAAGTTTGTGGAAGCCTCGCTCCGTTGATCCAAATGAGCTCCCTTGTAGAGAATCTACAAACACAAACAAGCACAAAAATTAAATAGCACCTGAAAAGCCAATATAATAAAGCATACTTATCATGATGATCAAGGAATTCATGAAACAAATCACATAAGACAATTTGTTGAGAAAAATAAATATGATTTTATTAACTTAAATGAAAGAAGAACTTTACAACATTATGCCTTGATGCTATACAAGCTCCTCCCAGGGTCCATCAAGAAGTCTCCTCTACTTTGACAAGTTTCACTCTCTTCCCAATGAATCCAAAAGGTATGTGATCTCTCCTCTCAAGCTTAACTAGGAAGTCTCAATTCCAACAACATTTACCCTAAAAAATGTTCAACTTCTAACCTCCCTAAAAACCAGCCCAACGCCTTAATTTATAGTGAAATGGAGGGAAGTTACTAGGTCATCCTTCAAAGGGATAAAGCCCTCATTCAAAGGGATAAGCTCCTCTCATCAAGGGATTAACTCCTTCACTTTTGGGATGCATGAACCACCTAGGAGCGAACCATCCACGTCAAGATTCCTTCTAGAATCATCTAGAAATAACCCAAAATGAGTTTTTGCGCCTTTTTTACTTTCACAGGGGTCTGCACCCACTCCTTTAGAGACAGAGCGGGCAGGTCCGCAGGTAATATGAACAGGGGGTGCGGGACCACAGGCAATAGTGAGAGAAAGTGCAGAACCAGAGCTTTAATGATTTTTAAGGTATTTCTCTCATTTTCAAAGCTTGACATGAAGAGATGAGGTTTGAGACTTGCTTAGGACGACAGTATGAATGATGATAGACCCATACTAACTGCAAATAGTCATGGTGACAATATTTTGTGTAACAGATTGCCCCCTAAAGTGCGAAGTCTATAGTAGATGAGGATTTCATTTATCATCTAAGAAGAGTGAAGTACTTTATCATTTCAAGGATCATCTTGTGGAGAGCGCGGTTGGAACCTGTAAAAACATTCAATGCAAAATATATATATGAGATCATATCATCGCTGAGGTAGGCATTCCCATACTCAGATCAAAACTAACTAGAAAACTAACTACTGCTCTGATATAGGAATGATCTTGTAATACATTACAAGTATAGACACATGTAGACATAGTATGGACATAGCCATCTGTTTATGAATAGTCCACTGTATAATGAATACAAAATTCCTCGCAGTCTGGATGGTGGAAACTAGATCTAGGGTCTTGATTTCTACTTCCCAAAATAGTACGATTCTATCCATGTGAATGAATGTGTCGAAGTCGAACATGGTAGAAACCACTTGATTACCAGTCAATGATGTAAACTATTAACAAGTGTGAGAAAAACCACCATTAATGTCAATGGCTCTCAAAGTACTTAGTACAATCCATGAGATGTGAATACATGTGTTGATGTTGAACATGTCACGGAATCCTTTGATCGAAGGTCAATGATGCAACCTATCGTCGAAGGCGAGAATCCTGCCATTGAGGTAAGCAGATCCCAAGGTACTGACGGTTTCTAGATCATATTTCTAGATAATGAGCTGAAGTTGATAGAAAGCGATCCGTCGTAGGCAAGCCCACAACACGAAATCATAGATCAAGTTTGAAGAAATTTAGTTGCAAGAACTGACTCAGGGATCAAGGAAAATTTTAAGAACCCCCCCTAAATTCACATGTATAATAAATGAGCGAATCTCCATGGTATATAGGAAAAATGGAAGGCGATTTTATCAATAATATGATATGTATATATAATTTTTTGGCGAAACTCTCACCAGGCATGGAAAATATTTTACTAAATTATAAAATCTTGTGTTTATTGAATACACAAATGAAAACATTTCATTTCTTTAAAATATCTTTTGAAATCAAAATTACCGAAATCACATATCGATAGCCTAGTGGGTGTAGGATAAAATTCACCCGTGCCATTCACATAAAGCATGAGAAAAAACCTAATACTATATATAAAACCAAGAAAAATTCAAATTCATCACTTCTAGGGAGCTCGTAACTACCCTGCCAGTACACAAGTATATTCCTATTTGCAATTAGAAAAATTACCCAAATTACAATCTATTTACTCCAGCATATGTTGGAAAGTTATAGAAGGATGACTAGTGCAATCAATCCATTCCTTTTAGCCCTGGATTTGCTTCAGTTTAAAACAGAAGTATACAAATATACTTGTCCAATATCTATGCTTTAACCATTCACCTTAAGATGTTTTTACAATATAATTTCCTAAGTCTATTTAATATCTTCATTATCAAAAAAACCAACCTATATCCACCTTAACTCCACATCTACCACTCTTAGGGGGATGAAATCTATTTATCCCTTTGAGCACTTGGTAGACCCAGAATTAATATGGATCTAAGATGATAGAATTTCCCCTTTAAATAGTCTATGCTCACATGAATACCATGGTATTACCATGGGTCAATACCATGGGTTATCATAAACCTGGAGCTTAAAAATTACTATTAGTAATTTATAAAAATTAATAAAATTAATAGTTGATTTTTATTTTATTTTTCATTTTAACCAAGCTAAAATGTTTAACATACATTAAATTACAACATCCATTTTTACTCTTTATCGGATCAAATATTTTCTCACTCTATGCTAGTTTGCATATCATGATATTTGATACCTCTTGGGAGTTAGTAGATCCAGAGTAAAGATGGGATCCAAAGTAAAGTTGGATCTATGTTGGTTTAACTACCCCATTGAAATAGGCTACATTACAAGTGAATACCATGGGTCAATACCATGTGCCATTTTTATTTTTATTAATACTAATATTAGGGTTAATAATGTTTTTTTGCATGGTATTAATAAAAATCTAGTCCATGGTATTTGTCCCATAGTATTTTTCCCATAAGTTTCACCTAAATATGATGCATTTTTTGAGTGCTCGTAAATATAAGGTGACTTATGGAGTAAATATAAAAAAATGTTTTATTTGTTTACCATACCTCTCGCTTATTTATATTTTTATTAATTTATCATACCTCTTTTACAAATATGGTATTTGCCCCATAGGATTCACTTAAATAAAACCTCTTTCTTGAGCCTTCATAAATAGAACGAGGGTTATGGACTAAATATAAAAAGATGTTTTATTTATTTACCATGCCTCTAGTTTATTTATATTTTTATTTATTTACCATACCTTTTGAGTAAGTATAAAAAGACGTTTTATTTATTTACCATACCTCCACTTTACTTATATTTTTATTTGTTTACACCCTTGCATGTATATAAGGTGACTTATCGAGTAAATATAAAAAATATTTTATTTATTTACCATACCTCTCATTTATTTATATTTTTATTAATTTACCATACCTCTTTTATAAATATGGCATTTGGGCATTTGGACCATAGGATTCACTTAAATAAAACCTATTCTTGAAAATGGGTGAATGGATTCACTTAAATAAAACCTATTCTTGAAAATGGGCGAATGGAAGGTTGTAACTCCTAATTTCAAGGGCTAAATTTACCTTTTTTACCCTCTCCCTTAAAATAAGGTGGGCTATTTGAGGTGATTTGTAAAAATGTACTATGATACAAAATATTCGCCCACTAAAAATTTAGAAACCCTTAATTTCGCGAAAGGTCGAACATTCTCCCCTAAAATTTTCTATGTCAGGGATGGTCAAGATGGATGACAGATATTTTGCAAGTGAATGGTTTATTTTCACTGACCTCTTGAACACATAACGACACAACATATGGTTTGGTGACAATTGACCCAAAGTTAATACCCAGAAACCGGCTGAAGACTTTCAATATGGTTTAATCAACTATTAGGCAAAGGATTTCCCAACCTAGGTGAATAAAAGTGTCGTGTTCAAGAGTGGTTACAAAGTATGACAAATAGGCTCATTTTTCTCTCTTTTCCCCCACCATTTCTGGCAAGTACCTCTTTATTTTTGACAAGCTTGAGGAGGATAACATTTGCATGATTATAAGCTCATCCTTCGGATGAGTCCAACTTAGTTTAAATTCGAACCCTAAGAAGGAGTGGTCCGTTCTTGTTTGTAATTGAACAGGTCCTTTACTGTTAAATTTTAATGAGTCCAGTATAGGAGAAACTCAGTGTTTTTCAATTTTAGAGAGTCTAAAAATACTTAAGAAAACTCTGTGGTTGTCCTTTTTCTTAAATTGTGTCTCCCAAGTCTGAAAAAGTATAAAATAATGCTTGAGAGAACCACTTGATCATTACGACCAAGGAGTACTTTTCGTAGTTAGTGCCTTTGATCCAAAAAAGTAAAAAAGCAATCAATGACATGTCGTTTTATAACCAATATCGAATTTGAAACGACAAAAACCTGATAATCTTTTCATGTTTTTACGATCAGAAAAGGGCTGTAAGTGGACCGTATTTTTAGTTCCGTTTTAACGAGTTAAAAAGAAAAACTCGACAATATTTTCATGTTTTAGGAGTCGGAAAAGAGCTTAAAGGTGACTCTAATGTTTTTTGTCAAAAATGACCGATTTTGCCTGAAAAATCCGTTATCCTGCACAAAAACTCAAACATTACTCATACCTGTTTAAAATGGATAAAAACACTTCAAAAGTTACCTCTTTAAAGTGAAACATAAACAAATTAAAAACTCATTTATTCAAAAAACTTATAAAAAGGACTTTTGTAAATTCATTTTTACCGTTTGAGTTCTTGGTGAGAAAATAGAGCTTTTGGTCAGAAACCTCCCGTGAAGATTGCGGAAAATCCGTCCGTTGGAAGCGAACACCGTCTCCTCCAGGTAATATACATCATCCTACTCTTTCATTTCATCTATTTCAAAGTTGTTTTTAGGTTTTGATTTCATTTTTTAATGGATTTTTAGGTAAAAAATTGCACACGAGGGTCCGCAGGCATAGGACAGGTAACCTGCAGACCCCGACTTTTTCGTAAATGGAAAAAAGTTAGGGGTCCGCACCTACCGTGAAGGAAAAGTGCAGACCCACGCACTGTCTCTAACAGAGAGGGTGCGGTCCCCGCAGCAAGGGTTTTTAAACCTAAATTTCACCAAAAAATTTTGCTTTTAGATATTCTAATTCACCTTTTTGTTGAATGTATAGGATACATCATGCTTGATTGGTGAGAACAGGAGCATGAGGATGTAGATCTTATCGCATAAATCATCAACCTTTGATTGATGCATTGAAGGCATGCAGCTTATACAAATTCCGGTCCATACGTGGCATGAGGCCCAGGTGGACTTTTTGTAGTGGCTAGTAGACAGGGGGAGCATACAGGACTAGTGCTTCTTTATTGGTGGTCACCAGCTCGAAATGGAGCTGAAAGACATTTAATTCTTGACTGGTTTGCCTAAGACAGGTGAACACTTTACTCTATTCGGGACTAGGCTAGGTGGCCAGTCTGTCGATAGCCTTCGGCTAGAGTTTTGCAACGACCAGATTAGAGACAAAGGGATAGATATCAAAACCATATCCCTTCCTGAACTGAAAGTGATTGCGTTTACTGTTACAAGGCTCTGCGGAAGCGAAACACTACATATAGCCACTGGATCCCAAATGCGCATGGCGGTAGACTGCTTTCGAGGCACCATCTTCAACTGGTGCGATGCTGTGTTGGCTAATATAAAAGGCCAACTGACTAGATCAAAGAACGGATAACTGAAGACCTTTGGATATGGTGCTTTAGTCGTGAGCTTTGGTCTGGAGAGGGTCCCAATGTTGGTCCCACAACATCTCTCTGTCGAAGCTGGACTTCTTCGAGAGCCCAAACTGATGCGTTGGGTTGCAGTTATGGCCCATCATCCTGAGGAGGGGGTAGAAGTCGTTCGATTCACTCCTGAGTATTTCCATTAGTTGGGGAACCAAGTTTTTGCTATTCAGGACTTTCCTTACACTGGGGTAGATTTTCGTGGCGACCGAGACATGGCTCTTCCACCAGGAGGGCAATGGGATGACTCAGGTAAAATCATTTTCAACATTTTCTAATTTAATTTTTTTTTGTTTTTATCTCGTCCCAAAATTGATAGTAAAAGTTTCAAATGCAGATGTAGGTCCACGGCGATGAGCCACTCTCCGACCCTATGAGAGGAAACAACCAGCTGCAGCAACACCAACCCCACAGGACGAATACACAGAGACCTTGGCCGAATTGGAGAGCCATCTAGAGCTTTTGACAGCAGACATTCCGAAGACCACCCTAGATGACATTCCTCTTAGGCTACAACGTTATGTGATTGGGGTCCCAAGACCTTTCAGGAGGTTCCTTTGCAAGGTGGCCCGTACAGTGGTTTCTTATCGAGATCATCACTAGTGATAGGATGATCGCCTGTTGTAGACACATATGACATTTTTTTCTTTTTATACTATCATTTTTGCCGATCATAAGGTGTTTTTCAACCTATGATCGAAGACGATGTATATTTGACACACTCCTATGTTATACTATATCACTATTACCGGATTATCTTGTAAAACATGTTATGGAATGTTTTTAAATTTACTTGTATGATTATTGCAAATGTTTACTTAACATTTGAGAAGCAATTGCATCTGCTAATGTATTTAAATATCTTGGAATATGTTGATATTCAATATAGTCAAATTCACATTCCAAGAGATGAACTCTCAAAAATAATCTCAATAACACTGGATTTCTAATGGCATATACTCTATTAAGTTGTAATGCAACGAGTTCAGAATCTAACCTCACTATCAAACTCCGAATCCCAAATGAAATAGATTCAGATAATAACTCAATCACTGCACTATACTCAGCAATGTTGTTCGTTGTTTGATCGAGGCTTACCCCATGTATAGATACCAACTCATCAGAGGGTGAATAGATAACCCAAGCTGCGGAAGAAATGTTCTGTGTATTACGACAAGCACCATTAGCAAAACCAATGTATGTTTGGATAGGCGTCGACATCTGCAATATCAAGAATAAAATCAAGATAAGCAGGAATAATGACAAAAAACGCTCTCTAAGCAAGGAAAATTTTAAGAACCCACCCTAAATTTATATATAATAAATGGGCCAATCTCCATGGTATATAGGAAAAATGGAAGGCGATTTTATCAATAATATAATATGTATATATAATTTTTTGGCGAATCTCTCACCAGGCATGGCGAATATTTTACTCAATTATAAAATCTTGTGTTTATTGAATACACAAATGAAATCATTGCATTTCTTTAAAATATCTTTTGAAATCAAAATTACCGAAATTACATATCAATAACCTAGTGGGTGTAGGATAAAATTCACCCGTGTCATTCATCGAAATCATAAGAAAAAACCTAATACTATATATAAAACCAAGAAAAATTCGAATTCATCACTTCTAGGGACCTCGTAACCACCCTGCCAATACACAAGTATGTTCCTATTTGCAGTTAGAAAAATTACCCAAATTACAATCTGTTTACTCCAGCATATGTTGGAAAGTTATAGAAGGATGACTAGTGCAATCAATCCATTCCTTTTAACCCTGGATTTGTCTCAGTTTAAAACAGCAGTATACAAATATACTTGTCCAATGTCTATGCTTTAACCATTCACCCTAAGATGTTCTTACAATATAATTTCCTAAGTCTATTTAATATCTTCATTATCATGAAAACCAACCTATATCCATCTTAACTCCACATCTACCACTCTTAGGGGGATGAAATCTATTTATCCCTCTGAGCACTTGGTAGACCCAGAATTAAGATGGATCTAAGATGATAGAATTTCCCCTTTAAATAGTCTATGCTCACATGAATACCATGGTATTACCATGGGTCAATACCATGGGTTATCAAAAACCTGGAGCTTAAAAATTACTATTAGTAATTTATAAAAATTAATAAAATTAATAGTTGATTTTTATTTTAACCAAGCCCCGAGAGGGATCAAATATTTTTTCACTCTATGCTAGTTTGCATATCACGATATTTGATACCTCTCGGGGGTTAGTAGATCCAGAGTAAAGATGGATCTATGCTGGTTTAATTCCCCCATTTAAATAGGCTGCATTCCAGGTGAATACCATGTGCCATTTTGGTGAATACCATGGGTCAATACAATGTGTCGTTTTTATTTTTATTAATAATAATGTTTTTTCGCATGGTATTAATAATAATCTAGTCCATGGTATTTGTCCCATAGTATTTTTCCCATAGGTTTCACCTAAATATAACGCATTTTTTGAATTTTAGTAAATATAAGGTGATTTATGGAGTAAATATAAAAAAATGTTTTATTTGGTTACCATACCTCTCGTTTATTTATATTTTTATTATTTTACCATACCTCTTTTACAAATATCGTATTTGGCCCATAGGATTCACTTAAATAAAATCTCTTTCTTGAGCCTTCATAAATAGAACGAGGGTTATGGACTAAATATAAAAAGAGGTTTTATTTATTTACCATACGTCTAGTTTATTTATATTTTTATTTATTTACCATACCTTTTGAGTAAGTATAAAAAGACGTTTTATTTATTTACCCTACCTCCGCTTTACTTATATTTTTATTTGTTTACACCCTTGCAGGTATATAAGGTGACATATGGAGTAAATATAAAAATGTTTTATTTATTTTCCATACCTCTTTTATAAATATGGTATTTGGGCCTTTGGCCCATAGGATTCACTTAAATAAAACCTATTCTTGAAAATGGGCGAATGGAAGGTTGTAACTCCTAATTTCAAGGGCTAAATTTACCTTTTTTACCCTTTCCCTTAAAATAAGGTGGGCTATTTGAGGTGACTTGTAAAAATGTACTATGATACAAAATATTCGCCCACTAAAAATTTAAAACCCCTTAATTTCGCCAAAGGGCAAACATTCGCCCCTAAAATTATCCTTGTCTCTAAGCTAAGCACACTTTTTAATCTGAAACACACCAGCTAGAAAGAAAACTAACCCTAACTAAAAATCTCCAATTCATAGGCCACTTTTGCCAGATTACACTTAAAAACATAAGGACCATGCCACATGGGTATGAATTTTCCAGCGCCTAATTTATCATTTGCTTGATTGTACAATAAGACTAGGTCTCCTTCCGAAAAATTAGGAGGGGTAACATTTCGATCATACTGAGCTTTAATATGTTTGGCATGAGTTTCGATTGTTAATGCAGCATCACGTTGATTCTCATCTAGCTGAGCCAAGTATAACAAAAGTTTTTCCTCTTCGGAAGTGGCTGGAAGTAATTCGATGGCCATTTGCAATGATGAGATTTCACATTCAATAGGTAACACAGCTTCTAGATGATAAACTAGTTGGAAAGGAGTGAAACCGGTCGATGTTTTTACCGAGGTTCGATATGCCCAAAGTGCTGAAAATAGCATGTTATGCCAATTTGACCTATGAATCCCAATGATTTGTCGGATCATGATGACTAGAACTTTGTTGATGGCTTCAACCAGACCATTAGCCTATGGATAATATGGAGTTGAACTGTCATGACGCAAGCCAAGTTGGTCTATAAGTTTAGTCATCATAATGTTTCAAAAATGACGCCTATGATCAGTGATAATCACTTGTGGAACACGAAACCTAGAAATTTTATGATTGAACACGAAAATCACAGTAGTTTTGCCGTCTGCCTCAAATGTAGGCATCGCCTCGGCCCACTTGGTAAAATAATCTACTACAACGATGATATACGCATGCCCCTCGACTGAGTGAGCGTTACATGTAATAAAATCGATACCCCATTTTGCAAAAGGACCAAAGGAAATTATAGGGTGAAGAGGAGCAGGTGGAGCGCGCATATTTCGATCAAAAATTTGGCAGTTGTGGCATTTTCAGACTGCGTTAATACAGTCTTTAAACAGAGACGACCAGAAATAGCCAGCGCGCAAAAACTTTTCGGCTGTGGCAAACCCATACATATGACTGCCACACGCTCCAGAGTGATAGTCATTTAGAACCCTTTCAGCTTCCTCATGAGTTAAACAACGTTGAAAAACAGAGTCCGCACCATGACTATAAAGTGTATCTCCAATAATTTTGAATTGTTGGGACTGGAAACATATTTTTCGACGTTCTGACCTTGAAATTTCTGGCGAAAGGATTGGGTCTAAAGATAAACTATGATATCCCCATACCAAGGATCTAAAGTGTTGATTAGAAAAAAGGATTCGTCCGCAATGGGCTCCTCCGCCACAGTTTCCGTGTCAGCACGCGGGAAGTCACACATTAACTCCGCAAAAACTATAGATTTCTTCAACTTAGACTTTTCAAATTCCAATTCGAACTCCTGCAGGATCACAATCCATTTGGAGTACTTGCCCCCTAGCAATTGTTTGGTCAAAATATAGATCATAAGGTTGCAATCAGAAATTACTGTAGTTTTGCGTAGTAAAATGTAATGACAAAAACGTTCGACAGCTTGAACAGCTGCCAATGCCGATTTCTCCACATGTGAATATTTTAGCTCAGTTGGATTTAAAGTGTGACTAAGGTAATATATCACATGTTCAGTACCAAATTCATCTTCCTGAACGAACACCATTCTGATGGTGGAATGCGAAGCGGCGAGATATAAGAAGTAGTCCTGGTTGTAGTTGGGAGGATGCAATAACGGTGCATGGGTCAACGTGTGTTTTAGTGCATCAAAAGATTTGTCAGCTATCTCATCCCAAAAGAATGGAGTATTCTGTTTCAACAACTGGGTAAAACCCTTTGTGATCTCGGCGTAGTTAGGAATGAATCGACGTAAAAAGTTTGCTTTCCCTTGCCAACTTTGGAGTTGGCGAAGACTTAAAGGAGGAGGAAATTTGACAATAGCTTCAACCTTCGAGGTATCGACGTGAATGTCAACTTTCGAAACAACAAACCCCAGTAACCGACCTGTTTCTATACAGAAAACACACTTGTGTGGATTCAACCTAATTCGATAATGCCTACACCTCATAAAGATTGCTCGTAAATGGATGAGATGATCAGCTCGATGTAATGAATGAGCAGGTAAATCATCGAGGTAGGGTTGCACAATGTGCTTGATGTCATGAAAAGCGTAATACATGGCTCTTTGAAAAGTTGCCCGGGCATTCTTAAGCCCAAAAGGTAATTTGCAATAAGCAAATGTCCCCCATGGAAAAATGAAATCCCTTTTTGGTTGATCAGCAGGTAGAATATTTATTTGATTGTATCCAGAAAAATCATCCATGAATGAGAATATTTCACTGCCGGCACAATCATCAATGATTTGATCGATATAGGGAGTTGGGTAATTGTCTTTTGGACAGGCTCGATTAATGTCCCTATAATCGATACATATTCTTATTGTTCCTTGCCTTTTGTTAACAGGAACAATACTCAATAGCCAATCTGTTAACGAAATTGGATAATTGAAACCTGCTTTAAGTAATTTTACAACTTCTCCTTTAATGGCAGCAACTTTTCACAGGTGGATCTGACGCAAACGTTGCCAGATGGGTTTAGCATTCAGGTAAGTTTTGATTTCATGAACAACAATTGTTGGGTCAATTCCTGGCATTTCCTCATATGACGAGGCAAACATGTCGCGAAATTCTTGAAATAGGGCCTTATATGTTTGAAATTCATTTTCCGTAAAAGAGGCACCTATATGAATGTTTTCAACAATTCCAGGCTTAACCGAAATGTCAATAGGAATAGTTCGAGAAATGTTTCCCAAATTTAACTCAGAATCAGGAAATTTCATTGGATTCTGAGGTTCCTTGACATAATCAGTCGTAAAAATAGATGAAAAATCATTTTCAAAATGATCAATCTCAGGTAAAAACGAAGACCTATGATGAAGATCTTCCCATGGTAAATCATCAACACACAGAATTTCACGAATTTTCTCATCAGTGTGGACAAGTTCAGAAAACATTGTTGAATCTGAGTTTGATGTTGAAAATGATTCTTCATGGACCACATTCATTAAGTCAATTTCAGTTGAAGAAGGGTCGGAAAATGACTGCACGACCTGATACGCAATTTCATATGGACTCAAAGGCATAACATCACCAAATGAATCTATCTCAGATTCGGAAGGTACGATCCAAGGATCGTCATAAACAATAGTGTCTGATGAAATCATATGAATGGTTGCAGTAGAATACGATGCGTTGATAGGAGGAAAAGGAAAAGTTCCTAGTAAACCAGAATCTTTAACTAGTCCTACTCCAACATCCTTATATGGGATAGTTGTTTTGCCGACATGCTGAATACTTTTAGAAGAGGCTGGATCAAATGAAAAGTAAGTTAGCTGGTCTATAGTTACGATCTTTCCATTATGAGGGAACTTTGTAAGTCGAAAGACCGATGAGATAACAGCAGTCATAGCGTAACACCAACTACGACCCAAGAGAAGGTTGTAATCTAGAGGGGCATCAACCACCTCCACATCTAGATTAACAGTTTTGCCTTCAACCCTTATAGGTAAATCCTATATAACGCCAAACGAATGGAACCCATGGCCATCAAAGGCCTTTAGAATCGTCAGGGATTGATTAAGTGTAGGAGAACCAAGCGATCTCCAACACTGGATCGACACAATACACGTTGAGGCTCCTTCATCAATCACAGTCCTACAACAAGGTTTGTTTTTGACTAACAATGGAATCTGGAAAGCCATTTGATGAGGTAAGCGAGGTGTACAATTCTCTAGATAAAAAATTATGAGGTTCGAGTCCTAAACGTCAACAGCTCCTATAGCTGACAATAGCAATTTACGTTGTGCTGGACATGATTGCAGCACTTCCAAAGCTGACATTGCTGAAGGTGAAATAGCCAAATCTTCAACAATGTTATAGTTCCAAGCTGCTCTCGCATGTGGATTGAAAGCTGACTTTCGAAGTATACCCTTGGCGGGCGGTTTGATTACTAAGTCTTGGTTAGGTTTCTCGATCTGTAGTGGATCAGAACTGGGAGTTGAAGTTGATGGGTTCGAATGAGAAGATTTTGCTTCCTTACGACCAACAGGGCTTTTACTGCCATAATCTTGTGATTGAGTCACAATCATAACATGGGACATCATCATTATGGGTTCTTTGGAGGCATTTGAGGAAGAACCTATCATCTTATTGTCTTGACTAGGAAAAGGATCCTTCAAAACAACAGGAGTTTGGGAACCTTTGACGATTTTCGCAACCTCTGCACGATGAGGGCAGTCTCTTGTAAAATGCTCTTCATCACAAATGAGACAAGGATAACGAGGTTTGCGTTTCTCATCAGTTGATTCTGTTTTTTCCGGTTTCTCTTTCGAATTTTTATCTGTTTTATTTTTCTTCTTCCCTTTCTTTTTACCACGGAATTTTGATTTTGCCGTAGATGACTCTATAACATGAATATCAGCAGAAATTTCCGCGGAAGAATCTCCTATCAGGGAATCTGGTAAAGTTATGATAGGAGAAGAATTCTTGGAATATTTCTTCTTACTTTTGGTATTAACCATACCAATCATACCATCAACAGCATGGGACCCTGAAGGAGCTGTAGTTATTTGATTTTGTTTAGGAAGGTCGGGGATTTTCTCGTGTAACGTACCTGACTGCATATAAACTAGGTCAAAGTACTGAGCTTGAGAAATTACTTGCTCCTCAGTAAGGACTCCTGCCTTAGCTACATCCTCAGTGATCTTTGGTAATAAAGATTTTACAAACCATTCAGCTAAGATCTGATCCGGAATAAAAACTTTCACTAAACGCCATTGACGTCTCCATTCATGAATGTGATATGAAATGTAAGTGGACGTTGACTACTTTAATGAAGTTAATAATTCTGTGCCATTGTCATATCTGACTCGCAACTGAAAATGAGCTAAAAATGAAGTAGCTAACTGACTAAAGTTATAAAAAGTGGCTCGCGGTAACTCAATGTACCACTTGGCCACAAGACCAATTAGAGTGCGTTGGAAAATCCTTAAACGGATTGAATCATCTGAAATGGAATTAGACACACACCAGAGGTGATAAGTCATCACATGGTTCGACGGGTCCTCTCCTGATTTTCCATCAAACTTAGGAATATCACTAGGCAACTTATTCGGCATTGGCAGCCAAAATGGAAGATAGTTAATTGGATTGTTCGTAAGGTGCGACAAGTCAGGCAAGTCCAAAGTTGCAATGAATAGTAACTGGCGATTAGGGTCCCTGAAACCCTGGGTCATGAGACCAGCCCCAGGAGGAGGATATCCAGGATAACTCGGAATTGGAATCGCATTTGGGATATTATATCCTCCCGAAAAACGAGGATTAACCAGACTGTACCAGGGTTGTTGAGGTTGCTGATATGTATATCCATGGTACGGTTGATACTGATAAACTGGGTGCTGCACAGCAAGACCGAATTGGTACTGTCCCTAGTACGGTTGATAAGTAAATTGAGTTTGACTTGTGACAATCGTACTTGGACCAGGTTTTCCTAAAGGCATTTGAACCGAAGTCTGAATTGTGGATCCATATTGAGGTAAATATGTCTGAGGAGTTGATACAGGAATAGTAGAAACCAGAGCTGTCGATACTCCAGAAGTAGGTGGGGTAGATTGAACAGATGTTGCAGCAGTTGCAGCAGTCATTTGAGGCAGAGTACGAGGCGTACTAGGCCCAGGCTGAGAAACTACAGAAGGTGCAGAAGTTTGAATAGTAGACTGGACAGGTTGCTGGGGTGAACCAGAAACCAAGGGTTGTCCAGATTGAGATGACAACCGCACATTCGGCTGCAAGATCTGTTGGGATTGAGATGGATCCCACACTAAGTTCATTTCGGGGTAAGGACCCATAGTAGGTTGAGAATATTGAGGACCATAACCGGGTTGAGGGTAGGGTTGATAATTCAAAGGTACATTTCTAGCTCCTTGGACAAATGATTGACCGGAAGGTGGTTGGAAACATTGGGTTGGGTACTGACCTTGAGGTTGATAAGTTTGAGGCACGTACTGATACTGGGGTTGACCTTGAGGTACATATTGATACTGGGGTTGACCTTGAGGTACATATTGATACTGGGGTTGACCTTCATGTACATATTGAGCATGGGGTTGACCTTGAGGAACGTACTGTCCCATAGGTATGTATTGTCCTTGAGGTTGCCCTCCAGGCAGAAATTGGGTACCTTGAGGTTGCCCCCCAGGCAATAATTGAGGACTTTGAGGCTACCCCCAAGGTGGTAACTGGCCACCTTGAGGTTGCGGATTAGGAATAGTACCTGACATCCTAAGAATATCTTCTACACTCAACGGCTTAGTTCCGTTAATACCAGTTAATAACCCTTGTTCAATAGGTTGAGGAGATGCTCCCAAAAAAGTACAAGTAAGTGACTGGTACCCAGAGGGAACAGAAGGACCACTGTATAAAAAGGTTTCTGGAGATTGAGAAAACATGGACGACTGCCTTGACATATTTAACGAAGAATAGTAACCCCTAGGTGTTGGGTGAAAAGGAATGCGAGGTGGTGAAAAACTTAGTCCCGGGTTTTCCAAAAAATTGGTCAATGAAAGATACCAAGTGTTGCTCCTAGGTGGACTGTAAAATATTGATTCACACTCCCTACGTTCTATAGCTAGTTGATTTTCAGGGATAGGTATACCTTCTTCTGGAGTAGCAAGTTCTTCAATAGCAATAAGTCCAGAAGGAAGATTTTGGGTAATGACTCTTTCTAGCGTGGGTGAACCAGGACCACTAGAAGTTGGAGAGGAAAATCCTAATGTTGGAGTAGCAACAAATTCAGTTTTAGGTTCAGATATTTCGGGTTCCTCACCTAAATCACTAGTAGATGAAAAACTACCAGTAACTTCGGAAAATGAAATAGATTGCGGATTATAATCTCTTACTAGAGCTTGATAATCAGGATGTATAACCAATGAAGACTCTCCTTCTTCAAGTGAACCAAATCTACTGTCTCTAGGAGTTACAAGGGCTTGTAGCCCTTTAGGCTGGCTTGGTGAAAACTCAGGAGATTGGCCCCGAAGTCTACGGGACTTCCTCAGTAATTCAACCACGATGAAATATTTTAACTACTTCACACACAAACAAAGAAAAATCTCAATGAAAACCACCTAAAGCCTCTAAAGAACCAAACAATTTTGAATCACATGCCTAAAGAATCTAGGAGGTCAAACCACACACAAACAGTAACTTTCCATACCGAAAACACTAGTTGGTGATGAAATCCAACGTCGCAGAATTCAATACAGAAATGGCGGTTGGAACAGTTACCCCAGCAACCTGCTTAATGAATAGACTGGCACAAGTTTCTCCACTAAACCGTCTCGAGTGAAGAGAACCCCCCAGAAAATCCAAGTGAGTCTAGCCGACGTCTGCTCCAGGTACAGTGGGATCTTCCCTCCACCATCACCTTAGGAAAGAATCCTATAGAATATGGTCACTATGGTTACCAACGGAAACAAATATACCTGGGGAAACAATCTACGGTCCGATACGCACGCAAGGGCAGAGTAACAAGCTCAATCCCCTTGAAGGCTCCTTGACATAATCCATGGTTTACCAACAAGTGACCCCAGGCTCCTCGACAATGGTTAATCCGAGGTTTACCATTTTTAATACGTGAATATCTTGTATCGTTCCCAATGAGGAAGGATTGATTACCCCACTGGTTCAGACACGATCTCGTGCTTATCCTTTAAGAGGAGCTTTCCTAGAGCATAGATGTAACAATTAAATTTTATCTCCTACTGCAAGATACAGCTACTTTTTTGTTTTTACTATCTTGGAGAGTTAATTACTCCCTACTCCAAGATACTAGCCTAAGCTATGTTGGTGATATCGAGCCCTAGAAATAAAAAGATTACTAGATAGATTTTACTTTAAGCATTATTTTTATTGGTTTTTTCTTAAGTCAAAAGGTGCGGAGATGAAACTTATGGTATGAAGACTCGACTCCAAATCACTAAAAAATGCACTTATGATGATAAGCAATATTTTCCCTTCAATGAATTTCTAACTAGGAAAGAGTTGAGAATGCAAATACTTGTAAAAACAAATCTTTTCCTTAACAAACAAATCAAAAGAAGAGATTTTTGTATTTTCCAATACACTAAAAAATGAGACAACTAGTTATGCTCACGAAAATTTCCCTTTTCTTTGAAACACTCAAATACTACAAAAGCAGACTTTTTCAAAAGAGATTTTTTTTATTTTCATAAAACACTCAAAACTATAGAAAAATCTAATCTTGAGATCTATAAATTCTAAAACTATTTGAAGTAAAAGCTTACAAAATTTCCTTTAAAGGATGTTTTACTTAGCTATAAGCAAACTAAGGACTAATTTGTCCAAAATCACAAATCAGTCGAAAAACAACCAATTTTTGTCTTATTTTATAAAAATGAAATCCAAAACTTTTAACACAAGTCTTTTCAAAGTTTCGCAAAGAGAAACACAAGATGGATTCCTCAACAAAAGCAGATTTTACAAAATGGTCAGACTCATAAGAAGGCCACTAAAACCCAAGGTGATCTGATGCTTCTAAGGCTTATAAGCTCTGAGCTACTACAAGACCAAAATGAAAATCAAGTCTGGCAACCAAAACTTCTAGGAATTTCATGTAAAACCCTAATGCCAATGGAATTAATCTAAGAAAAGTTCCTGAAAAGTCACGTGTAGATCTGGGTAGAGGCTAAACACATATAAACAAATCCTAAGCTGACTGAAAGAGAAAATCTTAAGTTTTTCAAAATTTTGATAGGGTCCGCAGGCTCCCAATTTACCAAAGTGCGGGACCATTCTGTGTGTAAAGAAAAAGTGCGGATAGGTCCGCACTGTGTTACAAGCAGAGGGTGCGGTCCTCTCCCAAAAGCATGAAAAAAAAATAATTCAAGATCTACTAAACCTACCCAATCCCACACACATCAAGCCAAAAACAGAAACAAAAACACAGTTTCTCAAGTCAAAGTAATAAACAAGGAAAAAATCAAGTCCCCAGTGGAGTCACCATTTTGTCTCATGGAATGAATCGTTCTTGCGGACAAGACCGACCTCCCTAGTATCTATTGATTTCTAGCAACAGGCAAACCAAACAAATTCTATCTTTCTCTAAATATGCAATTTATAAATAAAAACAAACAATTGTTTTAGGCCTACCTTGGGTCCAATGCAAGTTTGTGGAAGCCTCGCTCAGTTGATCCAAATGAGCTCCCTTGTAGAGAATCTACAAACACAAACAAGCACACAAATTAAATAGCACCTGAAAAACCAATATAATAAAGCATACTTATCATGATGATCAACGAATTCATGAAACAAATCACATCAGACAATTTGTTGAGAAAAATAAATCTGATTATATTAACTTAAATCAAAGAATAACTTTACAACCTTATGCCTTAATGTTGTACAAGCTCCTCCCAGGGTCCATCAAGAAGTCTCCTCTACTTTGAAAAGTTTCACTCTCTTCCCAATGAAGCCAAAAGGTATGTGATCTCTCCTCTCAAGCTTAACTAGGAAGTCTCAATTCCAACAGCATTTACCCTAAAAAATGTTCAGCTTCTAACCTCCCTAGCAACCAGCCCAATGCCTTAATTTATAGTGCAATGGAGGAAAGTTACTAGGTCCTCCTTCAAAGGGATAAAGCCCTCCTTCAAAGGGATAAGCTCCTCTCATCAAGGGATTAGCTCCTTCACTTTTGGGATGCATGAACCACCTAGGAGCGAACCATCCACGTCAAGGTTCCTTCTAGAATCATCTAGAAATAACCCAAAGTTAGTTTTTAAGAATAAACTTGCGCCCTTTTTACTTTCACAGGGGTCCGCACCCACTCCTTTAGAGACAGAGCGGGCAGGTCCACAGGTAATATGAACAGGGGGTGCGGGACCATAGGAAATAGTGAGAGGAAGTGCGGAACCATAACTTTAATGATTTTTAAGGTCTTTCTCTCATTTTCAAAGCTTGACATGAAGAGCTGAGGTTTGAGACTTGCTTAGGAGGGCAGTATGAATGATGATAGACCCATACTGACTGCAAATAGTCATGGTGACAATATTTTGTGTAATAGCGTGGTTTGATGAGGAATGCAAAAAGGCAAGGAGAATGTGGAAAGATTCAAAGAAGGATAACATAAATCTCAAAGCTTACAAGCAAATATTAAGAAATAAAAAGATTGATTTCATGGTTTCGAGGAGAGAAGAATTAATCTTCCTTGGGAAAACAACCCCAAATTATTTTCGAAGGAGCTCCAACCGAGAAAGGTGCAAAATGAAAACAACATTACAACTTCTCAATGGTTCTACTATGAAAGACAACTTTATGAGCAGGATCTCAAGGTTGACCCTCCTCCCTTGGTCAACACTGATACAAAACTCTTCACGGTGCAAGAGGTAGAGACGGGTATCAAGAAGTTGGGTGTTGGAAAAAAAAAAAAATTAACTAAACTCCAGGCTGAGAATCTAAAGTGGGGCTTAAAAATTCTTGCACCTCACATCATAAAAAAAATCAACATCATCATACAATAGGGGTTCCCTATAGATTGGACAAATAGTCTAACAATACCTCTTTTCAAGAGTGGTGACACCAGCAATCCCTTCAATTATAGGACCATAATGATAAACCCCTTGTTTGTAAAGTTATTTGGAAGCATATTAGAAAATAAAATCAACCAGTGGGTAGAAGAAAGAGATAAACATGCTAAACGGAAAGCAAATTTTAGACCTAAACATTCCATAGTTGATCATAGTATAAATTTAAGTTACATCATTGAAAAATTTTGGGAGAAAAAGGAAGAAGTCTTTTGTTGTTTTATTGATTTCAGAAAATCCTTTGACATGATTCCTAGGGACAAGCTTTAGCACATAATGGAGGAACTCGGGGTTCCTAGGCATTTGAGAGCAGTTGTGCATAGGTTTTATGAAGAGGTGAAAGTCAAAATTAGAACTTCAGTGGAATTTTTTGAAAGTTTTAGAACCAATATCGAGATCAAGAAATGTTTCCCACTCCTACACTTTTTTGTTTATATTTCGAGAAGCTTGAAGAGTGGCTAAATTCGCAAGGGAGTGACGATATCCATTTGGGCAAGTTCATTATAAGGCTTCTTTAGTTAGCAGATGACCTTATTCTAATTGCTAAATATGTTCTTGGTTTGCAAGAGCACTTACTTTCCCTTGAGCATTTTTATAGAAGGGTGGGGATGCAAGTCAATATTAGCAAAACGAAAGTAGTTGTTTTCTTTAACAAAAGAAAGAATAACCATCATAAGTTCTACTTTGAAGGAAACATTCTGGAATAACTTGCAGATTACAAATACCTCATAATTGACTTCAACGGAAATCTAAGTTGGGATGGTTGTAGAAAGTAAACAACTTTGTGGGGTTGTAAAGAATTTTATGCTTTTCAAAACAGGTGTAGAGAGACAAAGTTAAGGGACTAGAAAACCATTTTAACTCTTTTTGGGCTTTTAATGATTCCCGTGATTCTCTACAGTTGTAAATTGTGGGTTACTAGTACATCTGAGATATAATGGAAACAAATTGAGAAAATTCAGAAGTGTTTGATTACAAATAAATTCAAAATTAAAAGTGCAGTTCCTTGTGGTATCTTGTTAAGTGAAACAGAGGTTGCTCCTATTGAAGCAATTGCTATGGTGCAATTCATAATGTATTTTAAAAAGATGAGCAAATGGAAGTGAGTAGATGGTCTAAGGTTGTGTTTAATGACATATTGTGCAAAAGAAAGAAGCCTTGGATGTGGAAAAATAATAAATTGTTTACTAAATATGGTGTCTTCTTGAGCACGTGTCCCATAAACAGTAAAGAGATAAAACTATTGTTATGGATAAGTTCCACAAACGTACTTGGGAGAAGGAGCTACGCAGAAATAAGAAGTATTATATTGAAGAGTTTAATCTCACTCATAATCATCAACAAAAAAACATACATAGAGCCAATATTTCTTGGAGAGCCAAAATGAGTATTGATCAATTAAGGACTAATTCTCATGAACTCCATTGTGAAATAAGGAACTAGAAAAGGCCAAAAGAAATGTGGGAGGAAAGAGTATGTATTTTTTGCTCTTCTAGAAAAATGGAAATAGAAAAACATTTCATTCTAGAAAGTGAGGCCTTCAAACAAAATGGGGAAAGTTATTCAGATATTATGGCAGCTAGCTCAAGAAATGTGGGAGGAAAGAGTATGTATTTTTTCTCTTCTGGAAAATTGGAAATAGAAAAACATTTCATTTTAGAATGTGAGGCATTCAAAGACATTGGGGAAAGTCAAGAAATGTGGGAGGAAAGAGCATGTATTTTTTTCTCTTCTGGAGAAGTGGAAATAGAAAAACATTTCATTTTAGAATGTGAGACATTCAAAGGTGACGGGGAAAGTTATTTAGATATTATGGGAGCTAGCTCTTGGGATAATCTATTTAGCGAGGAGTTTGTCAAGAAGTTGGGAGCGTTTATTATGAGACTTCACAAGGAAAAGTGTAACTCCCTGTGGTCATCGAGAGACCGAGCACGCGCTCCACCTACTCCAAAAATCGACTAAGTCATAAAAGGCAACCACGAGCGACAAAGGCAAGGTGTGCGCGCGGATAGAAGTGGCACTCATGGATATATAGGGCAAGTCGATGGGAGCGACTTGCTAACAAGCCGACCATGGTGCGATGATGATTAATGATCAAGCCGACTTGTGGATTGATCATGGACGCGTCGGTTGGGAGATTGTGGTAGGGTCGGCCGAAGGCATGACCGCCACACGTTGAAGGGTATAAACTCGTGGAGGAGTTGGTCATTTTGACCATCAATCTTCGCTCATCTTCTATCGCTCTAGCAAGAAGTGCAAGTTGGTAAAGGCTGCAGCTCAAGGCGCAAGGGATGCGCCCGCTAGCCGGGCAGTAGGCACAATTGCACGACAAGTTGGAGGGCGGTTGGAGGTGTGGGTGGAGGGCGTACTAAGGCGCCTGCCCGCCGGGTGATGTGAAGGAGTTTCGGTTGTGGTGTGTGCGGGTGTGCACAGGCGCACCCACCCGTTCGGGCAAAGGAACTCGTATTGTATACTTGGGTGAGGTCGAGGTGTGACCACCATGCGCTCTTGCACGGGTGGGCGCCCGACTCAAGTATGAATGCTGGTTGAGCCCAGCTCCCGATCATTGTACAAAAACTCTTCTTATATAATAAAAGATTATCTTGCATATGATGATGTTCAAAGCTGCTGTTTTATTATGTTGTTATTAATGGTTTCCGCACATTAATAATATAATTCATGTTTATAATGAATGTTAATGCGTAGTTCGCAAAGTAGGCTAAAAATGGAATGTTGGTTACTTAGGCGGTGCCGCACCCAACTGATTTAAGGAAAAAATAATTGGGGGCGTGACGGGTGGTATCAGAGTAGGTTCACGATGAGTGAAGCTGGTGTATGATGAAGATGATACACATCCGCACTTCGTGACAGGTGATATCAGAGCAGGTTCACAGGTGGTGAATCCATTGCTTGATGAACGTAGAGAACACACATGTATGCAGGGAAAAGTTATGGAGAAATCGTGGATTAACAGTCTGGGTTTCGTGGACTTGATGGTTCATGGCAAGACCATTCAAGCTCTGGTGGACACGGGGGCCACTCATAACTTCATGATGATACGGTTAGCAAAAGAGGCTGGACTGATGATCTTCCCATCGAATGTGGAAGTCAAGGCAGTGAACTCTAGAGCTAAAGTGGTGGGTTTGGCACACAAAGTGCCTGTGCAGATAAAAGACTGGAAGGGTCAGTTGGACTTCACAGTGATGGAGATGAATGACTTTGATATGATACTCGGACAAGATTTCTTGAAGGGCAACAAGGCTATTGTTGTCCCCTTCTATGATGAGGTGGTGCTGGTTGGACAGTCACAAACTTGGACTTTGCCCACTCATAGGCAAAGGAGGGAAGTCAAGGTGCAGCATGTTTCTGCACTAAGTTTGGAGAAGGCTATGAAGGAATCAAATATGGAGACATATGTGGTGATGTTCAAGGGAGTCGAAGGTGATGGAGTTGGGATGCCTGTTCCAGCCGAGATTTATGAGGTGCTGACCAAATATGCAAATTTGATGCCTGATGAGCTACCAAAGAAGCTTCCACCAAGGCGTGTAGTGGACCATAGGATTGAGCTCGAGCCAGGAAAGAAACCCCCGGCTAAAGCACCTTATCGGTTGTCAGGACCTGAGTTGGAGGAATTGAAATGACAGCTAAAGGAGTTAGCTAATGCAGGTTTCATTAGACCTTCAAGGTCCCCTTATAGAGCTCTGGCATTGTTCCAGCGGAAGAAGGATTCGAATGAGCTACGGGTGTGCTGTGATTACCGTGCACTGAACAAGCAGACGGTAAGGAACAGGTATCCTTTGCCATTGGCTGTTGATTACTTTGACAAACTTGCGAAAACCCGAGTTTTTTCCAAGCTGGACTTGAGGCATGGGTATTATCAGGTGCGGATAGCTGAAGGAGACGAGAAGAATACCGTGATAGTAACAAGGTATGGTATCTTTGAGTTCCTTGTTATCCCATTCGGGTTTTGTAATGCTCCTGCTATGTTTTGCACCTTGATGAATGATGTCCTACGACCATACATGGATTCGTTCGTAGTAGTATACTTGGACGATATAGTGGTGTTCAGTGACAACATGGAGGATCATAAGAAGCACTTGGCGTTGGTGTTCGAGGCACTGAGGGAAAATCAGTTGTTCTTGAAGAAGTCTAAGTGTGTGTTCGCTCAGACCGAGATTCCATTCCATGGGCATATTTTTGTTCAAGGATACATACGGATGGAGCCGAGCAGATTGAAGGCGATTGAGGACTGGGTTGAACCAAAGAATGTCCATGAGATGAGGGTGTTTTTGGGCATGACCAACTACCAACAGATGTTTGTAGAGGGGTACTCCAAGGTAACATCATCACTGACAGACCTATTGAAGAAAGAAAAGAGGTGGAGTTGGATGGATAAATGTCAAAAGGCATTTGATGATTTCAAGAAGAGGATGGTTACAGCACAGATACTGAAGTTTCCTGACTTCGAGAGACCATTTGAGGTGCACACTGATGCTTCAGATTTTTCCATAGGAGGGGTTCTTATGCAGGATGGGCATCCAGTGGCGTACGAGAGTCGGAAGTTATAGGATAGAGAATGAAGGTGTCTGGTTCATGAGAAGGAGATGACTGCAATCTTTCACTATCATCATGTGTGGAGGCATTCCCTGATTGGGAAGCCGTTTGTTGTCAAGACTGACAACATTGCAGCAAGTTATTTTGCATCACAACCGAAGCTTTCTGCAAAGCAATCTCGTTGTCAGGACTTCTTGGCAGAATTTGACATGACTATCGAGTATAGACAAGGAAGGCACAATGCGGTAGCAGATGCCCTTAGTAGGAAGGGACAACTTGCAGCATTGGAAGGTGAAGACTGGGTAGCTAGGAGTAGGAGTCGAGTTCAGATGTTAGAAGATATGCAGAATAAGCTCAAGGAAAGTATTGAAACCGATACTTTGGTGCAGAATATAGTGAAGCAGATAAAGGAGGGGAAGACATGAAAGTTCTTTCTACAAGATGGGTTCTTGTTCTTTGGAAACCGACTCTATGTTCCAAAGTCATCTGGGCTCAGGAGGCACCTTTTGAAGGAATGCCATGTCTCGCCATGGGCTAGCCACCCAAGGATGCATCATTCTTTGGCATTGTTGGAGAGAGGATTCTTTTGGGAGAAGATGCGGGAGGATGTAGAGGAGTATGTACATATGTGCATCATTTGTCAGCAGGACAAATCGGATACTCAAAGACAAGTAGGATTGTTGCATCCTTTACAGATTCCTGAGAGGCCATGGATGAGTATCTCGATGGACTTCATCACTTAGTTGCCATAGGTTCGGGGGTATAATGGGATCATGGTCGTGGTTGATTGTTTTTCCAAGTATGTTGTCTTTGTTCCTACAAAGATGCCTTGTGGAGCCGAGCGGACTGCGGAATTGTTCTTTAAGAACATAGTGAAGTATTGGGGGATGCCATTAAGCATCGTGTCGGATAGAGATCCGCGTTTTACAGGCAGATTTTGGACCACATTTTTCAAGTTAGTCAGGACAGAGTTGTTGATGAGTTCGAGTTACCATCCGCAGACAGATGGACAGACCGAGAGGATCAACGCATTGCTGGAGGACTACTTGAGACATTATGTGACGGCTGATCAGAAGAATTGGCCTGAACTCTTAGATATTGCTCAGTTTAGCTACAATATTGAAAAGAGTTCTGCGATAGGGTATAGTCCATTTGAGTTAGTGAATGGGAGATGCCGGTTTCACTGCATACTGTAGTGACAGGAGGTTTCTTGAGAAGTCCTCATGCGAAGAAGTTCCTGAAGGCTTGTGATGAGACCTTGGAGTTAGCACGGTTGCGCTTGCACGAAGCTGCAAGTAGAATGAAGAAATATGCTGATCGTGGAAGACGAGATGTGCACTTCAGTGTGGGAGATATGGTGTTTCTCAGGATTACTGGGGAGCAGTTTCAGCCAGCCAAGGGGACTGCCAGCAAACTGACACGGAAGTATGAGGGACCATTCCGAGTGAAGAAGAGAGTGGGGGAAGTTGCTTATGTGTTGGAGCTTCCACACCATATGCACATGAAGCATCCATATTTTCACATGAGTCAATTGAAGAGATGCAGACTTGATGTTGATCATCCAGAGAGAGCTAAACCGCCGAGAGGACTAGTCGGGATTGTGGACAAGCTAGGACTAGAGTTGGATAAGATCTTGAGCTATAGAGCTATAGGGATTGGTTGCCACATGAAACGAGAGTATGTTGTGAGATGGAAGAATTCACCGAAAGAGGAAAGCTGGGAATCAGAGGACTTGCTTTGGAGATGGAAGAAGAAGATTGCAAAGTATGAACGGAAGATACTGAGGCAGTCGGGATTGTCGAGGGCAACAATGATTTCGAGTGGGGGAGGTTGTAACGCCCTGCGGTCATCGAGCGACAGGGCGCCCTCTCTAGCTGCTCCAAAAATCGACTAAATCTTAAAAGGCAATCGCGAGCGACCAAGGCAAGGCATGCGCGCGGATAGAAGTGGCACTCGTGGATATATAGGGCAAGTCGATGGGAGCGACTTGCTAACAAGCCGACCATGGTGTGATGATGATTAATGAGCAAGCTGACTTGTGGATTGATCATGGACGTGTCGGTTGGGAGATTGTGGTAGGGTCGGCCGAAGGCATGACCGCCACACGTTGAAGGGTATAAACTCATGGAGGAGTTGGTCATTTGGACCATCAATCTTCGCTCATCTTCTATCGCTCTAGCAAGAAGTGCGAGTTGGTAAAGGCCGCAGCTCAAGGCGCAAGGGATGCGCCCGCTAGCCGGGCAGTAGGCACGATCGCACGACGAGTTGGAGGGCAGTTGGAGGTGTGGGTGAAAGGCGTACTAAGGCCCCTGCCCGCCGGGTGATGTGAAGGAGTTTCGGTTATGGTGTGTGTGGGTGAGCACGGGCGCGCCCGCCCATTCAGGCAAAGGAACTCGTATTGTATACTTGGGTGAGGTCGAGGTGTGACCACCGTGCGCTCTTGCACGGGTGGACGCCCGACTCGGGTATGAACACCGGTTGAGCCTAGCTCGCGGTCATTGTACAAAAACTCTTCTTATATAATAAAAGATTATCTTGCATATGATGATGTTCAAAGCTGTTGTTTTATTATGTTGTTATTAATGGTTTCTGCACATTAATAATATAATTCATGTTTATAATAAATGTTAAGGCGTAGTTCGCAAAGTAGGCTAACAATGGAGAATGTTGGTTACTTAAGCGGTGTCGCACCCGGCCAATTTAAGGAAAAAAGAATTGGGGGCGTGACAAAAAGGGTCGAATACAAGAACCAGATGGAGAAGCAATCTGTCCCATAAACTATTTTTAGCCTCATAAACGTTAAAATAATTTCATTTCATTATAACAAAATTACTTAGAAACTATTTATTCTACAACCATATAAAAACATGATCATATATTTAACCATATATTGAATAATAATTCAAAGTTCAATATATAAGATATGAATATTTATTTTTAATATAAATAAAAATAATTAATATAACATTTTTATAAAATAATTTGTTAGAAAAATGAAATAGAAAGAAAAGAAATTACGTTTGGAAAATATAAATTGTACTTAACATACTATTACAAAATAATTGAAAATGATAAATATTATTTTAAAAGGAATATTTTGGATCATAATCGATTATTAAATGGAAAGATTACACTATCACTTACAAAATATCAATCAATCATATAAGCTATAATTATAATAAATTTTATATTGATTTTTAAAGAGGAATAATTAGTTAACATTTAAATTAATTTAAAATAATATAAATTGTTTTTTAATATAATAATAATATATTATAAATTAATTAATAAAAATTAAAATTAATAAAAAAATTATATATAAAATAGTATATACGGTAAAAAATAACGACATTCCCAAATAATATGTTCATGTGTACAGAAGCACTCTATTCCCAGCTTAAAAGCATATTGCTCATCCAAAGCACACTCCAAAATAATATGAAAAAATAATATTTTCATGTGCACCCAACATTTTATTTCCAACTTACAATTAATTAAAAAGGATATTTAAGATAATAAAAAAGTTTCTATTTTCCTCCATAAAGTAAAGAGAATTTTATTTCTCTCGAGAAGATTCAAAATATATAATTTTTCATATGTTTTTAAAACATTTTCTGTTAATTACTTCCATTTGAAAACACATACAAGCTTGATAACCTCGTAAGTACAGAATCAGGTAACAAGTCACTTTCCATAAATTTAAAAACAAAAAAACTAGTATTTAAACATGGTACTTCATAGTTTATTCCTCCCAATGAAAATAAACTTAAACTAATTACATTTGACATGAAGATTTTTTTTCATTTGGAAAAGTCCATTGCACTAGAATAAGAAATGGACTGAATGATCACATGCCTACATCTGAGCATCCAAACGACCTCCCTGAACGTCCAAACGATTTGATAGATTAAGACCCTATAAATTAAACACCGTTAGCATTATATAGTCATAAAAATTAAATAGTTAGTAACTGCACATAAGTATTAATGATAAGTATTTTTCTACATTTCATGTTTTTAAAATTTAAAAACATGAAAGGTAGATTCATAAAATGATAAGTATTTGTTTGATGTTTCTAGATTCATTGTGTAGTGGTGTAATTGGATGCATAGAAGTCTCCACTCACTCAAACCAAAAATTCTTATATATTAATTTTATGTCTAACCAGATTAATTGTAAGAGACGATTCCAGGCAACCAGAATTTTGTCTTGATTGTTTGGAAAACTCCTAACACTTTTAAGCAAAATCAAATACAAACACAGCAAGTAAAGTTGCGACACTGAAATCCAGTCAATGCAAAACTCCATATATTCAAAATTTGTCACCGGGTACTCATAGGTATGGTGAAATAAATTAACTTTGCCTTTAATAAGAATTTCAGATATAGCAGACTGGGCGTTAACTGCAACTTAAAAGACTAGCCGTTTCAGAGGCATACTAGCCGTTTCAGAGGCATAATTTCGAATACATGAAACAAAAAAAAAAAAATAGATAGTCCTCACTGAAATCTCCCTCGAAGGTTGTATATTAAGAAGAATGTTCGGTCGAGATGAAATTTTTTCATTTCATTTAAAAGCAGAAACTGTAAAATTATTTGGAAATAATTAATTGAAATATTTTAAAATTTCAAACTATCATAATTTTTATTATCTAATAAATATTATTATATCATTGGGCTAAATTGAATTAATTTGCAATGCATTGTAACCATTTCACATAAATTTAATTAACTAGATAAAAAGATTAATATTATATTAAAATTTTAAAAATAACTTTGTTTCTTATAATTTATTACATGTGTTATAACTTGAAACTAAATTAAATTAAAATTGATGAGAGTGTATTCTATGATCAATATCCATCTATCTTCACCATGGAATTACCAAACCTTGAGAGATCAAATCTCTTGAGATACAAACATTATTTAGTGTATAAAATTTGAAAAAAAATTGAACATAAAGCAATTTGATCCATCTACGAGCTTAATTTAAATTACATTTTTTTAATGTATAAATAGATTCAATGTCTTGAAAATTTAAGACCAGAATATTTTAACCATAAAAAAAAAACAACTATTTTTTTCAATCTTATATATATATATATAAATATATATATATATATATATATATATATATATAGATAGAGTGATGATCACGTTTAACGTCCACTAAGACCAATGTGGGTTATCGGACCTTAAGAAGAAAAGGAATCTAGATGTGATTCTTCAAAATATTATTTCTATGATCAAAAATAAGGGAAAGAAGCACTCCAATATTACTATAGTTGGGCTGACTTAACAAGTCATGAAGACGGGAAGTGTGGCAAATGTTAGGGAAATGAGAGAGGATGTGAGTAAGAGTTACGCGATCTTCAACCTTCTTTGTATCAAGAAAATGTACACACTTTTTGTTTTCATTTTATTGTTAGATTAAAAAATTTAAGTTGTTTTCTATGTTTTCCATTCTCACAAAGGTTATTTTTTTGTTGGAAGCAGAATCTGCTCACCTCTAACCAATGTAGAAGAATGGACTCTGATTCTTTTATGGAAAGAAATGATACAACCAATGTTCCAATTGGATCACATCGTCACCAGCCTATACTTGTATGTGGTAGAGAAAACGAAAGTGCTCCCTATCATTTTAGCAGAGAGATGGTCCAGGTCCATAAAAACTTTCAGTCTAGGATTGACAGTTTGTATGTTGTACATATGTTCCAAGTGTGCAATGAATGTTATCTTGGTATACAAGTTGTGAGATGGCATGTGTTATTGTCGTATCTTCATCCCTCCATCAATGATCAAATTCTCTTGTTGCATTACATGTTAGGTGTCTCATACGATCAGCTACATTCCATTAGGATCATGGATCATCTGATTTTAGGGGCATATTATACATTTTCCCTCATGCTCTTTACCTGCTGGCCCATTTTCATACATCTAGATCATCTGCAGTCATTTTTTGTCCTTAAATCCGCAAAAGTCATTGTTAGGGTTTTAGGTCTCACTAGGTCTAGGGTTTCGTCAATAAGGTATTGAAAATGCTCAATAATGGTCAAGAGGCGCATGAGGAGGTCAAATAAAGTCTCAGCAAAAATAATTTCAATAATCACATGCTCAGTGATTGATTTTTCCTCAAACCCCTTTGTTGAGGAAAAACAGAGTTTTTATATGTTTCATGTAATAAATTTCATGCAATTTCATTTTGTCAAATGTAATAATTTCAGAAGAAGCCTTGGTCACTTTGCCAAGCCTCTGCTACCTTAGTTCCTGCAAAAGAAACAAAATGCCAAAGTATTTAGTCCATCAAAGGCAAACATAAAGCAAACTGCCCAAAACAGAGTTTCAAAAAGCAAGTGAAAATCAAACATTAGCAAAGTGGGTTTTCTTGAATGAAAAATTAAAATCCATGGTTATATAAAGTTTTTTTAAATCAAAGGAGGTTCATTTGTGTCCACAAAGTGAAGAGAGCAAGTGCATTACAATTTTTAAAGGCTAAGAGAGTGATTTTATGTTTGAAGGGTGAAAATCGGTGGCGCAATGAACCAGGGTTAGAGCGTGCATCCATCCAGCATGGCGCACCGGGCAGTAATTTGCAGTGTACTTTTATAATGGGTGCAACGGACCAAGATAGCACGGCGCACCTATGAGGTGGCAGGGCGCACACGTTTCCAAAGCCTGAAATTTCTCATATCTCCCTCCAAAGGTTGTCAAATTGTAAATTCCTCATCCTACAACTAAGTTGAGACCCCCTCATTGGCCAATGAATGAGTTTTCCTTAGTATTTATGGTAATTCAATAGGGGAATATTGAAACCCTAGCTCCTTGCATTGCTTGTTAAAAAACACTGCCTAGGGTTTACAAAGTGCATTTTTGCTGCTAAATTCCCCCCCTACCATTTTCACTCCCTCACTCCCTTACTTCATTCTCTCCCTCCCTTGTCATTCATATTTACCTATTCCCTATTCCCCATATCCCTAATATTACTAACACTAAATCCCTAATCCCACTATCTCAAACCCTAGTCAAATACGCCCAAACCCTAATTGTTATTACCAAACCCTAAATATCAACCCTTAAACCCTTCTATTCCCCAAAAACCTATCAACATCATTCCCAACCTCTCATACACAGTCCCTACACATTCCCCCTATAGTCCCCCATACATTCATATCTTTGGCAGCAAAAACCTATTGACACCATAAAATCTCTTCATACTCATCTAAGAAATTTCAAACAATTGCAAACATAGAGTCAGATTCTTCCTATGACAGAAATGAGGAAATAGTCAGTGATTCTTCTAAATAAATGCATGCACCAAGGAGACCTCACAAGAGTGGGAAACATAACCGGAATGAGCCTACTTCACTTACCGAGCTGTTGACCTGTCCTCTTGCTATCACATGCTTCCAACATCAATCTTGTTTCCAATTTTGTGAGATGGTGGCAAGAGTTAAATACCATCATGAGCTTGCCCGACTATTTGTACTCCATCTTCACAATGGTCAAGTCAATTTGGCAGGTGTGACATTCACCTTGACACCTGAGCCTATATCTCAAGCAACCGGTATTCCAAATGTCGGTGAGCAGTGGAATAAGGGGCAGATGGTGGACAAGAAACAGTATGAGCCTTATATCAAGGCTAGTTTCTAGAGGCAGATTAGTAGAGTTTTCCCTTTTAGGTACCTTCAAGACACATATCCATCCTTGATGAAACTCATAATTAATATTTCAACTGTGAGGGCTGATTTTCTTGCCTATATGCCTACCACATCATATTGTTGATGCACTTGACTAGGGTGAGAATGATGAACCTCCCCTATTTTATTTGCCAGAATATTGAGAAGATTACCACCTTGGTTCAAAGGAAGCCTCCTCATCAACAGTATAATAGCATCTATCACTTTGCACTAATCAAAATTGTGGTTTTGCATCAGCTTAGTCTACTGATTGTTTCATGGGAGGATTTCACTGCACATGAGGTCTTTACAGGTCCACAAGTTCCCCCATCAATTTTTCATGAGGAAGGAGAGCCTTCACATCAGCTAGAGGTGCATGAGACACAAACCACTAGTGTGCCAGTGTTTGTTACATACCAAAAGGGCACAAGGAGATTGTTTGCAGCAACAAAATGAGTACTATCTCCACCCGGGGTGGAAGGGGTCTCGTTTCCTTCAACAACAAAGTAGGTATAGGACAAGGGTAAGTAGACACTACATGATGAGGGGCCTTCAGGAGGACAAGAGACAGATTTCATTCTTATTGAGGATGATGACACCAATTTGGGCTCCCAAAGCTCAAAGCTCAAGGAGATCATTGAGGAACAACAAGCTGACTTTCATGATTTGTCTCTCAACCTGGAAAGAGCCAAGTGGATAATCAAATATCTGGAGAAAAGGAACAAACAGCTAGAGGATCAGCAAACCATCATGGAGCTTCAAAACATAAGAGAAAACTGCCAAGCTGTTAAGAGGAGGAAAATCAAGTTGACACCACTTGAACAAGAAATTGATGTTGATCGTGAATCTTGGTTTGAGAGGGTAAATATGCACTTGGAAAAGATGCTAGAGAATTCCAACAGAGAGAAAATGATGTTGAGGCACATGGCCTACCACTACTTGGCGAGAAACAAGTTGTACAAAGAAAGAATTAGGATTTTGAAGGCCAGGTTGAAGAAAGCATCGAGGAAGCGAAAAGGGCAAGATAGACTCCAGATCTTGGTTGAGGCTCCGTTAGCCCAACACAAAACTTGATGAAGGACACTCAGCCCAGATTTCAAGAAATTTTGGAAATGTTTTGCAAATTTTGAATTTTTGGCCCAAAAAACAGCTTTTTTTGCCTGGTGTGCCGCCCCACCTAGCACGTGCTTTTGCTAGGGACCTCCTTTGGAGGAAAACTCAGCATTTGTGGATTCCTCATGGAAAAATATGAATTCCCTCACATGGCCAAGAAATTTTGACAAGTTTTGAGCTTCCAAAAGGGTCAAAAACACCCCAAAAATGACCTTTCTACCCCTTTTTGGCCACACAGCAAGCAGTGTTGGGAGAACTCATTTTTGAAGGGGCAAATGGATGCTAAATTTAGAAATTCCACTTGTTCTGGAAAGTAGACAGGCATACCTTTCCAACAATCCCACTTGTAGTAAATTTGGTGCGTGATACGGCCTCCAAAATCAGATCCAAATTAGCGTAGTGCACAGGGACAGAAGTGCGGCGCAAAAGATGAAATTTTGTCATTTTGGTCAAAAAACTCTGTTTTTTTGCCTAGTTTCTTCAGATTTTGACTCTTCTCTTTCTAATAGTCAAACTCATGATGTAATTTGATGTGACTTGATGGATTATTATGTAAATATGTTAAATTTTTACTCATAGAGATAGATTCATCCATGAAAAGGTAGTTTGCAACTGAATGAATCAGTTTCCTAGTTTTTAGACGCAAGTTGTTCCATTGCCTACTTTCTAGTTCTCAGTTTATATCTTGTTGAAACAGCTCCTAAACTTATGAACTTCACCCCTAAAGGCTAGGATGAGTTGTTTGTTGCCTATATCTATTAGCTTTTAAGTCATTGGCAAAGGTTGGACTCTTGTGAATGCTTTGAGCATTATTGTACACTCATATCGATAGTTTGGCAAAGGAATAGATCAGGGTTTGCAACACTTTATGGGATTCTTGTGGCAACTTGATTTGGTATTGTGTTTCCTTCTTTAATTGCAAGTTTACATGTGTTTTATGTATGCGATTATCTCTCTATGTTCTTCTTAACTAAATGAAACAAGGATAAAGGTAGAATTCATTGATATTTGCAGTGCTCTACCTAGGGTTTGTTTAGTTATTTATATTTTCAGCTATTTGAAGAGGATCCCTGAGACTTTCATGCCCTCTTCAACTCCTCATCAGCCTAAAAGCTCTCCATCTCATTCAATTTTAAGTACCAAAACATTTGCATACCTCGCCCCATAGATATCTTTGCAAAACTCAGTCCATTCCCCAGACCCAAATCTGCCTTTCACATTTGAGGCAGCAAAACATCATCAAATTCATTCAAAACTCTTCTGAACACATACCTAGCCTAAAATCAGTCTTTACATCAGTCATCTCAAGCCTCATTGATCATATTTTACTGAGATTGATAAGGAGAGAGCCCTCTCCTGACGTGGTAGGGATAGCTACCAGGTTAAGCGTGGTTTGATGTTACCCTAGATTCTGCCTTTCTCAGCCTGAGGTAGATTTAGGCTCTAACATAGTGACAGCCATACTAGGAAAGATAATATTTGTTTGTTAGTGTTCTTTGTTTTATAAACACAGACGGAGCCTGAAGTTAGGCCAAGTAGCCTTCTAACTGCAGATTGCTTTGCAAGTGCATAAGTAGATAAAAGTTGCTCCAGTCAATCTCTTGTCTAGTCTTATAAACGGAACATCTAACTTGCAAATTGCCCCAGTACATCAAATAATTCTAGACTATTGGATGATAAGTTTAGAATTTGATATTTTGAACAAGTTGATAATGTCCATTTGATTTTTGGGAATAATTCAACACACTGGCTTCCAAAAGGTACACCAGACCAAATCCTGATCCTGATCCATCTCCTGTGTATGAAAATCCAAATCTTATTCTAAGAATTCTTCGCCAAGAAAGTTCTATGATTCCTGTGTTTAGATTTCATTCATGCTCAGTTGTTTTTGAATTTCTTAAAGATCTTGAGTTTGATGAACATTTTGATTTGTCGTTGTTTGAGACTAAATCTGAAATTGTTGTTGGTTCTACTGTCCTAAATCCAGAGTTTGTCAAAGACCTTGAAACTAAAAGGGAAAATAGATCAATTGACATTTATATATTGAATCTTCAGACTTCCATTGTGGCTTCAAATATTCCCGAGTTTTTAGAATCCGCATCAACAACTCTTGGTTCATCCGCTCTTGCAACTGGTTCAGAAATTCCTACCGAACCTCCTTTCATTCCCACCGTTCCCGTGCAGCCTTCCATCTTTGATCAGAAATCTGTAGTGTTGTGACCTCCATCCACTCCTTCTACACCTCAAACATCAAAAATTTCTTCACCGCCTTAAACACGTCATACACTGGCCACATCAACTACCCCAACTCCTCCTACATCCCCGAGGCCAGTTGTAAATCCACCTAGAGCAATGGCTACCCAATTTGCACCTCTTGTGTTGCCTCAAAACTTGGATGCCATGCCCGCTGACTACCAAAGAAAAATCCCATTGTTTAATGGTACTCCTCAAAGTATCATAGCTCAGCAGCATGTTGATAGGATGACAGATTTCTTTGACCTTCATGAGATTGATGCCGAAAAGGTGACTATGAGACTATTTGTGCAAATTTTTGGAGGTGAAGTGCGGAATTGGTTCAAAGCTTTGCCAGCTGCAAGTATCACTACATTGGCTAATCTTCAGAGACAATTCTTGGATCGCTGGGAAGTAAATAAAAACCCTCTTCAAATCCTTTCCGAATATGAGAACATCAAGAGGAATGTTGGTGAGAGTGTCCAAGATTATTGTATTAGATTTAATTCTGTTTACAATGCAATTCCTACTAATATAAAGCCACCTATGGGATTGGCATTGATTAAATTTCCTGATGGCTTCAATCCTAATATGGCCTATCAATTGAGAGAAAGAGATCCACACACATTAGAAGATATGCAAAAAATTGCAGTTAGCGTTGAGGCAAATTTACTTACTAAGAGAGCTAGGACAAAGGCCGAGAAAAAGGTGACTATTAAGGAAGAAGCTTCCACTTCAGACCAAGTGCTCTGTAAGATTGAGAAAATGTTTGACAGATTAACCATTGATAAGCCTGAAGCACAATTCAAAAATCCAAACTTTCATGGTTAGCAGCAACCACAATTCAGAATCAAGCAATGAGAGCAAAGAGCACAAGACCAAGCGGCACAGTAGCAGGTAAAGACACCCCTACAGTAGAATTTTGTACATGGTCTAGAATCAGATGATGAGGAGAACGTAATTGGAGAGGAGAATCATTCCTTTACACCTGTTGATATGCCAATTTTTATTACCGAAGATGAGGAGTTTTCAAAAATCCCAGCTGTACAAAGGAATGAAGATTTCATCTTGGCAAATGACACAATTCTTGAAGAAGAGTCTGATGAATATCAGAGGGGATACATGACTGCTTTTACAGCCCAGCAGTGACAATATTCACTCAGGAGTAGAGATGTACCCTTAAATCCAATTCAGAAGAGGAAGGAGGTGACATTGCTAAAGAATGATCCTCCCATTGTGCAGAAAAATAGAAATGGGACAACTGATCCTACCACCAGCAAAACACAATCAGCAAATGAAAGATCAAATCAGCCAAGTGTATCAAAGGAGAAAACTAAAAAGAAGGATGCTCCAGCCAAAGAGCTAGGGAAAACTTCAGTTTTTAGCTTAGAAAATGAAATTGCTAAGTTAAAAGTATCTATGCCTTTGACTGAGTTGATGAAGAATAGTAGCTATAAAGGTCAGGTGTTTAAGATTTTGAATTTGGATCCATTATCCGATATGGTAAACGTGGAGGACGACCAACCTAAGTTGATCTTTTGTCCAACATTAGAAGGTCAGTCCCAGGATAGTGATGTAGCTCCTTTTTACATCAGCCTTAGGGTGCATGACTATGTATTGCACAACATTATGTTTGATTCAGGGGCCTCTCATAATCTCATGCCTAAGGAAATCATGGAGAAATTGGGTTTGGACATCACAAGAAAGTATCATGACCATTCCTTTGATTCTAGTCGAGTGAGATGCAGTGGTCTTATTAAAGATTTGGTTGTCAGTTTGGGATCAAATTCTAGTGAAAAATGTTTTGATGGATGTGGTTGTGGTGGATATTCCTCCTAGATTTGGTATGCTTCTTTCCAGATCTTGGGTAGCAAAACTTAAAGGGACATTGCAGCTTGATTTCTCCTATGCTACTATTCCTGTGTTCGGTCAGATGAGAAAATTATACTGGGAGAAAAATATGAAGTACATGATCACTAGCAAGGAGAAACTAGTAAATCATCCAATCAAATATGTACATAATGATTTAGAATCATTTGTTTTATATTCTGATATTTTTAATGATGTAAATAGCCAATTAGTTGAAGTAGAAGACATTCCAGAGATATTGAAAATTTTAGAGATGTATTAAAGTAAGAGATACAAAGACTCGATAGTACCGCTGAGCAATCAGCCTTCCGACAGCAACAAAATATTGATGGATAGCAAGGAAAAGTAAAAGAGCAAATATAATTTCAGCATTTGGAAGAGGATGAAGCTAGTTTGTGGAGCATGGATTTCAGTGGCATAGTAGGAAAGGAAGGTGCTAGAATTGGCATTTGGATACACAGCCCTGTTTTCTCACCAAAAAAAGTGCCAAGTAATGTAAGGGTTTGTTCGTATAATTGGCTTTTGATTGTTCAAATAATGAGGCTGAATATGATGCTTTAATTTCTGGTTTGAAAATCCTTAGAAAGTTAAATGCTAAAAGAATTTCGTTATATGGTGACTCCGAGTTAGTTATCAAGCAAGTGAAAGAAGAATACAAAGCTAACCATCCTCGAATGCGGGCATACCATAATGTGGTATTAGATATCCTAAGATTGTTTCCAGATTACACTTTGACATGTGTCCCTTGTGTTCAGAATGTTATTGCAAATTCACTTTCAACAGTAGCAAGTAATTTCAAAATTCCAATGAATTCAAACAATAAGTTTGAAATTCGTGTGAAACATCACTTGGCTTTCCCTGATAATCAAAGGTATTGGCAGGTGTTTTAAGATGATAAAGAGATCGAAGAATTTCTGCAAAATGAAGGCAAATTCAAAGACACTTCTATAGATGGGGAGCATGATGATGGTGAAGCAAATGTAGAAGTCAATTAGATGGAAGTTTTGTAGTTGAAAGACAATGTCATTCCTAAAGGTTTAATACCTTTAGAGGAGTTGTTTGATCAAAATGATGTAGCCAGAAAACAGAGTTTGTTGCCAATCCAGAAAGGAGTTGAGGATGTCAACATTGGATCATCAGAAAATCCTAACATGGTGAAGTTATCAAAGGCATTGCCTTCACAGGTAAAGGAAAGGTACATCAGTTTATTATCCTCATTTTCTAATGTATTTGCATGGGACTATTCATATTTGAAGGCATATGATAAGAGCATAATTCAGCACATAATTCCGATCAAGCCAAATCAAAAGCCATTTCGACAGAAGCTGAGAAGGATAAATCCAAAGTTACTGTCCTCAATAGAGAAGGAAGTGAATCGATTGTACAAAGCTGGTATAATCATCCCTATAAGATTTTCAGATTGGATTTCTAATTTGGTGCCCGTGCGCAAGAAAACAGGTGAGATTCGATTACATTTCAGAAATCTGAATAAAATATCTTTGAAAGATAACTATCCATTGCCCAAGATGGATCACATACTTCAAAGAGTAGTTGGAGCATCCCACATGTCACTACCTGATGGGTATTTCGGTTATAACCAAATTCTGGTCCATGAGGATGACAAGGATAAAACAGCATTCACCACTCCATGGGAAACTTTTCATTATGCCAAGATGTCGTTCAAATTAAAGATTTCTAGTGCGACCTTCAATGGGCTATGGATATTGCATTTCCTAATGAAAAAGATGTATTTTTAGTTGTTTATCTTGATGATTTGACAATTTTTTCTAATTCAGATGAAGAGCACCTTTATCATTTGAATATTGTATTTCAGTGATGTAGAAAGTATGGCATATCTCTCAATCCAAAGAAGAGCTTGTTTTCCATGGATGAAGGCAAGCTTTTCGGTCATATTATATCCAAGGAGGGCATTCACATTGATCCATCTCAAGTGGAAGCCATTCAGAAGATTGATTTTCCACGAAGTAAAAAGGAGATCCAATCATTCAACAGTAAGATGAATTTCTTACGTCGCTTTGTGCCCAATCTTGCAGAACATTTAAGGGAAATCACAAACATGCTAAAGAAAGATAGTGTAGTGAAGTGGACCAAGGAAGCAATTAAGTCTTTCAATTTGGTAAAGTTGGCCCTTTCTTCAGCTCTGGTTTTGATCAGCCCAGATTATTCTCAAGATTTCATTTTGTTTTCATTTGCTTCGGATCATATAATGGCAGTTGTCTTAATGCAGAAAAGAGACCAGCTTGAGAAACCAATTGCTGTTTTTAGTAGAACCATAAGGGATGCAGCTTTAAAGTATAATATTATTGAAAATCAAGCTCTTGCTTTGGTAAAGTCATTGAAATATTTTCAGGTCTATATTCTTCATTCTCACATCCTTGCTTATGTCCCTAACGCTGTCGTTAAAGATGTTAGTGCAAACCGATCCAGAAGGGAGACGAGGCAAATGGATCGCTACTTTGTTGGAATATGACGTGGAGATCAAACCAACAAAGCTCATCAAAGGAAAGGGGTTGGCCAAGCTAATGGAGGAGTCAAATTTGCAGGCCTTGGACATTAATCTCATCGCTGCTATGTTCGAGGAAGATGAAGAAAGTTTGCCTATTCAGGTATCAAAATTTTTTCTTCTTTCTCCTTGGTATTCGGACATTGTTTATGTGCTCCAAAATCTATCATCACCACCTAGAATGGCTAAGAACAAAAGTAGGACCCTGAAATTAAAGGCTGCCAAGTTTTGTATAATGAATGATGCACTCTATTGGAAAGATCCCGACGGTGTCTTGCTCAATTGTTTGGTTGAAGAAGAGGCAAAATAGGTTATGGAAGACTTTCACAAGGGAGATTATGGAGTTCATCTATTTTGGAAGACAACAGCCAATAAAATTTTGAGAGCGGATATTATTGGCCAACCCTATTTGCTAATGTGTACAAAACAGGTATAAGCTACCATGAATGTCATATTTTTCAAGGTAGGAGAAAATTACAGCCTTTACTGCTCAAGCCAATTGAAGTAAGTGCTCCATTTCAGCAGTGAGGTTTGGACTTCCTTGGCGAGATCCATCCTACTTCTTCAGCACAGCACAAGTGGATCCTCACAGCAACAACTATTTTACTAAATGGATTGAGGCAATTCCCACTAGGCAGGCCACTCATTCGGTAATCATTTCATTGCTTGAAAACAATATTTTGTCTCTTTTTAGATATCCAAACAAGATGATCACTGATAATGCAGCATATTTTAAATATTAAAGAATGATTGACTTTTGTAATAAATATCAAATTACCTTGGGGCACTCAACTACATATTATCCACAAGGTAATGGATTGGTAGAATCCTCAAATAAATCATTGGTCAATATTATCGAAAAGCTGTTGGAAACGAACAAGAAGAGTTGGCACAAAAAGCTTGTTAATGCACTTTGGGTAGATAGATTAAGTCAAAAGAAATCTATAGGCATGTCCCCTTTCGAGCTCGTGTATGGTGTTGACACGGTATTCCTGACCTTCTCGCAGTCCCGGTGGTTAAACTGCTGTAACAAGATGGCAGCAAGGATGATCACTTGCAATGAAGAATCAATCAAATGATTCATTTGTAGCAGACTAGAGAGGAGGTTTGTCAGAATACTTTCAAGCTACAAGAGAGAATCAAGAAAATATATGATCGAAAGGCAAAGGTGGAAAAGTTTCAAATAGAAGACATAGTGTTGAAATGGGATGCGCGAAACAAAGATGAAGGTAAGCATGGAAAGTTTGAGAATCTATGGGAAGGTCCATTCAAAATTGCTACATATCGGGGCCAAAATGCTTTCCTGCTGAAAGAAATGAGCGGAGAAGATTGTCCTGGTGGGCCGGTTAACAGGCGGTTGCTCAAACAGTATTGTTTCTGAAATGTTTTTTGCTGTCATATGTATCATTATACATACCATTTTACTTCCTTCATTGCAAGTGTGTACTGTTATCATTCATTTAGTTTGGGGCCCCAAGTGAAGGCTATAAAACTGAAGGTTTTATTTTAGTTTTGTTTGGATTGTTTGAGTCGGGTCTTTCAGTCAATTTCAGTCTTGAAATTGAGTCAATTTTGAGTCAGATTTCATTCTTGAAATTGTGTCAAGATATTGGTTTTGGTTTGTCAAAGTTATTGACTCCATATCCCAATGGACAAGGCACTGTCTGCTTTCCAGAGGTCTGGAGTTCTTGGCACCTCCAAGGAGCTACCATCCCCATTGGAGCCAATGTTAGTGTCAGTATCTTCATGCCTCCATCAATGATCGAATTCTCTTGTTGCATTACATGTTAGATGTCTCATCTGATTAGCTGCATTCCATTAGGATCATGGATCATCTAATGGTAGGGGCATATTATACATTTTCACTTATGCTCTTTACCTGCTAGCCCATTTTCATACATCTAGATCATCTGCAGTCATTTTTTGTCCTTAAATCCACAAAAGTCATTGTTAGGTTTTTAGGTCTCATTAGGTCTAGGGTTTCGTCAATAAGGTATTGAAAATGCTCAGTAATGGTCAGCAGGCACATGACGAGGTCAAATAAAGTCTCAAATCAAAGGAGGCTCATTTGTGTCGAGAAAGTGAAGAGAGCAAGTGCATAACAATTTTTAAAGGCCAAGAGAGCGATTTTATGTTTGAAGGTTGAAAATCGGTGGCATGGCGCACCTGTATTAGAGCACGACACATCCATCCAGCATGACGCACTGGGCAGTAATTTACAGTGTAATTTTAAAATGGGTGTGATGCACCTGTGAGGTGGCACGACACACAGGTTTCCAAAACCTGAAATTGCTCATATCTTCCTCCAAAGGCCCTCAAATTGTAAATTCCTCATCCTACAATTAAGTGGAGACCCCCTCATGGCCAATGAATGAGTTTTTCTTAGTATTTATGGTAATTCAATAGGGAAATATTGAAACCCTTGCTCCTTGCATTGCTTGTTAAAAAACACTGCCTAGGGTTTACAAAGTGCATTTTGGCTACTAAATTCCACCCCTACCATTTTCACTCCCTCACTCCCTTACTTCATTCTCTCCCTCCCTTGTCATTCATATTTACCTATTCCCTATTCCCCATATCCCTAAAATTACTAACACTAAATCCCTAATCGCACTATCTCAAACCCTAGTCAAATACGCCCAAACCCTAATTGCTATTCTCGAACCCTAAATATCATCCCTTAAACCCTTCTATTCCCCAGAAACCTATCAGAAAAATTCCCAACCTCTCATACACATTCCCTACACATTTCCCCTGCAGTCCTTCATACATTCATATCTTTGGCAGCAAAAACCTATTGACACCATAAAATCTCTTCATACTCATCTAAGAAAACTTAAACATTAAAAAACATGGAATAAGATTCTTCCTATGATAGAAATGAGGAATCAGTCAGTGATTCTTCTAGAGAAGTGCATGCACCAAGGAGACCTCACAAGAGTGGGAAACATAACTGGGAGGAGCCTACTTCACTTGCCGAGCTATTGACCTATCCTCTTGCTGTCACATGCTTCCAACATCAATCTTGTTTCCAATTTTGTGAGATGGTCACAAGAGCTAAATACCATCATGAGCTTTCTCGACTATTTGTACTCCATCATCACAATTTTTAAGTCAATTTGGCAGGTGTGAAATTCACCTTGACACCTGAGACTATATCTCAAGCAACCGGTATTCCAAATGTCGGTGAGCAGTGGAATAAAGACCAGCTGGTGGACAGGGAAGAGTATGAGCCTTATATCAAGATTGGTTCTTAGAGGCAGATCAGTAGAGTTTTCCCTTTCAGGTACCTTTAGGACACATATGCATCCTTGATGAAACTCATAATTAAATATTTCAGCTATGAGGACAGATTTTCTCGCCTGTATGCCTACCACATCAGATTGTTGATGCACTTCACTAGGGTGAGAATGATGAACCTCCCCTATTTTATTTGCTGGAATATTGAGAAGATGACCACCTTGGTTCAAAGGAAGCCTCCTCGTTAGCAGTATAATAGCATCTATCACTTTGCACTAATCAAAATTGTGGTTTTGCATCAGCTTAGTCTACTGAATGTTTCATGGGAGGATTTCATTGCACATGAGGTCTTTACATGTCCACATGTTCCCCCATCAGTTTTTCATGAGGTAGGAGAGCCTTCACATCAACAAGAGGTTCATGAGACACAAACCACTAGTGTGCCAGTGTTTGTTACATAACAAAAGGGCACAAGGAGATTGTTTGCAGCAGCAAAATGAGTACTATCTCCACCCAGGGTGGAAGGGGTCTTGTTTCCTTCAACAACAAAGTAGGTACAAAACAAGGGTAAGAAAACACTACATGATGAGGGGCCTTTAGGAGGACAAGAGACAGATTTCATTCTTATTCAGGATGATGACATTGATTTGGGCTCCCAAAGCTCAAAGCTCAAGGAGATCATTCAGGGACAGCAAGCTGACTTTCATGATTTGTCTCTTAACCTGGAAAGAGCCAAGTGGATAATCAAATATCTAGAGCAAAGGAACAAACAACTAGAGGATTAGCAAACCATCATGGAGCTTCAAAACATAAGAGAAAACAAGCAAGCTGCTAAGAGGAGGAAAATCAAGTTGACACCACTTGAACAAGAAATTGATGCTGATCGTGAATCTTGGCTTGAGAGGTTAAATCTGTACTCAGAAAAGATGCTAGAGAAGGCCAACAGAGAGAAAAATATGTTAAGGCACATGGCCTACCACTACTTGGCGAGAAACAAGGTGTGTAAAGCAAGAATCAGGATTTTGAAGGCCAAGTTGAAGAAAGCATCGAGGAAGCGAAAAGAGCAAGATAGACTCCAGATGTTGGTAGAAGCTTCCTTAGGCCAACACAGCACTTGGTGAAGGACACTCAGCCCAAATTTCAAGAAATTTGGGAAACTTTTTGCAAATTTTGAATTTTTGGCCTAAAAAAACAGGTTTTTCTACCTGGTGCGCTGCGCTACCTGGCGCGCGCTTTTGCTAGGGACCTCCTTTGGAGGAAAACTTGGCATTTTTGGATTCCTCATGGAAAAATATGAATTCCCTTACATGTCCAAAAACGTTTGACAAGTTTTGAGCTTCCAAAAGGGTCAAAAACACCCCAAAAATGACCTTTCTGCCCCTTTTTGGCCACACAGGAAGCAGTGTTGGGAGAACTCGTTTTTGGAGGGGCAAATGTAGGCCAAATTCAAAAATTTCAATTGTTCTGGAAAGTAGACAGGCATTCCTTTTGAACAAGCCCACTAGGAGAAATTTTGGTGCATGGGAAGGCCTCCAAAATCAGCTCCAAGGTAGCGTGGTGCACAGGGACAGGAGCGTGGCACACAGGATGAAATTTTGTCATTTTGGTCAAAAAACTTTGTTTTTTCGCCTAGTTTCTTCACAGTTTGACTCTTCTCTTTCTAATAGTAAAACGAATGATGTAATTTGATGTGACTTGATGGATTTTGATGTAAATATGTTAAATTTTACCTCATAGAGGTAGATTCATCCATGAAAAGGTAGTTTGCAACTGAATGAATCAGTTTCCTAGTTTTTAGAGGCAAGCTGTTCCACTGCCTACTTTCTAGTTCTCAGTTTAGTTCTTGTTGAAACAGCTCCTAAATTTATGAACTCGACTCCTAAAGGCTAGGATGAGTTGTTTGTTGGCTATATCTACCAGCTTTTCAGTCATTGGCAAGGTTAGACTCTTGTGAATGCTTTGAGCATTATTATACACTCATATCAGTAGTTTGCCAAAGGAATAGATTAGGGTTTACAACACTTTATGGGATTCTTGGGGCAACTTGATCTGTTATTGTGTTTCCTTTTGTAATTGCAAGTTTACATTTGTTTTATGTATGCCATTATCTCTCTCTTTTCTTCTTAACTAAATGAAATAAGGATAAAGGTAGAATTCATTGATATTTGTAGTGCTCTACCTAGGGTTTGTTTAGTTATTTATGTTTTCAGCTATTTGAAGAGGATCCCTGATACTTTCATGCCCTCTTGAACTCCTCATCAGCCTAAAAGCTCTCCATCTCACTCAATTTGAAGTACCAAACCATTTTCCTACCTCGCCCCGTAGAGATCTCTGCAAAATTGAGTCCATTCCCCGAACCCAAATCTACCTTTCACATTTGAGCTAGCAAAACATCATCAAATTCAATCAAAACTCTTCTGAACACATACCTAGCATAAAATCAGTCTTTACATCAGTCATCTCAAGCCTCATTGATCATATTTTACTAAGATTGACAAGGAGAGAGCCCTCTCCTAACCTGGTAGGGCTAGCTACCAGGTTAAGCGTGGTTTGATGTTACCCTAGATTCTGCCTTTCTCGGCCTGAGGTAGATTTAGGCTCTAACAGCATGAAGGGTCGATTTGTAAAAGATGTAGGAGCAAAAAAGGTGCTCGTTGATTTTCCCACTTTAAAAACATGGATCCAAGTGAGAAAATTGGGGTTCTAAGAGTTTTGACACAAGTTGAGGAGATTTTAATAGCGTGGGTAAATCAAATATTGCATGTGTCACATTCTCATGGTGGTCAATATAAATATAGTGGGCACACAATAAGCTCTGCACGGGATATATCTTTGATTACGAAGAATATTCCATGGCGTGTTGAGCAGCTAGATTTTTTTATTGTTAGAAGATGAGGTGTTCAATCCAGATACTATGAGTGTTATGTGAAGAGAAAGTGTGTGGTGGATTCATTTCTTTACAAAATCTATATAGATAAGTACTGCAAGGATGTTGAAATTGACATGGATTCAGTTGTTTCTCTCACGTAAAGAGCTACTGATGTCTCTTGCAGGTTGCAATATGTTGATAGTCATCTTGATGAAATATCTAGGGCCCTTGCGAAGATTGAAAGAGAGGGGGCTCATTCTTCACATTGGCACCCATCATCCTTTCTTTCTCACTTTCTTAATGAATCTAGGAAGTTCATCAAATAAGAAGATTTATTGAGAATGCATAAACCATATCTTGTGAAACAATGGATTGGTCAGATATTGGCACATTTCCCATTAATGAATATAACACTGAAGGATTGCTAGACATGGAATTCCCCACTGTATTCCCTACAGGTGCTGGTGATTGGTTGCATCCACATCTTTTCAATGTTGAGAAGCAAGAAAATGGTTTGCATCTATTGATATATTATGATAAAAAAATTGGAAGCTATACTTGGTTTCGATATTTCCTGTGTAATATGATTATGCGCCATCATAGTCAGGTCATAACTTATTTCTTTTTAAGGAATAATATCCATGAAAATGCACCTACAACTATTTAGGAGTTGCATCAACAGCTTTGTGATCTTCCAAACAATAAATTGTCTGAGAAATCAATGCATTTTGGATCTTCTCTTAGGGGTACAAGGGCTTATTGGAAAAAGTGACATTCTGAACTCATAGACATGATCACCTAGTTGGGTTTCACTTCTTTTTTGTTTTACTTTAAGTGCAAATGAGACAAATTATACTAACTCACATGCTATAATTCCTTCAAATAAAGATTCTCATCCGCAAAGTGAGCATGCCAAAAAAATGAAAATTTTATTTGGTACCTGCATTTAGTCGCTCTGTACATGCACCAAATATTCAATATCTTCCTTGAGATAGTATTCCATGGATATATTGGCACTAAAGACTTTTGGTATAGGTTTTTTGTCATTCCTTTTCGACTAATTTTTTAAAGATTTGAAGCAAAAGGTATGTTCTTATCATTGGCTAATATATGTTAACTACATGTTTCAAATTTTGCTAGGTACAAGTGGAAGCATAGAGGTTCATCTCACATCTATGGTTTCTTATGGTTACCTGAAGCATTGGATATGGAAACATTAGATTGTTCCGATGCCACTATTGTTGACGCAATAAAGTGCTTCTTTGACAAATATGTTACAACTTGGAATCCATGCGACATACATCATCAACATCTCATGATCCCTCGAAGTATGAATGACGATCCATGTCATTTAAATACCCAACAAATATTTTCTTGCAATCCCGAAGAGGATTATGAACATTTGGTCAACCGTGTCCAAAGGCGTACGAAATGCAGTGTCGATTCCTATTTACGGAAAAAAGGGTTTGTGATTTTGTGTCTCTATGATGCTCCATGGAAAGTTTGTGCCATTTCAACATTGTACATAGATGAAAAAGTAAAAAAAAAAGTATGAGCTGACTTGAAATTATGATCGTCTAAATGTACAAAATGTGGATCTTTTAACAATGTGGTGAGAAAATGTTGATTACCAATCAGTTGTGTCTCACCGTGCAATTTTTAAGTATATTGCAAAATATGCTTCAATGGCAGAGAGAAGATCAAAGATTTATCGCGAAATTTTGATAAGAGTTACTGGTGGGAGTGGGTCTGAGGCTCCTGCAATATCTATGTATAGAAGGTTCCCTGTTGAGATGTTTGTTGAGTGTGACATTGGAGCACAAGAAACCTATCATTTATTGCTAAATCTCCCTCTTGTTTCTTGTAGTCATAAATTTTTCCTGTTGAATGTTTGGAGGAAAGTGTACCAAAGGCTTTCACTGCATTTTGATGAAGTTTTGTTCGGAAAAGAATTCATTAAGGTTTATCGAAGCCAAGCCATTTTTTTCGATCATTTGTGCTTAATAGAAATAACAAAATCATGGAGTTTTGATGTGAAGAGTAGGAAAGAGCCATGGAAGGCACAAGATATCCATGTTATTGTCTGTGTTTTGCCATAGCTTTATGTTGTTTTTGATGAAGAGTTAGAAGAGTTTGAAACCCTTTTTTGGAGGGAATTTATTTTATACAAGCCATTTCGCGACATTACTTCAAATATCGGGTTTTCAACTAAAATCAACATTCATAATTGGAGGAATTTGAGGTACCACTCTTGGCATGTTCATCTAGACCCTTTGCAAGATGAAGGAAATGAAGAATATGTTGAGCCCCTTATACACGAAAAAAATGTTGATCAAGATTTGGAAGAGTGACAGGTTTTTTTGCGATTAGTTCCTCCAAGCAATGTATACATTTTAGACCTTGATAGTATTTCTAGAATGGATTTTGGTATTAATCATAATTGGTAGGAAAGGATGGTCTCGAATGATTTTTTAGAACAGGGGATCAATTTTATTAAATATGTGCAGTTTGCGGGTGTAGTCAGTGGTAGCTCTGTTAGGGTCACATATTTGTCGCCTTCATCTCTATCTGATAACCAGCCGACTGCCTTTGAAATTGCTTTTCGACACTTTGTTAATGGAAGGAATGATGATGATTTGAAAATGATTATTCAAGGAACTATTGGAACTGGGAAGTGTTCTCTCATTCACTGTATTTCTCATGTTATTTCTAATTTGGCAATAAATGATAGAAGTCCTTTGTTACTGCTCGCACCAACTAGTATAGTTTCTTTTAACATATGTGGAAAAACAATACATTCTACTTTGAAAATTCCTATAAAATATATGAAACCACTCTCTAGTGAAGAAATGAAACATGTTATATATATATATATATATATATATATATATATATATATATATATATATATATATATTGATTAATGATATGATCTTTATAGGTCCAAGTCTTTTCATATAGATATATTCTCGTTTGCAAGAAGCCTTTCCTGAAAACAAGGATTCTACTTTTCGTGGTAGGTCCATCATTCTTGAGGGTGACCTTGGGAAGCTACCCCATGTTAGGGACAAACCCTTATATGTAGGTAGAACAATAGGGAAAGTATTGTGGGAAAGCCTCACAATTGTTGGTACTTTGGACAAAATTTATAGGAAGCAAGGAGACGATCTGAGACAAGCAATTTTTTGCAATCTTTTAACGAATATTAGAAATGCAGAGCCTTTCCTTTCTGATTGGGATATTCTTATGATGAGTGTCTATATTTGATTGGATCGAAAGGAAAAGAGTTCGTTTGTTTCTTTTATTCATTTTCTTGCGATAAAGAATCTGTCAATTTGCACAATCGAAAAATGCTTAAATCATTAAATTGTCCTATTACAAGATGTGTTTCTAAATGTAGTAGAAGAAGAGAATTAGGTGATAGCAATGATGATTTCTTGGAGTGTGAAGTTTTGCTATGTCGTGGAGAGCACATGATGTTAACATGTAATTTGTGGGTTGAGGCTGGGTTGGTTAATGATGCACTTGGATATATTGAAGATATATTCTTTGCATCTGGTTCAAAATTGCCACAACTTCCAAAATTTTCTATGGTTGTTTTTGAAAAGTATTGTGGTTTTATAGTTCATAGGGATTGTCCAAATGTTGTGCCTATTGCACCTGTCGTTAGCAGGGGTATTAGATAGATTCCATTGAAAATGGCATGGGCGTTGACAATATTCAAATCATAGGGTATGACTTTGCAATGAGCCACTGTAGATATTGGAGATGGAGAGAGGCAAGGCTTGACATTTACAGCTATATCAAGAGTGAAATCAATAGATAGTTTGCAGATTTCATTTCCTTTCTCTTTTCAACATTATTCAAAAACATAAGATAATGTATATGTTACACTTAGAAAGAAAGAGGAGGAACAATTGAAGTCAATATCATTTAAGAGGTATTTGTGTTGATTATAGTTTACTATTTTGGCATGTCTTTGTTGTTGCTTGCAATTATTTGTTTGTGCATCGATTGGCTGTTTGTTATGCTTCCTGATCATTTGAATAGATTTTTTGAGTGGTAAAGTTAGTAAATTAAACATTTGGAAGAAGTTACATGGGTCAGTATTTTTTATGTGATTATGTTCTTTGATTGGTTTAAGTTTAGATATGTGTGCTTTCTTTTGTCCTTTTTTCCAATCCTATTACATTTATGACAACTTAAATTTTTTGTGAGTTTTTGTTTCACACATATATCTGTGTGTGTGTGTGTGTGTGTGTGTGTGTGTGTGTGTGTGTGTGTGTGTGTGTGTGTGTGTGTGTGTGTGTCTGCGTGTGTTTGTGTGTGTGTGTGTGTGTGTACTAAATTTAATTGTATCTTTCTATCATTGAAATGAATATATGGAGAGCAATGAAAGAGGAGGAACAATTGAAGTCAATATCATTTAAGAGGTATTTGTGTTGATTATAGTTTACTATTTTGGCATGTCTTTGTTGTTGCTTGCAATTATTTGTTTGTGCATCGATTGGCTGTTTGTTATGCTTCCTGATCATTTGAATAGATTTTTTGAGTGGTAAAGTTAGTAAATTAAACATTTGGAAGAAGTTACATGGGTCAGTATTTTTTATGTGATTATGTTCTTTGATTGGTTTAAGTTTAGATATGTGTGCTTTCTTTTGTCCTTTTTTCCAATCCTATTACATTTATGACAACTTAAATTTTTTGTGAGTTTTTGTTTCACACATATATGTGTGTGTGTGCGTGTGTGTGTGTGTGTGTGTGTGTGTGTGTGTGTGTGTGTGTGTGTGTGTGTGTGTGTGTGTGTGTGTGTCTGTGTGTTTGTGTGTGTGTGTGTGTGTGTGTACTAAATTTAATTGTATCTTTCTATCATTGAAATGAATATATGGAGAGCAATGATGCAATTTATTATATCAAAGCATTTAAATCTATTAGAGGAGCAATAATTTTTGTTGGCTATATCCAAAATAGGCTAGACTAAAAACATGGTTTCCATCCTTCATTTTCACCAACAAGAATATGGAAGTGAAACAATAAGGGATTGGTCGGAAAGCGAGAAGCATCGTGATAATTATCTTGTTGATTTGAATTGGTGTCACTATTGTCATCGGTTTTGGTGTGTTTTGGAAGAGTCTAGCATTTAATAAGTGTTTTTTGTTGCACTTTTTAAAGTTGGAATTCATCCCTGAATTTGTTGATGTAAATAGAACCATCATATATCTCAAATACAAATTTTTGTTCTAGATGTCTTTTATATTAATCTTGAGGTTTATAGTATTAATATATTGATATGTTTATGTTGATGTACTGGTTGTTAACAATGTTTTGATAGTTATAGTGTTGTCATATCAATGTAGAACTACCACAGCCACATAGTTAATGTGGTTGGTATATGCCAATAGGAATACATCAACCACATTGTTAATTTCTAAATTTTCACTAATAGATATAATCTCAACTCCGAAAAATGTTATGCGACCAAAAGCTTGACCGTATTAGCTAAACGTTAATCTTTTTAACTTTTACCATTTAATTTTCACTAACATAATAATACAATACATTCCACTTGAAAAATACAATTAATAAAATAAGATATTAAATATATTCATAAATCATGTAACCATTTTATAACTCTTAAATTTATCCCATTTTACAACACTCTTCTCTCCATTTTACAAGATCCATCATTGGTTGGTGAGGGAAAAACATTGGACTATGTTGAAGATTTATGAACAATCATATGACCTTCCATCCTTTTTTGATGATGTAACATGTGGAACAAATATTATATGGAAAATTGGTAAGTTAAAATAGTTTTCTCTAAAATGTGAATAGTTCAATATAAAGAGAGAGACAATATTTTCCATAGAAAAATCTAAATGTAACAAATTAGAGCTATTTGGATTATGCAATCAAACAATGTAAATCCTATCTCTTAATTCTTTGCAACAACCCTAACTTGATTAGCATATCTCCACAATTCAATCCACTAATTGGAGTTACCAATTTTATATCTTTAGTTTATATTTCCTAAGGTTTTTGGTATTACTCCTTGGGGTTTATTGTTCCCTTGGGTTTATAATATCAATCTGTTAGGTTTATTAATCTAAGGGTTCATGTTGCTAGAGTGTAATATGGTTCATATTTGTAGGGTTCAATCTGAGGGTACATATTCTTATGGTTTATAACATAGATCCCTTGGGTTTATTGTTATTCCCTTGGGTTTATTATTTCCTTGGGTTTATAATATCAATCTATTGGGTTTAATAACATAAGTGTGCTTATTTTTAAGGTTCAATATTATCCGTATCATTTATATTATTGATCATTGGGTTTAATATAAATACCTTGGGTTTATAATCATGGTTAACAATGGTCAACCATGGCCCAATGTGTCATTGTAACAAAGATTTTCTCAATATGAGCCTTTGGGTTTATAATATCAATCCCTTGGGTTTAATATATTCCCTTTTGTTTAAAATACTTTGGGCATTTTTCTAATATTATTCCCTTGGGTTTACAATATCTATTTGTTAAGTTTATTAACCTAATGGTTCATGTTGCTAGGGTGTATTATTGTTCATATTTGTAGGGTTCAATCTTAGGGTTCATATTGCTATGGTTTATAGCATAGATCCCTTGGGTTTATAATATCAATCCATTGGGTTTATTAATATATGAGTTCTTATTTCTAGGGTTTAATATTATTGATAGGGTTTATAATATTGATCATTGGGTTTGATATAAATCACTTGAGTTTATAATCATGGTTAACAATGGTCAACCATGGTCCAATGTTTCATTGTGACAAAGATTTTCTTAATATGAAAATCAAGCATGGTGCAACACTGTTTTGTGAAAACAATTGTCTCTATATGAAAAATAATCATGCTCATCCATGGTCAACAGTGATCCAACGTCACATTGTGACAAAAATTGTAAACCATGAGTCATGAATCATAGTTGACCATAGTAAACCATGTTTATTTTAGGGTTCATAATATTTATGTTAGGGTTTATATACCATGGGTTTATAGTACCTTAGAGTTTTAGAATTACATATAAACTTATAATACTATAAGGAATATTATAGGATCAAATATTAATTAAATAAATAATTAGTTAAATAGTTAGTTAATTTGATTGCTAAGTCTATTTATATGTAACCAAATAAGTATTATCTTTTTTTACAACTAAAACATGTCTCAAATATATATATATTTTTTTGAAATTGAAACATTTTAACAAACATGAGCATTGGAATATTTTATTTGTTAATGATATTGTCATATTATGTTACTTTGTTATTAATATATTTTTAAATACACTTTAATATTGCTTAATCTGTATTTAGATATTTTGTTTATAATTAGCATTGAATTTTTTAATTATTATTAATAATTTTTAAATGAAACATGACAATTTTATCAATTTTATATTAAGAATTTAATGAATCACACATCTAATTTATTTATTTATTTTTTATTTTTTTTATTTTTTTTTGCAGTTACTTTAAATATTGAAATATTTTATTATGGTGAATATTTTTATTTAAACTGATATTGAAATATATTAATTAATATTAACATAGATGTATAAAATACTTTTAAAAATTATGAAACTAATATATCTTTCCAAATTTATATTTAGTTAATGAAAAAGAATGGTTTTTATCATTGACATTGAAATAATTTATTAATGTGTAATAGTTAAACTGAAATATTTTTATATTTATATACTTTATACTAGATTATAATATTAACAATCATGAATAAACTACATTAACAACATAATGCTTATACTACTTTGATATAATGAACAAAATATGTTATTTTTATTTTTAATTATATTCAACTTATACACACACACACACACACACACACACACACACACATATATATATATATAAAAAATTCAAGATTGAGCACAAATATGGTTACACATTTCCCAGGAGAATAAAAAAATACTGTAATGGCTACCAAAACATTCCGCAAGTGGAATAAACCTATAGATTTATCTTGAACATCGCATATCTAAACTGATTTCATTCATCAGTGACATTTTACTCACTACTACACCAAGAGCACTTTTAAGACATTTTTTTAACACAAAAGAAATCTTTTGTCTTAAAATGTCAATTTTTATATTAATTATTTTACATTAAAATTTAATATCAATTGAATTATCTTAAATATAAAATTTAAGACAAAAAACAGTTTAAGACAAAATTATTTTAAGACAAAACTTTATATTTAATCCAAAACCAACTTAAGACAAATATATTTTAAGATACAATTTTAAATTTAAGACAAAACTTTATATTTAAGACAAAAAAGTTTAAGACAAAAATATTTTAAGACAAAAACAGTTTGAGACAAGAATATTTTAAGACAAAACTTTATTTTAATACAAAAACAATTTAAGACAAAATTATTTTAGGACAAAACTTTATATTTAGGACAAAAACCTTTGAGACAAAAATATTTTAAGACAACTTTATATTTAAGATAATGGCCACTTAAGACAAAACTCATGTAAGACAGTTAACAATTAAGACAAAAACATGTCAATTTAAAAAAATATTATCTAACAACTACAAAATTGACTCTCACAGTGCACCCTAAGTCTACCAACTTGTAGGCTACTACTGTATTGTGCCTATACCAATGCTACTATTTCACTTTCCATTCACGTTATCTTATATAAAAACAACCAGTTGTTGGGCTCTTCATTTTGTGGGGGCAGCCGACTCTGAAGAATGCAAAAACTTTCTGTGGCAAGATTTCCAACACATTAATTACTCTTTTGTCCCTTCAATCTCTGTTGATACGATTAGAGACAACTTGTATGTCGTTGCATTCGACACTACTACATGGAGGGGAATTTTAAGACAATTTTTAAGACAAAATAAATCTTTTGTCTTAAAATTTTCAATATGAGGTGCTAGTAAAGAAGGTAAAGGATTAGGGGTTTGTCTGATGGGTTCTTTGAGAAGTAGAGTGATGGAGGCTGACAACAACTAATGGGAATTTAGGGAAATGGAGGCCAACAATGGGGACGTGCATCATGAGAGGAGCGATGGAGGCATTTCAATGAATGTGGATAGGTGGTAACATAGCTGGAATACTTTTCGGGGTCTCCATCGATTGTGTTTTAATATGTTACTTTCACTATCTTATTTATTTTGAATGCTACTTATATCCGTTGGTTGTTGTTATTAGCACATTGTTGTGCTAGATTGGCAACATAGATTAGATTCACTTCAAGGATTGTTGAAAAATGCAGCAAGAAATTCTCAATTTGATTTTTCCTTGATTAAATTGAGAAAATTTGAATTTCCGCATCAGGAGACAACTTGGATGCAATTAAATTGTATGACATGGCTTGTTTCACCCATTTTATTCAATAAATTTGAGTTGGAGGAGTTAGAGCTCAGTTAATAATGTGTGATTTCTAATTTGTAGCAATCAAAGTCAATTATCTCAAGTTGTTTTTAGTTAAACTAGTTCTAACTATTGGAGGAACTAGTGGAAGGCTAGTTGTGTAGTGGGACTTCAGTCAAATACAATGATCATCTAGATATCTAGTCAATCAGGCCAAAATAGCTAGTGCATGCAAATAATTCGAGTTCCCCAACTATGGTGGAGATTATAAGGAAGCGTAACATTGGTTGTAGACTAGTCTTGAGCATACAGCTGTTGCATGCAGTCACGTGATCAACCTTAGGAATTGCGCAATCCATTTTGGAAAAATTCCTAAATAATAAGGTTCTAATTTCTCAAGGAATTTCCCAAGGAAATAGGGGCTCAAGAAGAGGTAGGAATTGACGAAGTTTGGGTTTTAGCTTCTCAGTGAGTAGAGAGATAGGTTATTCACTTACAGGTTATGCACAGTTGAGTAAAGCAATTGTAGTACATCTATATTCATTAGATTGATGCAAGAAGTCATTAGATTTTTTAGAAAATTGCTTTCCCTTGGAAAAATATTGTGTGCATGTGTTTTATTTCTTATTGCATGCCTAAATTTTTTGTTCTAAATTGTGAATTAACTTCTGTAGAGTAGTAGAGTAGGTTTGTGTCTCGTGATTTTGAAAAAACATCATGACTAGTTGCAAATCTACACCATAATTTATACATTGTATCATAGTAGGATTCACATTAGATCAGGAATTTCAAACTTGCTTCTCAAGAGGTTTTAATTTGCACTTTAGTGTAGCAAGATCTCTTAAGAGTTGATAAGATGACCTTCAACAGGTTGAGGCTAGAGTGTGCCTTGGAAGGAAACCTTAATTTCATTGAATGGAAGGATCACATGGAGAAGGTATTCAATGACAATGGATTTCTAGAGTACAACAAAAGAGATGTTACAAAGCCAGCAGAATCTGGTGCCCAAAACCTTTCTCAGTGGAAGAAAGATGTAGCCAAGGTGTGTAGAATAATATTGGAAGGAGTACAGGACCAAATTATCATAAATCTCCATGGGAAAGAAAATCCTTATGTAATGTGGTAGGCACTGAGAAATCTATTCTAGAATAGTAGTGACCACAAAAAGTTGGTGCTCAAGGATAAACTTTGAAATTCAAGATGTAGAAGAATGGCTTTATTTTGCAATAGCTGAGGAAGTTCACACAAGTTTGTGATGAGCTTGCAGGAGTTTGTATTACTATTTTAAAGGATGACTTGGTAAGCATAGTCGTTTCGGGCCTTCCCAAGAGTTGGCATAACTATCAAGATTAAGTGAATGCGAGGGAAAAACTACTGAATTTGAAAACCTTATGGTACGATTTGGTACAAGAGGAAATAAGGAATAATACCAGAGATGGGACCTCATCCAAGGGCAAGGATGAATAAAACTTTGCATTGGTTGGAAAGGGAAAGAAAGGAAAAGGGAAGAAATCTCAAACCAAACTAGAATCTAGCCAAGGGGGAAAGAAGAATGATTTGTCAAAAAACAAATGCTTCCATTTTCATGAATATAGACATTATGCCATGAAGTGCCCACAGAGAAAGGCAAGAAAGATGACCTTAGGAGGAGTAATGGGTGAAGCCTTGGTTTCAACCTTCAACCTTGACTTTACCCTTATTGCATGCATGTCCAACACAATGATGGGGAGCATGTGGTAATTGGACTCAGGTGTATTTTTCCACATGATAGGGTGTAGAGATTTTTTCAGTGACCTGGAGGATAAAGATCTCTAGATGCACATCAAGCTAGGGGATGACAAAAGGTAGAACATGACCAGTATTGGTACAATCACCTTTCAGAGGGAGTCAGGCTCCCCTCTCAGGCTCAAGGATGTCATGTTTGTTCTAGGCCTAAAGAAAAATCTCATCTCTGTTGGAGTTTTAGAAGACTGTGGTTATGATGTGATCTTCAACAAAGGAAAATAATTCCTGAGACACATAGCCATGGGACAACTGAAGAAGATTAGGATTTGTGTGAAGAATCTATATAATTTAGATGTGGAAGACTATGCTACATTAAGCACTAAGGAAGAGAAGGTGTAGGGTCATGATGCAGGTGAACTTTAGCACATGAGACTTGGCCATTTGCATCATGGAACCTTGAATACTACACAACAAATAGCAACTAGCCTCCTGAAACGAGCACTTGAGTAGCAAGATGTATGCAAAGGATGTACCTTGGGGAAGTACATAAAATCCGCATTCCATGATCGGGACAATGAAGTGCATGCAGTCTAAGAAAGGATCCAATCTGATGTCTGTGGACCTTTATCGATAGCCTCCACTGCCAGAAAAAAAAAAAAAAAAAAATTCCTTTCTATTGATGACTTCTCACATAAGTGTTGGATCTCTTCATGCGGAAGAAAGATGAGATGTTCTCCAAGTTTGTAGAATTCAAGGCATTGGTTGAGAAAGAAACCAGCAAGAAGGTGAAGGCTCTCGGGAGCAATAATGGAGGTGAGTATGTGTCAAATGAATTTAAAATTCTATGTGTGAAATAATACATTTGATGAGAGTTGACAACACCCAACCTATGAAGACAAGCTATATTCTATTGACGAAGCCTGTAAATAGTGGAAGAAATATATTATACCAAAGGAAATGGCCATCCACACCAATTGTAGGCCTTTTCTTGCTCTAGATAATCCTTGGGAGTTAGTGTCCTTGGATTTTATGTCATGTTTTCCCTCAGCCAAGCATGGTAACGGATGTGTTTTTGTTGTTGTTGATTACTTCCTTAGGATGGGAATTTTGTCAATTTGTAAGAAGATTGTTGCAAAAAAACCCACTCATAAGTTCTTGTTCGAGCATATTTTGGTTCACTTTAGGTTTCCAAAGACCATATTTCTTGATAGGGATAATAGGTTCCTTAGTATTTTTTGGTTTAACCTTTGGTCCATGATGGACATCAAGCTTGACCAAATCCACTACCTTCCATCCCTAGATTGATAAATAAAAATTAGTAGTCAATAGGATTATTGTAGATGTCTTTAGAGTATACAATTGTGAGCATCCATATACAGTGTTGAAAACCTCCATATTGTTAACATAAATTTGACATAGCTCTTCATATTTCTATTGGCCACAAGCCTTTTCAGGTGTACTTGGGGTCCCAACAATTGGAACAAATTGATGTAGCTATATTCATGGTATAACACATGAACATACCTCCTATAATTGGAACGAGATAAGTAAAATAATCAATTTTGAGTAATGTATCCAACAAATTCAATAATGAGTTCATGATATTTTGTAGGAAGTTTCCAACTCCAAGTACAAGTAATACACAAATCATTGGGTTCCAAATAAGTTTCAAGTTGTTGACGAGTTATGGTTGGACTTGCATAAAGTGAAATTGAAAAACTCCCATAAGAAGCACATACCACTTTGATACAAGCCTTAGACGTTACCTCTAAAAAACTATGCATATTTTTCTTCTTTCTGTTGTTGCATACCTCTAGGTAGGCTAGCATATAATTCCAAAATTTGCTGGTAAAAATTTTAATTTTTGGGATCTGTCAAAAGGAAACCTTTTCTTTGATGTAAAGAATTGATTGAGCATTGGTCTAATAACCCATATGAGGAATTATGTGATGCCATAGTATTGGATCTTATAAAACATGCATTTCCCTGACCACATTTCAATGAAAAGCTCTATACTTATAAGGATGTAAGACATCATATCCTTCCTAAGAGAATGATAAGAAATCTACATTTTAAGGGTGTCAAAACATGTTGAAACATTTAATAATATGTTGCATGCAATCTATAACATGAAAGGCACACATAACTTTCTTCTCTCTCCTAATGTTCTACTCTATATGCATCTTGTATAAGTGTTGGATAAATGAATGAAATATGAAGTCAGTGTAGAGCTTTTGGTGAATGTCTTGTGTTGATTTTATAGTTGACGCATAATGCCAATAATGGTATCAATTTACGTGAAGCTATGTTCCCTTGTTGAGTGTGATAGTTTTTTTTTGTGCTTGTATATTGAACTCATGTTGAATGGTTACTTTGTTGATTATGCAATGTTTTTACACTTAACCAATGTGCATTGTAGTTCATTAGGGATATTATAACACGCAATATGAATGGGATTCCTTTTAAATGGTTATATCTACAATGTATGATGAATACCATAGTTTAGGTGTATCTTTTGGAATTGAAGTCACCTCTACGTGCCCTTTCCCCTAAAAAACCTTCAAATTTTCTTGCAAACCCATCAACATATCTTGGGTGAGACCTCACCTGTTTGCAAATTTTGAAAAATTCCAATGTCTGGGGGAGTTTTGTTGGCTTAGCGCTGAACCCTAGGTCACCCGTATGTGCCAACTAGTGTTTGCGAGCCTTCAATTAAGACTAAGAAGTCTTTGTTTACTTAGTCCTTTATTCTTAGGGACCTGGCTATTGGTAGCATATTGGTGCACTTTGGCATCCTATAACCCAATGTCCTTTGTATGGTTGCCTTAAATCTTAAGCTTCTATTTTAAATTTATGCATATGTTGAGTCACTTTGGAATTAGGTTACTCAATTTCACAACCAATTTTTTTCAAATCTCCATTACTTGGAAAGTTTCCCTTTTAAGTGATACATTTGCACCTTAGCAACTTACTATAATTGAACCATTATTTCTTTTATAGAAAAACCACAATGAATTTATATTAACTATGCTCAGCTTGATGGGAGCTTTTCATGAATTGATAATTCGCTATTTTTCACAAACTTTTACATGTAAATTTTTGGACTAAGTATAAAAAGTGGGGTTCAATGTGACACATTTTCACTAGAGCATTGGACATATGCTCCTTTCACTATGATGATGGGGGCTTTAGTTAAATATTCTTTCTCTAGGCAATCTTAATACTACAAACATATATTAAGATGTAAAGTAAAATGAGTTGTTTGGGAGATCTAAGGACCCATTCCTCCGTCCTCAAACTATGACAAAATTTCTACAATTTCACAACATATAAAAAAAGATTTTATTTAACAAAGAAATATATTTGACACAACATATTAAAAGCTTATTAAAAACCTACTTATGAGTAATTTATATAACTTAGCCAAAAAACAAGAAAAATACCTAGTTATGGTGCCTCAATTGCAGTGCTCCTTCAGGGACCACCCGACTGAATATGCCACCCTACCAACTAGGAAAGTCTATTCAACTTTGCAACCTAGGAAACCTCCAGAAGTTCCCTAGCCCTCTAAGACCAAGTCGAAACCACAACCATAGTGTGCCTGAGTTTCCCATGTCAACACCCTTCTAGTGTCCAACACCAAAATCCACCATTATTTGTGATAACCCAAAACCTCTCCAACCCACAACTTCCCCAAAGACAAAATTCATCCCCCTCCCCCTCAAAAGAATCCCTTTGACAAAAGTAAACCCTTCTACTTATCTCCCCCCTCTTGAATGTTACCAACCCCCTCGTTAATGTTACCAACCCTGTCATTCTATTGACGGCACCTATCATCCCCCAACCTATTCCCATATCCATAAATTAATTTGAAGAAGCTAAACTTGTCAAGTCATAAATAATGATAAAATAATAAACTAATTTCCATAAAAATATTAATAAAATAATAATATTTACTTAAGGATCAATCAAATCAAATGGTTTTATGAGAATCCTAAATAATCTAGTATTAAAATAATCATAATAATTATAAATCATGAATTATTTATTAATAAGGATTAATGGTTAATCATTTTCTTAACCACTAATCAAACTTAACTATCAATCAAGTTTAAGGCTAATTCAAGCTCAACTATTAATCGATCTCAAGACCAATCATAGAATACTAATGTATCATGCAAGGTGTGGGTATGTATCTAGAATACACATACCTTATATCTATACTACCCATCCCAGATCCATTTTAAATCCAGATCTAGCAAGCAATGAGAGAGATTAAGTTCGAAGTTAATATGTATCTAAGCTAGTAATTTTGCATTCCACAATGCATTTCCTCAAGCCTTTAAATATGCTTCATCATAACAAATACCACAAACAAATATGATGGACCATGCAATACCATGGGTTTGAAAACCAACATGAGAAAACCCATCAAATGACCAACCTAAACATTTAATTTTATTTTTCTTTAATGTGATGTTATGTTGATGAGTCAACATAACTGTTATGCTCTTAACCTGCAAGACGATACGAGCATACCAAATATGCGAAGAAATATACCTAGAACATAGAATAGTGAGAAATAACATCAAGTATTTTATTATTCAGAAAGCAATGTTCACTTGCCTCTTCAAAGGGACAACCTCCAATAGAGCAGAGCTCGATTACAAAACAAGACATGATGCTCTTCGAGGGGAGTCTCTATCCTTTATATAGGATTCATACATGCAATACCATGGGGCAATACCATGGTTCTTATTAATACCATGTATCTAATACCATGGCCTATTTGCAACTAATTGTGGTCCCTTCATCAAATGCGGGTTAACCACTAACAATTATTAATATGGGCTTTATTGACTCTTTACTTAACTATAACTATGACTCGATCCTATTACATAAATAAGGGGGTTAGGGTGGGACCCTAACATGCCCTCCCCCATAAGAGTAGCCTTGTCCTCAAGGCTGAAGCTAGAGAAACTGCTAAATAATAGTGGTTGGTTCCCAGGTTGCATCTTCCGGAGAGGTGTCTTTCCACTTGACGAGGACTTCCTTGATCATGCAGCCACACAGGTGCCTTTCTCGTGTATCAAGAACTTGTTCAGGCTAGAGCCAGATTGACCCTTCTTCATCCAGTTCAGGGAGATTGGTTTGAATTCTGAAATTGTTCCCAATCACTTTCTTGAGGCATGAGACATGGAAAACTAGATGGATTTTTGCAGTGGGTGGCAAAGCTAGCTTGTAGGCAACTTCTCCAATGTGTTGAAGTACTTGATATGGTCCGTAGAATTTTGGAGATAGTTTCTGACAACCCTTGTCTTTGAGTGATGTTTGCTTATATGGTTGTAGCCTCAAAAATACCTGATCCCCTTCTTGAAATTCACATTCTGAGCAATGTTGATCTACCTGTTTCTTGATGTGTTTTTGAGCTTGATGAAGATTCTCTCTAAGGTGAGCCATCATGGTTGTGTGGTTCTGTAGGAGTTGATCCACCGCTTGTACCTTCGAGCATCACTTGATATAAGAAGTAGGGGAAGGAGGGAGTTGACCATAAAATGCTTCATATGGAGTCATTTTGGTGGTGGCATGATAGTTGGTTTTATACCACGATTCAGCTAGAGGTAACCACTGTACCTAGATATGTTGCTTTTCTGAAGTGAAACATCTAAGGTATGTTTCCAGACATTTATTGACTGCTTCAGTTTGACCATCAGTTTGTGGATGATAGGAAGTACTAAGTTGTAGTTGGGTACCTTGTAGCCAGAAGAGTTCTTGCCAAAAGTTACTGGTGAAGACCAGGTCACGATCAGACATAATGGAAGTGGGCATGCCATGCAATTTGAAGATCTGATCCATGAAAGCTTGAGTGACCAAAGTCAGTGTAAAAGGGTGGGGTAGGGCGCAAAAATGAGCATACTTAGAAAGTTTGTGACTTGTCCACAACCACCATGATGACTGACTTGTTTCCTAACTTTGGAAGACCCGTAATGAAATCCATAGAAACCTCCATCCAGATTGAGGTCGGGAAGGGAAATGGTTGTAATGTGCCTGGGGATTTGATTGTTTCTCCTTTGTGGCACTGACAGACGTCACATTCAGCTACAAAAGTAAGAATGTCCTTTTTCATGCCTATCCAAAAAAAATATCTTCGAGTGCGAGCATATGTCTTCTAAAAGCCTGAATTTCCTGCAGTGGGAGATGAGTGCAACTCCGCCAAAATGCGGCTTTTGAGGGTGGATGTCGGTGATATTACAACTCTCTCCTTGTACCGAAGAATCTCATCATGCCACGAGTAGCCTGCTGTGGAATTTGGATCCGCCTACAATTGATTAATGAGTTGGGAGAGACAGGGATGTGAAAACCATTCTTTGTGGGCCTCTTCAATCCATTCTGGAATGGGAAGGGAAATTGCGAGCAGGGTACCTTCCTCCTCAAATTGGCGAGATAACACATCTGCTACAATGTTTTTGCACCCTTTCTTGTAAATTATATCATAATCATATCCCAACATTTTGGTGAGCCATTTATTTTTTTGTGGTGAAGATAGGCGTTTCTCCAAAAAATATTTAAGGCTTTGATGGTCAGTGCGGATTTCGAAATGTCGTCCCAATAAGTATGGTCACCAAGTATCTACTGCATGTAAGATGGCCATCATCTCCTTCTCATTGGTAGATTGTCCCAGATTCTTCCCACTTAGTTGTTGGCTCGTGAAGGCCAAGGGCCGACCTTCTTGCATTAAGACTGCCCCAATACCTATACCCGAAGCATCACATTCAATCACAAAAGATTTGGTGAAGTTGGGTAGTGCTAAGACTGGAGTGGAACACATGGCATGTTTGAGAGCTGTAAATGCCTGTTGTGCTTCATCATTCCAGAGGAATGACTTTTTCTTGAGGAATTGAGTGAGGGGCCTGGCAATGCGACCATAATTGCGGAAAAATTTGCGATAGTAGCCTGTGAGACCCAAAAATCCTCTCAGGCTCTTCAATGTCTTAGGTTAACGCCAATCCAGCATGGCCTGGATCTTTTTGGGGTCCACCCTGACACCTTCATGCCCCACAATGTGGCCCAAATACTCAACTTCTTCCATGCCAAAAGAACACTTGGACATCTTGACAAATAATTTATGCTTGCGGAGAAGTTGCAAGAGCATATCTACATGTTGAAGATATGCGGCCCAGCTGCGACTGTAGATGAGGATGTCATTAAAGAAAACAAGGACAAATTTTCTAAGATATGGTTTGAGCAGGTGGTTCATAAGGCTCTAAAAAGTGGATGGGGCATTACAAATACCGAATGGCATGACTAGGAACTCATAATGGCCTTCATGAGTTCAGAAAGCAGTCTTTGGGATGTCTACTTCTTTCATGCGGATTTGGTGGTAGCCTGAGTGAAGGTCAACTTAGTAAAGAATTGAGCCCCATTTGGTTAATCCAACAAATCATCAACAACCTGGATGGGAAATTTGTCTTTGACTGTCAACTTATTAAGGGCCCTGAAGTCTAGACACATACTCCATTCCCCATCTTTCTTGAGTATCATGACCATCGACGATGAATAATGACTAATGCTAGAACGAATGACGCCTTCTTCCAAGAGTTCCTTGATTATTTTTTCTATTTCATTCTTTTGGGCAAACGGATATCTATATGGTCACACATATGGTGGTTGGGCCCTTGGGACCAAAGTAATGCTATGATCATGTTCCCCCCTCGAGGGTGGAAGCTCATGAGGCTTGTAAAAGACTGGCAGATGGTTGTTTAAGATCTGTTGTATCTTAGGATGAATATGAACAGGATTGGGTTCGTAGGCTTGGATGGCATTAAATTGAGCTATGACTCCATGGTGGCCCTTTTTTAACAATTTTTCCATCCGATGTGAGCTAATGATAGAGGGAGCTCCCACCTGGAGTCCGCGGAGGGTATGTGTGTGGTTGTTCTACTTAAATCTCATATATAACTCCTGGAAATCCATTGTGATTGGGCCAAGCGTGCGAATCCATTTAGCACCGAGGATAATGTCGCACCCTCCCATGTGTATGGAAAACATGTGGGTATTTAATTTATAATCCCCCATTTGAAGTTTGACATTTTCACAACGGCCTTCACATTTCATTGTTCCCCCATCAACAATTTGGACCTGGAAGTTAGAAACTGCTCAGACAAAACAATGCACTGCTTCAAAAACTCTTTGATGGATAAAATTATGTGTACTTCCACTATCAATCAAGACTACTACTGGTTTATGCTTAATAAAACCTCTAATTTTGAGACTTTGAGGCGAATAAATCCTTGCCAAAGCATGCAGCGAGATAACTAGTTCTTCAGGTACATTGTCCTGCGGGTTGTCCTCTTCTTCCTCTTCTAGTTGCTCAAGTGGTGGGGATTCCTCCGATGCACTATGATCAGTAGCATCAATTTGAAAAAGATTGGGCTCCTTGCATTTATGCCCAGGGGAGTATTTCTCATCACAGTAGTAACATAATCCTTGTTTTCTTCTTTCTGCCATTTCTGTTGGTGACACCTTTTGAATCTTGAGTGTTTGGGTAGTTCTTTGAGCCTGTGGGGGGTGACCCTTGGCAATGAAATTTGGGTGATTGGACTGGGCCGCCAATGCACATTTGACTTCACGAGCTATCCTTCAAGCATGCAACCATGAGCTAGGGTGGTGCAGTCGGACGTGGGCTTGTATGGCTTCTTTGAGACCACTGAAAAAACATTCCATGTAGAACTCATCATGTAGACCTCCCATGCAGAAAGCTAAGGCTTCAAAGGCTACAATATATTAATTCACTGTTCCTGTCTGTCTGAGCTTAGTGAGACGGCCCAAAAAGTTAGATTCATGGTCAAATAAATCCATAAGATCTTTTTTAAATGTATCCCACGTCAAGGGCCTTCCATAGAAACGTTGATGCCATTGCCACCATTGCCATCTTTCATTGTCCAAATACATGATACCCACACTAAGCTGAGTCGCATTATCCAGGATGTAATTCAGTGTGAAATATTGCTCCATTTGTGCTATCCATGCAGTTGGGTGAGAGCCATCAAATTTATACATGTCCAACTTGGGTGGTCGCAGATGGGATTGTTGGGGGGTGCCAAAGAGGTGAAGAGACTGGCTAGACTCACCCTCACTGTTTTCATTGCCAATATATACCTCCTCGCTTGCCTCCACCTTGCCCTTAGAGAGTGATGCAGTTAATTCCTTCAGCTGCGATATGATCAGGGAAAATTTTAAGAACCCCCCCTAAATTTATAAATATAATAATTGGGCGAATCTCCATGGTATATAGGAAAAATGGAAGGCGATTTTATCAATAATATAATATGTATATATAATTTTTTGGCGAATCTCTCACCAGGCATGGCGAATATTTTACTCAATTATAAAATATTGTAAAATCTTGGCAAGTCTTTCACTAAATAATAAAAATTTGTAAAGTCCTAGTGAATCTTAGCATAGGCTACATGCTAGTTTAATTCCCCCATTTAAATAGGCTACATTCCACGTGAATACCATGGGTCAATACCATGTGCCATTTTGGTGAATACCATGGGTCAATACCATGTGCCATTTTTATTTTTATTAATTCTAATATTAGGGTTAATAATGGTTTTTTGCATGGTACTAATAACAATCTAGTCCATGGTATTTGTCTCATAGTATTTTGGCCATAGGTTTCACCTAAATATAACCCAGTTTTTGAGTGTTCCTAAATATAAGGTGACTTATGGAGTAAATATTAAAAATGTTTTATTTGTTTACCATGCCTCTCGTTTATTTATATTTTTATTAATTTACCATACCTCTTTTACAAATATGGTATTTGGCCCATAGGATTCACTTAAATAAAACCTCTTTCTTGAGCCTTCATAAATAGAATGAGGGTTACGGACTAAATATAAAAAGAGGTTTTATTTATTTACGATACGTCTAGTTTATTTATATTTTTATTTATTTACCATACCTTTTGAGTAAGTATAAAAAGACGTTTTATTTATTTACCATACCTCCACTTTACTTATATTTTTATTTGTTTACACCCTTACATGTATGTAAGGTGACTTATGGAGTAAATATAAAAAATGTTTTATTTATTTACCGTACCTCTCATTTATTTATATTTTTATTAATTTACCATACCTCTTTTATAAATATGGTATTTGGCCCATAGGATTCACTTAAATAAAACCTATTCTTGAAAATGGGCGAATGGATTCACTTAAATAAAACATATTCTTGAAAATGGGCGAATGGAAGGTTGTAAGTCCTAATTTGAAGGGCTAAATTTACCTTTTTTACCATCTCCCTTAAAATAAGGTGGGCTATTTGAGGTGATTTGTAAAAATGTACTATGATACAAAATATTCACCCACTAAAAATTTAAAACCCCTTAATTTCGCCAAAGGGCCAACATTCGCCCCTAAAATTATCCTTGGATTGGATGTATTTCAAGGATGATTCAATGTTGTCCATCCTCTCATTCGCCATAGCTTGAGCTCTAGTTTGTACCATGGACTGAGCCAATTTACTTGAAATTTAGGACCGCCCAAATTTTTTGGCCCTAACAATTGAATGGTACCACCTTGCTTAGCTCGTCGTCTTGATTCTTATGGGCTAAGTCATCAATAAACGCCCCGGGGGGGTCTCAGACTCTTTTTTTTTTAAATCCTAACGGAGTTTACTCCTTTCTTAGGAATACTACAGTAGCCGAATCCTAGAAATGTCAATGCTGCAAAAAGTCCTGCGAAAATCACACCCAGGTATAGGAACCCACACAACTACTCAGATATGGATGGTGGATCTGATGGATCTAAGAGATATGAATGGCTGATCAGATAGACGGAACTAATTGTTGTTGCGGATCCGATGGATCGAATAGATCTGAATGGTTTTTCTAATAAATATGAATGGCAGCACTGATTGCTGCTGCTACTGTAAAACCCCACTTGCGAGATCTGATCTGGTAGAGATTATGTGTGATCCAGAGATAGAGAAGGGAACTATGGTCTCTAGGAGTGTCAAGTGCTACAGATCGCAATATACAAAAGAGTCTGACAGTAGTACTCGGCCCAATTTTTCAGGGCACTAACCAAGGAGGATCAACCGTACCCTTAGCCGTACAACCTGACTACCCTATCGTATGGGCGAGTAATCTCTCCAAGTGATGTTCCCGGTGTATTCTAGCAGCAAGATGGCTGACAGTTTATCTATGGCGAGGTTTCAAGGGAGCTAGGGGGCTTCCGATATACCTAGAGGGTACTTGGAAGATAGTCCGTGCATGGTTCTGTCTAATGCGCTACTACTCGAAGGGGTACCCACAGGGGTTACAAGGGAGTCCAACAAGCGTGACCACCTCTTGTATTTCCTGTGTGCATGCCTCCCCAAATCCACAGGTTTATGTGCTCAATGATAGATCTCGTGGTTTAAAGACGCGGGAACACGTCTCTAGCCAAATTTTTTTTTGCTAAAAATGGAGATCCCACCGGCCCTAGAAAACACTCTGATACCACTTGTTATGCTCTTAAATTGCAAGACGGTACCAAAATACCAAATATGCGAAGAAATATACCCAGAACATAGAACAGTGAGAAATAACAGCAAGTATTTTATTATTCAGAAAGCAATGTTCACTTGCCTCTTCGAGGGGGCAACCTCCAATAGAGCAGAGCTCGATTACAAAACAAGAAACAATGCTCCTCGAGGGGAGTCTCTATCCTTTATATAGGATTCATACATGCAATACCATGGTTCTTATTAATACCATCTATCTAATACCATGGCCCATTTGCAACTAATTGTGGTCCCTTCACTAAATGCAGGTTAACCACTTACAATTATTAATATGGGCTTTATTGACTTTTTACTTAACTATAACTATGACTCAATCCTATTAGATAAATAAGGGGGTTAGGGTGGGACCCTAACAATAACATTACATTACATTTTACAACATTGTTGCCATATTAAACTATATAATACCTCTTGGCATAATAATATTTATAAAAATTAATCATATGAATCAGTGACTTAATAAGTAAATTAATAACCTAACATAAAACAATAAACATTAAAAAATAAACACTAGAAAAAACATAAAAACATTGAAAAAATTAACTTAAAAATCCATTAAAACTCTAAAATGACAAATTCTTAACACTAACCCTAACTATTCTTTTAATATAAAACCAAATAAATCAAGCTTAACAAGTTAATTATAGTTGCATCTTGCAATATTTGATCCTAAACTTACTAATGATGGTTTGGTACCATCCCATGATGAATCCTTGTTGAATGCTAGCATTATCCAAGAAATGGTTGAATTTATAATCATTGTTATGCATTGTTTCTGCTTTGTGTGCATTAATGTCAAATCATTATGGCTTGTATGATTATGTGCCATATGGTTTGTGTCATATTTGTGGGGCTTAGTGGCCTTGATGTATGCCCAACCAATTATTCTAACTTTATGATTATGGACAAATATTACAGGATTATGGACAAATTTGATAGGTTATAGGGCTTTACCAACCTCTTTTTCACTGAGGGTGGCTAATAAATTATTCACTTTGAAATATCTATGATTTTCTTAAAAAAATTTAGGTAATTGGTATAAAAAATTGTAAAGGAAAACAAATTCATAATTTAAAAACCAAAAAACTTTGTAGAGAGTTTTCTGGTATTTCCGTGAATTTAATTATATACCATAAAGGTCTATGTAGGGTTAACATCAACTAGTGTTGTAAAGCCCAAGTCAATTGTCTTTTTGTTAAAACGTGATCTATAGATAGGTGGGCATATTTTCATGCCCCAATTTCAGCCATTCTTTTGTGGACGCGTATTCCATACTTCGTGAGTTGTGCAATGGTATTTTTGATAGACATGTGGCTACCTGGGAGATGATTCAATATTGTGATGGTGAAGGAAGACCCTATTTTCATTTGTTCTTGGGCTTTATCATATCATTCATTGACATGGGTAGCAATTCTATTTTTTCTTTGTTCTTTTCTTTGTGTACGACAGAAGCTAGGGGAGTTTCATCTATTTCAACAGCTTCATGGGAAAAATTATATTTCTTCTTCATTCTTTACTTTGTCTGCGACAGAAGCTGGGGGTGTTTCGTCTATTTCAACAGATTCACGGGAAAAATGGACATTAAGGCCACACTCTTAGCCATTTCATATATCCCAAAGATTTGAAAATTGTTAATAGTGGTAAGGTAATATTCTTTCCAATATTTTTGCAGCATTTTGAAACCCTAAGGGGTTTTGAGTTTGTGAAGTAATGGCTTTTTGATCTGCTGTATCCATGGAAAATATTATGCTGGTTCTGTTTGTCTACAATGCTCAAAGTTTACTAAGTTTCAGAGTGAAATCAGAGACATTTTGATGGGGTTTTAATTTTTTGTTCCTGTCGTTTTAGGGAAAATCTTTCGGGTTTTGGGTGCCTCAAATATTAAAGAAAATGGTAATCTTTGGATACAGGGTTTGTGGAAAAGAAAGTTTTGTCCATTTGCGAAAAGTGTAGGATCAGAGGCACCAGGGTTTTCTTCGAAAGGTACGTTCATTTTCCACTCCCCTCTCTTAAGATAATAGGGAATTTGTATTGAATGAAGCTCTAGATAGTTTACTTAATTGAGTTTCTTTATGGGAGGTGTTATGGTGTTAATCAAACAAAGTCATCCTTGCAACTGTTTTTAGAAGTCAGGGTTGGAGAGTAAGGAGTAACTAGGAGGAGTATGTAGGTAATGAAAATTTTGGAAATTTAAATATGATACGATGGTTGGACATTCTACTGTATGTTTTATGGGGTTAATTAAATTTGTTCTGCAAAATGTGAGGATTTTTAGAGGTACTGGTTTGGTAGCATTAAGTGGGTATTCGAAAAGTAAGAAGTAATTATGAGGGAGTTTTGGAAAACAATGAAGATATTAGAAATATTAATATGAAATTATGAAGAGTCTACTACACTGAAATTCTTTGCACATGATATTATTATGCTAGTAAGACTAATTCTGCAGAATGTGAGGGTTTTAATAATCCATGGCTGGAAAAAATTTAGATGGGTATGGGACAGTAATAAGTTATTGAGGGGGATTTTTAGATTTCTGAAATATGAATTTTAAACATTCTGGGTTTGTGGTCATAGCTAGTAAATCATCAGGAAATCGAATTTTGAGAACTGCATTCTAAGGATAGAATCGTGACAATGTATTTGATTTTAAATTCACGGGTTCTGCTAGAAATTGGTTAAAAGGTCACTGTTTTCTTATGCCTAAAGTAAGGAAAGCTGAACCAAGAGTGATTTACGAAACACAATTAATCACATTTTTCTATATTTTAAGGAATTAGAGGAGTCTGGGTTTTGTGTTTTGTAGCATTGAAAGAATATGGTTGCTTGGGCTGATGTATTCTCATGTTTTTATTTCTTAATGTTGGATTTGGATTTTTTGTAGAAAAAAGTGGATATAAGTGGGAGTCAAATGAGTTGGAGCTACTGCTACTCTCTGTGTTTTTATTGTGGGATATTCCTCTACCGACTTCATTAGGTAAGTGTTGGATTATAAGGTGCATTGTTTGCATGAATGTTAAAAATGAGCAGTTGATATGCCACGTTTCATTAGTCTTTCAATAATTAAGAAAGATATATTAACCTTTCAGTAAATTTGAAGTGCTTAGTTCTAAAGCTTAAATAAGTTTAGTGATATATTTAAGTGTTAAGCTTCTTACAGAAAATTTAGGGCTGTTGATCCTAGAATTTGAAGTCTTTTTTATGTACACAACATTGCCTGCCATAGGAATTTGCAGTAAGTCAAATATTTTGAGATCAGAATGGCAAACTTTTCAGGGACATTTTATAATATGAATATTTTTAAGAAATAATTTCCATGTGGTAGGCATTGCTTGTCTAGGAATTTCAATTTACAATAATGTGGCCTATTGATGTTGAAATATAGGGGTCTTAGAATGGACCAGTTTATGTTGTACATGTAATGCATGTTTCTCTTGGATTTTTAATGTGGGTTGTGGGGTTTTTTTGGATTTAAAAGCAACAAGAGTCGGAATTGAGAGGAGAAAGAGGTAGTGAACAAGGGCTTTGTGGATATCTCACATGAGAAAATGGACCAGCAAGCCCTAGGCCAGTAGCAGCTAGTTGCGGGGGTTTTCATTGGTCCATCTCAGATGCCCTGTGGTACAACACCTTATTAAACAACTCATTTGGTTGCACCTATTGCTCCAGCCTCTGTTATTGGAACTGTTCAGTTTCCTAGCCTAGAAAAATTACTATATATTGAGCCTATTCCTCTCCTCCAAGGCAATTCAGATCTCTTATATAAGGCAAGATAGCTCACTGACCTGAGGCAAGATAGCTTGATGATCTGAGGCAGATAGATGGCATTTTCTGAGGCATACTCTCTGGGGAACAATGTGGATCTGAGGCACACTATATTTGTAAAACATGCGGATCTTATCTCTGTGAATAGTGCAAGCTTTGAGGCTAAAGAAAAGGCTGAAGTTTGACCCTCTTGGAGACCTATGGCAAACAAAATTGAAAGGATCTTTGTATTAGATGTTGGAGGGTTGGCTTGACAATTGTGGGAGGTTATCATGCTTGTCAGTATTTGTCTACGTAATCTTGTCAAAGATATGTTATTTTTTATGTACAAATTGGATTGAATTGGACATTCTTTCATAAGGAAAGGTTGTTGGGTTTTTCCCCTTAGAGTGGGGTTTTCCCAAGTTAATTTTTGGTTTCTTTTGTTCATTGTCTTACTTTGATTTTTACTCTTCTATGGATCTTAATGGTGGTTTAAATTTTCATGTATAACTGCTTAATGATTGTCAAATTATATCATTGGAAGAAGTTATCTCTTTGAAAATTGATCTAATCTTATATGATACTAGAAAAATCAGCACTTCTTTCAACCTCAGGTGTTAGGAGTAGGTAGCCGAGCTCCTGAATGGTTGCAGAAAACTCTGACAGGGAACCACTGCATAGTTTTCCCATGTCGCCCTTGGCTATTAGACTTAGGAGACCTTGAAATCATTGGGTCCATTGTCTGATCTCCCTTACGCTCTCTCTATGTCTTTACAGGTTCTTTTGTTGTGTTGTCCACCTTTCGACAAACTCACTTAGTGTTTTATGTCACTGTACTGTTATAATAGTTCTAAGCAAGGTATATATATATATATATATATATATATATATATATATATATATATATATATATATATATATAGATAGATATATATGTATATACATATATATATATATACATCTACATATATACATTTACATATATATATAGATATATATGTATATACATATATATATATATATATACATCTACATATATACATATACATATATATATATATATATACATATATATATATACATATATATATATATACATATATATATATATATATATATATATATATATATGTATATATGTATATATATATATGTATATATATCTATATATATATATATATATATATATATATATATATATATATATATATGTATATATATATGTGTGTATATATATATATATATATATATATATCTGTGTGTGTGTGTGTGTGTTTCTTTCCTTGTATTATTTTCTTTTCATATTGTTTTCTACTCTGCAATCCCATTGACCTACTTTTGTTGTCTTTTGTCAAACATCAATACAATTATATTAGCTTATACTAGAATTAAAATGATAGGCGGTTGTGATTTACAAAGCTTTTAGAATTTTTGGGTGGGTTGTATCTCTAAGTCTCACTGCACACTTTTGTCCAAACTATACATAAATCAAATTTATTGATCTATTACCTCTAACAGCATTTTCCAGGAGTTTCTAGATAGGTAATCCTATGAAGTAGATGGAAATATTTTTCATGGTAGTATGATTACTTCCTGTTTCATGTGTATGATGGGGTTTTAATTTTTCTGTTTGATGTTTTATAAGGTTGTGCTCGAGGATAAAGAGTGGTTTTTTTATTGATTCAAAATTGTATTTCAGTGGTGAAAGTGGCACACGCAGAACAGAAACTGCAAAAATTGCAATGCAATACCTGGAAGCACAAGGAGGTGACTAGAGTAGGTGATAAAATATTGTAAGAAAATCTTATTTTGGAGTCATTTTGTAATACAAAGACACTAAAAAATGACAACTCTAGTAGAATTTTAAGTTGTAATCCTTTTAATTCTCATATTTAAACTATTATAGTACATGGGAGATAGAATTGTGACACTTGTGATTTTTCCATTGTAATCGTGTCTGACTGAATATTTGTGATTTTGGGTAGACAAACATGTTTGTAGTGAAGTCCTTTTGTTTCTAGACATGTAAATCCAAAATAAGGAATTGCAAAATTTTAAGGGTATTGTGTGAAATTATATGCAGGTCAAGTTGATTGACATGCATTTTGACAACACTGGAAAAATTTGGGGTGCACATATTCAAACATGTGAGAAAATTTTAAGCTTATGTTTTAGTTTTGACTATTTTACATCTGTATAATTGACTTCAAAATTCCTTTTGCCCCTATTTAATTTGAAATAGGTTTGTGTCAGATATTGGGATAATGAAGAGAGGTCATTTAGTGGGATTATACCCTAATGTGTGAACTGTGATTTAACATAATCCCTTTTTCTGCTCTACAGGTTTTCTCGAGAAGGTGAGGAGCACGTGATCATATTATTTGAGTTTGGTCGAATTTATTTGATTTGATATTGTATGTTCTAGAAGCTACAATGCAATAAACTACCTATTTGTATTGTACAGTCAAGATTAGTGCAACAGTTACAAGGTGAACGATTTTATCATATATTTTATTAGCTTTGTGCTGGGGCTTCTCCTACTCTTAGAGGTATATGAATAGAAGGATATTTTTTAATGTAGTTTTGCTTCTCATCAATTTGTTTTAGCAATAACTTTGTTCCATATATAAGCTGCCTTTTCTTTTCATAGCTTGTATTGTAATAACTTTCTTAATTTTTCTTTTTCACTGGATATTAGGCAAGTTGCATAGTAACCTCACTCTACATGACACTAAAGTAGGCGGCATGCATTCATTCAATATGATGGCATCATTTTTATACAGTAGCAAGTTGGCCATCAATAATTCATGAATTGCATCTACCAACCTTCAACATCCTCTATGAATTCTAAATATCTTCGCTTCTTTGCAGAACTTTTCATTTGTATCTATGCTTTACTCTTCTCAAGACTCCATTGTGTTTCTAAAGATAGCACTTTGTTTACACCATCTTCGATTGATTTACTTACTAGACACTATTGCAAGATGATGTATTTTCTTTCACATATGATTAGATTGACATTATGTTGATTGAAAGCAATTAGGAAAAGATCTTAGTTGCTTAAGTGTTCATCTAATTCACAGTCTCCAAGACCAGCTAAAACTAGTTCTGAAAGGTGTTCCTCACAAACATATCTACCATATTTTTTGACTTAGATATTTAATCTTTAGATGTCCCTACATTTATGATTTGTCCAATTAATAGCCAGTTGGAGAAGTTGTTGAAACTTATTATCTACAGACTACAATTGAATGCTTAAGACATGGCATAGGTTTCTTATTCTGTTAATAGCAAATTTTATTGAATGACGTGGCATGCCTCATTTTTCAAGTGACACAGAGTTCACATTCTATACATTTTGTTTCCAAATCAAGAGATATGACATGCCTTGGTAAATCATGAAATCATCATGACAAGCTCTACCCTGACATTTTGGATGTATATTTCTAAGAAGAAATAGATGGACCTTGTTAGTGTCAAAGGATTTTGCAGCGTTTCACCCAACCCTATGGACATAGAATGCCCTTATGTATATATAATTTTTCATGAACTGTATACATATTCACTATCATCCAAAGTTGTAGTTCCTTCTTTTGCGGGCACTATTTGCCTTGGTCTTGATATCAAGGCAGATCAAAGAGTAGGTGAACCGTAGTGACAGAAAATTTGTTAATGTTATCTCATCTTTTAGTAGTTTTCTACCCCATTTACTTCATCTCAAATTCTCTGATGAATTTTTTAGTTTGCGATGCTTGGACGTCATTTGAAGCTCATCCTCCTAAAGATTTGAGTTAGAGATGCAATCCAAAATTATTTTCAAAGTCAATATTTTGTAGGAAGAATGGAAGAATGCACCGAAAGAGGAAAGCTGGGAATCAGAGGACTCGCTTTGGAGATGGAAGAAGAAGATTGCAAAGTATGAACGAAAGACACTGAGGCAGTCGGGATTGTCGAGGGCAACAATGATTTCGAGTGGGGGAGGTTGTAACGCCCTGAGGTCATCGAGCGACCGGGCGCGCTCTCCAGCTGCTCCAAAAATCGACTAAGTCATAAAAGGCAATCGCGAGCGACCAAGGCAAGGCATGTGCGCGGATAGAAGTGGCACTCGTGGATATATAGGGCAAGTCGATGGGAGCGACTTGCTAACAAGCTGACCATGGTGTGATGATGATTAATGAGCAAGATGACTTGTGGATTGATCATGGACGTGTCGGTTGGGAGATTGTGGTAGGGTCGGCCGAAGGCATGACCGCCACATGTTGAAGGGTATAAACTCGTGGAGGAGTTGGTCATTTGGACCATCAATCTTCGCTCATCTTCTATCGCTCTAGCAAGAAGTGCGAGTTGGTAAAGGCCGCAGCTCAAGGCGCAAGGGATGCGGCCGCTAGCCGGGCAGTAGGCACGATCGCACGACGAGTTGGAGGGCGGTTGGAGGTGTGGGTGAAAGGCGTACTAAGGCGCCTGCCCGCCGGGTGATGTGAAGGAGTTTCGGTTATGGTGTGTGTGGGTGTGCACGGGCGCGCCTGCCCATTCGGGCAAAGGAACTCGTATTGTATACTTGGGTGAGGTCGAGGTGTGACCACCGTGCGCTCTTGCACGGGTGGACGCCCGACTCGGGTATGAACACCGGTTGAGCCTAGCTCCCGGTCATTGTACAAAAACTCTTCTTATATAATAAAAGATTATCTTGCATATGATGATGTTCAAAGCTGTTGTTTTATTATGTTGTTATTAATGGTTTCTGCACATTAATAATATAATTCGTGTTTATAATAAATGTTAAGGCGTAGTTCGCAAAGTAGGCTAACAATGGAGAATGATGGTTACTTAAGCGGTGCCGCACCCGGCCAATTTAAGGAAAAAAGAATTGGGGGTGTGACAAAAAGGGCCGAATACAAGAACGAGATGGAGAAGCAATCTGTCCCATAAACTATTTTTAGCCTCATAAACATTAAAATAATTTCATTTCATTATAACAAAATCACTTAGAAACTATTTATTCTACAACCATATAAAAACATGATCATATATTTAACCATATATTGAATAATAATTCAAAGTTCAATATATATGATATGAATATTTATTTTTAATATAAATAAAAATAATTAATATAATATTTTTATAAAATAATTTGTTAGAAAAATGAAATAGAAAGAAAAGAAATTACGTTTGGAAAATATAAATTGTACTTAACATACTATTACAAAATAATTGAAAATGATAAATATTATTTTAAAAGGAATATTTTGGATCATAATCGATTATTAAATGGAAAGATTACACTATCACTTACAAAATATCAATCAATCATATAAGCTATAATTATAATAAATTTTATATTGATTTTTAAAGAGGAATAATTAGTTAACATTTAAATTAATTTAAAATAATATAAATTGTTTTTTAATATAATAATAATATATTATAAATTAATTAATAAAAATTAAAATTAATAAAAAAATTATATATAAAATAGCATATACGGTAAAAAATAACGACATTCCCAAATAATATGTTCATGTGTACAGAAGCACTCTATTCCCAGCTTAAAAGCATATTGCTCATCCAAAGCACACTCCAAAATAAGATGAAAAAATAATATTTTCATGTGCACCCAACATTTTATTTCCAACTTACAATCAATTAAAAAGGATATTTAAGATAATAAAAAAGTTTCTATTTTCCTCCATAAAGTAAAGAGAATTTTATTTCTCTCGAGAAGATTCAAAATATATAATTTTTCATATGTTTTTAAAACATTTTCTGTTAATTGCTTCCATTTGAAAACACATACAAGCTTGATACAAGTTTCTCTATATGTAAAATGGATCGATAACCTCGTAAGTACAGAATCAGCGATGAAATATTAGGTAACAAGTCACTTTCCATAAATTTAAAATAAAAAAAAAGAGTATTTAAACATGGTACTTCATAGTTTATTCCTCTCAATGAAAATAAACTTAAACTAATTACATTTGACATGAAGATTTTTTTTCATTTGGAAAACACCATTGCACTAGAATAAGAAATGGACTGAATGATCACATGCCTACATCTGAGCATCCAAACGACCTCCCTGAACGTCCAAACGATTTGATAAATTAAGACAATATAAATTAAACACCGTTAGCATTATATAGTTATAAAAATTAAATAGTTAGTAAGTGCACATAAGTATCAAAATTAATGATAAGTATCTTTCTACATTTCATGTTTTTAAAATTTAAAAAATATCATAAAAATTAATCGAATAGACTTTGTTACAATATTGTGGGTCAATGCCATCGTTTTATCAATACCACTTGCCCAAAAAATAATAACTCATTTTCTTTGTTACAATACTATGGGTCAATACCATCATTTTATCAATACCACTTGCCCAAAAAATAATAACTCATTTCATATGACACTTGTTCATAAGATCTTTCGTTTATCCGAATTTAGCCTTTTGTGATCCATATCTTGATTACTAAAAGTTTTTCATCTTCATCTTCTTCCGAGATGATCACATCGGAATTCATTTGTCTACTTTTTTCTAACCATCTAGTGGGTATAACTACTTTGGAGATATATCTCAACTTTTGATTTGTGAATACTACTAAAAATATTCTAGAATACTTTGTTGCCTAATAATTATTGCACCTAAAGGAACTCTCCATCAAAGTATCGTAGAGATGTAGTAATGTCATGTAAAGACTGCATCAAAATAAAATAAAATAAACACTAGGTTAAAATAAAAATAGATTAAATTAAAATAATAAAAATAAAATATCTACATCATTATTATTATTATTATTATTTGTTGAGTAGTTTAGGTTAATTTGACTTGGTCAAGTTACTAATGGTTTTTGAGCTCAAAGTTTATGAGAACCCATGGTATTGACCTATGGTATTCATGTGGAATATATCTTATTGAAATCGGGGAATTAAACCAATCTAGATGCATCTTAAGTCCAGATTTACCAAGTGCCGAGAGGGATCAAATATTTTGAGATGCAAACGTCTTTTAGAGTAAAAAGAGATTTAAACCCTCTAGGCACTTGGTAGATTTAAATTAAAAAAAATTTAAGTTATATTTCAAAATAGACACAACTATTGACATAACTAAGATATATATATATATATATATATATATATATATATATATATATATATATATATATATATAAAATAACATTAAGAGTATATACAATCAAACTATTAAATAAACTACAATACAATAATGGATATTAATGTATTTAACTTTAAAAAAATAGATAAAAGAAAGATACATATAATTACATGAACGAATGATAAACATATATGTCTAAGGCTTCCTATTTCAACTTAAGGTGGATGAGGATCTGTTGATGTTTATTTTTATATTTTTAATTGACGGCCTATATTGATTCTCAAGGGTTTATTTTTTTAATTTACGACCTAGATTGATTCTTAAGAGAATATGATGAACATTTCTACGATTGTACGGTGTTACAGAATTTTTTAGGTTGCATTGACTTTTAATAAATTAAAAAATTTATATTTCTGCCAAGTGGCTCTTCGCCCACCAATTTCTTAGGGATTTGAGATTATTCCAATTCTAATAAATTCATATTTATGGGCCCACTAATTTCCTAGAGATCTAAGATTATTTCAATTCTAATAAGTTCATATTTTAATTAGATGGGTAAATTAATATATAAGAAAAAACTATTTAGCAAATCATTCATTTTACAATAAGTGTGTAATAACTTTTTTTTTTAATCTCAAGTTAAAGTTGACCCATAACCTTTTTAAACATGGTTAATAGGTAAATGGGCACTGCAATAGTTTTTTTCTTGCAATAATTTATTTTATTTTATTTAAGAAGTCTTCGGTATATCAACCACATTAATATTTTTAATGTGGTTGTAATAGTTTATATGAAAATATCTATCATATTAGCATAAGTGTAAACAATCAAACAATTCAATATGTTTGTGATAAAATTGATATTTATAAAAGAAAGTAATGGATATATATATATATATATATATTAAAAATACAATTAAATTGTTGGTAAATGTCGATAAGAATCAATATACTTATCTTATAATACATTCACATTACCAAGATTATAAAAAAAAATGCAAAAATCAACTAAACTATAATTTTATTTTGAATTATTATTAATTAAATGAATAAATAAACAATATATGAGTTAAACATGATGATATTGTTTTTAGATCCCTTCTACAGGCTCAAAAACAACCACCTTGTTGTTGAACTTATGTCTCTGCAAAATCCATTTAAGAGAGACTTAGCTCTCTAAGGAAAAACATTGGATGGCAAGTTTATGGGCTTGTGACCGAAACAAAAAGTCGTTGAATCCTAGATCACTGAACAATAGGCCCCTAAGCTTTATGGTCAGGTAACTTTCTTTGTAGTAGGTAGGGGATTCTATGTCGATTTATTTCTCAACAAAATGGAAAGAGACTTGATTTTTAGATCAATAGTTTCATGGGGTCTAAAACCTTTTTATCACTCCATGGACTTTGGATGTCAGTCGAGATTATGAGATTACTATGGTGCTAATGTGGGTCCATCTTCCACACCTCCCTATTCATCTTTGATACCTGATTCTCTAAAAGACAAACAAGCTTGGACACTATCTGGATGAAGCATAACCAAAAGAAGGTCAATTTTCTTGTGCTCGCATTTGTATTGAGGTAAACCTCAATGAAGATTTATCAGAGGCCCTAAAGATAAATCTAGGAGAATGGAGGCATATACAAGAACTAGACTATGAACAAATTCCTTTCAAGTTTAATGATTTTCATACTCAATGGCACTTTGCCAAAAACTACCCACAATGAAAAATATATGAGTAGACCTAAGCCCTTGTCTCTAAAGAGGCTAGTTCCCAACCAACGCAAAAGAAATGAAGGAGTCAACTAAATAAGGTTGCATCTCAAAATAAACTTGCTGTAGTTGCAATAGTATCAGAACATTCAACAAAAATTATTTTGAGGTTCTTTAAGATCTAGAAAAAGATGAGGATACCGGCATGAATGAAACCCCACATGAAGATCAAGGAAATACAAAGGTGTCTATGGATAATTGGGTAGCTAGGCTACCTAAATCATAATGGTAGCATCTAATGATGAAGGAAACATCTATCCTTAGGCAACTTGTATAAGGAAAGGCCATATCTAAATAACATATTTAGCTTTTTCCTATTTGACAACTCACAACAAAGGAGGCAAGTTCTAAAATATGTATTTGTAATCTATTTAAAAGGACATCATGCCTCATGATAATACAAGTGAATGTTATATTCTTTTATCTTATCTTGTGTGATTGTGTGTGATTCATTTGTTTATGAGTAGAGTCTTTAGATGATCCAACTTATAGGTGAGGCTCTCTAAGCCTCAAATCCAATCAATTGTTTGTCAATTGGTATCAAAGAAAGTTGCACCTTGGGGCCTGATCTAAAAAAAACAAAGTATGCTCTAAATTTTTTTCTACTAGCATCCTCCCTATTTTCCAGCCACTACATGTTCTTATTTTCCATCCATTCTACATTCAATTTCTTTCTTAATATTTCCCTCCCACCCCAGGATATGTAGGTACCAACTACTTCATAAATAATCAACATCACCTCATGTCAACTCCAGAAACATCAAAAAATCATTTCAACCATTAATTCACACTTAAACTGGGAGGCAAAAAGTAGGGGACACTTTCCATCTAAACCAGGAGGAATTAGGCAACCAGGTTTCCTCGCTCATAAAGGTAACATCTAATGAGGAATGAAACATCTAGTCTTAGGAAAATTATATCAAGAAAGGAAATATCTAAATAATGTATTTAACTTTTTCCTATTTAACAACTCACAAAAAAGGAAGCAAGTTCTAAAATATGTATTTGTAATATCTTTAAAAGTCCATCAAACCTCATGACAATACAAGTGAATATTAGAGTTTTTTTATCTTACCTTGTGTGATTTTGTGTGATTCATTTGTTTCTGAGTTGATTTTTTGGAAGATCCATCTAAGAGGTGAGGCTTAGAGCTCTCTAAGACTCACCTCCGATCAATTGTAGATGAAGAATGCAGAGCAAAATCCTTCACGAGTCACCTCTCTAGATTCAGATTAATATTTGAGAAAAGAGCTTTGGCATGTAATCCCTCCAAGATTTCGGAGATGAAGATATATACTCCAAATCTTTACCAAAAAGCTATGCTTGTTACAACCACCCATGAAAAATCATGCACGAGAGGCAATGCTAAAACTTCCCTCCTAAATGTAGTAAAGCCACATCTCAAAAGAGGCAAGAAATCCATTAAGAAAAAGTGGGAACACGAAACAAATGCTAACTTGGTTGGACCCCAACTTCACGTGGATGATTTATTCCAAAAGCCTCCTAAATAGCTCAATGTGTTGTTTTTTCATTCTTGTATGCTCGAAATATGTAAGGATTTACTCTTGTAAACATCTAGAAGGACTTATTTGTAGTATTTGTGGAAAAACTGGGATTTGTCTCCCATGAATTTAGTGAGTATGTTAGTGGAATATCCCATGGAAAAAAAATTATTAAACCAGGATGCTCATTCTACAACTACGTATGATGGGGATGTGTAATTTTGATTATGCTCAACTTCGAGTTGACATGTGTCCATCTTAAAATAAAAATAAAATATTCTTTAAGTGCAAATAAATGTCAACTATCAAAAAACAAAAATCAATATGTTATGTATGTTTAGTTAGTTGTCCATACGACTTAACATAACTTCATGTAAAATATTTTAATTTCAAATATGTATATTATATATTGTTTTTAAAAAAATATGTATATATCATATGAAGTTATTGAAATAAACAAGTTTTATGGTTTAAACATTTGAAGTGGTCTCATTATTTTATAGATTGGTGATTTTTAGGTATATGTTTTATGGTCAAAATTCAACAAAAAAATTTAGACTTACAAGTTTAAGTTATATACTCTAAATACAATTTAAAAATACAATTTAAACAACAAAAAATTAGACATTGAATTTTTCCTTTAAAAGAAGTTTGCACCTAAAAAAAATTGATCCTTCTTGGCTCATGCTAGATCAGTGCTTAAGATGGCTCTATATTGGTTCTACAACCCAGTATGAGACAAATGTGTAATGTTTTCTCTGCTCAACTTGAATTTGACATGTATCTTTCTTTTTAAATCATTAAATTAAAAAAAAAAACATATGATATAATTAAAAAGAAAAAATGAATATATGTGTTTGTTATATTTAATTAAGAGTATTATAAAACACTAATAACACAACTTTAAAGGACAATATTAAGGTTAGGTGGTAAAAATATTTCACTCTCACTCTCAACCATACATAAAATATTCCAATGTCCATATGAAACAACATAATATGATATCAACTTTATAGAGATAAAGTCATTAAAAAACTTTATATATATATATATATATATATATATATATATATATATATATATATATATATATATATATATATATATATATATATCTATATCTATATCTATATCTATATCTATATCTATATCTATATCTATATCTATATCTATATCTATATCTATATCTATATATATCTATATATATATATATATATATATATATATATATATATATATATAACAATTAAAAAAATAATTTCTTATGGTTAAAACATTTTAAGCAGTTTGACTATTTTATGCCCAAGTAAATTTTGAAGATGTTGAATCTATTTTATATATTCAAAAATGCAACTTAAACAATGAAAAATTACAGGTGATATATTTTAGAGTAAAAAACTTAAATAAAAAAATTTCTCCTCAACAAATTTGATCCTTTTATATATATATATATATATAGATAGATATATTAAGCTTTCTAAGGATCAAATCTCTCGAGGTGAAAAATTTATTCATGTTTTACACTTTAAAATAGGTTTACACCTCAAGAGTTTTGATCCCTATGGGATCTTGCTAGATTTGTGGTTAAGATGGATTTATACTAGTGTAATGAATTCTTTGTGTATTTGCTATGACTGAACATAGATTTAATATTATTGTTACTCATTTATGTCTAACAAAATATTAAACACAATATTATAAACCGTAAAATTATAAACTCAATTTTGAACCAAAATATTAAACACCAATTTTGTAATATCACAATGTGACATTCAATAAATTGCATGTAATGTAACATTACGACAATGATTGTTAGATTGATTATCGCATTAAGATAATATTTCTCACAATGCAATGTTAGATAGATTCATGTACCATTTCAACATCCTAATACTAAACCCTAATATTAAAGAAAATATTATAAACCCTAACATTGTAAAACCCAAGATTATAAAACCTTTGATTAATATTTTAAACCCTGTGTACAATATATTAAACCCTAGGATTATAAACCCTAAAATTAATATTATAAGCCTTAAGATTAATATTAATCCGAAGGAGTTATATTATATATCCTGAAGATTAATATTATTAACCCTAGGGTTATCTTATAAATCATATGGGGTAAAAGCATGAAGGTGGGCTACACGTTTTGGCAAGCATGTGAAGGGCAAGGTGGAAAAAGAAGCTTGATCGAGCAATTTTTTAGTGCTCGATAGAGAAACACTTTATCCCTCGATCAATAAATTTGAACGCTTAAATATTTCTTGATCAATCTATAAAACATATCCTCAGTGGACCTCCTATGTAAATGGCGGTTAATTAGGCACTCGATCAAGCAATGTTTTTCTTTTGGAAGGGTTTTCAAAATTGGAGTTTAATTAAGCTCTCTTTTCCAACACTAATCCTTTGATGCAGGAAGTCCATGGAATGCCATTGTCACATGATGGTGTATTTAAAGAAATACTTGTAATGAATTTCACAATTTCATCAACTCTAAGGTCATAATAATAAAATAATGATTCTTATAATAAGTTTTACTTAATTTTATAAGATTTATAATAATTTTTAATATAAGTAATTTTGGTAATTCGTGTTGATTAAATGTTAAATGAAATATTTAAGTAAATACATTTTTAATATAAAAATAACTATAACACATTGATTCTTGTGATTGATAATGGATTTTGATTTTTGATTTTAATCATGATAATATTTGAATATATTAAAAAAAAATTATTATAAAAAATCAGAATATCATTGATACTAAAAAGGAAATATTTCGATAATTTTTTTTATTTATAATCATAGTTTGAAGAGGATATGAATGATAATAATATTTAAGGGAATAATGTGTTTATGGTTCACACAAATAGAAAATAATATGACTTCCATATGAGCCTCATTTAGAGTTTCCTTAATCAAGGTCATGTTTAAATGTTTTTGGTGGGTGTATGGTGTAGAAAAATGGCTCAATCGAATAATTTTCTCAGTTTAACTACATTCCTCAATCGATACATTGTTTTTCTTAACCCACCAATGGTTTGATCGAGAGCTTATTAAATCCTCAATCGACTTATTTCAAATTTTACATAAAAATATTGATCAAGCATTTTAAGTGCTCGATCGAGTTTTTGAGGGCCTAAAAAACAAAGTTCTATCTCCCATTCTATAGATTTCTCTACAACACCATCTTGTAGCATGGCATACTTAAGGAAATATTTGCCCTTGAATGGCGTTGTTGATCACACAAGATTCATGATAGAATCCTCTATATGAATCCTTTATGTAATGGAATATGAGTTTAAAATTTTCAAATACATATGATATTTTTCATCCAAATTCTTTGAAGAATTATACTTGAAATTCTTTCTGACAGTTTCAAAAGGGATGAATGAAAAACAAAAAAACAAAAATATAAAAAACAAAAAAATTTCAAAAAATAATATTCCCTTCATATATGACTGTTCTTTAAAGGCACAATTTTGGTTTTTGAATTTATTTAAATAGAAGAAAAAAAATTATACATGAATATGTGTTTGAAAAATACAATTCTAATATTAATTAACAAAGTGCAAAAACTAATAGAAAATATAATTTTGCATAGAAAAATAAAGTCTCAACTTGCATTGATTATTTATATATATATATATATATATATATATATATATATATATAGATATATATACATTTTAGACTAAGTTATCTCACACGGATACACCCATATTTGTTAAGATGCATGAAAAATTGCAAGGACAAGCATTTAATTTAATGTAAATTTGAAAAATCACATGAAACTAATTTTTTTTTTGAAAAAAATGTCATCAAGGCAATAAAATAATTCCCGAAAAATTGTTTATCTACTCCAAATCAACATTCACAAAGTTTGTATGAATTTTGAGGGCTTCAATTCAATAAAAGAGTAATTTTTTTAAATTTCATTGCCACATTGGCCCAAAAGTGTAACACATATTCATGGATTAACCTTAGGATTAATATTATAAACCCTAATATTATAAATAATAAACCCAATATTAAACCATAATATTATAAACCCAATATTATAAACCCTATTATTAAACCCCAATTTTGTAATGTTGCAATGTGGCATTAAATAAATTGCAATGTAATATAAAATTGCAATGGCAATTGTTACATTCATTGTCGCATTGAGACAATTTTGGCATAATGTGACACTGAATAGATTTATGTACCATTCCATCATCACAATATTAAAACAAAATATTATAAATCCTAACATTAGAAAACTCAATATTATAAATCCTAATATTAATATTATAAACCCTAAATATATTAAATTTAAGTCTAATATTTTAAACCTTAGGATTATGGTCCTTAAAGTTAATGCTATAAAACCTAAAATTAGTATTATAAAAACTAAAATTATAAACCTTAAATTTAATATATTAAATCCTAAGATTAATATTATAAAACCTAAGATTATAAACCCTAAGATTAATTTAATATATTAATCCCTAGGATTATAAACCCTAATACTAATATTATAAAAATTAAGATTAATTTAAATGTTATGATTAATGTTGTAAACCATGAGATTAATATTATAAACCCTATGATTAATATGAAACTCTAGGTTTAATATTATAAATCATGGGATTATAAATCCCATGATTAATATTTTTTTTTTATCAAGAGTGGAACCTTCCATTAATCTAAACAAAATACATATTGTACACTTCTTTAATGGAGCCGAGAAAGGCAAACACCAACTCTGTGAAACTTCAACAAACAACTAGGATGGCAAAACCCCAAACCGAATTCCAACAAGACTCCAAAAGAAATGAAGACAAGACATTCCTCCCTACAAAGAGTGCAAAGAATCCAAAATAAACACAAATAGTTTGCTCTGTATGACCAGTGGACTAAAAAACCTACTTATCAAGCTAGAAGGAGAAGTTGAAAATCTCAAGTCTCGTGCAACGAATAACCAGAAGCCCCTGAAGGCAAGCCCAGAGATCCAAAGGCCCAAAACAATGCCACAAATGACCCAATCACCATCCTTAACTTTCATTTAACTATCAAACTCAAAGACCGTGCAATCCTGCCCTCGAGGATCTAACATTCTTGATTTGATTTCAGGCCTAAACCTCACCCACACTTTACCCTTTCTTGTGGACCCAAAGAGAATATAATCCGCCACACTAAACTATTTCAGGTCCGAATGACGAATTAACCGTCGATCATTTTCTCTGCCCGAAATCCATAGGATGGGGGATTTCCAAAGTGGTTATGCCAACAAGCCCACGTTTTAACTTGTCTTACGGACCTGAAGAGTTTATAAGCCACCATACAATAATTTTTTGGGTCCGTTTGGAGAATTATTTCTTGTGCAGCTTTCCGCCTAAAATCCATGGGATGAGGGATTTCATATGAGATCTCATCAACTTTCCAACCCTTTACCATTTCTTACAGACCCAAAAATTAAATAGGCCATCGCTTTATAATAATTCAAGTCCATTTGGAAGATTAACCTTCGTGCATTTTTCCTCCCGAAATCCATAGGATGAAGGATTTCAGGGCAATCTTTGGTTAGCCGCTTACCAACCTACCTGCAATTTATCGCTTGCTTCTGCCCTGTCATTGGTCCACTGCCTACTGTTTCCATTGGTCTTCTCTCTGTTCATTTCTAATTTTTTGAAATTTCTCCCTGTCTTCGATAGCCTTCCTGTGATAGTCCTCACACAATTGCCCTAATGGCATCGTCATCTAGGCATATCTTCTATTTTTTTTAATAGATTACTCCTTCATCCGCTAGACAATTTGCTAACCTATTAGTTGTTCTGTGAACGTGAAAAAATTGGAGTGTTCTCAGGGCTCTCAGGTGGGATTGAATGCGTTGATAGACCTGAAATAACCGCCAGTGTTTTGACACTTTTTCTGGTGTTGTACCATTGCATATCTTCTTGACCGAGTTAATTATTAGTTCAAAGTCTGCTTCTACAATAACATTGTGTAAATTTGACTCAATCAATATTTCCAGGCATTGCTCTAAGGCCATGAATTCCGCCATATTGTTAGTGGAATTCCCCAAATGACTGTGAAAGATGATTTGTATGTATCCATGCTCATCTCTTATGACTCCGCCATAACCAACCACTCTAGGGTCTCCTTTAAAGGCTCCATCTATATTGAATATCAAAATACCATGTGGAGGAGGCTGCCAAAAATCCTTACTCGTTGTTGTATAGCTTGCATTCTTGCTTATGCCTTGGGGATCGGCAACTGGAGACCCAATTGCAAAAGTATATGTGCATCCTGGTTTAGAATAGGGTTTTCGGGGGGTTGCTTAAGATAGGTACTTACAATTTCTTTGAGTTGTTTTATAATCTGATCTATGATGCTCTGTGTCGAGTCAATTCTGTTCTTGAAAGTCTTGTTATTGAATTCCTTCGAGACATCCCAGATCAAAAAACCTAGAGTTAGAGTTGAAGCCTTGTTGACTATTTCATTTTTTGAGAAATATTTCTGCCAATTCTTTAAAGTGCTAGTAATGCTGGATGCATCCCTATCAGTTTTCCTGAAGATTAAGGCTACCCAATTCCACAAGGTAGAGGTGAATAGGCAGAGGTTGAGTATGTGATCCATCGTTTCTTCTTGTAGACAACATAACTGGCATCTAGATGGACCAACTAGACCTCTTTTCTCAAGATTCCCCCAAGTGAGAATATTTTTATGATGCACCAACCACATGAACAAATTAATTTTCATCTAGTGCGGGTTCTGCCATAGGTCCTTTTAGAGCCTACATTTTCCTTAGGCTGAAAAGACAAGGTTCTAGGTCCACATCAAACCACGCTCAGCCTCGTAGCTAGCCCTACGAGGACAGGAGAGGGCTCTCTCCGAGTCAATCTCAGCGAAAGATAATCGATGGGGCTTGAGATGACTGAAATATAAACTAATTTTAGGCTAGGTATGAAGTGCAAGGATTTTTTTTGAGTTTTTGAGGGTTTTGCTGGAAAAAGGGACAGGCAAATTTTGGGTCCACGGATGAGACCTAGTTTTTGAAGAGTTCTGATTGGGGCAAGGAAGGCAATTGTTTTGATGCTTTGGATTGAATGAATGACTGGATTAGACCGGTGAGGGGCTAAGGAGGGCAAGATGGTCTCAAGAGTCCTTCTCAAAGAGATGAAAACATGTGGAATTAAACAAAATTTCAAGCCATAGTAGAGCAGTCCAATGAATTCTACCTTAATCACTCATTTGTTTAACTGCAGAAAAAAAGAGAAGGGAAAATGATACACATAAACATCAGTGAACTTACAAATACATAGAGAAAAACACCATCAAAACATAGAGCCAGATGGATCCCAACGAGTGTTGTAAAACCCTGGTCTTTCCTTAGCCAAAAATGCAGAAATCAAATGTACAATGGAGTGCCAAGCAATCCCTAGTGTCCAACCCTGAAAATGATTGAGAAATTACATAATATAGACAAGCCTAACTCCTTCCCATGCCTCTATGGGTCGAGCTCATCATTCTAGAAGTTGTTTCAACCATATCTAAACAAGGAACTAAAAAATAGGCAATGAAACAACTTGCCCCTATATGAAAGGAAATTGATTCATTCAATTGTTTTTCACTTTTTAGTCAATGAATCCTCTAGAACAAGTAAAAGTGTGCCAATATTACATCATGGTTATCAAATTACATCATGAAAGGTCAAGTGTAACATCAAAAGGAAAAAATGGTCAAAACTGGGTGAATTTCTGAGCTGTACAGTGAAAAATAGGCAAAAATCCTCTATGTGCCGCACCTGATTCTCTATGTGTCGCGCCACTTTGGAGCTGATTTTGGGGCACTTCGCAAAGTCCAAATTAAGCCCAAGATAGCTCGTTGGAAATCCCTACCTGTCTACTTTCCAACCCAAGTGGAATTTCTAAATTTGGATGTCATTTTCCCCTCCCAAACGTCAATCTCCCAAGACTGCTTACTATGTGTCAAAATAGGGGCAGTGAGGTCATTTTTTGAGTGTTTTTGGCCTCTTGAGGGCTCAAAAACTGCCCAAATTTCTTGGCCCTGCAATAGCAACCACGATTTTTCATGCAAAATACAGAAATACAAAATTTTTGTAATTTGGAGCTCCCTAGCAAAAACGCGCGCCACGTGGTGCGGCGCATAGGGAGGAAAACCCTGTTTTGTGACTAAAGAAATTAAAAATGACAAAATTTTCTCCAAATTCCTTGAAATTTGGACTGAAGGTGCCTCATCAAGTATCATGCTCAGCCAAAGAGGCTTCGGCCAAGATTTGGAGACGATCATGCTCCTTTTTCCTCTTTTTCTTCCTTATTGCCTTCTTTAATTTTGCATTTAGATTCCTTATTCGTGCCTTGCAAACCTTGTTCCGCGCCATGTAGTGGAAAGCCATGTGTCTCAGCAATGCTTTGTCCCTATTAGCCTTGTCCAGTAGTCCCTCTAAGTGGATGCTGACTCTCTCGAGCCAAGACTCCCGATCATCATGAATCTCTTGCTCGAAAGAAGTGAATTCAATCCTCCTCCTTTGGGTAGCTTGACGATTCTCCCTGATGTTTTGTAATTCCATAATCACCTGCTGATCTTTAAGATGCTTGTTCCTTTGCTCCAAGTGTTTTATATTCCACTTAGCCCTCTCCAAGTCGAGGGACAAGGCTTTGATCTCTGTCTGCTACTCCTGGATGATATCTCTAAGGTTGGCACTTTGCGAGCCCATGTCTGTATCATCATCCTAAATGAGAATGAAGTCGGTCTCTCGTTCACCTGAAGGACCTTCCTCCTGTAGAGGCCTATTGCCTTGATCTTGAACCTGCTATGCTGATGGAGAAAGCGAGGCCCCTTCCACCTTGGGTGGAGATAACACTCGCTTCGCTGCTGCAAACAAATGTCTAGTGCCCCTCTGCTATGTGATGAATACCGGCACACTAACAATCTCATGGTGCTCATACTGATGAGAAGCTCCACCTGTCTCACGCTTAACCTCCGATGGTCCCTGCAAAGCTTTGAAAAACTCACGTTAAATGAAGTCATCCCAAGTGATGCCCTGCAATCCAAGCTGATGAACCACCACAATCTTGATGAGAGCAAAATCATAAACATTGTTAAGCTGCTACTGAGGGGTTTTGTGCTGCACAAGGGTGGTCATCCTCTCTATGTTCTGGCATATGAAATAAGGAATGTTCATCATCTGTACCTAGGTGAAATGCATGAGCAACCTTATGTGATAAGCATATAAACGAGAGAACCGTCCCTCACAGTTGAAATACTTCATGATTAATTTCATTAGTGGAGCATATTCATCTTTAAGATATCGGAATGGAAACACTCTCTTGAGCTACCTCAAGAAACCAGTTTTAATATATGGCTCATAATGCTGCCAGTCAATCTTCTTCCACCTCTATGAGGCCTCCGGGGTGCATGTTCCTCCATGGGTGAGTCACTTTGGGTTTCCATTTCATAATCAAATGAATGCTCAGATGCCATGACTACTGTTCAAAATGCCTTGGAGAAAACTGATTGCTGATGTATGAAAACTATGTTGGGCTGCTCTTTAGCAATGTGCCTAACCTCTGCCACCAAGGGGAAAACAGAACAAGGGACTGTTAGGAGGGAGGAAAATAGTGAGGGATTAGGGGGTATTGGGATAGATTTTGCTAGGGAAATATGGGAAAGGTTTTGGGATTTTATATATGGGATTTAGGGTTTAGGGTTTTACATTTAGAAGTTTGGGAAAGGGAATTTGGGGATAGGGGTTTAGAAATTTTATGGGATAGGGAACAATGAAATCAGGGGAAAATGGAATAAGGGAGAAAAGGAAATAATGGGAAGAGAATAGACTTGGAAGAAAATAGTTGGCAAACCCTAGGCAGCAACTTTTATTTGAGGAATTTAAGATGATAGGGTTTGATCATTTATTTAGACACTCAACACATCAACCATCATAGCATAACTACCAAACTTTGATGAACAAGAGAATTGGAGCTCAACCTACTTGAAACAAAGGAAATTTGTACATTTTTGGCATTTGGAGGCCGTTCTGGAACTTTTCGGGCCGCTCAACTGGATGCGCCGCACAGCTTGCCCAATGCATCGCGCCTTCCCAGTGCATCGTGCACGTTCAAAAATACACTGCGCATTCACTCCCAATGTGCTGCGGTTCCCCGGTGCGCCGCGCCTTCTGCCCAGTGCGCCGCGCACACTCTAAACACGATTTTGGCTTGGAAAATTACAGTTTCGCCCTCTCACCACTAAACTTCGACCTTCTTTGATCTCTTGGATGCAAATGGACTTTTAAAACTTGGAGACATGCTTTATACATTGGCTTTTCAAATTAATTTTTCCAAAAACCCATTTTTGTAATGTTTTGCAAATAACTTTTATTTCAACCTGTGTTTTGGACTTTTTCACTGCTTTTTCACTTTGTAATGAGTGAAATGACTTGAGCTTGGCTTGTCTTTGCAGGTGTTGGAGCTTCTTAGGCTAAGGAATGGAACCAGGGTGCAGGTGAAGGAATTTACGATGAAGAGAACAAAATTTACATGATTTTGTACAAATAAAGCTAAATACTTTGTTTTTTCCTCAAAACAAAGTTTTGAGGAAAAACACATTTTGAACACTTTTTTTAACAAAATTTATTGGCGATAGAACATCCTCATGGCCTGCTGGTGATTATTGGACACTCTGAAGCATTTATCAACAAAACCCTAATGAAATCCTAGACTTATTTGACACTAAAACCCTAACGACAACTTTTGCAGTTTTGATGAAAGGCCTGTATATGTTTTTTAAATGAAGAGCCAATAGGTAGATAACATGAGGGGAATGAGTGACAAGGCCCTTCCGTCAAATTATGGCATGCTCCTAGTGGAATGCAGATGATCGAGCTGAATGAGACACCTCAAAATGAAATGCAATAAGAGAAATTATCTCTGACGGAGGGATGACCAGACCGACTCTAATAGGTCCTTCCATAACTTATCAGGGTTTGGAAAGTCAAGTCCAATGGCAATTATTTTGGCTTCTTTGAGGTTGAATTTACCTTCATTGTTTCTTCCCCATCTTAGCTGGTCAGACAATGTAGATGTTAATATCTTTCTTTGTTCCAAGATGACTGCAAGAGCTTCAGCTTGGGCCTTCAAAGGGGTTTCTTCACTGTATCCCAGGTTATTCCATGTTTTCCATTTATCCTTGTATCTTGTTTGATCCCAGAAATCACTTACCCTAAGTAAACCTTTATTGTCATTGTCATTCTTAAGATTGACTAATTCTTCTATACACACGTTAGGTTCCTGCTACCAGTTATCCTCCCAAAACCATGCTAGGTTTCCATCTCTGATCTCCCAGAAACTGTGCTTTTGAACTATGGCTCTATTCTCCCCAGCACTGTTCCAAATGTGGGAGCCTTTGATGTGTCAAAACATCTGAATATGATCCCTTTCTTGCCAATTGTTTTCATACTTTTGTTTCCAGAGCTTGGCCCATGGGGTTGCTGACTCCTTTAGCCATCTCCTCCAAATTTTTTCCCCCAAGACTTTGCCAAGGGTTCAGGGTCATGAAGTCCTAGACTCCCATGTCTTAGGTTTACAGAGCTTATCCCATGATACCAAAGCCCATTTATTTTTCTCTTCCCCTTGGCCCCAAAGAAAATATCTTTGAACATTTCTGATGAGTTGCAAAACTCCTTTCGGTGCAGGAAGAGCTAAAAACATGAAGGTGGGAATAGTTTACAGGACAAGCTTTGTAAGCACTAGTCATCTAGCTAAATTCAAAGACTTGATTGTCCATTTACTTGTTTTGTCCCGTAGTCTATTAGTTACTAACTCCCAAACTTCCTTGCTCAGAGGTTTATCAGTGAGAGGTATTCCCAATATTTTGATGGTAACTGATCTCTTTGAAAGCCGAGAATTCTGGAGAGGTTTCTCTGAATAGCCATGTCAGTATTAAAAAAGAGAATTTTTGATTTGGTACGACTTACCTCTGTACCAGTGACCATAGCAAAATAGTTCAGGATTTGTTTGAATACTTTAGCTTCCTCGACCGTGTGTGTACCTTGCAGCATAGTGTCATCCAAAAATTGTTGATGAGTCCAAGCAACCCCATTTGGGGTGAGTTCTAGACCCTGGATTCTTCCTTCTATGTTGGCAGATTTAATGGGTCTACCTAATCCTTCGATCATGAGCATAAAGAGGAAGGGGGAGAGCGGATATCCTTGTCGGAGGCCTCTCGAAGGCCTAAAGGTTCTATATGGAGAGCCAATAAGCAGGATTGAAAAATTAGTTGTAGTAACCAGGGATATTATCCATATTATCCAGTTGTGGTCGAAGTCGTATCATATTAGTACTTCCCTTATGTATGACTAGTTGAGCTTGTCATAAGATTTCGCTAGGTCAAGCTGTATGACCATCCCTGCTTGCTTATTGCTCTTAAGAGAATGAACCACCTTGTTAGCTTGAATTATGTTGTTCAGAATCTGCCTTCCTTCCACATAACCAATTTGCTCCTCAGACACAAGCATTGGAAGTAGGGGCTTGAGTCTGTTTGCAATTACTTTGGAAATAATTTTGTACACCACATTGCATAAAGCTATGGGTTGAAATTTGTCTGGTGTCATAGCTTTTTCATCCTTTGGAATCAAAGCTATGAAAGAAGTATTAAGTGCCCTTAAAACGGTTTTGGATCTTCTCGAGTCCTCCACAACTTAAAGGATATCTTGTTTGACTATTTCCCAACATGCTTTGAAGAAGTCAACATTGAACCCATCCAGTCCTAGAGCTTTCCCGTTTTGCATTACGTTAATAACTTCAGTAACTTCCTCTTCAGTCGTTGACCTGTTAAGCTTGTAATTATCTTCCCTGGTTACAAGCTTTGGAATATACTTTGTGAATTTGTTGATAAATTGTGATCTGTCTACGAGAGGCTCTTCTGCTATGCTTTGGAAATGTTGTACTAGAGCACATTCCATTTCTTTGTAGGTGTTGAGCTCTTTCCCTTGAGTGTCTCTAAGTTTTGAAATCCTGTTATGTGCCTTGTGATCCATGGTTGACTTGTGAAAAAACTTGGTGTTTCGGTCCCCTTATTTAATCCATTACACTCTCGATTTTTGCCTCCAGAAGATCTCCTCTTGCTGGCATCTATCATACCATTACTTTTGAAGAGTGTCAGCTTGAATTTTTCTTTCCTCAGTAAATCCATCTGTGATAAGGATCTAATTAACTCCTTGTAGTTTCTGTTCAACCTCTCTTTTAGCTTTGAAAATATTGCCAAACTCCTTTTTGTTCCATTCTTTAAGCCTGAATTTGATGTGTTTCAGTATATGTTGTAGGAGAAACATATTAGTGCCTTGAATGGGAAAATCTTCCACCCACCATTTACCAATATTACTGATGAAGTCAGGGTGAGTGAGCCAGACATTTTCAAACCTAAAAGGTATGTTCCTCGGAGTACCTATAAAAGAAGCTTCAAGTTGGATAGGCTAGTGATCTGAGCCTCCAAAAGGAAGGATTGATGGAGTCAAGTCAGGGCCAGCGAGAAAGAGGTCCTCCAAGATTATAAATCTATCTAGTTTAGAGGCAACTTGAGAATCCCCTCCCCTCTTATTGTTCCATGTGAAAGTACCATTTATTATCTCCGTGTCCACTAGCCTCATGTCGATTAGGAAGTTCTAGAAGGAAATGGAGTCTCTACCTAGTGTTCTAGTCCTACTTTTTTTTGTAAGAGATCTGATCATATTAAAATCCCTCCCAGAATCTAGGGCATAACATGATGTTTCCCTCTCAAATCCTCCAGTGAGGTGAGAAGCCTGAGTTTGTCTTCTAGTTTTTGAGGACCATAGACATTTTTGATCATATATATTTCCTTATCACCCAAAGGTTGGATCACCATTGAAAGGTAGTTCATGGATGCCTCAGCATCCAATATTCCAAGTTTCTAGGGATTCTAGAGAGTGAGAATTCCGCCTACCGTGTTGTCTACATTAACTTCTAGATACTCATACTTAATGAGCCATTTTTTATGTATCTCTCTGATTTTATCTATTGAACATTTTGTCTCCTAGATAAACACCATGTATGGTTTTTCTTCATTTATTCTATTGCTAAGATTTCTTTGTTTCCTTTTTCTTCCTAGACCCCTAATTTTCCAGGTTGTGAGCTTCATTATGAAATATTTGTAAATGAATAACTAGTAAGATCTTTCATCTTACCTGAGTTAATCATGAGTGTCCCACAATCTCTCAGCAGGTCATTCTATCTTTTCCTTCCTCTTTTCATGCCTGGGTTCTTGGAAGAGTGTCCCGATGTTGCCTCCATCATTTTAACCCCTCTATTTCCTTGGCTATCATGGTTTCTTTTGATTCTAGAACCCTTTGCTTGATATCTCTAGAGGAAGAGTTGTTGTACTCTGTCAAACAACTCTTGTGGTAAAGAATCAACCCCTTTGGTAGTTCCTGCTCCAAGAACTTTTCTAGAGCGATATTCTCCCTCTCAAGAATCTCCTATAGTTCGTGGTCCTCTATTCCAACTTCACTTGGGGTCATCTCATGGTCCCTGCTAAGTTCCATGGTGTTTAGCATATCTTCCTTTAGTTTTTTGTTCTCAGGTACATCGTCCATGCTAGCATCGTTTTCCTTCTCTGCAGGATTATCCTCTGATGCTTGGTTCATCACATTGTTCCCATCTTCTTCTTCTAAAATCTCGAAACTATTATGACTTGGGTGTTTATCCTCGCTCGTTTTCTTTGGTACTCTTTTCCTCCTTTCCATTGGCCTCTCATCTTGGTAAAGCCTTCAAGATCTTTGCCTTTGTTGGTTTTCATATTTTCCTACAGCTTGTTTAAAGGGAAATCTCTGATGAGGTGCCCGTGCTCATGACATTTGCGGCATATGAATGGGACATGTTCATAGTCCACCACCTGCACCCATTCTTCATCATAAACTTCTAGAATGATTTCATCTACAAGTGCTCCTGATAGGTCCATTTCTACACATATGCATGCAAAGGAGGTGTATTTTCCTCGCAGAGTCGCCTCTGATATTTTTAAAAAATGACATAATTTATTGCCTATGGCCTCTAAATATTCAGGCAAGTAGTAATCTAAAGGTAGGGAGTAGAGTTGTATCCATATCGATACTTATGTGAATGTTTCTCGTTCCAGGACAAAATTCAACACCCATGGTCGCATGTAGAGGCCAGCCGTAGCATAGAAAGTCCTCCTTCAATCACTCTATCTTTGTCCTCTAGGTTTGTGAAAACCATTGCGAAGAAACCCTTGGACCCAAGGTGGAGGGTTATTTCCCCCTTAAGTTTCCATTGCTTTCTTATCCACACTTTCAAAGCCTTCTCTGTTGACCATATCCCCATAAATTTACATATAACTACGCATACCACCATGTGATCCCTATGCTCCTGTAGCACCAGATTATTTAAAACAACACGGGGTTTAATGGCTGACCTGGGTTTTCAAAGTCCTGTCACACTCTTGTTCTCAGCTTTCTGACTACTACCTTCTATTCTCTTCTCTCATCTAACTTCCTCATTATTCTTTTCCTACTCATGAGAACTGATGTTTTCCAGCTTTTCTATGTTGATCCTCTCCATTCCTTCCTCCATTGGTTTTTTGAAGTGATTCGAACCCGCTTCTTTGTTTCTATTCGCCACTACATGGTTGTAGGAGGGAGTAGAACTCCCCCCTCCTCACCCTTCCATGGTTACCAGCAATCCCCTGTTGGTCCAAACCCTTGTTCTGCGCTTTCCCTCACAGCACTGTCTCCAGTGTCAATTCCAAACCTTCGATTAAAAAAATCAGATCCCATAGTTAATATTATAAACTCTAAGGTTAATATTATAAATCCTATGATTAATATATTAAACCTTAGGATTACAAACCCTAAGATTGATATTATAAACCCTCTATTAATATTAAAAATATTAGGATTATAAACCTTAGAATAAATATTATAAACTTTAGTATTAATGTTACAAATATTAAAATTAATATTAAACCCTAGGGTCAATATTATGAACCCTAAGACTAATATACTAAACTCTAATTTTAATACATTAACTCCTAATACTAATAGTGTAGACCAACATATTAATATATTAATATTATAAAATCCTAACATTATGTAAACTAATATTATAAAGCCTAATATAATAAACTTTAAAATTAATCTATCAAACACTAAATTTAATATATTAAACCCTAGGATTATAAACTCTAAGATTAATATTATAAAATCTAGGGTTAATATTATCAACCCTAAAATTATTATTAAAAACCCTAAGAACACAAACCATAAGTTTAATATGTTAAACTCTAAGTTTAATATATTGAACCATAGAGTTGTGAACCTTAATATTAATATTACAAACCCTAAGTTTAATATATTAAATCCAAGGATTATAAACCCTAATATAAATATTGTAGACCCTAATATTAATATTACAAACCCTATGATTAATATATCAAACCCTTAGTTTAATATATTAATCCTTAACATTAATATTATAAACCAAGGCTTCATATTATAAAAATTGATTATAAATAGTATGATTAATATTATAAACCCTAGGACCCACAATTGTGGTGCAAGCTCGTGGATCACCTCATTAATATGGGATTAATGGTTGGTACTACAAACAAACAAACCACCACCCCCAACACGCTCGAGGCAATGGGTACGGTGGCCCTTTGGATGATGTAAAACACTATATATAGGAAAGGTTCGAGCGGGAGGAAGGGAAGTGTTGGAGTTTTTAATTTCCCTAGACAGAAGTCTAGTCAATATCAGAGGGACTATGGGTAAGGAGCTCGGAGTGGCAAGCTGGTTTTCTGGCTCCACAAGCAGCAAAAACTCCATCATCTCCACGCACAGGATTACGAGTGCATTATCAACCATCTCCCTTATCTCATTATGCTCCTCTATTTTGGGTTTTGTTTGAGGGAGAGAGAAGGAATCGTGGGGAAGGATCATAAGGATGTGGGAGGCTAGTGGTGTGTGTTTGCTTGTACTTTTGTCTTTGGCACCCGATAGGCACCCTCTCCATCTTTCTCTTCTTCAAGATCCTCCTTTCCCATATGGGAATTTTGATGGCTCAGGCCAGAGGGCATAGGGTAAAAGCATGTAGGTGCGTCGCTCAAGACATTGGGGGGTTGGGCTATGGTGATAATGTCTGCCAGTACACCCGCATTTTGAGTAGAAGCCTTTGTAACATGACCATGCACAACCGGAGGGGGGGTTTGTAGAGACCTAGGAATGGGGGAGAAGGAGGAGAATGGTTGTGGGCAGGAAACCTAACAGGTAATTAAGAGTGTCTATAGAAGGAGGGTTGGCGATGGTGGTGTTATGGGGCTCAGGGATGGGTGGACGCTTATGTTGGGTCCTCTTTTTTCTTACCAGGCAAATAACAAAGGGCATGCTAGCCAGGTTGGGCCGGTCCTCTTTACGAAACCCACCTACGACCATGATGAGAATGATAGTGCAATCAACAGGAGGGGGTATGAAGCTGGTAGGATGGAGCAACACAACCCTACCACCTATGTGCATGCACCTTGTTGTAATACATTGAAGTTTAATCAGGTTACAGTTTGTCAAATTATACATGTCTAGGCTAGAGAGACCATGTAATGATCTGCAAAAACTTGATACCACCATAAGAAGCCTCGCGTGAATAGGTAAGACACAGAATCGGGACCTTCAGGTGGTCGACGGGGTCGAAATTCTGTCGAACGGTTAATTAGTGAAGTGACAGTCACTTACCGAGAGGGAACAAATGAAGAAATTTGAATTTTTTTTAAAGGATGGGAAGTAGAAGTGAAGCAGGAGAGTGAGATGGATATGGATTTGGAAGACTGGAGAGTCCTCATCCCGGATCCTGGAAATACAAGAGGCAAAATCACCCAATTCAAGGAGACCCTATACCTATACTAGTTTATGAAAAGCCTACTGGGAAAGGAGATGGAGCATATCTTGGTATGCATGGCAATCACAGTTCAAGGAATGTCAAATTACAAGAAGGAATTTCAGAAGGTGCAGTTTCAACTCCACAATAGGACGACTGCCTCTGACGAATTGAGTAGCACATGTCATGTATCTTGGTTCAAACAGAGTTGCCAAGTACGAATGTCAAAGATCCAGCATCGATGGAATCAACATGAGTTGAACAACATGATTAGCATGCCCACTTTCTGATAGTTTTGTTTATATATGTGGAGATATTTTAAATTTTTCTATGCAATTATATATGTATGTAGAACTCTAGAGTATGGAAGTGGACAAGAATCTAAAACTTATATTTCTTGGGTAAAGAGACTTAAGATTTCTTTTCGATTATATGACATATAATGTGGATAGGTGGCCAAGAGACTTGGTTTCCCACTCGACAAGTTGAGGCCACCTAGCTAGTTCTATGTGGTGTAAATTTTCTCTATATTAATGAAAAAGGAGGATCTACTAAGCTTAACAAAAAATATATATATTATAAACCCTAAGATTAATATTATAAATCCAAAAATTACACCTTAAATTTAATATATTAAATTCTAAGCTTAATATATTAATATTATAAAACCAAATATTATAAGCCCTATTATAAATCTTAAGATTATAAACTCTAATATTAATATATCAAATTCTAGGTTCAATATATTAAAGTTTAGGATTATAAATAAATTTTAACCACCAATATTAATATAATATTATAATATGGAAATATATTTTTTCTTAATAAACCAAAAAAAAATATATACTAATTTTATGTCTAATCAAAATTTTACAATTCTACCCCCAATCAGGGTGCGACGGACCTTACAGGTTAGAGGGGAGAGAGGATGATCAGAGGTCATGATGGGCTGAGGATGGAGAAGCTGGCCAGATGGCATGGCGAGCAAAGGGAGGAGAGGCTGGTCAAGGGCCATGGGAGCCAGTAAATGGAAGTGGAGTAACGAGCAATAAAGGGCAAGGAAAGTTATCAAGGCAGACGGAGGCAAGAGTAGCTGGCTAGATGGCAAGGCAAACAGAGGGATGAAGGCATGAACAGTTGGCATGAAAGCTAGCAAGTGGCGAGGGAGAAGCATGAAACTCACGACAAGAGCATTCAGTGGTAGGAAAGGATTAATGATCAGCATTTATGGTAAGGTTAGTGTAACCCCATCCCGTGACCCTCACATGAGAGGAAGGGCAACGGACGACAGAGCTGATCACGTAGCGGATTTCTTGGAAGGTATTCCGGGCAGGTGAACGAGAAAGAAAAATGTAAAGAAGGCAAGGATGAGAAACATTTTCATGCAGAAAGAAAAGGCAGGATGTGAAACTGAAGGTGGTAAGAGCTGAGTGTTGGGCGACATCGAGAAGCATTCGATTTTTTACTGCAAAACCTAGTATGTGCTCCTTGCCTTCACTTGCGTTGGTTTTGAAAATATGAATTGGCTCCCTGAAGACTTTAGTTAGAAAGAGGAATTGTAATGAATCTGGAAGAAGAACACTAGTTAATTTTAATGGTGTTCCCCGTCGATTCGCCATCCCGGGTGGTAGGGTTTGGACTTCTGATTTTAGCCTCAGGGTAGATAGGTTCTAGGGAAAAAGAAGAAGGTTGAGTCGAATTGATGCCATCAGGGTCATCCTAAGCAGTTTCAACTGTGTTTGTAGGAAAAGTTTCTTTAAGTAGTTAAGTGTAGTAACTAGGCCCAAAACTGGGGTATTTGTTGTTGAAGAAAGCTTGTTCTTCATTAATATGGCTATTATGGCCACCTGTTTCAGATTTTAGCGATCTCATTATATTTGGTGGATCTAAGTCAGTTAATCTAGCTTCTCGATGTGCAATGTTAGAAAAGGGCACTAACGTTCCTGGCTTAAAAATAAAACCACGCAAGACTCTACCAGTGTCTTGCACTTTAAATGTCACGAAGTACCCACTACCAAATGAGCCTTCCACAACACCATCAACTATTTTTCCAATAAGTGAGTTGTCAGGAAATGATGAGCTTTAAGAAATTTCCCCACTTCTTGCCATTGTTTGCAAGCCAAAAGAGTTCTCAGCAAGGTGTGAAAGAGAAGACGGGATTTACTAAGCCTGGTCCCCCTCTTTTGTTTTATATACCTGCACTGAAAACACATACAAGCTTGATACAAGTTTCTCTATATGTAAAATGGATCGAGAACCTCGTAAGTAAAGAATCAGCGATGAAATATTAGGTAACAAGTCATTCAGAGTAAGTGCACTTTCCATAAATTAAAAAACAAAGAGTATTTAAACATGGTACTTCATAGTTTATTCCTCTCAATTGAAATAAACTTAAACTAATTACATTTGACATGAAGAATTTTTTTCATTTGGAAAAGACCATTGCACTAGAATAAGAAATGGACTAAATGATCACATGCCTACATCTGAGCATCCAAACAACCTCCCTGAACCTCCAAACGATTTAATAGATTAAGACAATATAAATTAAACACTATTAGCATTATATAGTTATAAAAATTAAATAGTTGGTAACTGAAAATAAGTATCAATTAATGATAAGTATTTCTCTACATTTCATGTTTTTAAAATGAAAAAAATATCATAAAAATTAACCAAATAGACTTTGTTACACTACTATGGGTCAATGCCATCATTTTATCAATACCACTTGCCCAAAAAATAATAACTCATTTACTTTGTTACAATACTATGGGTCAATACCATCGTTTTATCAATACCACTTGCCCAAAAAATAATAACTCATTTCATATGACACTTGTTCATACCATCTTTCTTTTATCGGAATTTAGCCTTTTGTGATCGATATCTTGATTACTAAAAGTTTTTCTTCTTCTTCTTCTGAGATGATCACATCAAAATTCATTTGTCTACATTTTTCTAACCATCTAGTGGGTATAACTACATTGGAGATATATCTCAACTTTTGATTTGTGAATACTACTAAAAATATTCTAGAATACTTTGTTGCCTAATAATTATTGCACCATGATGAGCCCTAGAAATGGGTAATTATATGGGTTCATTCAGCCTCCTAATTCGACTTGATCCACCATTCTCATTAGTTTATTGCATGTTTTTTATTATATTTATGCTAATAGATTGAATTGGGTTAGTCATTATGCCAAAAAGTCTAATGTGTGCTTTATGCAGATTTTTGGTCAATTTTGAGATAAAATCAAAGGTTTTAATGAGCACTTGGCAGCCAAATTCGTGGAAGAACAATGGAGAGGATTTGTAGGAAGGTGTCCCCTTCATTTATGCGCCCTTACCTCAAATTCTCCACCAGCAGCTTGGATTTCAAGGGCCATCACAACGATGATCACAAGGGCAACTAAGCAGGGCTAGTAAAGTTGTTGTTAACTGCAAATTTTGGCAACCGAGTTCCTAAGGTTTAGGAGTAATGTTTGGGTCCTCAATTTGTATAAATAAGAAGGCTTAGGGCCTTAGTTTGGTTAGGAAGATGTTAGGTAGATGTTAGTCAGATTTTAGTCAGATGTTAGTTAGAGTTTATTCAGTAGGTTAGTCATTTTGTTAGTCTATTTTCGCACTTTAGTGCAGCCCTGTATTAGCACATTTTCGAGCTTTTTCTTGTAGACAGTTTTTAGGATGTAACTATTATTTCTTGATCAATAAAGATGAATCCAGCTTTGCACCAGCTTTGATATTTCTTAGGAGGCTTTAGCTCTTGGGGTTGGGCCCAACCCAAGTGCCAGTACCTCCTTTGAGTACTTTTATGTGTCTTTGCTACATTCATAGAATAATTTCTGTTATTTAGGTTAAGATCTTGCTTTGTTACTTAGGTTGTTTTTGATGATTAAAATACCTTTTCATGCTTCAGGTTGATTTGATAATTTGGTAACAGAAAATATCTGCAAAAAGTCCATCAAGCAATCCTTGATCTCATCTCTCCCTCCTTGGGACCATGAGTTGAGACCAAGGCATACTTGTTGCCACAAAAACACTAGTTTTGCCTCTTCATGCAATTGCTAGTGTTATATTTTTAGTTAGGGAAGTTGATACCAGTTTTACTTGCATGTTTAGAATATGTTCTTGCTTAGCTTCCATAGTTATCTTGCATGATTTTCTGCCAATAAACTCGGTTCATCATGTTTCTGGTTTTTAGGTCAAATTAGGTCAAAATAGCTAGATCTTTGGTTTTCCTAGTCTTTGTTGATTAGTTTTGGAAAATAGTGTGTAGAACACCTGCGATACCTCCCTGCCTACCCTTCCTCCATCATACAACCTGCTCCAACCCCTAATCCAAGATTCCTTCCCTTCATTTGCACATTTCCCCACTTTTCCCTAATTTCTACATTCTTGTGCATCATTGCTCCCTCCATCCTTGAACAAATCCAATCACCTTAATCACTCCTTAACCTCATTCACCAGGTCCTATACCCATTAACATCCTTATCAAACTTACATTTCCTCTTTCCCACCATTTTTCCACCATCAACCCTCCAAAATCCTCTTTCAGATCTTCCTGTAGAACCCCTGCAAACTTCCTGTAGAAGTTCACGTGAGCAGTTTTTCGAGATCTTATCACTGTGAAACTCTTTGGAAGGGTGCTAAGGACCCCTTAGGTCCTCTTCTCACCTTCCCAACCTCCTGCAAGCACCCACTCCATTTCCTTTCACCAATCAACCTCTGCACAATCAAAAATAGTTAAAGCACATGCATAATAATTCTGCAAAATTACTCAAAAATACAAAAAGATGATTTTTCCATATTTTCCTTTAGAAGTAGCTTAGACACATGCATTTTACCTTTCGAAGAGTCAATGGCATCCATTTCACCAGCTTTCATCTCTTTTCTTGCACCAGTAGGGTTAGTCGGTAAAACTAGGGTTTCCATTTCCTTTCAGCTTTCAGCTTCTTTCTACAAGTAGATTAGCCTCTTTTGAGTTAGCTTTCATCCATCACAGTTAAAAGCTTATTCTAAGAACTCATAGAAGTTGGCTTAAGCTCCTAGCGAACTTGTGCTAGCTGATCAAGTGACAGCCTGTGGCAAGAGCTAGTACTTGTGCATACAACACTGTCACTTCCAAGTTTGTTACCAACTACCGGGTTGATAAAAGTAAAGAAGGGAGCCCCAGGAGTTGCAGCATCATTGCTTCAATACTGGAGCCCACCATCTTTTTGGCGCCATTGCCAGGGAAGAATCAGAGTATTAGTGATTGCTGCTTTTCTTCTATTTTTTACTACTACCTTCTGCTAAGTAGTTTATATCAGCAAGAGTAGAGTAGTTGTTTCATTTCCATTCTGCAATTTCATTTCCGCAAAAGTAGATTATACATTTCCTACTTTCATTTCATTTCAACAAGTGTAGATTAGCATTTCAATTCCGCAATTTCAATTCTGCAAGCGTAGATTAGCATTTCAATTCTGCAATTTCAATTCTATAAGCGCAGATTAGCATTTCAATTCCGCAATTTCAATTCTGCAAGCGTAGATTAGCATTTCAATTCTGCAAGCGTAGCTTAGCATTTCATTTCTGCAATTTCATTTCAGCAACATAGATTAGTCATTCCCTACTTTCATTTCAATTCTGCATTTTCATTTCAGCAAGATAGATTTTAGTTAGTTGCATTTCAATCTATTTTTTCAAGTACAACCAGAAAAAAAGAAACAAAAATCAACAAAAAAGATTTCCTTTAATGCCTTGTAGGAGTAGAGATAATTCAGAAAAATGTTTGCACAACACCCCCACTACTTCACACAGCCAAACTTCTCTCTTCTTCGATGGCTGTGATTAAGAAGAACCCCTAGGTGGAAACAAGACATATTTTCAAGAATCTATAGGGGACAAGAAGAAGGAAACATTCCTCTGGAGCAAATGGCTAGAAACAGGAATGTTGGGAGCAGTACCTTTTCTTCCAACTCATCCATTGAAGGTGAAATTGGAAACATGTGGGAAGATTGCAAGAGCGAGGTGAGGCAGTTTCTTACCATGCAAATGGATACCTTGCAGATCCAAAGGAAGCAAGAGGAAGCCGAGAGGGCTTTGGCCATCTTTTGTCCTAAGTGCGCTAGAAAGCATCCTAGGAACGAATGTCCATTGCACTCCATAGAAGTGTGTTTTGCCTGTGAAGGAGACCATCCTACGAATCAGTGCCCTTCCTTGCCCAGAATTAAAGCTACATATCAGAGGGCCAAAGGAGCCACTGAACCACTCTATTATATGAACCAAGGGAGGCTACATGGACCCATACCTTACTAGCAGGGAATGCAAGGGACATCCTAGACCTATTACAACCCCTATCAAGCCACTTCTATGCCTTTTTGGGGTCCCCCTGCTCATCCTTCTTGGTCCACACCTCCTCCTTGGTCCTTCACATCTCCATATTATGCCCAACCAACTACTCATCCATTTCAACCCTACGCTCAGCCACAACCTCAGTGGAATGCACCACATCAAGGGTGGAGGCCCTAGTACAACACTCCTCCTGCTCCTTTTCCTCCACCACCTGCTCAACCGCAACCATTGCCTCCTGCTCCACCAAGGTAGCCCCAAATGCCTGCTCAACCGAACCCGAACCCAAATAATAGGCAGGCTCAACAAGTATATAGTGGGAAACCACTTGCCCAACCACAACCCCATCCACATCCATCTCAAATATACACCCCCACTCAACTACCCATACCACCATTTCCAAACCCGCACATTGGAGTAGCTCAACCCAATTGCAAAGCTGAGCTACAACATGTCCAAACAACTCCTCTTGAGCTCAATGATATTCACCATAGCTCAAGAAGAGTGTTGCAAGAAAGAGATTATATTGAAATCATTGAAGGACCACATCCAGCAAAAGAAGATTCAAAAGAGGAGATCAATGAACTATGGGCTGCACTTGATGAAGAGAAGACATCAGAATCATAGATTGAGAGAACTCCCTCATGGTTACCATCAAATCCTCCATGTATTCAAGAGAAAAATTAGCAAAAAGAGGAAGATGTGAAGGTCACGATAGAAGAAGATATGGAGAATGATCCAGATCAGCAAAAGGACCAAGGATATCAGAGCTATAATGAGATATGGTTCCAGATGGTCACTAAGTTGAAGCAGTACTCTCTTCCTCAGCTATGTTCGATCCCTTCAAAGCCAAATCATTTGGTCTTTGAAATCCGGATACCTGTCAAGGCATGCATTTCAAGCCTCCACATCATCTTGTCTATCATCTCAATGTGCACATGGCTCCATTGGAAGTATTCTTATACTTGAAAATGATTTTTTTTTCAAGTAGGGTAGGGTAGGAAAAACGAAAAAAGAAAAAATGAAAATAAGAGGAAAATAAAAATCTAAGGTGAAAACCTCCTTGGAGGCACCTCAAATTGGCTCATTGATTGAAAACCTCCATGAGGCGGTCAATGGGTTGGAAAGAAGAGAAAAGAAAAAGAGAATAAGATCCCTGGGTGAAAACCTCCCTTGGAGGCACTCAGGGTAGGCAATTAGGGTGAAAACCTCCATGAGGCGCCCTAGTTGTTTTCAAAAAAAAAAAAAAAGAGAAAACAAAAGAAGAAAAGAGAAAAAGAAAAATAAACCTAATTTCTATTGAACAATTGCAGGTTGCAGGAAGGACATTGTAGGTTAGGAGGATCGCACAAAACAAAGACAGAGGTCAGCACTAGGCTGCAAGAATCCCTCACAATCCATTCCTATATGACCACTACCCTTTCCCAAGATTTGGTCTCATTCGGACTGAGATTTCACCATCTACAGGAAGTTCTATGTCTTCTACAAGAAGTTATGTGCCTTCTACAGGAAGATCCTGTAGAGCCTGCAAACAAGCCAAAATTGATCTCCGAAGAGGACCGAAGGTTGGGAATCTATCCATGAGGCCTGTAAACATCCCTGCTTCCATCCACCACCATATGTCACCTTTTTCCATCTCCGTACACATCCATTGCACTTATTTTTTTTATGTTCCTGCCTAGTCACACACAAAAATCTTGTTTTCTTCATACTGCCAGCAAAAACTCCTTAATGACAAATCAAGCAACAATTTTTCACTCACTATACCTGTTACCCTTTTTCTAGATTCCTCATCAACCGAGACTCAAGTTTGCATTACAGCCCAAGCCCATTTTTCCTTACTGTGCAAAAACTGCAGAATGCTCTGATACAAAAATACATTGAGCAGAAATTTGTTTTTTTCCTAACTTGAAAACCGTGCATCCATTTAAAAAACTATTTTATGGGGAGTTGTATAGGGATGATGGAAAAATGCCCGAGCAATTTCAGCCAATTCCAGTGCATAGTTTCCACGAAATCAGCCTCCATCACCTTCAACCATTTTCACATTTTCTCCATATCCATGCATCCATTTCAAAACCTGTTTCATAGGGAGATGCATATAGGTGATAGTAACCTACCAAATCAGTTTCAACCAATTCCAGTGCACGATTTTTGAGAAATTGACCTCTGTCATCTTCAGCCATTTTACGTTTTTCTCGAAATCTGTGCATCCATTGATCACAATTTTGCTATGGGAAGTGCATCATGATGATAGAAACATGCTCAGAAAGTTTCAGGTCAATCCGGTCTACCATTTGGGAGCTATGGGCAAAACACGTTGTTGTCCTGCAAAAATCTAGCAACAACAGCATGAGGGTGCAAATCTGAAGGTTGAAGTAGACTCCTGCAGCGTAGATCTAGCCAGAGGATACCTACACAAGAAAAATAGCCATGTATTAGCAACCAAACTAGCATGCATCCACAGAAACAAAGGCATGCAGCAGAAGGAAAGGCCATAGCACCTCACAACAAATGCATTCGACTTCCAGGTATGTGACTAAACCCATTCCTCTGTTACATGAATTTAATTTAAGAACTGAATGAACAATGAGATGGTTGTGATTAAACAAGATCGGTGGCTAGTTAGCTGGCCACCCTCATCCAGTTCAAACAGCACTTGGTGGGTGCAATCGACACGTGTGCTCAGCCATCTCAGGAAGAAAACTGAAAACAGGTAGTGGTGGCTGTTTAAACTCCAACTTGGAAGTGATTACAGGCAGAGAACATACAGTTCATAATAACACTACAGTGGGGACCAACAGTCTACATGGGGCCAACGTGCACTTTGCCAGCTCACCCTCCATCAACAAAAGTCTCCATAAGTAGCCAATCGAACTCATCTTTAAAATACTCTCACCACCATTGTTTCCATTTTATCATCATCCTTGCAGCTGCAACAAACTCCATACCACCTCCATAGCAGCGAACCAGTCTTTCTCAACCATTTTTCAAAACCCTCCTGCTTATCGGCATTCTACAGGAAGCACAGTTTCATTCTATAGGAAACGAGAGCGTTCTACAGGAAGGCTTCTATAGGAAAGGTATAAAATAGCCTTGCAGAAAGAAAACCCATGATTTTCAATGAATTTCAAGCTCAAAACAAGGTAGGCTCGAAAAAACTCCTCTATGCATGCTATGTTCATGCAAGGTGGTGAAATGAACGGCATCAAATTGGAAAATCAGAAGAAAATTCAGCCTGTGTAGTGGAAGTAAAACATTTGCCTGCATATTGCACTGAGTTTTCCCAGTTTTCCTGCATCAAAAATCTCCTCCACGTTTTCTTTTTAAATTCTCCTGTAGGGAAGATATATGCAGTCGTGGAGGCCAGCTTGTGCGTGTGTAATTTTTTTTGGATTTGCATATCTGTCTGTGTGCTGAGAAGAGAACCTGATCCTTGTGCTCTGCCTGTAAAAACAAAATTCTTCCTTTCATAAGCAAACAGTCGAGTTTTGGGTGATAGCAGCCTTAAAAAAAGGGAATTGTTGCTAGTTAATATTGGACACACAAGAAATTCCTTGTTGGGTTCAGGGGAAACCAAATTCAGCTATCCTCTATTTCAGATTGACTGTTTGGTTGCCTAAGCATTTCCTTTTCTAATTAAAACATAAAAAGAGCATTCTCTGGAGTGAAGTCAGTTTCCAAATTACGAAGTACATCACGTGTGAAGGGAGGTTTAGCATCATCTATGGTTATCATTTTAGGTTGTTGTGTGAACTAAGGCATGGGATTGCCTTGCCTCCAACCAAGAAACTGAGCATCCCCTATTTTCACTAATTGAATGTGGTACAAAGTTAAATGAAGGGATCCCAGATCAGTTGGCCCATCATGGACTCATCAAACTATTGGTGGAAGATGCTTTGCATACATACACTATTCCCATATCTTGGTAAATCTTCAAAAACATGTCCATGGATTACAATATTAGAATTTTGGCCGAAAACATCACCCCATCCAGCAGTGAGGAGGGAAAAGACACTCAAGAAGGTGAGAAAGCCAATGGTGAAGGAACACAGGACATTCAAGCACAGAAAGAACAGGAAGAAAAAGGGGAAATGGGCCAGATTGCAGAGCCTAAAACAGAGGAATAAACAATAGCAAAAACACCAAGGGAAAAGAGGATGCAGAGTAGGACAGAGAAGGCTGAAAAGCCCAAATGAAGGCTACCATAGCCAAAGTAGGCACAAAAAACCAAAAGGAAAAGACACACCCTGAGATCTCAGCAACACACAGAAACAGTTGACACAGGGATTTCTACAGGAAGCAAGGAAAAAGAATAGAAAGAGGAGAAATCACCTGAGATATTGGCAAGGAAGGCAGTAGTTGTGCTTGCTGCATTAAGCACACCTACAAAACAAAAAGAGGAAAAAGAGAAAAAGAAAAAGGCAGGCCTCCATGTATTTAAAGGCTAGGAAAAGCACAAGAATTCAAACAAGCAGAATAGGAGGAGCAGTCGAAGGACATGGACAAGAAGTTAGAATTTTATGGCACACATCAAAAGCTTGGGGTGGTAAGGAGGCCACTAGGGCCATCAAAGATGAAGAGATAGATTAGTTGCTCAGAGGATGAGCAACACTTTTAGTAGGGGGTGATGATGAGCCCTAGAAATGGGTAATTATATGGGCCCATTCAGCCTCCTAATTCAACTTAATCCACCATTCTCATTACTTTATTGCATGCTTTTGATTATATTTATGCTAATAGAGTGAATTGGGTTAGTCATTATGCCAAAAAGTCTAATTTGTGCTTTATGCAGATTTTTGGTCAATTTTGAGACAAAATCAAAGGTTTTAATGAGCACTTGGCAGCCAAATTCGTGCAAGAACAATGGAGAGGACTTGTAGGAAGGTATCCCCTTCATTTATGAGCCCTTACCTCGAATTATCCACCAGCAGCTCGGAGTTCAAGGGCCACCACATCGATGATCACAAGGGCAGCCGAGAAGGGCTAGTAAAGTTGCTGTTAACTGCAAGTTTTGGCAACCAAGTTCCTAAAGTTTAGAAGGACTATTGGGGTCCTCAATTTGTATAAATAAGAAGGCTGAGGGCCTCAGTTTGGTTAGGTAGATGTTAGGCAGATGTTAGGTAGATGTTAGTCAAATTTTAGTCAGATGTTAGTTAGATTTTAGTCAGTAGGTTAGTCATTTTGTTAGTCTATTTTCGCACTTTAGTGCAGCCCTGTATCAGCACATTTTCGAGCTTTTCTTGTAGACAGTTTTTGGGATGTAAATATTATTTCTTGATCAATAAAGATGACTCCAGCTTTTCACCAGCTCTGACCGTTCTAAGGAGGTTGTAGCTCTTGGGGTTGGGCCCAACCCAAGTGCCAGTACCTTCTTTGAGTACTTTTATGTGTCTTCGCTGCATTCATAGAATAATTTCTGTTATTTAGGTTAAGATCTTGCTTTGTTAATTAGGTTGTTTTTATGATTAAAATACCTTTTCATGCTTCAGGTTGATTTGACAGTTTGGTAACAGAAAAGATCTGCAAAAATTACATCAAGCAATCCTTGATCTCATCTCTCCCTCCTTGGGACCATGAGTTGAGACCAAGGCATACTTGTTGCCACAAAAGCACTGTTTTTTCCTCTTCATGCAATTGCTAGTGTTAGATTTTTAGTTAGGGAAGTTGATACCAGTTGTACTTGCATGTTTAGAATATATTCTTGCTTAGTTTCCATAGTTATCTTGCATGATTTTCTGCCAATAAACTTATGTTCATCATATTTCTGGTTTTTAGGTCAAATTAGGTCAAAATAGCTAGATCTTTGGTTTTCCTAGTCTTCGTTGATCAGTTTTGGAAAATAGTGTGTAGAACCCCTATGATACCTCCCTGCCTAACCTTCCTCAATCATACAACCTGCTCCAACCCCTAATCTAATATTCCTTCCCTTCATTTGCACATATCCCCACTTTGTCGTAATTTCTACATTCTTGTGCATCATTGCTCCCTCCATCCATGAACAAATCCAATCACCTTAATCACCCCTTAACCTCATTCACCAGGTCCTAGACCCCTTAGCATCGTTATCCAACCTCCATTTCCACTTTCCCACCATTTTTCCAACATCAACCCTCCAAAATCCTCTTTTGGCTCTTCCTGTAGAACCCCTGCAGACTTCCTGTAGAAGTTCACGTGAGCAGTTTTTCAAGATCTGATCTCTGTGAAACTCTTTGGAAGGGTGCTAGGGACCCCTTAGGCCCTCTTCTCACCTTCCCAACCTCCTGCAAGCACCCACTCCATTTCCGTTCGCTGATCAACCTCTGCACAGTTAAAAATAGTTAAAGCATATGTATAATATTTCTGCAAAATTACTCAAAAATACAAAAATATGCTTTTTCCATATTTTCCTTTCGAGGTAGCTTAGACACATGCATTTTATCTTTCCAAGAGTCAATGGCATCCATTTCAGCAACTTTCATCTCTTTTCTTGCACCAGTAGGGTTAGTCGGTAAAACTAGGGTTTGCATTTCCTTTCAGCTTTCAGCGTCTTTCTGCAAGTAGATTAGCCTCTTTTGAGTTAGCTTTCATCTAGCACAGTTAAAAACTTCTTCTAAGAACTCACATAAGTTGGCTTAAGCTCCTAGCGAACTTGTGCCAACTGATCAAGTGACAGCCTGTGGCAAGAGCTAGTACTTGTGCATATAGCATCGTCGCTTCCAAGTTTGTTACGAGCTACCGAGTTGATAAAAGTAAAGAAGGGAGCCCCAGGAGTTGCAACATTATTGCTACAATACTAGAGCCCACCACACCTAAAGGGACTCTCCATAAAAGTAATGTAGAGATGTAGTAATGTCATGTAAAGACTGCATCAAAATAAAATAAAAATAAACCCTAGGTTAAAATAAAAATAAATCAAATTAAAATAATAAAAATAAAATATCTACATCATCATCATCATTATTATTATTTGTTGAGTAGTTTAGCTAAATTTGACTTGGTCAGGTTACTAGTGGTTTTTGAGCTCCAAGTTTATGAGAACCCGTGGTATTGACCTATGGTATTCATGTGGAATATATCTTATTGAAATCGGGGAATTAAACCAATCTAGATGCATCTTAACTCCAGATTTACCAAGTGCCGAGAGGGATCAAATACTTTGAGATACAAACCTCTTTTAGAGTGAAAAGAGATTTAAACCCTATAGGCACTTGGTAGACCCAAAGTTAAAATAGATCTAGATTAATTAATACTTAAATTTAAATTCTATAAGTTATATTTCAAAATGAACACAACCATCAACATAACTAAAAGCTATATATATATATATATATATATATATATATAATAAGAGTATATACAATGAAACTATTAAATAAACTACAATATAATAATGGATAATTAATGTATTTAACTTATAAAAATTAGATAAAAGAAAGATGCATTTAATTACATGAATGAATGATACATATATATGTCTAAGGCTTCCTATTTCAACTTGAGGTGGATGAGGATCTATTGTTTTTTTTTTATTTTTTTAATTGATGACCTAGATTGGTTCTCAAGGGTTTATTTTTTTAATTTACGACCTAGATTGATTCTCAAGAGAATATGATCAGCATATTTGGCCTGAATGGTTATCTACGATTGTATGGTGTTACAGAATTTGTTAGGTTGCATTGACTTTTAATAAATTAAAAAAAATTATATTTGTGCCAAGTAGCTCATTGCCCACCAATTTCTTATGGATTTGAGATTATTCCAATTCTAATAAATTCATATTCTACTTAGATGGGGAAAGTAATATATATAAGAAAATTTTATTTAAAAATGGTCCATTTTACAATAAGATGTGTAATTTTTTTTTTTTCTCTAGTTAAATTAGATTTGGGCTCTAGGCCCACCAATTTCCTAGGGATCTGAGATTATTTCAATTCTAATAAGTTCATATCTAATTAGATGGGTAAATGAATATATAAGAAAATTTTATTTAGCAAAATGGTTCATTTTACATTAAGTGTGTAATAACTTTTTTTTTATCTCAAGTTAAAGTTGACCCATAACCTTTTTAAACATGGTTAATAGGTAATTGGGAGCTGCAATAGCATTTTTGTTGCAATAGTTTTATTTATTTTTAATCTTTTATATTTTTTATATATTTAAGAAGCCTTCAGTATATTAACCACATTAAAAATATTGATGTCGCTGTACTAGTTTATATGAAAATATCTATCACATTAACATGAGTGTAAACAATCAAACAATTTAATAGGTTTATGATAAAATTGATATTTATAAAAGAAAGTAATGGATCTATATTGTGTAAAAATATAATTAAATTGTTTCTAAATGTCGATAAGAATCAAAATACTTATCTTATAACACATTTCACATTACCAAGATTACAAAAAAAATACAAAAATTAACTAAACTATAATTTTATTTTGAATTATTATTAATTAAATGAATAAATAAATAATGTATGAGTTAAACATGATGAGATTGTTTTTAGAGCCCTTCTATAGGCCCAAAAACAACCACCTTGTTGTTGAAATTAATTCTCTGCAAAATCCATTTAAGAGAGACTTAGCTCTCTGAGGAAAAACATTGGATGGCAAGTTTATGGGCTTGTGACCAAATCCAAAAGTTGTTGAATCCTAGATCACTGAACAATAGGCCCCCAAGCTTCAAGGTTATGTAACTTTCTTTGCAGTAGGTAGGGGATTCTATGTCTATTTATTTCTCAACAAAATGGAAAGAGACTTTATTTTTAGATCAAGTGTTTCATGGGGTCTAAAACCTTTTTATCCCTCCATGTACATTGGATGTCTGTCGAGATTATGGGATTACTATGGTGCCAATGTGGGTCTGTCTTCCACACCTCCCTCTTTATCTCTACTACCTGATTCTCTAAAAGACATAGGAAACAAGCTTGGACACTATCTGGATGAACTAGAATCAAAAGAAGGCCAATTTTCTTGTGCTTGCATCTATGTTGAGGTAAACCTCAATGAAGATTTATCAGAGGCCCTAAAGATAAATCTAAGAGAATGGAGGCATATACAATAACTAAACTATGAGAAAATTCCTTTCAAGTTTAATGATTTTAATACTCAATGGCACTTTGCCCAAAACTTCCCCCAGTGAAAAATATATGAGCAGATCCATGCCCTTGTCTCTAAAGAGGCTAGTTTCCAGCCAACACAAAAGCAATGAAGTACTCAACTAAATAAGGTTGCATCCAAAAATAAACTCGTTTTAGTTGCTCTAGTACCAGAACCTTCAACAAAAATTCTTTTGAGGTTCTTTAAGATCTAGAAAAAGATGAAGATACCCCCATGAATGAACCCCATATGATGATCAAGGAAATATAGAGGTGTCGATGGATAATTGGGTAGCTAGGCTACCTAAATCATAATGATAGCATCTAATGAGGAAGGAAACATCTATCCTAAGGCAACTTGTATCAGGAAAGGCCATATCTCAATAATGTACTTAACTTTTTCCTATTTGACAAATCACAACAATGGAGGCAAGTTCTAAAATATTTATTTGTAATCTATTTAAAAGGACATCATGCCTCATGATAATACAAGTGAATGTTAGATTCTCTTATCTTATCTCGTGTGATTGTGTGTGACCCATTTGTTTATGAGTAGAGTATTTAGATGATCCAACTTAGATGTGAGGCTCTCTAAGCCTCAAATCCAATCAATTGTTGGTCAGTTGGTATCAAAGAAAGTTGCACCTTGGGGCCTGATCTAAAAAAACAAAGTATGCTCTAAAGTTTTTTCTACTAGCATCCTCCCTATTTTCTAGCCACTACATGTTCTTATTTTCCATCCATTCTACATTCACCTTCTTTCTTAATATTTCCCTACCACTCCAAGATATGTAGGTGCCCGCTACTTCATCAATAATCAACATCACCTCACGTCAACTCCAAAAACATCAAAAAATCATTTCAACCATTAATTCACACTTAAACTGGGAGGCGAAAACTAGGGGACATTTTCCATCTAAACCAGAAGGAATTATGCAACTAGGTTTCCTGGCTCGTAATGGTAACATCTAATGAGGAATGAAACATCTAGTCTTAGGAAAATTATATCAAGAAAGAAGTATCTAAATAATGTATTTAACCTTTTCCTATTTGACAACTCACAAAAAAGGAAGCAAGTTCTAAAATATGTATTTGTAATATATTTAAAAGTCCATCTAACCTAATGATAATACAAGTGAATCTTAGAGTTTTTTTTTATCTTAGTTTGTGTGATTGTGTATGACTCATTCGTTTCTGAGTCGAGTCCAGCTGAGAGGTGAGGCTTAGAGCTCTCTAAGCCTCATCTCTGATCAATTGTATATGAAAAACGCAGAGAAAAATCCTTCACGGGTCACCTCTCTAGATTCAGAGTCATATTTTGAGAAAAGAGCATTAGCATGTAATCCCTCCAAGCTTGCAGAGATGAAGATATATACTCCAAATCTTTACCAAAAAACTATGTTTGTTATAAGCGCTCATGAAAAATCATGTACGAGAGGCAATGCTAGAAATTCCCTCCTAAATGCAATAAAGCCACATCTAAAAAGAGGCAAGAAATCCATTAAGGAAAAGTGGGAACACGAAACAAATGCTAACTTGGCTTCAGGATCCCAATTTAACATGGATGATTTATTCAAAAAGCCTCCTAAATAGATCAATGTGTTGTTTTTTCATTCTTGTATGCTCGCAATATGTAAGGATTTACTCTTGTAAACATGTAGAAGGACTTATTTGTGGTATCTATGGAAAAACAGGGATTTGTCTCCCATGAATTTAGCGAGTATCTTAGTGGAATATCCCATGGAAGAAAATTTAGTTGAATCAAGATTCCCATTCTACAAGTCCGTGTGATGGGGATGTGTAAGTTTGATTGTGCTCAACTTCGATTTGACATGTGTCCCTGTTAAAATAAAAAAAAAAAAAAAAAAATCTTTAAGTGGACATAAATGTCAACTATCAAAAAATGAAAATCAATATGTTATTTATGTTTAGCTAGTTGTCCATATGTCTTAACATAATTTCATGTAAAATATTTTAATTTCAAATATGTATATTATATATTGTTTTCAAAAAAGTATGTATATATCATTCGAAGTTATTGAAAAAAACAAGTTTTATGGTTTAAATATTTGAAGTGGTCTTGTTATTTTATAGATTGGTGATTTTTTATGTATATGTTTTATGGTCAAAATTCAACAAAAAGAATTTAGACTTACAAGTTTAAGTTATATACTCTAAATAAAATTTTAACAACAAAAAATTAAAAATTTGAATTTTTCCTTTAAAAGAAGTTTGCACCTAAAAAAATGTGATCCTTCTTGGCTCATGCTAGATCTGTGCTTAAGATGGATATATATTGGTTTTACAACCCAGTATAAGACAAATGTGTAATTTTTTCTCTTCTCAACTTCAATTTGACAAGTATCTCTTTTTTTTAAATCTTTAAATTAAAAATAAAAATAACAAAATTTGATATAATTAAATAGAAAAAATGAATATATGTGTTTGTTATATTTAATTAAAAGTATTATAAAACACCAATAATACCACTTTAAAGGACAACATTAAGGTGAAGTGGTAAAAATATTTCACTCTCACTCTCAACCATACATAAAACATTCCGATGTCCATATGAAACAACATAATCTTATATCAACTTTATAGAGATAAAGTTGTTAAAAACATATATATATATATATATATATATATATATAGCAATTAAAAAATAATAATTTCTGATGGTTAAAATATTTTAACTATTTTATGCCTAAGTAAATTTTGAAGATGTTGAATATATTTTATATATGCAAAAATGCAACTTAAACAATGAAAAATTACAAGTAGTATATTTTAGAGTGAAAAGCTTAAATAAAAAAAATCCACCTCACCATATTTAATCCTTATATATATATATATATATATATATATATATATATATATATATATATATATATATATATATATATATATATATATATATATATATATATATATATATATAGCTTTTTAAGAATCAAATCTCTCAGGGTGAAAAATGTATTCACATTTTACACTTTAAAATAGGTTTACACCCTAAGAGTTTTGATCTCTAAGGGCTCTTGTTAGATTTGTGGTTAAGATGGATCTATACTGGTGTAATGAATTCTTTGTGTATTTGCTATGACTGAACATAGATTTAATATTATTGTTACTCAATTATGTCTAACAAAATATTAAACCCATTATTATAAACCCTAAAATTATAGACTCAATTTTAAACCATAATATTAAACACCAATTTTGTAATATCACAATGTGACATTCAATAAATTGCATGTAATGTAACATTACAATGATGAGTGTTAGATTGATTATCGCATTAAGATAATAGTTCTCACAATGCAATGTTAGATAAATTCATGTACCATTTCAACATCATAATACTAAACCCTAATATTAAAGAAAATATTATAAACCCTAATATTGTAAAACCCAAGATTATAAAACCTTTGATTAATATATTAAACCCTGAGTATAATATATTAAATCCTAGGATTATAAACCCTAAGATTAATATTATAAACCTTAAGATTAATTTTAATCCCAAGGATTTATATTATATATCCTGAAGATTAATATTATGAACCCTAGGATTATATTATAAATCATATGAGGTGAACCCATGAAAGTGGGCTACACTTTTTGGCAAGCACATGAAGGGAAAAGTGGAAAAAGAAGCTTGATCAAGCATTTTTTCAGTGCTCGATAGAGAAATACTTTATCCCTTGATCAAGAAATTTGAACACTTAAATATTTCTTGATTGATCTATAAAACATATCCTCACTGGACCTCCTATGTAAATGGTGGTTAATTAGGCACTCGATTAAGCAATGTTTTTCTTTTGGAAGGGTTTTCAAAATTGGAGTTTAATCAAGCTCTCTTTTCCAACACTCTAATCCTTTGACGTAGGAAGTCCATGGAATGCCATTGTCACATGATGGTGTATTTAAGGAAATACTTGTAATAAATTTCACAATTTCATCAACTCTAAGGTCATAATAATAAAATAATGATTCTTATAAGAAATTTTACTTAATTTTATAAGATTTATAATAATTTTTAATATAAGTAATTTTGGTAATTTGTGTTGATTAAATGTTAAACGAAATATTTAAGTGAATACATTTTTAATATAAAAATAACTATAACAAATTGATTCTTGCGATTGATAATGGATTTTGATTTTGATTGTAATCATGATAATATTTGAATATACTAATTTTTTTTAATAAAAAATCGAAATATCATTGATACTAAAAAGGAAATATTTCAGTAATTTTTTTATTTATAATCATAGTTTGAAGAGGATATGAATGATAACAATACTTAAGGGAATAATGTGTTTAAGGTTCATACAAATAGAAAATAATATGACTTCCATATGAGCTTGATTTAGATTTTCCTTAATCAAGGTCATGTTTAATTTTTTTTTGGTGGGTGTACAGTGTAGAAAAATGGCTTAATCGAATAATTGTCTCATTTTAGCTGCATTCCTCAATCGATACATTGTTTTTCTTAACCTACCAATAGTTCGATCAAGGGCTTATTATATCCTCAATCAATTTATTTCAAATTTTACATAAAACTCTTGATCAAGCATGTTAAGTGCTCGATCGAGTTGTTGAGGGCCTAAAAAACAAATTTCTATAACCCATTCTATAGATTTCTCTATAATGCCATCTTGTAGCATGAAATACCTAAGAAAATATTTGTCCTTGAATGGCATTGTTGATCACACTGGATTCATGAATTAATCCTCTATATGAATCCTTTATGTAATGGCATATGAGTTTAAAATTTTCAAATCCATATGATATTTTTCATCCAAATTCTTTGAAGCTTTATACTTGAAATTCTTTCTCACAGTTTCAAAAGAGATGAATGAAAAAAATGACATAATATATACAAAACAAAAAAATTTCAAAAAATAATATTCACTTCATATATGAGTGTTCTTTAAAGGCACAATCTTTGTTTTTGAATTTATTTAGATAGAAGAAAAAACCATACATGAATATGTGTTTGAAAAATACAGTTCTAATATTAATTAACAAAGTGCAAAAACTAATAGAAAATATAATTTTGCATAGAAAAATAAAGTCTCAACTTGCATTGATTAGTTCTCTCTATGTAGATTATATATATACACTCCAAAATATACATTTTAGACTAAGTTATCTCGCATGGATACACTCATATTTGTTAAGATGCATGAAAAATTGCAAGGACGAGCATTTAATTTAATGTAAATTTGAAAAATCACATGAAACTAATATTTTTTTGAAAAAAATGTCATTAAGGCAATAAAATAATTCCCGAAAAATTGTTTATCTACTCCAAATAAAAATTCACAAAGCTTTTATGAACTTTGAGGGCTTCAATTCAATAAAAGAGTAAATTTTTGAAATTTCGTCACCACATTGGCCCAAAAGTGTAACACATCTTCATGGATTAACCTTAAGGTTAATATTATAAACCCTAATATTATAAATAATAAACCCAATATTAAACCCTAATATTAAACCCCAATTTTGCAATGTTGCAATGCGACATTAAATAAATTGTAATGTAATATAACATTGCAATGACAATTGTCACATTCATTGTTGCATTGAGAGAATTTTGGCATAATGCGACACTGAATAGATTTATGTACCATTCCATCATCACAATATTAAAAACAAATATTAAACCAAATATTATAAACCCTAACATTACAAAACCCAATATTATAAATCCTAATAAATTAATATTATAAACCATAAATATATTAAATTTAAGTTTAAAATTTTAAACCTTAGGATTATGAACCTTAAAGTTAATGCTATAAAACCTAAAATTAGTATTATAAAAACTAAAATTATAAACCTTAAATTTCATATATTAAATCCTAAGATTAGTATTATAAAACCTAAGATTATAAACCCTAAGATTAATATATTAATATTATAAAACCCTAACCTTATAAATCTCAATATTATCAACCTTAAGATTAATTTAATATATTAATCCCTCGGATTATAAACCCTAATACTAATATTATAAAACTTAAGATTAATTTAAACCTTAGGATTAATGTCATACACCTTGAGATTAATATTATAAACCCTAGGATTAATATGAAACTTTAGGTTTAATATTATAAATCCCATGATTAATATTATAAACTCTAAGATTAATATTATAAATCCTCCTATTAATATATTAAACCTTAGGATTACAAACCCTAAGATTGATATTATAAACTCTCGATTAATATTAAAAGTCTTAGGATTATAAACCTTAGAATAAATATTATAAACTTTAATATTAATATTACAAATATTAAGATTAATATTAAACCCTAGGGTCAACATTATGAACCCTAAGATTAATATATTAAACTCTAAGTTTAATATATTAACTCCTAATATAATAGTGTAGACCCAACATATTAATATATTAATATTATAAAACCCTAACATTATGTAAACTAATATTATAAAGCCTAATATAATAAACTTTAAAATTAATCTATCAAATACTAAATTTAATATATTAGACCCTAGGATTATAAACTCTAAGATTAATATTATAAAATCTAGGGTTAATATTATAAACCCTAAAATTATGATCTAAGACCCTAAGAACACAAACCATAAGTTTAATATGTTAAACTCTAAGTTTAATATATTGAACCCTAGGATTGCGAACCTTAATATTCACATTATAAACCCTAAGTTAAATATATTAAATTCTAGGATTATAAACCCTAATATAAATATTGTAGACCCTAAGATTAATATTATAAACCCTATGATTAATATATCAAAATCTTAGTTTAATATATTAAACCTTAACATTAATATTATAAAACTAAGGCTTCATATTATAAAAATTTATTATAAATAGTAAGATTAATATTATAAACCCTAGGACCCTCGATCGGGATGCAAGCGAGTAGATCACCTCTTTAAGATGGGATTAATGGTTAATACTACAAAGGTACAAACCACCGCCCCCAACATGCTTGTGGTGATGGGTACAGTGGCCCTTTGCATGATGTCAAACACTGTATATAGGAAAGGTGGCAGCAAGAGGAAGGGAAGTGTTGGAGTTTGTAATTTCCATTGACAGAAGTATGGTGGGTATCAGAGTGATTGTGGGCAAGGAGATCGGAGCATTGGGCTAGTTTTGTGGCTCCATGAGCAGCAACAACTCCATCGTCTCCACAAATAGGATTATGGGTACGTTATCGACCATCTCTCTTATCTCATTATGCTCCTCTATTTTGGGTTTTTTTTGAGGGAGAGAGAAGGAATTGTGGGGAAGGATTGTAAGGATGTGGGAGGTTGGTGGCATGTGTTTGCTTCTTCTTTTGTCTTTGGCACCCGATAGGCACCCTCTCCATCTTGCTCTTCTTCAAGATTCTCCTTTCGCCTATGGTAATTTTGATGGCTCAAGCGAGAGGGCATAGGGTAGAAGTATGTAGGTGCGTCGTTGGAGAAGCAGGGGGGTTGGGCTATGGTGATAATGTCTACCAGTACACCAACATTTTGAGAGGAAGCCTCTGTAATATGACCATGCACAACTAGAGGGGGGTTTGTAGGGACCTGGAAATGGGGGAGAACGAGGAGAATTGTTGTGTGCAGGAAACCTATCAGGGAATTGAGAGTGTCTATGGAAGGAGGGTTGGCATTGGTAGTGTTATGGGGCTCAAGGATGGGTGGATGCCTATGTTGGGTCCTCTTTTTTCTTACCGGGTAGTTAACAAATGGCATGCTAGCCAAGTTGGGCCGATCCTCTCTACGAAACTGAAGTGCGACCATGACAGGCATGATAATGCAACCCAAAAGGGGGGTATGAAGCTGGTGGGATGGAGCAATGCAACCCTACCACTTGTGTGCATGCACCTTGTTGTAATAGATTAAAGTTTAATCATGTTACAGTTTATCGAATTGTACAGGTCTGGGCCAGAGAGACCATGGAATGACCTGCAAAAACTCGAGGACGCAGTAAAAAACCTTGTGTTAATAGGCAAGGCACGAAACTGAGACCTTTGAGTGGTCGATGGGGTTAAAATTCTGTCAAACAGTTAATTAGTGAAGCGACAGTCACTTACTGAGAGGGAACCAATGAAGATATCTGAAATTTTTTGGAAGAATGGGAAGAAGATGTGAAGCACAAGAGTGAGATGGATATGGAGTTGGAAGACTAGAGAGTCCTCATCTCGGATCCTAGAAATACAAGAGGTAGAATCACCCAATTCAAGGAGACTCTCTACCTATACTACCTTATGAAAAGCCCGCTGGGAAAGGTGATGGATCATATCTTAGTAGGCATGGCAATCACAGTTAAAGGAATGTGGAATTACAAGAAGGAATTTCAGAAGGTGTAGTTTCAACTACGCAAACAAGATGTCTGCCTCTGACGAATTGAGTAGCACTTGTCATGTATCTTGGTTGAGATAGAGTTGCTAGGTACGAATGTCAAAGATCCAGCATCGGTGGAATCAACACAGGAGCCGATAAACGGAAGTGGAGTAACGGGCAACACAGGGCAAGGAAAATTGTCAGGGTGGGCAGAGGCAAGAGCAGCTGGCTAGATGGCATGATAGGCTAAGGGATGAAGGCATGGATAGTTGGCACGAAAGCTGGCAAGTGGTGAGGGAGAAGCACGAAACTCACGGTAAGAGTTGTCGGTGGTAGGTAAGGATTAATGATCAACATTTATAGCAAGGTTAGTTGAACCCCATCCCGTGACCCTCACATGAGAGGAAGGGTGGCAGACAACGGAGCTGATCACGTAGCAGATTTCTTGGAAGGGATTCCGGGCAAGTGAACGAGAAAACAAAATGGAAAGAAGGCAAGGATGAGAATCATTTTCATGTAGAAAGAAAAGGTAGGACATGCAGCTAAAGGTGGTAAGAGCCGAGTGTTGGGTGACATCGAGAAGCATTCAACTTTCGACTGCAAAACCTGCCATGTGCTTCCTGCCTTCACTTGCGATGGTTTGGAAAATATGAATTGGCTCTCGTGAAGACTTCAGTTAAAAAGAGGCACTGTAATGAATCTGGAAGAAGAACACTGGTTACTTTTATTGGTGTTCCCCATCGCTTTAAAAGCTAAGGTCTCATGGCATTCTTGGGTAATTAGCATGTCAACCTAGGTTGGGATTGACCGGTTTTCCATCTCGAGAGGGGGGGTTGGGACTTCTGATTTTAGCCTTTCCGTAGATAGGTTTTTGGGAAAAAGAAGAAGGTTAAGTCGAATTGATGCCATTAGGGTCATCCTAAGTGGTTTCAACAGTGTTTGTAGGAAAAAATTCTTTAAGTAGTTAAGTGTAGTAACTGGGCACAAAACTAGGGAAGGGAGAACGCCCAAATTGGGCTTTTACTTAGCTCATTTAAGGGGACCCAATGGCGAAGGGTATGAATTTTGTGGCCTGGGGATAGAATTGTAGTCTGGTGGGAAAGTGAGAAGCACTGTCTTGCCCTCTCGGGTGGAGAAACCCAAGGAAGAAAGAAACCTGGGAAATAGGGTGGCAGGGTTAGGATAATAGTATGTTGGAGGTGGAGGGTACTCTTGCAGGAGCTGGAAAGAAGGGCTATTCAATTTCTCATGGGAAGCACCATGGAAGATGGTGTTGTTGCTATTCTTCAAAACCTTGAGGGGAGCATGGGGAACCTGTGTGTCGATGGGGGTCAAAACAGTCTTCAAGGCATGAAGTGGATGAAAGCGCTTGCTCCTAAGAAGTTTCATTTGGATTGGGGGAAGTATGTGGGGAATACTGAAAGGATCAAGGCCAACTCTGAGGCTGAGCATCGAAACAAGAACATAAAGAATGATTTCAATTTCAAGACCAACTTACAGAGCACAAAAAATTATGAGTTCACTATAGTAAATTTGATGACAATTCATAATGCTTTATTTCTGGTTTTTGTTATAGCTAGCTTAAAAACCAGGTTTCATAGGACTCTGGTGACTCGACACTTGAACCACGCAAGTGAGCACCAAGCCCTAGTCCAAGAAAGCTGCTTGGATAGGAAAGTAAAAACAGAAAGAAGAATTGAATGGAAAAGGAAGGCAACCAACAAGGAAGGAAAGGAAACAGAAGACCGAGAAGCATGGATAAAACGATGAAAGGCCTGGAACCGAGTACAAGTAAAGGACTGAGAAAAAGAGGTAGGAAAATCGGGAAGGAGAGTATGCAAAACCTTATCAACGCATACTACGTAGGAACCCTGACTAAGGTGAAAGTTGTTATCTTCGAATGGGAAAGAGAACTAAACACAAACATTGAAAATGAAGAGATCGAGGAATAGGAGACAATTGTCAAAGATCTAGGTAATATCATAGATTGCCAAACTTTGTTTCACCAAACCATCCAGCAGTATTGGGTCATGAAAAACATCCTAGCCTGTGCTATGACAACCTATAAGGAAAGAGAAGACCTAGAAGAGGATAGACCATAAGAGCCAAGTCTGAAAGACCTACTGTCCAAATGTAGCTGTATCACAACCTCTGTCTGAATAGGATCGAACACAGTCTCTAGAATATGATGCAAAGTGAAGTTCTAGTATCAAGCGCGAAAGCCCTATCCCTAGTTGATTCTTTAGATGAATAAAGTAGCCCATCTAGTTCATTTTTTTCTTGATGACGGTTAGCATTTACTTTTTTAGCAAGAATTATATAGATGATAAAGTCACCAATGTAGCATGGATGATTAGAAAACCTCTTTTTAAATTTTGGACAACGTTCAATGAAGACAGGTGGCAAACAGACCTAGTTTCCTATAGGCAAGTTGAGGCCACCTTCAATTTTTGTTGAAATCAAACTTATTTTTATGAAATATTAATAGAAAAAGATGATATATCAAGCTTACACAAAAAGAAAAGAAAAAACCTATTAATATTATAATACAATTTAAATTTAATAATTAATAACTTATATTTCCTTAAGAGTTAATATAAATTTAAATAATAAAATTTTATACTCCTTTAATAAATTTTAACATCTAAACAAACAATTAATTATGAACAAAACATACTCCATAATTATAAGTTAAAACAATAAACTAGGTGAGATCAAAAAAAGCATTTACCAAATGTTCAAAGAAACAAATAACACACGTTTAACCAACCCGTATTTCTAGCTAGAAACCTAATAGCGACAATACGAATAATTGAATTATATACAATAAAAAAATAGAATTTACCAGATGTTCAAAGAAATAAATAACCAGGTTTAACCAACCCATATTTCTATCTATAAATATAATAGCCACAATACCAATAATTGAGTTACATATAACAAAATTTAAGTATTATTGTCCTTTAAGAAAAATGTTATTGTTTAAGTAATTTTTTAATTATTTTGAAGTAAAATTTATATAGCATCCAACATTGACACAATCAGGACCATCTAATTTTAAATTAATTTAAAGGTGGTTGTAGACTTATGGAGAGCTGCTATTAATTTGAACTTTGATATAGATTTATGGATAGCTGCTTTTGAATTCACCACGTTCACCTTTAGCATATATGGGTGCATAGGTCTAGATATGGTCACTAACAGCTACTCACATTTGTTGATTTCTTTTTTTTTGAAGTCCCACATTTGTTTCCACCATTGCTCCTCTGACCTAACTCTTTCAAATCAAGAAGCCAAATCTCAATACACTCTGTCATGCAAAATATTTTATTAACAAAATATATTATTCTCATCGTCATATCTGGTGAACTGTGAAGCATGTAGAAATCAAGGTAGCGGTAGTTGTAATACCAAGATTAATGGGAAGAGACCATTCCAGGCAACCAGAATTTTTCTTGATTGTTTGGAAAACTCCCAACACTTTTAAGCATTACCAAAATCAAATACAAACCCATCAAACTTACTTTCTCCTTTTTGTTCTTACTTAAAATCAAAAACACAATAGTGTACACTATTTCAAAGGCCACACCAGCTTTGTTCACTGTAAGTACAAGAATGTGGTTGGGATTAACAAAAGGCACGCCTTATAACACCCACAACACGCATTTGAGTAGAGACACATGGGATAAGGAAACCAAGAAAACACTCAAGTCGGTTTCCATTTCCACACCTTGAAAAACGTATGCTTGCATCATAACAACTAATTTATAATTTACATAAATTTCATCACTAATATAAATAACCAACTCCTACATTAATATCAACCAATATAAAACTCAAAACTATGAAAATTACTTAAATCTTAACCCTAATCTAAATAACTAGTTTCCACATTAATTCTAACAAATATAAATGGTGTATGGGGTCTTGTAAGAAAACTACTTAAATTTTAATCTTAATTTAAATAACTAGCTTTTATATTAATATTAACTTCTATATTAATATTAATAAATATAAATAATGTAGGGGTCCTCGATAGAAACTAATCGTTATTTAGTTAAGGTGATACTGTACGACCCACTGCTCGAACTCCTATACCAAATGGTTTGAGGTCTAGTTGGGACTTCTTATGGAGGAGATCCCATGACATGTTGGCGGGCCTAGTTGGGATTTCTTTTGGTTTTTTTCTTGCATGCATGTTTACTTCTTACTTTGCATGTTTGTTTGTTTTCCTTCTAGTTTGCTTACTCGCTTTGCTTACATGTTTACTTCTGTTTTTGCTTTGTTTTCTTGTTTGCTTGTTTGTTTACGTCCATAGGTTAGTTTCACATGACACCGTGTGCGACTCTTGAAACAAGCTAGGTAAAGTACAAGAGGAATTGTGTAGTTATCAATACTTAGTTATCTGTCGTGCCCCCTCTATATGAAGTACTTGTTGTCTTCAGTCCATGATACATCAATGAAAAATACGTGTTGTTCAAAGTGAATCTTGGTGAAAACACAACGCTTCTGCGTGAACTAGTGTCACCTACTCTAGTCAGATGTTTTGGGTTAACCCTTATCAGCTCTGTCAAGTAGAGTAAGGTGAAGGGAAAAACCTTAACAAGCACATCAGAGGTATATATAAACTACTTCTCTCAAGGAACAACCTCTTTTTCTCTCAATAAGTCGGGATCCCTCATCTGCCTCTGAAATGAATAAGTGCTATGCACAGTTATGAAAATGAAAATGAAAAAATGAATATGTGAAAAAAAATTGAAAAAATGAAAATGAATAAGGAGAAAGAAGAGAAAGGCTTCATGCGCATAGAGGTGATGCAAGTAACTCGACCAGGGTACTGACCAGGCTCGCTGGCAGAGATAGATGCTTGTGTTCATGCATGACTCCATTGGGGTATTTCCCAAGCATGTTAGCAATGGAGCAACACCAGAGATGAAACTAAAACTCTGACGACCATATGGCTTGTGCACCAATATGCCCCTCATCCCAACTGAAACAACTATGTTGGCTTGGCTTGGAATGTGTGTCAACTGACCAAGAGATTGGTAGATGCTACATCTTACAATCAAGAAAGTGTGGAAACTGAGATGAAAACAAAACTAAACAATACTTACAGAGGTGTTAGACTTGGTTTCACAAACAAGGCCCATTCAGAGAGCTAGATTTCTACCAGTGTGTCGCAAAGTGGTGTAGCGGCTACAACCACCCAACAAATTTTTTCGTTAGCTTCGTTTCAGAGCCTCCCTACCAACAATCCTTAGAAGCATGTCTTGCACTATCAAGTACATAGGCTTGAGTTGAGTTTTAGTGGCTTGCTAGTCTGTGCATGTCAGCTTGCTTGTCTCCCTCCTGCACGTCGACATTCCAGAGTTAAGCTACTTGTTGGTTGAGCACCTCCCCCAGAAAATTACACAATTCTGAAGGGGAACCAACCTTACCTCCATAAATTGCGCAAATCTTCTAGAAAGCCTGTTGGGCTCAGAAATTGCGCAATGGAGTGAGACAGGCTTCCTTGAGAAAACTGCGCAATCCGGCCTAACACTTGGCCTAAACCTAGAAATTGTGCAATTCTCGGAGGCAGTGACCTCTTTAGCCCAGAAATTACATAATACCTAATATACAGCAGGCTCTGCTCAGCCAGAAACTACGCAATGTTTCATCCCAAGCTCGTAGACCGATGCATGTGCCTTCAGGTTGACGGTTCCCTCTGGGACCGAGAAAAATTGATTTTCATGCATGAGTTGCTTTTCCTGAAATAGAAAATGACAACATGAAAAAATGCATCTCTAGATTTAGGGATCTATTACTAAGCAACTAGAGGTTACATGCAAAGATCGTTATGGAAACCTCCCACCAAGTGTCGCCTTTTCCTAGATTTGTAGCATTCGTGTCATAACCTTGATCTTATCAAAACTTATGAACCAGACACTACAGAGATCATTCCTCATATCGATCTTGCAGCTCTAACATCACACATCATGTCCAGGGATCTTTGACACATTCATCTTAGTTGTTTCACGGTAAGTCTTTTCATGTCTTGCACTGCATTTTTGTCACTTTTTGTGTTTCACTTTGTGTGAGTGTTGTCTGCTTGATTTTAATGAGCATGTGGTGTCATTCTAATGTATGTTAGCTTATAGAAGCATCATTTCAATTTTCATTTGCATCTCACTATTGCCGCATGCATGACATTGTTTTTGCAGCAACGATCACTGTTATGGCGACATCTTTACACACATGCATGATTTCCCATTTTTTGAATCCTGCACTTACTTTTTACATGCATGATAATTCACTCTTGTTTACACTTACTATCACCATGCATTCAGACTTATCATGTTTTCAGTTGCCCCTCCGTGGGTCTAGGCTGCCTTGGCTTTGACCTTGCCTTGCTCGACTAGCATTGCACATTTCTGGAAGTGAAGGCTCTGCCTCCCCTCCATAAATTTTGTAATTCTAGCCTAGTAGTGACCTTCAGGCTTGCATTGCACAATTCTGGGAGGCATTTCCTTGTTGGCCCCAGAAACTACGCAATGTAGTTTACTCGTTTGCATGTCACTGCTGACTGAAATTGTGCATTGTGCAGTTTCAATCCTCAGCAGGCCAGGCTAAACTATGCATTTCACAGTTCCAATAGTCAGTGAGCCTCCTGATAGCCCGAACTATGCCTAGCATAGTTCTGGTAGTCAGTCTCCCAGCCTCCCAGTGAAAATTGTGCAATCTTCACAGACAGTCACATAGGTATGTTACATGTTCGCCCTCTAGTTTGTTTTGGTTTTCAACTGACATATTGTTTTCCATGAGTGTTACTATGTCTCTAGGTGGTATCACAGGTGCTCATATGCCTCTCAACAACACAGGTACAATGGCTTCTAGGAGAGAAGAGTCAAAGACACCATTGAGAGTGCCACTGGGGATGCATTTGATCAATTGTTTATGAACTTGCATATATATGAAAACATCGAGTTGTTCATAACCAAGGATATCAAGATGAAATGGCAGTGGCATCACAGTGAGCAACACCATCAACAACAATAGAAGTTAGCACACGTGCATGTGAGAAATGCAAGTGGAAGGTTGTTGAAAATGCAGAGGTGGACCAAAGCATCAAGTTCAACCAGAAGCACTTGTGATGAGAGCATCTTTGGAGATTGAGACTATGAGGCAACGAAACGATAAGAGGATCACGCGAAGGAAGAGAGAGAAACAAAGAAGGAGTTACAGGTGATGAAGAAACAACTCAAGGAAGAATAGGAGCTACACAAATGAGAGATGGAGTTGCAGCAGGAATAGGTACAGTAGGAGGTGCAACATCCACAGACTGATGAAACTGCGCCCATACAGGTTATAGACCCAGCCCAACAGCTGGCACGGAGTAGACAAGGTGAGAATTGTTGTCGATCACAGGCAAGGGTGTTCAGGAGCATGGATGCCATTATGCACATGCATGCAATCCAACCCATTGGAACACTCATTGAGGCAAAGACAAGAAGCAAGTTCGACTGGAGCTAAACATGTATTTCGACAAGTTGATGTGCATGGTGATGAGCACAAACTTGGAGATCAACATAGAAACTATGCATTAGTATGTTGTTGGTCCAGCTGGACTCAAGATGATGATGCACATGTTATCAGACGAGTTGGACAAAGGAGCCATATCAGTGTACCCAGATACAACAAAGGCAAGAGTTCATTTCTAGAAAGATGTCACCACAGAGTACACAGACACCATCGTGGACTACGAAGCTTAACATCTATTCGCCACTGTCAACCATTGTGAGGATGTCGAAGAGTTGGTATTCCCATAGTTGTCTGAGTCATAGTGATGTCTTGAATGACTTTCTCAAGCCTATTTTGTCTCACATGGGTACATGTGCAGATTCTATGTAACATCTTTTCAATTGGAAGTTCAAGTTTTGATAGTTGAATGTAACAATTGTAAAGTAGTTGAAGATTCATGAGTGCAGATGAATAGCCACAAAGGGGAATGTCAAGGGTCACCCCACCCTTTTCTATTTATAGTACCTCATAACACATTGAAGAGGCTTTTGGGGCAGCTAATCTTTCGATAAGAGTATCTTAGAGAAACTTGGAGAGTATTGTAACGAGCTTTGACTTCTCCGCAGTGCAGAGTTAGTACATCTCTTTGGAGGAGCATGCAACAGTGACTGTAACATTCTGTTATCGGAACTCATGGTTGGTCATGGTTGTATTGTATGATTGGAAATTTCACTTCTTAATATAACAAAGCCAACACGTTTCATGCATATGTTGTTATTGTATTTTAGTTAACAAGGTTACTATAATGATATATCTATATGTTTTCTTACGCATGTATTTATAGACTCTTTATGTATATGTTTTCACCTTCCTTCTAGTTTGTGATGTATCTTTGCTCATGTGTTCTCTTTCAAGTTGCGTGTTTACATAGGTTTCCAAGGGGCACATTCATTCCACCTTCCATGTGTTATTTCCATTCATGCACCTTCCTTGACTTACTGCACATGTCACACCCTTTCTACCAACAAGGACATCTTACTTGCCTCTGTGCACAATTGTAGTCAATGCGATACTCTACGACCCACTACTGGGACTCCTACACCAAACAATCAAAGGTCTAGTTGGGACTTATTACTGGGGAGATGTTGTGACATGTTGGCGGGTCCAGCACCATCAACAATTCCATATGAGTTTGATCAAGAGTTTGCTTGATCAGTTTCATGTTTAAATATTTTTGGTGGAAGTATAGTGTAGAAAAATGGCAATCGAATAATTTTCTCAATTGAGATACATTCCTCAATCAAGAAATTGTTTTTCTTAACCCGCTAGTTGTTCGATCGAGGGCATATCAAATCCTCAATCAAGCTATTTCAAATTTTACATAAAACTCTTGATCAAGCATTTTAAGTGGCCGATCGAGCTATTAAGGGCCTAAAAAATAGAGTTTTATCTCCCATTCTATAGATTTCTCTACAACACCATCTTGTAGCATGGCATACTTAAGGAAATATTTGTCTTTGAATGGCATTGTTGATCACACTAGGTTTATGAATGAATCCTCTATCTGATGGCATATGAGTTTAAAATTTTCAAATCCATATGATATCTTTCATCCAAATTCTTTTAATCCTTATACTTGAAATTCTTTCTGACAGTTTCAAAAGGGCAGAATGAAAAATATAAAATATACAAAATGAAAATTTCAAAAAATAACATTCACTTAATTTAAGAGTTTTCTTCAAAGGGGCATTTTTGGTTTTTTAATTTGTTTAAATAGAAGAAAAAAATCATATATGAATGTGTTTGAAAAATACAATTCAAATATTAATTCACTTGCATTGATTAGTGCTCTCTCTCTCTCTCTCTCTCTCTCTCTCTCTCTAGATATATATATATATATATATATATATATATATATATATATATATATATATATATATATATATATATATATATATATATATATTCGTTCTAAACTATACATTATAAGTTATCTCTCACGGACACACCCATATCTATTAAGATGCATGAAAAATCGAAAGGAAAACCATTTAATTTAATGGAAATTTGAAAAAATATATGAAAATGATATTTTTTTGAAAAGAATGTCATTAAGACAATAACATAATTCCCCACAAATTGTCTATTTAATTCAAATCAAAATTCACAAATCCTATATGAATTTTGAGGGCTTAAATTCAATAAAATAGTAAAATTTTGAAATTTCATCGCCACAATGGCCCAAAAGTTTAACACATCTTTATGGATTCACCCTAATATTAATATTATAAATAATAAACCCAATATTAAACCCTAATATTAGAAACCCAATATGATAAACCCTCATATTAAACCCCAATTTTGTAATGTTGCAATTAAATGTTAAATAAATTGAAATGTAATGTAACATTGCAATGGAAATTGTTACATTCATTGTCGCATTGAAACAATTTTAGCACAATACAACATTGAATAGATTTATGTACCATTCCATCATCACAATATTAAAACCAAATATTATAAACCCTAACCTTACAAAGCCCAATATTATAAATCCTAATATAAACGGTAAGATTAATATATTGAATTTAAGTTTAATATTTTAAACCCTAGGATGTAATTCCCTTCTATGGTTGTGTAAATATTCTTTATTTAGAATGAACTATTTGTAGTAAGATGGCTACTAAGCCATATGAAACTTAAATTTAAATATTGCATGGTGATGTATTGACTTAAACTGAATAATAAAAATATATTGGATGATTACTAGGGAATGAATATGAGTTAATGAGATCTTTAACCAAATAAATCTGAAAAGGATTAACTTCCCTTAATAACTCCTAAAAATCCTTAGGAGGAGATTAATGCGATTTGATTAGATTCAGAGAGAGAAACCTATAAAATCACTCAGTGCAGGAGAAAGAACACTGAGAAAGGGCGCATAAAGCATCCTGGGGGCAAAAGGTGGGCTTTAATGAAAATGATACTTTTTTCGTAAGATTAAGAAAAGACTAGGCTAAGAAGCTAGAAGACCCTATAAAGAGGGATGTTGCTAAGGACAGTCTCCTAGGGAGGTAGGCATAAAAATTCCTTGACCAGAATGACAAAAGGTTGTTGATTTTTGGAAAGGGAAGAGATAGATCTCAACTAGGGGGTGAACCTGTGGGAGAAAGGTTCGTGGTTGGGTGGAAAATTCTTGTTCCCAAGCACATCTAGTGGTTACAATTAAATATTTTGATCACCAAACAATTGAATAGTTGACTATTTTATATATCAGTATTAAGATTTTATGTTTTTCCAATTATAAATAGACTAAAGTGCGAGTTAAGTATGATTTTTATGAGATAAGTTCTTGCATGTTGATGCATAAGTATTAGGTAAAATATTTACCTCATGCTGTTTAAATTATGTACTGTACAAATATGATCCGATTTCCTTAGTTAAACTACATACTAACAAATAAAGAGATATTGGACAACATTGATTAATTTAATTGTTGGTAACATATTTGGGCATACATTTAATCAAATCCTAGATAGTTTTGGGGGGTTTCTTTTATATACTTGAGTAAAACTAAAGGAAAGGGTCTTGTGTCTTAAATATGCCTACTAAACCGGTTAATTATAATAGGTGGGTGGTATATATATATATATATATATATATATACAACTTTAAGAAAGGTTAATTATAATAGGTGGGTGGTATATATATATATACAACTTTAAGAAAGGTTTGAATCCAAATACAAAGGTAGTACATGTTTGAACATATACATGTTTTGCAAGTAGTTCCTTTGATCAATTTATTCAAACAATTTCCTAATAAGAAGATATTTTATTATATGTATAATATTGAAAAAGAAGGAAATGTAAAAATTTATGAGAAATTGGATAAAATGAAAACTTCCCATTTTACAGGAGTGTCAAAGCTTCAATGGTCACACTTAGTTTAATATCTATGTCAAGCATTATTACAAATTATAGAAATTACAGTAGAAACCTCGTGAAGGCGCAATAAGGAAACATTCAAATTGATTCTTGTGAATCAACCTTAGGCTCTCACAAAAAAAATTGAATGAGGATAAGCTCGATACATGGGCTAATTATTCGAAACAGTTCACTTAAAATTTAAGTGAGGATTGCAACATCCAATCGTAGAGTAACCTCTAGTGGTTATTTGGTTATAGATTTATTTGATAAAAGGATGTATTCCTCTTCAAACTATGTATAATTACTATCTAAATGAGTGAAAATTGTGAAGGATCTGGTAAGTATTGTAAGGTTGGGAAGTGCATGTTCCACACAGTAATAACAAGAAAAACAAATGTCAAATTGTTTAGCAATAGAAACAAAACAAACTAAAACTCTATAGGAATTATTACGCCTTGGAAATAATAAGCAGTGATAATTTGAGACAGCAAAATAAGAGTAAAAATTTCCTGATTATTGTATTATAAACCATAAATGAGAAACAAATATATAAAGTAACCACATAGTGTACCCACATCATAACCTATATATAGAAAATCTTTAGCAAAATAATTAAGTGTATGGTGCATTGTGGAAACCTTCACATATCATTACATATTAGAATTTCCTGTCATTTCGACGACAACACACAAAACAAAGAACTAAACAAATGTATTTCTAATAATACAAAAATTACTCAATGATTTCTGTTGAGTTTACAGAAAAAAGGGCTTGTAATTATAGAACCTAGCATACACTCTTTTTCATAAAAGGAAATATGTGAGTTGCAGGAGCACCCAGGTGTATAGACGAATTGACCTAGAAATATGAAGTAGCAACGACATGAGAAAGAAGGCGGTGTGTTAATATTGCAGTCGCATTATGATAAGTTGGGCAGGATGAGTCGATTATGGATACCGCTGGTATTCCATGTAGCTGACACATAAAATGGAAAAGGGCAAGCACTAGTAAGAAAATAGACTAATACATTTATAAAATAAAATTTCAGTAGGATAGAAACCCATTTACCCGTAGAAGGAAAGCTTGGAACATCTAGGTGTCGCTGAATAGAAAACCCTAGGCATAATCATTGGTAATGAAATGTAATAATTCGAGAAAAAAATAAAAATAATTAACTACAGAGACAAACTAATTGAGATTGTACCTGTTAGGTTAAGACCTGGTTAACTGGATCAAAAACTAAAGTCATCTGAACAAGTTCAATCCTTTACATGTACCAAACATCAACAGTTGATTAAAGTTAAACCTTAAGTGGTATGAAGAGAGACATATCCACAAGAAAGTGTATATAAAATGCAGTAATAGTCAATACCAGTAAATTTGAAAACTGAGTAAACCCTCGATGGACTAGTTTCCTGAGCAATAACTTTGTCCATGGGAACCTACGAGTGGAGGCTTAACAAGAAATCCAAGACCATGGAGGATAAATAAAGGCATAACTATTATCCAAACTTTGTACCGGCAAAGTAATAAGTTGAAATCCCATATAAAAATCGAGGGCTTACACCTGAAAATAAACCATTAAGGTACCATGTGTAAGGCCAAACACATCAAGTATATAGGGGGTCATCACACTGATTAGAAGGTAGAACGAATGCATAAATATAGTGTAATGGAACCAAAAATTTCAGATAGTTTAAGTGAATAACATCACTAAATTTCCACTTTACCAGGGCTAAGCATGTCAAATTTGCATCTGAATGGAAAATTGCCTAGATATAAAGGGAAACCAATAGGTACCATTTATGCAGAGGTAGCATAGCATCCATGAAAAATATTCATGGTCTTGAAGTTATGATTAAAGGCCATGTGTATCGAACAGTAAGGGGAAAGTGCCACATTTCCTCTATAGTGACACCACATTCATCTCAAGGACTCCACTGAAATCCATTCATCAAATGAAAACTAGGAAATAAACCATGGAGGAATGGGCATCATTAAAAAGAAATGTCAAGGGTTAGGGTTTTTCCAAACCCATTTCCCATCGTTTGATCATCTCCAGTGATATTCACCCTTCATTTGTATATGGTCTGACAACCCACATGAATCCCATGTGATCGAAAAGTGGGCGTGAACAAGTGGTAATACAATATTTGTTACGCATCAACCCATGGTACCATCCTTCATATGAATATTGTAAAAATTTTAATATAAGGGGGTGCATTATAATATTGGAACCCAATACAAATTAAAATGTTAATATAATTAATAAACTAGTGGGCCTGCATATGCACCCAAATAATACCATAAATAAATGATTACTAATATATTACCATGTCCTATAGTAATATGATGATTGATTATAAAGTTATAAATTAGCCCAAATTAGCACAGTGAACATAAATCAATAATTAGTGATGATTAGGGTAAGCCTCTTAGCTACATGTTGTCAAGTAAAACTATGTGTAAAAAGCCTAAATAAATTGTTGAAGGTGTAACCTTTTCATTATTCCATCTATAGTATAAATTGAAGGAAAAAAAATTTGAGGTGTGTGACATAGAATTATAAACCTTAAGATTAATGTTATAAAACCTAAAATTATAAACCTTTAATTTAATATATTAAATCCTAAGATTAATATTATGAACACTAAGATTAATATATCAATATTATAAAACCCTAAAATTATAAATCTCAATATTATAAACCCTAAAATTAATACTAATAACCCTAATATTAATATATTAAACCCTAGGATTATAAATCCTAAGACTAATATTATAAAACTTAAGATTAGTTTAAACCTTAGGATTAATGTTATAAACCTTAAGATTAATATTATAAACCCTAGGTTTAATATTATAAATCATGGGATTATAAGGCCTATGATTAATATTATAAACTCTAAGATTAATATTATAAACCCTAAGATTAATATATTAAACCCTAGGATTACAAATCTTAAGATTGATATTATAAAACGTGGGATTAATATTAAAAGTCTCAGTATTATAAACCTTAAAATAGATATTATAAACTCTAATATTAATATTACAAATATTTAAATTAATATTAAACCCTAGGGTTAATATTATAAACCCTAAGATTAAACTCTAAGTTTAATATGTTAACTCTTAATACTAATATTATAGACCCTCATATTAATATATTAATATTATAAAACCCTAACATTATGTAAACCAATATCATAAAGCCTAAGATAATAAACTTTTAAATTAATCTATCAAACACTAAATTTAATATATTAAACCTTGGCATTATAAATTCTAAGATTAATATTATAAACCCCACCGTTAATATTATAAACCCTAAAATTATTATTAAAAACTTTAAGAACAAAAAACATAAGTTTAATATGTTAAACTCTAAGTTTAATATATTGAACCCTAGGATTGTAAAAGTTAATATTAATATTATAAACCATCAGTTTAATATATTAAATCCCAACACTAATATTATATACTCTAATACTTTAAAGAGTTAAATTAATATATTACTATTATAAAACTCTAACATTATAAAACCCAATATTATAAACTCTAAGATTAATATATCAAACCCTACATTTTTTTTTTTTTCTCGGTAAAAACTAATTCTATTAAGAAAACATATGGTACAATGCGGGATTACAACTAGGAGAAACAAGAACAAAGGCAGCCGGAAAGGATTGGTTGTCCACCTCGGCTCCTAAGAGAGAAAGAGTAGAGAACAATGCTGAACAAGAAGAAACAGAAGGAACAGAGGAGCAGGAACAGAGCAGAGGAATCTACCCATCATGTGCGGAATCCACTATTCTGCATTTTTTCCCTTTCTTTGTGTCAACTTTGACCCACGCAGGGGGGTTTTGCTGAGCTGGCGTGATTTGCAAGCTGAGATGCGCCGACGGAGATGTCTCCTTGTCCGAGTCCGAGGATGAGGTTTCATGGTTCCTTTTCTGAGAGGCTGGTGTGACGGACACAACTGTTGGATCTGCCAAGGACGGATCCGGTTCCGGCGCTGCTGCCTCATCTTCCTTGTTCACTTCCTCCTCATCTGAGCTGAAATCAAAATCATCCATGGGAGGAGGATCATGAGGCTTCCAGCTTTTGGATTTCTGCTTAGTGTTGGCTTTCTTCTTTTGGGCTGGCATCGTGGGACAAGAACTCTGAAGGTGGCCTGTAAGATGGCAGTTGCGGCATCGGAAGGCTGTGTTCTTGTAGTCCAAAGTCTGAGTCCAGTGGAAATCTCCTATTTTGAGATTGATCTGGTCCGGGAGACCTTTGCTGATGTCTATTTCTACACATATCCTGGCATAAGTGTATAAGCCCTTTTCCCCTCTGTAGACGTCTGTGTCCAAAAGGCTGCCTAGAGTGTTGCCGATACCTTGAAGTACCGCAAAATGCCAAAGATTTGCTGGGAGGTTTGGAAGTCTGACCCAGATGGGAAGTTTGGTGATGACTGTTGTGGATGGATCGAACTCTTGGAACCAAGGAGTGAGGAATAAGCCAGCAGTACCCCAAAACCATGGGCCACCAGTTAAGGCTTTTTGATAATCCGTAGCAAAGGCAAACACTACGATAAAAAATCCTTTTGAGCATAACAGAACTTTGCAGTTATTGGTCCAGTTAGAGTGGATCCATTGGTAAAGGTCTGCTGTGCGGGGCCATAGCCCATTAAACCTGCATATAAGGCCATGGTCCTCAAAATGTTGGGTTTGCTCATCCAGCGATGGATGCTTTATTTCTATGGAGGGGGTTTCCTCCAGTTTGTCCACCAGGAAAGGCTTAGGAGCTTGAGCAGGTGGATCTGTTTTCTTTGGAATCTTAGCATGGACAGCATCCTTGTCAGAAAAAGCCTTAGCTGAGGATGACTGTCCTGCAGCGCCTCCTCTTAAACGCAGGATGAGTTCTATGGAGGAATTTCTCTGAATGCTGTAAAAAGACAGGGGGTTGACATCCTCAAGCTGTTTACCTGCATGGAGAAGTCGATATGCTGCAGAGGGAGTCCCCAACTTGATTTCCAGAGCTTGCTTGAGGTCTAGCACTAGATCCGTCGCTCTTACCCATTGTAGCATGGTTTTGCCGCTAAGGAGTCTGATTTGAATCTGGAATGATGGGGAAGATTCTGTGTGCCTTTTTCCCCATCCGATCTGTGGAGAGGGTGGGCCGATGTCCTGATATGTTTTCGAATCCTGTATTTGTCTCAGGAGCAGGGGCAGCGTTATTCTATTTGGTGTCGTCCCTTCCTTTTTGGAGGCCATGGTCAGAGGAAAAGCTGAGAGATCTACAAGATCTTTCTTATCCGTTGCTCCCTCAATCAGAAGGGGGCAGAAAATGCAGGCCGTGGATGCAGAGGGACGGGTCCATGCTTTTCTTGAGATCTCTGCAAAGAGGTTTGCAGGCCTTTCTTGATCTGCGTCCCCAGTAATCATGGCGAGGGTATCATGTGTGCCTGCCTCTACATGATAAACCTTAGATCTTTGCCCATGTCGCTCCAAACCTTTCGCTGCCTGAACAATCTGTGACCCAGCTGCGCCGTGGGGCCTGGAGATAACAGTGTTGGGGTTCGAGCCAGTGATCACGGCAAGATCATGATGCGGATCTGCTACAAAGAGACAGCCCTTTGGTCTTTGCCCCGATCCAGAAGGGCAAGCTAAAAATCTCTCAGAGTCTTCCTTGCTTGGACGTGCAGCTCTCCTGCAACTCACGGTTGTAAGATCTGGAAAAACATGCCCATGCCTATCCGCCCCTGAGCCTTGTGAGTTATGTCGGCGATCTGAAGCCTTTCCAGGACATTTCTTTTGGTCTGAGAAGGAGACCAGGACCCTGTTTTGAAACAAATCTGGGGTAAGCATTTTGTCAAACACTTGCCCCTCATCCTTAGTGGTTCCAGATTGAAGAGGTTTTCGAGGTTGGTAGTGGATATCCAAACTCCAAAGGACCCCTACTCTCCATTTCCTTTCTCTGTGAGCCCTGATGGTTGCAGCAACAACATGGGCAGTAATAGTCGGAACTGATAAGTTTTGAAAGCGTAGGTCTGCCCTTATGCGCGGGATGGCTCTGCCCACGGACTCGCCTGCCCCTTCTGTCTTCACCCTCAACGATGCAAAGATCATCAGGGGTTCCCAGCCTTGATCCGCAAAGGTTATCGTCATAATCTCCTTCAAGCCTGCAAGAGCCTGAAAGTTAAAAGTATCAGCGTACAGAGAGGAAGCTTGTGGCATCCACCAAACGACGCCGTTGAAAACACTTCCATGGCCATTCGACCAGTCAGCAGAGCTTCTAGGGCGGGGGAGGGGGCCGACAGGCCTTGGATCTTCGGAAACCAGAGCGGATGCCATGAGTGAGGGTTTTGTCGCAGAGCTCTCCCCCAAATTCCCGGTGAGAGCAAAGCCGGGGGTTTATAAATGTTGATAATACAACTGGATATCAAACCCTACATTTAAGGATTATAAACCCTAATATTAATATTGTACAACGTACAATTAATATTTACTACCTAAGGCATTCTTTTAGGAAGAAATCCATTATAAACCCTAATATTAATATTGTACAACTTATAATTAATATTTACAAGGTAAAGCATTCTTTTAAGAAGAAATCCCCTCATAGGTTACTTGCCTTTGATTTATGTGTTAAATGATTAAAATAGTTTTAACCACTCCATTGATTTGACGAGTATTAAGTTAGTTACAAATTATAATGGAAAAAGTCATCAAAGATAAGACTCGTGACACAACAAGTCGGCTTCAACCTTTCTCGACACTAATTCCAAATGTTTCTCTTAACCATTGTAAGTGAATGGAGTGGAATTGATCATCTGCGCTTAGAAAAATTCAATCTTATTTGTGTAAAGATTGCACTTGGTAGAGCTCAAGCTTTAGAGTCAGTTGTATTTTATTGATCAGTAAATATTTCACTATTTGAGTTCGGCACTAGAATGAATCTTATGTTTTCACGCTTGAAATTGGTTGTCGAGGTATTTGCATGAATTTTTCTCTCACATAAAACAATTCAAGTCGTCTAATATTTTTCTTGATGATGATTTCAATCATCATGTGTCTAACTATGGAATTTCTACCCTCAATGCAAATTTTGAGCATCATGTGTGACTCATGACGGTGTAAAATGAACAATTTCCTTCTCTACCTTTTCATTGTGGTCAGCCTTATTGGAGAGGAAACTAAAAGGTATAGGACTAAAATTATAATCATTTTTTGTTTTTAGGTTCAGGTTCTAGGCTCTTTTGGGTACAGTGCTCCTGAATATGTCATGTGAAGAATATAGATAATGAAGAGTGATGTGTATAGTTTTGGAGTGATAATGCTTGAGATTTTGACGGACTGAAAACCCTTGGATAGGTAACTCTCTTATTTTGAGAGAAACTTGTGGGATGTACCAAAATAAATACTTTTCTAACTCAGTTTCTCCTTCTGCAGTTCAAGAACAAGGTCAGAATAGTCATTAGAAAGATGGGCCACTCCTCAGCTTCATGATATTGATGCATTGGAAAAGATGGTTGATCTAGCTTTGAAGGGAAGTTATCCTACTAAATCTCTCTCGTGCTTGGTTGATATTATTTCTATCTGCATTCAGGTATAATCTAGAATATCTAAATTCAAACATAAATTATAAATTACGTCCAAAGGTCAGAGATACTAATCTGTATTTGTAATTTGAAGGAGAAAATGAACAATATAGGCACATGAAACATAATTTCTAACAATTTGTTATTTGGCAGCGTATCTGAACTATAATTATGTCCTCCAATGTCTGAAGAGGCGCACGCATTGATTTGTATGATGCAATGGGCTAGTCTCAATAAGAGGATGACAAGAGATGAAACTGCACACCACGGTCCTACAGATTATTAAATGCAACGATATTGCTTTACTTGTACTCTAGAAGAAAATATTTAATTCTAAAAAGGTCGTACTGCCTTCTTTAGACTTTCCACAATCTTTGATTAGTTGATAACTTCGTTACTTAGCTCTGAAGGCCTTCATTAGACTTCCACAACATTTGAAAGAGTTGATACCATCATTATTTTCATAAATGGAAATTATTCAAGATTTTCTTTATTCCATGTTGTGGTGAAAACAATGTAATTGGAAGATTAATAAAATATTAATATTGGTTTGCTCACTGTGTTTCTATGTTTACTTACCAAATTTCTCGAGGCCTTACGTGTGAGTAGAAACAGTAAGACTTGGGTTTCTCTCTTTTGTCATGATTAGAATAGGAATTTTCTTTATTTATAGAATGAATAGAAAGGTTGAAGGGTCTTTAAATCAAATAGTAGGGATTAGTAAGAAAAATACTTTGAAATAGACTCTTATAAAGAGTATTAGCTTTCTTGGTATTAGACAAAATGGTATTAGATTTTTTGGTCTTGATCTCTATGTATGCACTAGAGTATGGAAGAAAACCACTTGACTCTAGATAATGCAATTGGGTATATTGAAGGTGAACACTCGTAAAGACCCATTTGAAGTGGGTCCGGAGTTGAATAAATGAGCAATATGTCAAATATTGAAATTCATATATGCATATTTCGTTATGTTTGATATGTTTATACTAGAGTTGATGTGAATTTTTTAAGAACATGTAAACATTTTTGTTTAATTGGTGGGGAGCTATGAAATCTATCTTTGATGTTAAGTGATTGTAAATTCCTTTGTTTGATTGGTTGGAAAAAAGTAGAGAACCTAAGGGCCTCATCAATGTTATAATGTTATATTTTGGTACCTTAGTGGGGAAACAGATCCTCCATGAGATTTGAACATGAGTCTCTACAATGATACCCACAATATCTACTAATGTTAGTGTTATTATGTGTGTAGGCATTTTTAATTAGTTTGGTATGTAATTTTGATTGAGATATTTCATCTATGTAGACAACACCTTGTGTTATAACTTATATGATTCCATAGGATAAGCAGCTTTTGTTTTCAAGAAGAAGTTCAGAGTTAAAACATAACTACAAATTTTATTGATTATCACCTTCGTTGGGAGGTTGACACAAGCCCCCGGATGACAGTGTATACACTGGACAAATTCCTATAAACAGTGTCTTACTTTTGAACTGAGTCTAACATAAAGTGCAAAAGAAATTCAACCTTCGCCCGTTAAAATTTCTCAGTGGATCTGTATGCCAAGTAGGTGAGCTATATTACAAAAAGGATGATGATATAATCATGGGACAAAAAAATATTCCCTAAATTGACTCAAAGTTTTGATGCAAAAAGTCAGAATGGAAACTAACTATATATATGTTTGGCCTCATATAGTTTTGGAAGAAAAATATTGGTAGAGAAATATGTTTTAGTAGAAAAATATATCATTGGATTTTCCTATTTAGTATTTGTATATCTAGATTCATAAGTGTTAATGCTAGGAATTGTGAAAAAAATCAAGGTCCCTACACAAGGAAATCATCCAACTTGTGTATAAACTATAGATTTTAGTTGGGGATAGATGGCTTGATGAATACATAGATGAGATATCAAAGCTATGTGATGTGTGTCACATACTAAAATGTGAGATTACAGGCCTAGTGCAATACCAAAATGTTGTAGAGAACATTTCCTTGACATTGAATGCCAATAGCAACCCAACAAGTCAAGTGTGTAGGCAAGTGATGAGGAGCATATCAAGGTCTTGAAGACCATATTGGGCAAAAATGAAGTGAATCTCTCAAGATGAAAATAGTCACATGTGCCCCTAAGAGTCATTCCTTTGTGAGTGGGTCAGCCAAAACTCAATCTCGTCTAGACAACCCAATAAACCGGTAGGGAGACACCAAGAAAAGTAACACAATCTGCCTCTAGATTGTTGAAAAATGAGTGGATCAATTTCTGATGTAATTCTCATGGATTCCTTCAATAGTGAATGAAGTAAGATTTGAAAGGAACGGGAATTCTATGCAATTGATCCCTTTGGACTGTCAAGTGGTATCAATATTGGTTGGAATTCAAGTCTAGTCCTAACTAATTCATTCATTATGCTTTTAGGGTTATGCACAATATTCTTTATCAAAAATTTGGGACAACCAGTTACAATGTTGAATGTCTATGGCCACTATGAGCATAAATAGGTCTTTTGGGATCAACTTTTTGCTTTACATTTTTCACAAATGGAAATGTGATTTTAGATGGAAATAAAAACTTCACACTTTGTAGAAGGGAGTTGTGGGGTTCTACAGCAACTAACTTTCATTCTTTTACAATTGAGTCCCTTGTGTTGGGTGATGTGGAAACAATCTCCATGGGAGAATTCAATTGTTGTGGACAATCTGTGTTTTAGGTCTTTGTTTTTTGCCTCATCATCTCGCCTTCAAAAAAGAGTGGACGCTAAGATAAATTGGGTAAAGTCCTCTATGAAGACTACTATGTATAGTAGACATGCATTTTTTTATATGAGTTTGGCAAACACAATCCTTGATGGGGGAGATCTAGACCCAACTGGACCTTAGCTCCAAGGGTTCCCAATAGAGCAACAACAACACTATTGACTACGAGGAGAGCCTCATTGACAAAATTGAATAGTTTGAATAATTGCATTCTTTGTGGGATGTTTTGATTGAAGAAGATTTCAAGGAACTAGGGAAGCATACTATGACCGAGTATCCATAAAAAGCAACCTAACCTTGATCATGATCCAGTTCAATGTGTTGAATTGAAGGAGTCTGGTTTAATGAATGACTATAACCTTATACCATAGTAGTGTTATTTTTTGACTCTCTGGTTATCAAACTAACGATCTTCACAAGGAAATGTGGTTGTGGAGCCACCAGAGCAAACCCACTTTTGTCTTGTATAGTAATCAGATCATAATGAGTATGATTCAAAAAGTCATAGTGTGATAGGGTTCAAGAGTGATTATTGCGGTGATTCTTTGTTGCTCTGAATCTGACGCTTTCCATCTGAAGCAACTCAAATCTTTCTAGTTGCCATAATCCCTATTTGTTCCCTATTTTTTCTCTATGTACAAGCACTTTGGATTCTAAGATCACTGTGAGAAAAATATTTCTATACCAAAATGTTGTCAAGTTTAGTCCCTGCATTTTAAGCACCACTACATAACTGAACATATTGTAGTTATTGGCATAAAAATACTCAGCCAATAAGCAAACATATTATAAATATTGTAATAAAATACTCGTTGAATAAGCAGAGCAGGTGTTAATAATTGCATATATTGATCATTGCTTCCTTACCAAACTTTAATTGTGTGCCTCTAATCTCCACTTTCCAAAGGTCGTTAGTCGGATAGAAGGAACTTGCTGCAGAGTTGTATATAATCTTTTAAATTGATTGTTGTACAAGCATTGCACCTATAGCCAAACCCAAACTTTGTTTCTCTCGCACTTTGACTTTTCCCAATAAGAATTATTGGAACAAGGCAATCCCATGTGCAAACAACATTAAACATTGGAAATGTGTATGAAAGTGGATATAAAGACATAAAAGGATAACATTAATAAAAATACAAGATAAAGGAGATGATACCATATCATTAATAAAATTATAAGATAAATGAGAAGATAACTCTTCGACCACTTTCCTAGCCTCAATAGACAATTCTTGTTGAATATAGTTTTATGTGCTACTCTTTCTTATCCTATCGTATTATGACGTTTCCTTTGCAACATGTGGTGCAATTGCTAGTAAAAACCCTAAGATTAATATATCAAACTCTAGTTTAATTTATTAAATTGGAACATTACTATTATAAAATTAAGGCTTCATATTATAAACATTGATTACAAATAGTAATATTAATATTATAAACCCTAGGATTATAAACCCTAAGACTAATATTATAAATCTTAAGATTACACTCTAAATTTAATATATTAAATTCTAAGTTTAATATATTAATATTATAAATTAAATATTATAAACTTTATTTTAAATCTTAAGATCATAAACACTAAGATTAATATATCAAATTCTAGGTTTAATATATTAAACTTTAAAATTATAAACAAATTTTAACCACCAATATTAATATAATATTATAGTATTAAAATAGGTTTTTTCTTCATCAACCAAAAATTGTTTGATGTTTCTAGATTCATTGTGTAGTGGTGTAATTGGATGGATAGAAGTCTCCAGTCACTCAAACCAAAAATTCTTATATATTAATTTTATGTCTAACCAGATTAATTGTAAGAGACGATTCCAGGCAACCAGAATTTGTCTTGATTGTTTGGAAAACTCCTAACACTTTTAAGCATTACGAAAATCAAATACAAACACAGCAAGTAAAGTTGCGACACTGAAATCCAGTCAATGCAAAACTCCATATATTCAAAATTTGTCACCGGGTACTCATAGGTATGGTGAAATAAATTAACTTTGCCTTTAATAAGAATTTCAGATATAGCAGACTGGGCGTTAACTGCAACTTAAAAGACTAGCCGTTTCAGAGGCATAATTTCGAATACATGAAACAAAAATAAAATAAAATTAGTCCTCATTGAAATCTCCCTCGAAGGTTGTATATTAAGAAGAATGTTCGGTCGAGATGAAATTTTTTCATTTCATTTAAAAACAGAAACTGTAAAATTATTTGGAAATAATTAATTGAAATATTTTAAAATTTCAAACTATCATAATTTTTATTATCTAATAAATATTATTATATCATTGGGCTAAATTGAATTAATTTGCAATGCATTCTAACCATTTCACATAAATTTAATTAACTAGATGAAAAGATTAATATTATATTAAAATTTTAAAAATAACTTTGTTTCTTATAATTTATTACATGTGTTATAACTTGAAACTAAATTAAATTAAAATTGATGAGAGTGTATTCTATGATCAATATCGATCTATCTTCACCATGGAATTACCAAACCTTGAGAGATCAAATCTCTTGAGATACAAACATTATTTAATGTATAAAATTTGAAAAAAAATTGAACATAAAGCAATTTGATCCATCTATGAGCTTAATTTAAATTACATTTTTTTAATGTATAAATAGATTCAATGTCTTGAAAATTTAAGAGCAGAATATTTTAACCATAAAAAAAAAACTATTTTTTTCAATCTTATATATATAGTGATGATCATGTTTAACGTCCACTAAGACCAATGTGGGTTATCGGACCTTAAGAAGAAAAGGAATCTAGATGTGATTCTTCAAAATATTATTTCTATGATCAAAAAGAAGGGAAAGAAGCACTCCAATATTACTATAGTTGGGCTGACTTAACAAGTCATGAAGACGGGAAGTGTGGCAGATGTTAGGGAAATGAGAGAGGATGTGAGTAAGAGTTACGCGATATAAAAGAAAGTGTTTTTGATCTTCAACCTTCTTTGTATCAAGAAAATGTACACACTTTTTGTTTTCATTTTATTGTTAGATTAAAAAATTTAAGTTGTTTTCTATGTTTTCCATTCTTACAAAGGTTATTTTTTTGTTGGAAGCAGAATCTACTCACCTCTAACCAATGTAGAAGAATGGACTCTGATTCTTTTATGGAAAGAAATGATACAACCAATGTTCCAATTGGATCATATCGTCACAAGCCTATACTTGTATGTGGTAGAGAAAACGAAAGTGCTCCCTATCATTTTAGCAGAGAGATGGTCCAGGTCCATAAAAACTTTCAGTCTAGGATTGACAGTTTGTATGTTGTACATATGTTCCAAGTGTGCAATGAATGTTATCTTGGTATACAAGTTGTGAGATGGCATGTGTTAGTGTCGTATCTTCATCCCTCCATCAGTGATCAAATTCTCTTGTTGCATTACATGTTAGGTGTCTCATACGATCAGCTGCATTCCATTAGGATCATGGATCATTTGATTGTTAGGGCATATTATACATTTTCCCTCATGCTCTTTACCTGCTGGCCCATTTTCATACATCTAGATCATTTGCAGTCATTTTTTGTCCTTAAATCCGCAAAAGTCATTGTTAGGGTTTTAGGTCTCACTAGGTCTAGGGTTTCGTCAATAAGGTATTGAAAACGCTCAATAATGGTCAACAAGAGCATGAGGAGGTCAAATAAAGTCTCAGCAGAAATAATTTCAATAATCACATGCTCAGTGATTGATTTTTCCTCAAACCCCTGTGTTGAGGAAAAACAGAGTTTTATATGTTTCATGTAATAAATTTCATGTAATTTCATTTTGTCAAATGTAATAATTTCAGAAGAAGCCTTGGTCACTTTGCCAAGCCTCTGCTACCTCAGTTCCTGCAAAAGAAACAAAATGCCAAAGTATTTAGTCCATCAAAGGCAAAAATAAAGCAAACTGCCCAAAACAGAGTTTCAAAAAGCAAGTGAAAAATCAAACATTAGCAAAGTGGGTTTTCTTGAATGAAAAATTAAAATCCATAGTTATATAAAATTTTCTCAAATCAAAGGAGGCTCATTTGTGTCCACAAAGTGAAGAGAGCAAGTGCATTACAATTTTTAAAGGCTAAGAGAGTGATTTTATGTTTGAAGGGTGAAAATCGGTGGTGCAATGAACCTGTGTTAGAGCGTGCATCCATCCAGCATGGCGCACCGGGCAGTAATTTGCAGTGTACTTTTATAATGGGTGCAACGGACCAAGATAGCACGGCGCACCTATGAGGTGGCAGGGCGCACACGTTTCCAAAGCCTGAAATTTCTCATATCTCCCTCCAAAGGTTGTCAAATTGTAAATTCCTCATCCTACAAGTAAGTTGAGACCCCCTCATTGGCCAATGAATGAGTTTTTCTTAGTATTTATGGTAATTCAATAGGGGAATATTGAAACCCTAGCTCCTTGCATTGCTTGTTAAAAAACATTGCCTAGGGTTTACAAAGTGCATTTTTGCTGCTAAATTCCCCCCCTACCATTTTCACTCCCTCACTCCCTTACTTCATTCTCTCCCTCCCTTGTCATTCATATTTACCTATTCCCTATTCCCCATATCCCTAAAATTACTAACCCTAAATCCCTAATCCCACTATCTCAAACCCTAGTCAAATACGCCCAAACCCTAATTGCTATTACCAAACCCTAAATATCAACCCTTAAACCCTTCTATTCCCCAAAAACCTATCATCAGCATTCCCAACCTCTCATACAGAGTCCCTACACATTCCCCCTATAGTCCCTCATACATTCATATCTTTGGCAGCAAAAACCTATTGACACCATAAAATCTCTTCATACTCATCTAAGAAAACTCAAACAATTGCAAACATAGAGTCAGATTCTTCCTATGACAGAAATGAGGAAATAGTCAATGATTCTTCTAAATAAACGCATGCACCAAGGAGACCTCACAAGAGTGGGAAACATAACCGGAATGAGCCTACTTCACTTACCGATCTCTTGACCTATCCTCTTGCTATCACATGCTTCCAACATCAATCTTGTTTCCAATTTTGTGAGATGGTGGAAAGAGTTAAATACCATCATGAGCTTGCCCGACTGTTTGTACTCCATCTTCACAATGGTCAAGTCAATTTGGCAGGTGTGACATTCACCTTGACACCTGAGCCCATATCTCAAGCAACCGGTATTCCAAATGTCGGTGAGCAGTGGAATAAGGGGCAGCTGGTGGACAAGAAACAGTATGAGCCTTATATCAAGGCTAGTTTTTAGAGGCAAATTAGTAGAGTTTTCCCTTTTAGGTACCTTCAATACACATATGCATCCTTGATGAAACTCATAATTAATATTTCAACTGTGAGGGCTAATTTTCTTGCCTATATGCCTACCACATCAGATTGTTGATGCACTTGACTAGGGTGAGAATGATGAACCTCCCCTATTTTATTTGCCAGAATATTGAGAAGATTACCACCTTGGTTCAAAGGAAGCCTCCTCATCAACAGTATAATAGCATCTATCAGTTTGCACTAATCAAAATTGTGGTTTTGCATCAGCTTAGTCTATTGATTGTTTCATGGGAGGATTTCATTGCACATGAGGTCTTTACAGGTCCACAAGTTCCCCCATCAATTTTTCATGAGGAAGGAGAGCCTTCACATCAACTAGAGGTGCATGAGACACAATCCACTAGTGTGCCAGTGTTTGTTACATACCAAAAGGGCACAAGGAGATTGTTTGCAGCAGCAAAATGAGTACTATCTCCACCCGGGGTGGAAGGGGTCTCGTTTCCTTCAACAAAAAAGTAGGTATAGGACAAGGGTAAGTAGACACTACATGATGAGGGGCCTTCAGGAGGACAAGAGACAGATTTCATTCTTATTGAGGATGATGACACCGATTTGGGCTCCCAAAGCTCAAAGCTCAAGGAGATAATTCAGGAACAACAAGCTGACTTTCATGATTTGTCTCTCAACCTGGAAAGAGCCAAGTGGATAATCAAATATCTAGAGAAAAGGAACAAATAGCTAGAGGATCAGCAAACCATCATGGAGCTTCAAAACATAAGAGAAAACTGCCAAGTTGTTAAGAGGAGGAAAATCAAGTTGACACCACTTGAACAAGAAATTGATGCTGATCGTGAATCTTGGTTTGAGAGGGTAAATATCCACTTGGAAAAGATGCTAGAGAATTCCAACAGAGAGAAAACGATGTTGAGGCACATGGCCTACCACTACTTGGCGAGAAACAAGGTGTACAAAGAAAGAATCAAGGTTTTGAAGGCCAGGTTGAAGAAAGCATCGAGGAAGCGAAAAGAGCAAGATAGACTCCAGATCTTGGTTGAGGCTCCCTTAGCCCAACACAAAACTTGATGAAGGACACTCAGCCCAAATTTCAAGAAATTTGGGAAAATTTTTGGAAATTTTGAATTTTTGGCCCAAAAAACAGCTTTTTTTGCTTGGTGTGCCGCCCCACCTAGCACGTGCTTTTGCTAGGGACCTCCTTTGGAGGAAAACTCAACATTTTTGGATTCCTCATGGAAAAATATGAATTCCCTCACATGGCCAAGAAATTTTGACAAATTTTGAGCTTCCAAAAGGGTCAAAAACACCCCAAAAATGACCTTTCTACCCCTTTTTAGCCACACAGGAAGCAGTGTTGGGAGAACTCATTTTTGAAGGGGCAAATGGATGCTAAATTTAGAAATTCCACTTGTTCTGGAAGGTAGGCAGGCAGACCTTTCCAACAAGCCCACTTGTAGTAAATTTGGTGCGTGAGACGGCCTCCAAAATCAGATCCAAATTAGCGTAGTGCACAGGGACAGAAGTGCGGCGCACAAGATGAAATTTTGTCATTTTGGTGAAAAAACAGAGTTTATTTAGATGTTGACTCTTCTCTTTCTAATAGTAAAACTCATGATGTAATTTGATGTGACTTGATGGATTATTATGTAAATATGTTAAATTTTTACTCATAGAGATAAATTCATCCATGAAAAGGTAGTTTGCAACTGAATGAATCAGTTTCCTAGTTTTTAGAGGCAAGTTGTTCCATTGCCTACTTTCTAGTTCTCAGTTTATATCTTGTTGAAACAGCTCCTAAACTTATGAACTTCACCCCTAAAGGCTAGGATGAGTTGTTTGTTTCCTATATCTACTAGCTTTTTAGTCATTGGCAAAGGTTGGACTCTTGTGAATGCTTTGAGCATTATTGTACACTCATATCAATAGTTTGGCAAAGGAATAGATCAGGGTTTGCAACACTTTATGGGATTCTTGTGGCAACTTTATTTTCTATTGTGTTTCCTTCTTTAATTGCAAGTTTACATGTGTTTTATGTATGCCATTATCTCTCTATGTTCTTCTTAACTAAATGAAACAAGGATAAAGGTAGAATTCATTGATATTTGCAGTGCTCAACCTAGGGTTTGTTTAGTTATTTATATTTTCAGCTATTTGAAGAGGATTCCTGAGACTTTCATGCCCTCTTTAACTCCTCATCAGCCTAAAAGCTCTCCATCTCATTCAATTTGAAGTACCAAACCATTTGCATACCTCGCCCCATAGATATCTTTGCAAAACTGAGTCCATTCCCCAGACCCAAATCTGCCTTTCACATTTGAGGCAGCAAAACATCATCAAATTCAATCAAAACTCTTCTGAACACATACCTAGCCTAAAATCAGTCTTTACATCAGTCATCTCAAGCCTCATTGATCATATTTTACTGAGATTGACAAGGAGAGAGCCCTCTCCCGACGTGGTAGGGCTAGCTACCAGGTTAAGCGTCGTTTGATGTTACCCTAGATTCTGCCTTTCTCAGCCTGAGGTAGATTTAGGCTCTAACATAGTGACGGCCATACTAGGAAAGAGAATATCTGTTTGTTAGTGTTATTTGTTTTATAAACTACAAACGGAGCCTGAAGTTAGGCCAGGTAGCCTTCTAACTGAAAATTGCTTTGCGAGTGCATAAGTAGATAAAAGTTGCTCGAGTCAATCTCTGGTCTAGTCTTATAGACAGAACATCTAACTTGCAAATTGCCCCAGTACATCAAATAATTCTAGACTATTGGATGATAAGTTTAGAATTTGATATTTTGAACAAGTTGATAATGTCCATTTGATTTTTGGGAATAATTCAACACACTGGCTTCCAAAAGATACACCAGAGCAAATCCTGATCCTGATCCACCTCCTGTGTATGAAAATCCAAATCTTATTCTAAGAATTCTTCGCCAAGAAAGTTCTGTGATTCCTGTGTTTAGATCTCATTCATGCCCGGTTGTTTTTGAATATCTTAAAGATCTTGAGTTTGATGAACATTTTGATTTGTCATTGTTTGAGACTAAATATGAAAGTGTTGTTGGTTCTACTGTCCTAAATCCGGAGTTTGTCAAAGACCTTGAAACTAAAAGGGAAAATAGATCAATTGACATTTATATATTGAATCTTCAGACTTCCATTGTGGCTTCAAATATTCCCGAGTTTTTAGAATCCGCATCAACAACTCTTGGTTCATCCGCTCTTGCAACTCGTTCAGAAATTCCTACCGAACCTCCTTTCATTCCCACCTTTATCGTGCAGCCTTCCATCTTTGATCAGAAATCTGTAGTGTTGTGACCTCCATCCACTCCTTCTACACCTCAAACATCAAAAATTTCTTCACCGCCTTCAACACCTCATACACTGGCCACATCATCTACCCCAACTCCTCGTACATCCCCGAGGGCAGTTGTAAATCCACCTAGAGCAATGGCTACCCAATATGCACCTCTTGTGTTGCCTCAAAACTTGGATGCCATGCCCGCTGACTACCAAATAAAAATCCCATTGTTTAATGGCACTCCTCAAAGTATCATAGCTCAGCAGCATGTTGATAGGATGACAGATTTCTTTGACCTTCATGAGATTGATGCCGAAAAGGTGACTATGAGACTATTTGTGCAAATTTTTGGAGGTGAAGTGCGGAATTGGTTCAAAGCTTTGCCAGCTGCAAGTATCACTACATTGGCTAATCTTCAGAGATAAAAACCCTCTTCAAATCCTTTCCGAATATGAGAACATCAAGAGGAATGTTGGTGAGAGTGTCCAAGATTATTGTATTAGATTTAATTATGTTTACAATGCAATTCCTGCTAATATAAAGCCACATATGGGATTGGCATTGATTAAATTTCCTGATGGCTTCAATCCTAATATGGCCTATCAATTGAGAGAAAGAGATCCACACACATTAGAAGATATGCAGAAAATTGCAGTTAGCGTTGAGGCAAATTTACTTACTAAGAGAGCTAGGACAAAGGCCGAGAAAAAGGTGACTATTAAGGAAGAAGCTTCCACTTCAGACCAAGTTCTCTGTAAGATTGAGAAAATGTTTGACAGATTAACCATTGATAAGCCTGAAGCACAATTCAAAAATCCAAACTTTCATGGTTAACAGCAACCACAATTCAGAATCAAGCAATAAGAGCAAAGAGCACAAGACCAAGCGGCACAGTAGTAGGTAAAGACACCCCTACAGTAGAATTTTGTACATGGTACATAATCAGATGATGAGGAGAACGTAATTGGAGAGGAGAATCATTCCTTTACACCTGATGATATGCCAATTTTTATTACCGAAGATGAGGAGTTTTCAAAAATCCCAGCTGTATAAAGGAATCAAGATTTCATCTTGGCAAATGACACAATTCTTGAAGAAGAGTCTGATGAATATCAGAGGGGATACATGAATGCTTTTACAGCCCAGCAGCGACAATATTCACTCAGGAGTAGAGATGTACCCTTAAATCCAATTCAGAAGAGGAAGGAGGTGACACTGCTAAAGAATGATCCTCCCATTGTGCAGAAAAACAGAAAGGAGACAACTGATCCTACCACCAGCAAAACACAATCAGCAAATGAAAGATCAAATCAGCCAAGTGTATCAAAGGAGAAAACTAAAAAGAAGGATGCTCCAGCCAAAGAGGTAGGGAAAACTTCAGTTTTTAGCTTAGAAAATGAAATTGCTAAGTTAAAAGTATCTATGCCTTTGACTGAGTTGATGAAGAATAGTAGCTATAAAGGTCAGGTGTTTAAGATTTTGAATTTGGATCCATTATCTGATATGGTAAACGTGGAGGACGACCAACCTAAGTTGATCTTTGGTCCAACATTAGAAGGTCAGTCCCAGGATAGTGATGTAGCTCCTTTTTACATCAGCCTTAGGGTGCATGACTATGTATTGCACAACATTATGTTTGATTCAAGGGCCTCTCATAATCTCATGCCTAAGGAAATCATGGACAAATTGGGTTTGGACATCACAGGAAAGTATCATGACCATTCCTTTGATTCTAGTCGAGTGAGATGCAGTGGTCTTATTAAAGATTTGGTTGTCAGTTTGGGATCAAATTCTAGTGAAAAATGTTTTGATGGATGTGGTTGTGGTGGATATTCCTCCTAGATTTGGTATGCTTCTTTCCAGATCTTGGGTAGCAAAACTTAAAGGGACATTGCAGCTTGATTTCTCCTATGCTACTATTCCTGTGTTCGGTCAGATGAGAAAATTATACTGGGAGCAAAATATGAAGTACATGATCACTAGCAAGGAGAAACCAGTAAATCATCCAATCAAATATGTACATAATGATTTAGAATCATTTGTTTTATATTCTGATAGTTTTAATGATGTAAATAGCCAATTAGTTGAAGTAGAAGACATTCCAGAGATACTGAAAATTTTAGAGATGTATTAAAGTAAGAAATACAAAGACTCGATAGTACCGCTGAGCAATCAGCCTTCCGACAACAACAAAATATTGATGGATAGCAAGGAAAAGTAAAAGAGCAAATATAATTTCAGCATTTGGAAGAGGATGAAGCTAGTTTGTGGAGCATGGATTTCAATGGCATAGTAGGAAGGGAAGGTGCTAGAATTGGCATTTGGATACGCAGCCCTGTTTTCTCACCAAACAAAGTGCCAAGTAATGTAAGGGTTTGTTCATATAATTGGCCTTTGATTGTTCAAATAATGAGGCTGAATATGATGCTTTAATTTCTGGTTTGAAAATCCTTAGAAAGTTAAATGCTAAAAGAATTTCGGTATATGGTGACTCCGAGTCAGTTATCAAGCAAGTGAAAGAAGAATACAAAGCTAACCATCCTCGAATGCGGGCATACCATAATGTGGTATTAGATATCCTAAGATTGTTTCCAGATTATACTTTGACATGTGTCCCTTGTGTTCAGAATGTTATTGCAAATTCACTTTCAACAGCAGCAAGTAATTTGAAAATTCCAATGAATTCAAACAATAAGTTTGAAATTCGTGTGAAACATCACTTGGCTTTCCCTGATAATCAAAGGTATTGGCAGGTGTTTTAAGATGATAAAGAGATTGAAGAATTTCTGCAAAATGAAGGCAAATTCAAAGACACTTCTATAGATGGGGAGCATGATGATGGTGAAGCAAATGTAGAAGTCAATTATATGGAAGTTTTGTAGCTGAAAGACAATGTCATTCCTAAAGGTTTAATACCTTTAGAGGAGTTGTTTGATCAAAATGATGTAGCCAGAAAACAGAGTTTGTTGCCAATCCAGAAAGGAGTTGAGGATGTGAACATTGGATCATCAAAAAATCCTAACATGGTGAAGTTATCAAAGGCATTGCCTTCACAGGTAAAGGCAAGGTACATCAGTTTATTATCCTCATTTTCTAATGTATTTGCATGGGACTATTCATATTTGAAGGCATATGATAAGAGCATAATTCAGCACATAATTCTGATCAAGCCAAATCAAAAGCCATTTCGACAGAAGCTGAGAAGGATAAATCCAAAGTTACTGTCCTCAATAGAGAAGGAAGTGAATCGATTATACAAAGCCGGTATAATCATCCCTATAAGATTTTCAGATTGGATTTCTAATTTGGTGCCCGTGCGCAAGAAAACAGGTGAGATTCGATTACATTTCAGAAATCTAAATAAAGTATCTTTGAAAGATAACTATCCATTGCCCAAGATGGATCACATACTTCAAAGAGTAGTTGGAGCATCCCATATGTCGCTACCTGATGGGTATTTCGGTTATAACCAAATTCTGGTCCATGAGGATGACAAGGATAAAACAGCATTGACCACTCCATGGGAAACTTTTCATTATGCCAAGATGTCGTTCAAATTAAAGATTTCTAGTGCGACCTTCAACGGGCTATGGATATTTCATTTCCTAATGAAAAAGATGTATTTTTAGTTATTTATCTTCATGATTTGACAATTTTTTCTAATTCAGATGAGGAGCACCTTTATCATTTGAATATTGTATTTCAATGATGTAGAAAGTATGGCATATCTCTCAATCCAAAGAAGAGCCTGTTTTCCATGGATGAAGGCAAGCTTTTCGGTCATATTATATCCAAGGAGGGCATTCACATTGATCCAGATCAAGTGGAAGCCATTCAGAAGATTGATTTTCCACGAAGTAAAAAGGAGATCCAATCATTCAACAGTAAGATGAATTTGTTATGTCGCTTTGTGCCCAATCTTGCAGAACATTTAAGGGAAATCACAAACATGCTAAAGAAAGATAGTGTAGTGAAGTGGACCAAGGAAGCAATTACGTCTTTCAATTTGGTAAAGTTGGCCCTTTCTTCAGCTCTGGTTTTGATCAGCCCAGATTATTCTTAAGATTTCATTTTGTTTTCATTTGCTTCGGATCATATAATGGAAGTTGTCTTAATGCAGAAAAGAGACCAGCTTGAGAAGCTAATTGCTATTTTTAGTAGAACCATAAGGGATGCAGCTTTAAAGTATAATATTATTGTAAAGCAAGCTCTTGCTTTGGTAAAGGCATTGAAATATTTTCAGGTCTATATTCTTCATTCTCACATCCTTTCTTATGTCCCTAACGCTACCGTTAAAGATGTTAGTGCAAACCGATCCAGAAAGGAGACGAGGCAAATGGATCGCTCCTTTGTTGGAATACGACGTGGAGATCAAACCAACAAAGCTCATCAAAGGAAAGGGATTGGCCAAGCTAATGGCAGAGTCAAATTTGCATGCCTTGGACATTAATCTCATTGTTGTTATGTTCGAGGAAGATGAAGAAAGTTTGCCTATTCAGGTATCAGAAATTTTGCTTCTTTCTCCTTGGTATTCAGACATTGTTTGTGTGCTCCAAAATCTATCATCACCACCTAGAATGGCTAAGAACAAAAGTAGGACCCTGAAATTAAAGGCTTCCAAGTTTTGTATAATGAATGATGCACTCTATTGGAAAGATCCCGACGGTATCTTGCTCAATTGTTTGGTTGAAGAAGAGGCAAAATAGGTTATGGAAGACTTTCACAAGGGAGATTATGGAGGTCATCTATTTTGGAAGACAACAGCCAATAAAATTTTGAGAGTGGGATATTATTGGCCAACCCTCTTTGCTAATGTGTACAAAATTGTTATAAGCTACCATGAATGTCAGATTTTTCAAGGTAGGAGAAAATTACAGCCTTTACTTCTCAAGCCAATTGAAGTAAGTGCTCCATTTCAGCAGTGAGGTTTGGACTTCATTGGCGAGATCCATCCTACTTCTTTAGCACAACACAAGTGGATCCTCACAGCAACAACTATTTCACTAAATGGATTGAGGCAATTCCCACTAGGCAGGCCACTGATTCGGTAATCATTTCATTGCTTGAAAATAATATTTTGTCTCTTTTTAGATATCCAAACAAGATGATCACTGATAATGCAGCATCTTTTAAATATAAAAGAATGATTTACTTTTGTAATAAATATCAAATTACCTTGGGGCACTCAACTACATATTATCCACAAGGTAATGGATTGGCAGAATCCTTAAATAAATCGTTGGTCAATATTATCGAAAAGCTGTTGGAAACGAACAAGAAGAGTTGGCACAAAAAGCTTGTTAATGCACTTTGGGTAGATAGATTAAGTCAAAAGAAATCTATAGGCATGTCCCCTTTTGAGCTCGTGTATGGTGTTGACACGGTATTCCTGACCTCTCTCGCAGTCCCGGTGGTTAAACTGCTGTAACAAGATGGCAGCAAGGATGATCACTTGCAATGAAGAATCAATCAAATGATTCATTTGTAGCAGACTAGAGAGGAGGTTTTTCAGAATACTTTCAAGCTACAAGAGAGAATCAAGAAAATATATGATCGAAAGGCAAAGGTGGACAAGTTTCAAATAGAATACATAGTGTTGAAATGGGATGCGCGAAACAAAGACAAAGGTAAGCATGGAAAGTTTGAGAATCTATGGAAAGGTCCATTCAAAATTGCTATATATCGGGGCCAAAATGCTTTCCTACTGAAAGAAATGAGCGGAGAAGATTGTCCTGGTGGGCCGGTCAACAGGCGGTTGCTCAAACGGTACTGTTTCTGAAATGTTTTTTGCTGTCATATGTATCATTATACATACCATTTTACTTCCTTCATTGCAAGTGTGTATTGTTATGATTTATTCAGTTTGGGGCCCGAAGTGAAGGCTATAAAACTGAAGGTTTTATTTTAGTTTTGTTTGGATTGTTTGAGTCGGGTCTTTCAGTCGATTTCAGTCTTCAAATTGAGTCAGTTTTGTGACATATTTCAGTCTTGAAATTGTGTCAAGATATTGGTTTTGGTTTGTCAAAGTTATTGACTCCATATCCCAATGGACAAGGCACTGTCTGCTTTCCAGAGGTCTGTAGTTCTTGGCACCTCCAAGGAGCTACCATCCCCATTGGAGCCAATGTTAGTGTCAGTATCTTCATCCCTCCATCAATGATCAAATTCTCTTGTTGCATTACATGTTAGATGTCTCATCCGATTAGCTGCATTCCATTAGGATCATGGATCATCTAATGGTAGGGGCATATTATGCATTTTCCCTTATGCTCTTTACCTGCTAGCCCATTTTCATACATCCAGATCATCTGCAGTCATTTTTTGTCCTTAAATCCACAAAATTCATTGTTAGGTTTTTAGGTCTCATTCGGTCTAGGGTTTCGTCAATAAGGTATTGAAAATGCTCAATAATGGTCAGCAGGCACATCACAAGGTCAAATAAAGTCTCAAATCAAAGGAGGCTCATTTGTGTCGACAAAGTGAAGAGAGCAAGTGCATAACAATTTTTAAAGGCCAAGAGAGCAATTTTATGTTTGAAGGGTGAAAATCAGTGGTGCGGCGCACCTGTATTAGAGCACGACACATCCATCCAGCACGACGCACTGGGCAGTAATTTACAGTGTAATTTTAAAATGGGTGTGATGCACCTGTGAGGTGGCGCGGCACACAGGTTTCCAAAACCTGAAATTGCTCATATCTTCCTCCAAAGGCCCTCAAATTGTAAATTCCTCATCCTACAAGTAAGTGGAGACCCCCTCATGGCCAATGAATGAGTTTTTCTTAGTATTTATGGTAATTCAATAGGGAAATATTGAAACCCTTGCTCCTTGCATTGCTTGTGAAAAAACACTGCCTAGGGTTTACAAAGTGCATTTTGGCTACTAAATTCCACCCCTACCATTTTCACTCCCTTACTTCATTCTCTCCATCCCTTGTCATTCATATTTACCTATTCCCCATATCCCTAAAATTACTAACACTAAATCCCTAATCGCACTATCTCAAACAGTAGTCAAATACGCCAAAACCCTAATTGCTATTCTCGAACCCTAAATATCATCCCTTAAACCCTTCTATTCCCCAAAAACCTATCAGAAAAATTCCCAACCTCTCATACACAGTCCCTAGACATTTCCCCTACAGTCCTTCATACATTCATATCTTTGGCAGCAAAAACCTATTGACACCATAAAATCTCTTCATACTCATCTACGAAAACTTAAACATTAAAAAACATGGATTAAGATTCTTCCTATGATAGAAATGAGGAATCAGTCAGTGATTCTTCTAGAGAAATGCATGCACCAAGGATACCTCACAAGAGTGGGAAACATAACTGGGAGGAGCCTACTTCACTTGCCGAGCTATTGACCTATCCTCTTGCTGTCACATGCTTCCAACATCAATCTTGTTTCCAATTTTGTGAGATGGTCACAAGAGTTAAATACCATCATGAGCTTGCTCGACTATTTGTACTCCATCATCACAATTTTCAAGTCAATTTGGCAGGTGTGAAATTCACCTTGACACCTGAGACTATATCTCAAGCAACCGGTATTCCAAATGTCGGTGAGCAGTGGAATAAAGAGCAGCTGGTGGACAGGGAAGAGTATGAGCCTTATATCAAGATTGGTTCTCAGAGGCAGATCAGTAGAGTTTTCCCTTTCAGGTACCTTTAGGACACATATGCATCCTTGATGAAACTCATAATTAAATATTTCAGCTATGAGGATAGATTTTCTCGCCTGTATGCCTACCACATCAGATTGTTGATGCACTACACTAGGGTGAGAATGATGAACCTCCCCTATTTTATTTGCTGGAATATTGAGAAGATGACCACCTTGGTTCAAAGGAAGCCTCCTCGTCAGCAGTATAATAGCATCTATCACTTTGCACTAATCAAAATTGTGGTTTTGCATCAGATTAGTCTACTGAATGTTTCATGGGAGGATTTCATTGCACATGAGGTCTTTACATGTCCACAAGTTCCCCCATCAGTTTTTCATGAGGTAGGACAGCCTTCACATCAACAAGAGGTTCATGAGACACAAACCACTAGTGTGCCAGTGTTTGTTACATAACAAAAGGGCACAAGGAGATTGTTTGCAGCAGCAAAATGAGTACTATCTCCACCCAGGGTGGAAGGGGTCTTGTTTCCTTCAACAACAAAGCAGGTACAAAACAAGGGTAAGAAAACACTACATGATGAGGGGCCTTTAGGAGGACAAGAGACAGATTTCATTCTTATTCAGGATGATGACATTGATTTGGGCTCCCAAAGCTCAAAGCTCAAGGAGATCATTCAGGAACAGCAAGCTGAATTTCATGATTTGTCTCTTAACCTGGAAAGAGCCAAGTGGATAATCAAATATCTAGAGAAAAGGAACAAACAACTAGAGGATCAACAAACCATCATGGAGCTTCAAAACATAAGAGAAAACAAGCAAGCTGCTAAGAGGAGGAAAATCAAGTTGACACCACTTGAACAAGAAATTGATGCTAACCGTGAATCTTGGCTTGAGAGGTTAAATCTGTACTCGGAAAAGATGCTAAAGAAGGCCAACAGAGAGAAAAATATGTTAAGGCACATGGCCTACCACTACTTGGCGAGAAACAAGGTGTGTAAAGCAAGAATCAGGATTTTGAAGGCCAAGTTGAAGAAAGCATCGAGGAAGCGAAAAGAGCAAGATAGACTCCAGATGTTGGTAGAAGCTTCCTTAGGGCAACACAACACTTGGTGAAGGACACTCAGCCCAAATTTCAAGAAATTTGGGAAACTTTTTGCAAATTTTGAATTTTTGGCCTAAAAAAACAGATTTTTCTGCCTGGTGCGCTGCGCCACCTGGCGCGCGCTTTTGCTAGGGACCTCCTTTGGAGGAAAACTCGGCATTTTTGGATTCCTCATGGAAAAATATGAATTCCCTCACATGTCCAAAAAATTTTGACAAGTTTTGAGCTTCCAAAAGGGTCAAAAACACCCCAAAAATGACCTTTCTGCCGCTTTTTGGCCACACAGGAAGCAGTGTTGGGAGAACTCATTTTTGGAGGGGCAAATGTAGGCCAAATTCAAAAATTTCAATTGTTCTGGAAAGTAGACAGGCAGTCCTTTTGAACAAGCCCACTAGGAGAAAATTTGGTGCATGGGAAGGCCTCCAAAATCAGCTGCAAGGTAGCGTGGTGCACAGGGACATGAGCGTGGCACACAGGATGAAATTTTGTCATTTTGGTAAAAAAACTCTATTTTTTCGCCTAGTTTCTTCACAGTTTGACTCTTCTCTTTCTAATAGTAAAACTCATGATGTAATTTGATGTGACTTGGTGGATTTTGATGTAAATATGTTAAATTTTCACTCAGAGAGGTAGATTCATCCATGAAAAGGTAGTTTGCAACTGAATGAATCAGTTTCCTAGTTTTTAGAGGCAAGTTGTTCCACTGCCTACTTTCTAGTTCTCAGTTTAGTTCTTGTTGAAACAGCTCCTAAACTTATGAACTCGACTCCTAAAGGCTAGGATGAGTTGTTTGTTGGCTATATCTACCAGCTTTTCAGTCATTGGCAAGGTTAGACTCTTGTGAATGCTTTCAGCATTATTATACACTCATATCAGTAGTTTGGCAAAGGAATAGATTAGGGTTTGCAGCACTTTATGGGATTTTTGTGGCAACTTGATCTGTTATTGTGTTTTCTTTTGTAATTGCAAGTTTACATTTGTTTTATGTATGCCATCATCTCTCTCTTTTCTTCTTAAATAAATGAAATAAGGATAAATGTAGAATTCATTGATATTTGCAGTGCTCTACCTAGGGTTTGTTTAGTTATTTATGTTTTCAGCTATTTGAAGAGGATCCCTGATACTTTCATGCCCTCTTGAACTCCTCATCAGCCTAAAAGCTCTCCATCTCACTCAATTTGAAGTACCAAACCATTTTCCTACCTCGCCCCATAGAGATCTCTGCAAAATTGAGTCCATTCCCCGAACCCAAATCTACCTTTCACATTTGAGCTAGCAAAACATCATCAAATTCAATCAAAACTCTTCTGAACACATACCTAGCATAAAATCAGTCTTTACATCAGTCATCTCAAGCCTCATTGATCATATTTTACTAAGATTGACAAGGAGAGATCCCTCTCCTAACCTGGTAGGGCTAGCTACCAGGTTAAGCGTGGTTTGATGTTACCCTAGATTCTGCCTTTCTCGGCCTGAGGTAGATTTAGGCTCTAACAGCATGAAGGGTCGATTTGTAAAGGATGTAGGAGCAAAAAAGGTGCTCGTTGATTTTCCCACTTTAAAAACATGGATCCAAGTGGGAAAAATGCGGTTCTAAGAGTTTTGACACAAGTTGAGGAGATTTTAATAGCGTGGGTAAATCAAATATTGCATGTGTCACATTCTCATGGTGGTCAATATAAATATAGTGGGCACACAATAAGCTCTGCACGGGATATAACTTTGATTACGAAGAATCTTCCATGGCGTGTTGAGCAGCTAGATTTTTTTATTGTTAGAAGATGAGGTGTTCAATCAAGATACTATGAGTGTTATGTGAAGAGAAAGTGTGTGGTGGATTCATTTCTTTACAAAATCTATATAGATAAGTATTGCAAGGATGTTGAAATTGACATGGATTCAGTTGTTTCTCTCATGTAAAGAGCTACTGATGTCTCTTGCAGGTTGCAATATGTTGATAGTAATCTTGATGAAATATCTAGGGCCCTTGCGAAGATTGAAAGAGAGGGGGCTCATTCTTCACATTGGCACCCATCATCCTTTCTTTCTCACTTTCTTAATGAATCTAGGGAAGTTGATCAAATAAGAAGATTTATTGAGAATGCATAAACCATATCTTGTGAAACAATGGATTGGTCAGATATTGGCACATTTCCCATTAATGAATATAACACTGAAGGATTGCTAGACATGGAATTCCCCACTGTATTCCCTACAGGTGATGGTGATTGGTTGCATCCACATCTTTTCAATGTTGAGAAGCAAGAAAATGGTTTGCATCTATTGATATATTATGATCAAAAATTTGGAAGCTATACTTGGTTTCGATATTTCTTGTGTAATATGATTATGCTCCATCATAGTCAGGTCATAACTTATTTCTTTTTAAAGAATAATATCCATGAAAATGCACCTACAACTATTTAGGAGTTGCACCAACAGCTTTGTGATCTGCCAAACAATAAATTGTCTGAGAAATTAATGCATTTTGGATCTTCTCTTAGTGGTACAAGGGCTTATTGGAAAAAGTGACATTCTGAACTCATAGACATGATCACCTAGTTGGCTTTCACTTCTTTTTTGTTTTACTTTAAGTGCAAATGAGACAAATTATACTAACTCGCATGCTATACTTCCTTCAAATAAAGATTCACATCCGCAAAGTGAGCATGCCAAAAAAATGAAAATTTTATTTGGTACCCGCATTTAGTCGCTCTGTACATGCACCAAATATTCAATATCTTCCTTGAGATAGTATTCCAGGGATATATTGGCACTAAAGACTTTTGGTATAGGTTTGTTGTCGTTCCTTTTCGACTAATTTTTTAAAGATTTGAAGCAAAAGGTATGTTCTTATCATTGGCTAATATATGTTAACTACATGTTTCAAATTTTTCCAGGTACTTACCTGAAGCATTGGATATGGAAACATTAGATTGTTCCAATGCCACTATTGTTGACGCAATAAAGTGCTTCTTTGACAAATATGTTACAACTTGGAATCCATGCGACATACATCATCAACATCTCATGATCCCTCGAAGTCTGAATGATGATCCATGTCATTTAAATACCCAACAAATATTTTCCTGCAATCCCGAAGAGGATTATGAACATTTGGTCAACCGTGTCCAAAGGCGTACGAAATGCAGTGTCGATTCCTATTTACGGAAAAAAGGGTTTGTGATTTTGTGTCTCTATGATGCTGCATGGAAAGTTTGTGCCATTTCAACATTGTACATAGATGAAAAAGTGAAAAAAAAAAGTATGAGCTGACTTGAAATTATGATCGTCTAAATGTACACAATGTGGATCTTTTAACAAGAAACCTATCATTTAGTGCTAAATCTCCCTCTTGTTTCTTGTAGTCATAAATTTTTCCTGTTGAATGTTTGGAGGAAAGTGTACCAAAGGCTTTCACTGCATTTTGATGAAGTTTTGTTCGGAAAAGAATTCATTAAGGTTTATCAAAGCGAAGCCATTTTTTTCAAGCATTTGTGCTTAATAGAAATAACAAAATCATGGAGTTTTGATGTGAAGAGTAGGAAAGAGCAATGGAAGGCACAAGATATCCATGTTATTGTCTGTGTTTGGCCATAGCTTTATGTTGTTTTTGATGAAGAGTTAGAAGAGTTTGAAACCCTTTTTTGGAGGGAATTTATTTTATACAAGCCATTTCGTGACATTACTTCAAATATCAACAATGTAAACTTTGAAACGGGAACTGATATTGTTACCCGTTTCGTAGAAATAGCAAAAAAGTGACCTGATTTTGAAAATGGGTGATGCAGAACGAACATGTTTTTTTTAGATCATAGTTTTTGGCACTTTAATTTTTTTATGTACATTACGTTTTAGAATCGTTTTAGAATGGTAGTGATTGTCATGTTGATTTAAAAAAGTGAGTATTCTGCATCACCCCCTTTTTTTAAAAGACCTGTTTTTTGGCTTTAAATTTTCTAATGTATAAAATGTAAATAATTATTTTGTAAATTTGATCATTTTTGAAGTGGTCATTTTCTTCACGTTTTCTTGTTTTTTGTTTTAATTTTAACTTCTTTTTTTTAATGAGGTTTTTATTGTTTTGCATTTTTAAATTAGGAGGTCGATATTTAGAATTTTCGATATTCTACATATTTATACATCCTTAATTAATTTTTCAATCCACATGAAATAATTGTTTCTAAAAAACAATATTTTTTAACAATGAACATAAAAATAACCATTTTTAACATAAATATAGCTAAAAAACTACACGTTTTGATAATTTTTTGGTAGAATTGACATGTCAAAATCACAATTTTTACACGAAAATTTTAACTAAAAATGGTTAAATAATAGTTTTTTTTTATGAATTTCATGTTAAAAAAATAATAATAATAACTTTTTTTTCAAAAAATAATGATTAACTTAAAAATTAATGCGAAAATCACATCTTAGAAATATTGAACGCATAACAACCTTAATTGAGTGTTTATTCTTTTCATAAAATGTCAAAGTCAAAACATTGCAAAGCTTTATTTCCAAGCATAACTTAAATTTAATCAACAATGTCACGTAATCCAAACTCTTCGTCCTCTAGGGTTTCATCATTGTCTTCTTCCACAATATTTTCTGCTTCCTTTTGCTCATTTTCCTCTTCTAATGGATCTTTGATGTCTGTGAATCTCCCAATGTATGTCTTTCCAAACATTCCATGTAATGGTGGGCGGGGTTCCTTTACCTTTTTTGCCACACGTGATTCACTAAAGTCCCCTTTCTTCAACCCAATTTCTTGCATTGCATCTGGAAGAAATTGAAAAGCATAATTCTTTGTTGAATGAAAGGCTGAAATGTTTAAAAATTTTCTTGAATAACTATTTCAAATACCATTTATGAAAAGATGTTAATGCAAGCACATAGAACCAATAAATAAGATTTCAAAGATGCAAGAGAATGTTATTGCCTAGTGGACAAATATCTAGTCTCTCTACAAACAAGCTACACCAAAACCATAAAAAAAAAAACTAAGCAAGTTATTAAACCTTCCTAATTTTAGTTTAGTAAGCATAGGTCACTATGTGTTAAATATCATAGTCTAAAAATAGTAACTTGCACCTCAAACTTACATTGAAAAGAAACATTAATACAAATGATCCAATTTCAATTGAGAAAAATAGTTTATTATGAGGAAAACAAAAAGAAAAAACCCTTCTAATTCTAATTGAAACAAAGAGAAAATTTCAATATAAAAAACTCAACACCCATATCTAGATACATTATCACCACATCTCTTTGACTACAAATCAAGCACTGGAGAAAATTTTTAATATAAAAACCTGAGCATCCATATATAGATACATCAACACCCCATCTTTTTGAGTAAAAATCAAGCACTCCTCTTTGTACATTAAAAAGGAGGGATGAATCAATCTGTATTGGTTTATGAGGAGCAATGAAAGGAATTTTTTTTGTAATCTTCTAGTTTAGATAAACTAAATAAAAAGGTGTAATAACTAATCATTTAGTTTAGGTTGTTGTTTCTAAAAGGGTATGGCCCAAAGCTTAATTATGTCCAATGTCACTTCATAATCTAATGATATGTAAGAAAGATCTCTTCCACTTGAATTACTAAGACACTAGAAACCTCACGTACTCAAAACAAACCTATTGAAAACCAATTTGATTCAATAGACCTAATCAAAACAAACATACAAGAGAATGTAAAAATGAACATTTGAGTATACTCAAATCTTGAAATTTGTGATCCCAATTCATAATTCTTTATTTATTTCTATCTCATCATACGTTAATTATTTTAGCAAAAGAAAAAAACACCTACATTTCTATCTTATTCGGAGTTCATTATTTTGGAAAAGAGAAACTAACCTATGTGTTCATCTAGAACATGGAGAAGAGGTAAACCGTGTTAGATTGTCTCTTTTTCTTTCGCAATACACACCAATAACCACTCTTTTTAGCTTGCCAATATTATTTAGCGTCAAAAAATATCTGACAATGGAAGATTGGCAAATATTGTGTCACACACAATGATTGGAAAATATTGCGTCATACCCAATGAAAAACAGGATGGGAAGAAAACAAATAGATGTGGCAGATCCATGGGTGAAAAAGAAAAGTCATAAATACTAAACATATTGCAGATTTTTATAACTGCTTGCAAACCTGGCATAGATGCCTAATCTATGCATCATGAATAAGAGATTTGGATAGGTTATAATTCTAAGCTTAATAGAATTGTCAAAACTTGTGACTTTACAAACTCCTTTTTGTTTGGGCACAAGAAGGTCCTATAAAACCACAAGCACTTCTACCTTATTATTCATGATGATGCCAAAATCAATAAACATATTATAAACCTTATGTCACCTCCTCAACGCCCATGCCACTTTTATAAAATAAATTGTATTTATCATTCTACTCAACATTCATCTTTATCAAAATTCAATATTTTCACAAACATGAAATCACTTTAAAACATTTTATACCAATTTTATTAGTCACTCAGCTGGGAGAATTGTCCACACCGCTGATTTGATTTGACCGTGTAAAAAATCATTTTTATATAACTAAAATAACCTAGCAAATTCAGTTAAACCATTTGAAAATCTCAATAGCCCCTAGAATGAATGGATTAACTGGAAGTGTATGATTTGTTTTGTTGTAGAACTACTCCTTAGTACTAGCTAGTGCTAAATGTTCTTCCACACCAATGAGGTGCTAATATTATCATTAGCTACCAACTCTACAAAATCCAATTCCTAAAAAAGGTGTAGTTCATTGAATCCATTTATACATTCAAAGCTACATTTTAAATAACAAAAAAACATGATCTAAGTAAACATTGTCACCTTTTTTAAGTTAAAAACTCTAAAACATAAAATAATTAGACACTACCTTATAATATAATTTTCTATCAATTTTTATATAAATTTAATTAAATAAAAAAAATTCATTAAATTTTAAAAAATGTGAATAGATTTGAAATAAAACAAAGTTAATGTACATATGAAACTTTTATATAAAACCCGTGTATTCTAACCATGTCAACATTCTTTTAATTCCATGGGAGGTTTAGATTCAAGTCACCCCATCATCATCGTACTTCCAAAGGACTCATCGATTTCGGAAAATGAAACGAATCCTTGGTGATTTATGGCGAGAATCAACTTGGATTGTAACTTTGAACAAATTTTCTCTTATTTTTAGTTTAAGGGAATCCTTAGTCTTCCCCGGCACATTGTAATTTTTTTTGAGAGGATTCGTTGACTTCCAGCCCGTATCAATGTCTTTTACCGCCCTTTCATGGCTTTGCAATTGTTTGAAAGAGAATCGCCGGGTGGTGGGGCGATTCTCAGAATCGACCCGCCACCACCCCGCCACCCGTGGTGGTGGCGGGTCACCACGGTCGATTCTGAGAATCGCCCCACCACCCGGAGCCTTGGCGTCAAACTGGTAATTTACTGCACCACCGCTGTTTTCTGAAAGTTTCAATAGCTGCTCTGCTACCCTGGATGGAAATTCATGTGCAAATTGTTCTTCACAGAGTGGGTTGTCCGTCCGTATAATACAGTCAAAAAAATCTCCCCGCGCTGTCAAAATTCTGTATTAAGGGATTGAAATAAAAATTAGAGTAAGAGAAACCATCAAATTTGCTCAATTAAATTTCTTCCCTGCCTGTCAATATTATGTGTTAAAATGATTGAAACAAAAATTGAAGTAAGAGAAACAATGAAATTTGATAAATTTTGATAGCGGCTTCAAATTTGAAATTCCTACGGATTAGAGAAATGAAGATCATCGTTTCATCTTTACCTATTTATCATCGTTTCTTAATGCAAAGACGGTTGTTTTTTTCTCCGTGAAAAAGAAAACTCGCTCATTACAAGAGTCTCCCATAGTTAATAAGTATTTGGGGCCTTCCTTGATTGTCAGTTGTAATCAGTGTATGAGGCTTTCATACTCTGCTGCTTTGCAAGTGTAGAGAAACTGCAATAGGCCTCGCCCAAATAAAGCTCTATTTGGGTTGTAAGGGTTGACTTTGACAAACAGATGTAGGGGAGATCAGGGTCGAAAAGGAATAAGGAATGACGCAATCAACGACTGATGCTGCAACTCAACTAAACACCGTGGGAGAAGCCAATTTTGTGTGGAGATATGTGAGAAGAAACCAATTTTGTGTGGAGATGGGTGGAGGAATAGAAATATATCTCAAGAAAACCAGAAGTGTATTTATTCGAATTAAAGAGAGAGACGATGGAACGCTGAAGCTAGCTGGGTAATCCGCAGAAGGGAGTTTTCCATGTGTGGGTTTCTCCCAACTAATCCCCTCACAATATACAAAACAAGGCCATGGATGTGAGCGTAGTACCCAGAATCACTCAAAATACGAACCAGTACGAAAATGGTTGTCCAATAGGTCCTTCAACTGCGGCATCTTTCAACCCAAGTTGCTTGACTTGGTTCAAACTTCAACCAACCATCTAGTGATCTCTGTCTCAATCTTCAACTAATAGATTTGTTTCACATGAATCGGGGTGGTTGTTTGGCCGACTAGGCGTTCCCAATGAACATCAATTGGGTGACTTTTAATGAATAACCGCTATTGCTGTGGGTGAATATGCATCTGTGACCATTGCCTCAGATTCTACCTATAATGTTATTGGTATTGGTTCGCCTCGATCAACCAACTACATATATAATGGGAGTTGTTCCTATATAATGTAAATTACCAGTTTGACTGCAAGGCTCCGGGTGGTGGGGGCGATTCTCAGAATCGCCCCGCCACCGCCCCGCCACCACCACTGGTGGCCGGGTGGTGGCCGGTCGATTCTGAGAATCGCCCTACCACCCGGCGATTCTCTTTCAAATAATTGCAAAGCCATGAAAGGGCGGTAAAAGACATTGATACGGGCTGGAAATGCGTCCCCAGAGCCGAGTAACAGGACTGCCGAGAGTATAAATTTGTCAATGCAACGAATTATGCTGGCACACAGTTATTCGGTCCCTCAAGTTTCAGAATTGAAGTTATGGATGCATACCAAAGCTGCAGCCCCATAATTTTGACCCAGTGTCGGCTGCAATACACGCCAATTCTATGACGTGAATCACCATGGACTCATTTCCTTTTTCGAAGTCAACGAATCCTCTGAAAAAATTTACAATGTGCCGGGGAAGACTAAGGATTCCCTTAAACTAAAAATAAGAGAAAATTTGTTCAAGTTACAATCCAAGTTGATTCTCGCCATGAATCACCAAGGATTCGTTTCATTTTCCGAAATCGATGAGTCCTTTGGAAGTACGATGATGATGGGGTGACTTGAATCTAAACATCCCATGGAATTAAAAGAATGTTGACATGGTTAGAATACACGGGTTTTATATAAGAAAATTTGTTCAAGTTACAATCCAAGTTGATTCTCGCCATGAATCACCAAGGATTCGTTTCATTTTCCGAAATCGATGAGTCCTTTGGAAGTACGATGATGATGGGGTGACTTGAATCTAAACATCCCATGGAATTAAAAGAATGTTGACATGGTTAGAATACACGGGTCTTGAATCTAAACATCCCATGGAATTAAAAGAATGTTGACATGGTTAGAATACACGGGTTTTATATAAAAGTTTCATATGTACATTAACTTTGTTTTATTTCAAATCAATTCACATTTTAATGAATTTTTTTTATTTAATTAAATTTATATAAAAATTAATAGAAAATTATATTATAAGGTAGTGTCTAATTATTTTATGTTTTAGAGTTTTTAACTTAAAAAAGGTGACAGTGTTTAGTTAGATCATGTTTTTTTGTTATTTAAAATGTAGCTTTGAATGTATAAATGGATTCAATGAACTACACCTTTTTTAGGAATTGGATTTTGTAGAGTTTGTAGCTATTGATAATATTAGCACCTCACTGGTGTGGAAGAACATTTAGCACTAGCTCGTACTAAGGAGTAGTTCTACAACAAAACAAATCATACACTTCTAGTTAATCCATTCATTCTAGGGGCTATTGAGATTTCCACATGTCATTTACAATTTCAGTGAACTTATTGTTTTTATACATCACTTGGAATTTCTCGATACTATGAGGTAATGCATTGCATAAAGTATTAAATTTAAATGTGATGCATACTACATTAATAGATTTCTAACTTACATTTGAATTGAAATATTTTGTTTAAAATATAAATTTTATTATTATTTAGAAAAATGACAATTAGAATTTTGTAAAGATACTATTATTACAATTATATTGAAGATGCAATATAATATCCTTCCACTTAGGTGATGTGGATGATTTACATTTTACAATTGGAAACAGAGGAGACAACTTTTCAATAGGAAAGTAATATGAAAATATCAAAAATATTTGAAAAAGGAAAAAAAAAATTATATAATAAAATTTATAAATATTCATGGGTTACAACTAAAAAAGCTTAAAAAAACAAAAAAAACTACAAAGAAAAGAAAAAAAAAGAAAATTCTAATTATATCTTTAACAAAATTCTTCAAATTAATAATAATATTTGTTTTCATATAATAAAATATTCTAACATTTAACAATAAATTATTTTCACCTTAGTTTAGCATAAATATTTATGAGACTATAAGAAATGTTTAAATTTTCATTGGGATTTTTTTCAATGATTAAGTTCTCGTTAGAATTGGAAAACCTTGAAATGCCAAAAAAAAAAATAGAGGACAGAAAATTAAAGATAGAAATATCCAATATACTTGGAAAAAAATCAAATAAATCCTTGAAGGGATAAAATAATTTTGTAATTAAATAGTTAACACTATTTTCCTTGTGAAAAAATATTCATCAGTATCCTTTAACAATAAATTACATTTTCACTTTCATTTAGTCAAAGCTTGTGTGAGGTTTTATGATATGTCTAAACTTTTCATTGGTTTTTTCTTAATCATATAGAGTAAACAATGAATTAATAATTTTAAACTAATTTAAATTATATTTTTTAAACCAAGTTATGTGGTTTAGGTTCCTGTTAGAATTGGAGAAGGTTGAAATTCTATAAAAAAAAATCACAATAAAAAATTAAAAGTCCAAATCTTGTGATATCATTCATATATAAATATATAAATTGATAATATAATAAAAATATTAAAATATTTTAATATTAGTTATATAGTATAGTTTAAAAACTTATTGTAAAGAAAATGACATAATTTTTTATAAAAATATCTATATGTTTATAACTTTTATTAAGAGTTAAGTTTTTTTTGAAAAATTTGTTTCTATTAAAAGGTCTTTATATCCCTCATTACTTCCCCCATTGGGGTGCTTTTCATTTATTTTATTTCTCCCTTTTCTTTTATTTAGATATGAGGATGGGTAACATCTAATTGATAATAGTGGGGGAAGCAACACACTCAATAACCATATTAATAGGGGTGTCTCCTTATATTGGGTGTAAATTCTTGACCTAATTGACTTTTTAGAATTGTTGCCAAGGGAGATGTTTTTATGTTGTTGTTAAGATATTCGTAGTGAATTTGATAAATGTAATCGTTTCTCAATGGTAATTTATGTTAACGGAGGTCCAAACTTAGTTTGCTCATTTTGGTTGTGTTTCCCATTGTGGTATTAGCGTCCATGTGCTCCTCATGAGTCACCTGCAACAAAATAAGACAAACACAAAATACCATGTAACTATATTTAAAACGCCATCAGATTTATTATTGTGGTTCATAAGATGACAGTGACAGTGACCTTCCTTTAAAGCTTTGGAAATAAATTAAAATAGATTATTATTATGGCCTTAGATACTCTAATCAAACTAAATCGAGTGGTCGTAGGTAGCTCATCGTATTCTCCCTACATGTGGGGCATGATTTCACTGATGATACATTATTAGGATTGTGATTGATACTAGAGTTATCTTCTGGGAACTTGCTTGTTTTTTCCAATTATTTCATTCTTGAGAGAAAATCCTCTGGCATCTAGGTTTAGGATTTATTGATAGCAAATGAAGTTATCCTACCTTCATTTCTCAGGAACACATTTATGAGGGAGTAATAAGGTTCTTGAGGTGTAACTGAGTTGCTTTAGCACAAATGAAACTTGCTTCTGGGATTCCTTGTGAACTTTTTGTGAACATATTTTATGGAGAGGGTGATCAGTTTAGCGAGGGTCATTAGAGGAGATTCACTGTAATCTGACTCCAGTTCCTCCTTTTAGCGAAATCCTAACCTCTTATGAATTTGTCATGCTCAAAATTAAAATAAGGATAATCAGAAAAATGTGCTTGATGTGATATGGTAAATTTGTCCATCTATGTTTAGGTGTAATAACCATGGCATGTAATGGTTGAAAACATGTTGAATTTATACTTAGGAAAGAAAAATGATATTCTACCAAAAACATTAATGTGTTTTTTCCTCATAAACAACTTTGTTTGGCACATTAAAATTTGGTTTTACTAGCATTTTTTAAAAAGTTTGAAAATTGACCCTAAAAAAAAAATCATCGTTCTAGTATCATCACTTTTTCGTTTTCAAGCTATATTTTGCACGAAAATTTCATATAAATTTCGTAGTCACTGCCATTTTTAAAACATGTTCAAAATTGACCCCTTAAAAATAAAATCATCATTCCATTATACACACTTTTCATTTTTAGCACTGTATTTGATGTTTTTCAAGATTTTTTGGCCAGAGTTCCCGTTTTGAGTTTACAGTTCCCATTTCAAAGTTTACATTGTTTATTGGGTTTTCAACTAAAATCAACATTCATAATTGGAGGAATTTGAGGTACCATGCTTGGCATGTTCATCTAGACCCTTTGCAAGATGAAGGAAATGAAGAATATGTTGAGCCCCTTATACACGAAAAAAATGTTGATCAAGATTTGGAAGAGTGACAGGTTTTTTTGCGATTAGTTCCTGCAAACAATGTATACATTTTAGACCTTGATAGTATTTCTAGAAGGGATTAATCATAATTGGTAGGAAAGGATGGTCTCGAATGATTTTTTAGAACAGGGGATCAATTTTATTAAATATGTGCAGTTTGCGGGTGTAGTCAGTGGTAGCTCTATTAGGGTCACATATTTGTCGCCTTCATCTCTATCTGATAACCAGCTGACTGCCTTTGAAATTGCTTTTCGACACTTTGTTAATGGAAGGAATGATGATGATTTGAAAATGATTATTCAAGGAACTATTGGAACTCGGAAGTGTTCTCTCATTCACTGTATTTCTCATGTTATTTCTAATTTGGCAATAAATGATAGAAGTCCTTTGTTACTGCTCGCACCAACTAGTATAGTTGCTTTTAATATATGTGGAAAAACAATACATTCTACTTTGAAAATTCCTATAAAATATATGAAACCACTCTCTAGTGAAGAAATGAAACATGTATATATATATATATATATATATATATATATATATATATATATATATATATATATATATATATATATATATTGATTAATGATATGATCTTTATAGGTCCAAGTCTTTTCATATAGATATATTCTCGTTTGCAAGAAGCCTTTCCTGAAAACAAGGATTCTACTTTTCGTGGTAGGTCCATCATTCTTGAGGGTGACCTTAGGAAGCTACCCCATGTTAGGGACAAACCCTTATATGTAGGTAGAACAATAGGGAAAGTATTGTGGGAAAGCCTCAACATTGTTGGTACTTTGGACAAAATTTATAGGAAGCAAGGAGACGATCTGAGACAAGCATATTTTTGCAATCTTTTAACGAATATTAGAAATGCAGAACCTTTCCTTTCTGATTGGGATATTCTTATGATGAGTGTCTATATTTGATTGGATCGAAAGGAAAAGAGTTTGTTTGTTTCTTTTATTCATTTTCTTGCGATAAAGAATCTGACAATTTGCATAATCGAAAAATGCTTAAATCATTAAATTGTCCTATTACAAGATGTGTTTATAAATGTAGTAGAAGAAGAGAATTAGGTGATAGCAATGATGATGTCTTGGAGTGTGAAGTTTTGCTATATCGTGGAGAGCACATGATGTTAACGTGTAATTTGTGGGTTGAGGCTGGGTTGGTTAATGATGCACTTGGATATATTGAAGATATATTCTTTGCATCTGGTTCAAAATTGCCACAATTTCCACAATTTGCTATGGTTGTTTTTGAAAAGTATTGTGGTTTTATAGTTCATAGGGATTGTCCAAATGTTGTTCCTATTGCACCTGTCGTTAGCAGGGGTATTAAATAGATTCCATTGAAAATGGCATGGGCATTGACAATATACAAATCATAGGGTATGACTTTGCAATGAGCCACTGTAGATATTGGAGATGGAGAGAGGCAAGGCTTGACATTTACAGCTATATCGAGAGTGAAATCAATAGATAGTTTGTAGATTTCATTTCCTTTCTCTTTTCAACATTATTCAAAAACATAAGATAATGTATATGTTACACTTAGAAAGAAAGATGAAGTCAATATCATTTAAGAGGTATTTGTGTTGATTATAGTTTACTATTTTGGCATGTCTTTGTTGTTGCTTGCAATTATTTGTTTGTGCATCGATTGGTTGTTTGTTATGCTTCTTGATCATTTGAATAGATTTTTTGAGTGGTAAAGTTAGTAAATTAAACATTTGGAAGAAGTTACATGGGTCAGTATTTTTTATGTGATTATGTTCTTTGATTGGTTTAAGTTTAGATATGTGTGCTTTCTTTTGTCCTTTTTTCCAATCCTATTACATTTATGACACCTTAAATTTTTTGTGAGTTTTTGTTTCACACATATATCTCTGTGTGTGTGTGTGTGTGTGTGTGTGTGTGCATGTGTGTGTGTGTGTGTGTGTGTGTGTGTGTGTGTGTGTGTGTGTGTGTGTGTGTGTGTGTGTCTGCGTGTGTTTGTGTGTGTGTGTGTGTGTACTAAATTTAATTGTATCTTTCTATCATTGAAATGAATATATGGAGAGCAATGATGCAATTTATTATATCAAAGAATTTAAATCTATTAGAGGAGCAATAATTTTTGTTGGCTATATCCAAAACAGGCTAGACTAAAAGCATGGTTTCCATCCTTCTTTTGTTGATGAAGATTTTCGCGTCTTACATCAAATGAAATCAGATCTCGAATACTTGTATCATTTTCACCAACAAGAATATGGCAGTGAAACAAGAAGGGATTGGTCAGAAAGCGAGAAGCATCATGATAATTATCTTGTTGATTTGAATTGGTGTCACTATTGTCATCGGTTTTGGTGTGTTTTGGAAGAGTCTAGCATTTAATAAGTGTTTTTTGTTGCATTGTTTAAAGTTGGAATTCATCCCTGAATTTGTTGATGTAAATAGAACCATCATATATCTCAAATACAAATTTTTGTTCTAGATGTCTTTCATATTAATCTTGAGGTTTATAGTATTAATATATTGATATGTTTATGTTGATGTACTCGTTGTTAACAATGTTTTGATAGTTATAGTGTTGTCATATCAATGTAGAACTACCACAGCCACATAGTTAATGTTGTTGGTATATGCCAATAGGAATATATCAACCACATTGTTAATTTCTAAATTTTCACTAATAGATATAATCTCAAATCCGAAAAATGTTGTGCGACCAAAAGCTTGACCGTATTAGCTAAACGTTAATCTTTTTAACTTTACCATTTAATTTTCACTAACATAATAATACAATACATTCCACTTGAAAAATACAATTTATAAAATAAGATATTAAATATATTCATAAATCTTGTAACCATTTTATAACTCTTAAATTTATCCCATTTTACAACACTCTTCTCTCCATTTTACAAGATCCATCATTGGTTGGTGAGGGAAAAACATTGGACTATGTTGAAGATTTATGAACAATCATATGACCTTCCATCCTTTTTTGATGATGTAACATGTGGAACAAATATTATATGGAAAATTGGTAAGGTAAAATAGTTTTCTCTAAAACGTGAATAGTTGAATATAAAGAGAGAGACAATATTTTCCATAGAAAAATCTAAATGTAACAAATTAGATCTATTTGGATTATGCAATCAAACAATGTAAATCCTATCTCTTAATTCTTTGCAACAACCCTAACTTGATTAGCATATCTCCACAATTCAATCCACTAATTGGAGTTACCAATTTTATATCTTTAGTTTATATTTCCTAAGGTTTTTGGTATTACTCCTTGGGGTTTATTGTTCCCTTGGGTTTATAATATCAATCTGTTAGGTTTATTAATCTAAGGGTTCATGTTGCTAGAGTGTAATATGGTTCTGTTGTGGTCACCAACAAACCCCCCTCTTTGCTTGATATTAGCAATAACATCGAGCAAAGGGGGGACCCTGAACAAAAAATCCCAAAAAATATGTTGTTAAATTTTTGTATTTTTCTCCCTAAGGCTTAAATCGCACCGCAAAGAAAGGTTGAAGCATTACTTAAAGCGCAAAAAGTAAAACTACGAAAGAGCGACGTGAAGTTCATCGTGTCACATGCATCTCAAACGCGCTCTAAAAGGAGGACCTCCAAGAAGCGCCGATCGACGATATGCGACATCGCACATCGCAAACGTCATGCTATGGCACCATGAACCATTGAATAAAATCTACGATCCGCAATCTGTGATCTGCGATGACTGTGATCTGCGATATGAGTAAACTGCGATCTGCGATCCGAAAAGACTCATCACACGATAAACCCAAGACCAAGCGCGCGCCTTAAAGGAAATTAATGACCGCATGCTTGAGTATCAAGGAATGACTGCATCGCATTTATCGAAGAGTCAAGTCATGATGCATGTCAGGATTATGCATTCATTAGAGTTTAATGCGTTTATGTCAATCTTTTCATTTCCCTTCTTCTTTGCATAGACTGCAAGACACGCAACTGATATAAATCTATATGCAGGAAACATCTGAGAGAAAGGGGAAAGCGCCAATCAAATAGCAGAGAGAAGATGCCTCCGCAAACGAATGCCGCATGCAGCAGGACCGCGGATTCCAGACTATCAGACAACCGGCACTGATGAAATTAGACTATCCAGGACTCAGAGTCAAAGGCGCACAAAAGCAGCGTGTTCACAAAATATCCTGAAGCTCAGACTTGGTAAAGCAGAGAAAGAAGCGCATAGGAAGGAAGACGCTCCAGAAAAACCTGGAACAAAGAACGAAAACAATCCTCGAAACAGGGGGATGTCCATACAGCGCGACTCTTAACCCACTCAGTCATTCGCACGACCAGAAACCGAAACAACAATAGCAAAATCAGTTCGAGAAGAACTTGGGTTGTGCTAAGTATACACGCGGCGAATACACCCAACTAGAGAAAGGTTTTCGAAAATATCTCCTGGTCTGTCAGAAGGAGGTGCCAGCTCTTGTTATTTCCACTTTTATCTCCCGAGCAAAAGAAGAAGACAGTCAGCTAACTCTTCCCATGAAAGTGTTGCGCAATTGACAGCACTAAAGAGAATATACAGAAACGGTCAGAAATTAGATTTAAAGTTTTAGAAATAAATTTGCTTTTAGTAAAGGGCAGTCATTTGAAGCCGATTCCCTAAATTCGTGTAATTAAGATCAATAGGTTAGTAGTATTTAACCCTTCTCATGGCATTTGGAGAAGGGTCCGGAAATCTGTCAAAAAACTTGTCCTCAGAACATGCACTTCTGCACCCTCAGAGGAGGTTTTTGATGAATGGATGGATCGAGATTTATTTATGTTTGCATTTCAATGTCTGTTACTGATGTTGCACTTCGGTACACTTAGCCGATATTAGAACAAGTAGAAGTAAATCATTATTGCTTGAAGTTTATTAGTGAAATCAGTCATAAATGGTACTTTTATCTCTTGACTAAATTCTGCTAGTATCCCTAAAGTGATATACAGCTGAGTTCTTTATATGTTATTGTATGAATGTCTGTATTACCATTTGGCACTTCTGTATAGTGGAGTCATTTATGTATGCTTGACATATAGAAAACTGTTTATGTGATATGTTGTTCACAACTACTCTGCCTAACTTCTTATGCAGAATGGTTTATCTTTATCGATTTATATTCTGATAACGGTTGAATGATCTTTATTACCAGCTGTTGTTAGAAATCTTTCTAGATCGCATAACAAAAGAAAACACCCCGGGTTAGCGTAGATTAGATGTATTGTTTCTCTTCATTAGATCACATTAGTATAGAAGTAGTTTAGCTATTAGAATTAGGACTAGTTCAGAGAAACCTTTTAGATTAATATCATCAAACTCTACACACACACGCACACCCTTCACATTGGGAAACTGGTCCCATTACCCTCAGTCGGACCCGCTACTACAAACGGGCAAGGAGCCGCTAACCAGGTTCCGGATCGGGTGGGTATCCCCCTTGTTGTTGACCCGACTTCGGGGCCCTCAACATTTCTTGCGCTAGAAGGAGGGCACGAGCTATGAATGGCGCATAATTCAAAATCCAAATACCATTCTGAGAGCAAATCACCCTCACCAACTTCCCCGACTTCTCCAGTACGACTAAACTCGGAACTAGAAGTCGCTCGGACATCCACCGCTGCTATACACCCCGATACATCAGACCGTCCTATTATCGATCCCCTTGAAGTTCAAACTTTGATCCGTAAACTCCAGGGATTCTCTATTTTCACCCAGAAGTCTGATAAATCTAAAGGAAGCTTGACTTCGCAGTACAACCCTGCTCATCCCCTGACCCGATTGAAGAGTGAAAAGTTTGGCATCCAGCCAACTGAAACCCCTCTCCCTACTAGGAAAAGAGCAAGGAAAGCACTTCCAGAGTCTGACAGAGAGACTCTTTCATCCACTTCGTCCATTTCAACTCCCTCTCCGCGAAGTCTACCACCCACGTCGTCACCTCAAAACACTCATCCATCTCCCACAACCCTTCCTCCGCAATCGTCGAAGATCGTAACATCTCCATCTTCTCAACATCAAAGATCATCTTCTGCACTTTTGTTAACTAGTCACTCAGCGATGGCCCAATCTCCATGGAACAATCCTGGGGCGGTTTAATGCCTCCACCCCTAAGTCCAATACCTGCCCATCCTGAGAAATGGTTGTCGAAATTCAATCCAGAAACAGGAATGCTAGCTGAAGAACATATCAATAATTTCATGCTTTCTGTTAATCTCAATGGAGTTACCAACGAAGATGCCGTGGTCTGACTTTTCCCCTATACAATGCAAGGGACAGTCGGGTCATGGTACTTTTCGCTGCCCTCCGGATCTATCACCAGCTGGGACATTTTTCAAAATCAATTTCTCACCAAATTCGGCGATGATAGATCGACAGTGACACTGATCAACGATTTATCCAATCTCAAAGCTAAGGCTAGAGAACCCATTAAAGATTTTAACTTACGGTTCAACAAGATCCTCAACAAAATCCCCGTTGCTTCTCAACCCAGCGAGGAAGAAAGATGCGAATGGTACATCACGGCCTTACCGTCAAACTTGGCCATCTTCGTAGATAGGGCGAGCAAGACAACCTTAGTCGAAAATTTGGCTGAGGCGTTGGTAGTTGAAAGACGCGTAGTAGCCCTAGAAAAGAGATCTACAATCGAAGAGCATAAATCTAAGAAAATCTCTTTCAAAGAAGACACCAAGAAGAAGCAAACGAAAGATCCTTTCGACATGGAAGGATTACAAAAGGTACTAAAGGCCATGTTCAATGAGATGATTGACATAAGGAAACAAGTAGCAGAGTCGTCCCCAAGAAAGCCTTTTAGGAGTTTTAAGAGAAATCCTCGTATGGAGACGAAGCCACCCAACGTGGTCTCAAACGTGGAATCTGACAAAGAAGAAGAAGAGAGCACCATCGAAACGCAGACCGACGATGAAGAAGTGGTGGAACTGCAAGGAATGTGGGATTTCATCCTCCCACAAGAGGAAGATCAAGAAGCACTTCCGGTTAGCACACGAAGCAGAAATCAGCTTGATCCTCCCCATAATATCCCAAAACAGAAGGGCGCAAGCCCTGCAGCAAAAGAAAGGGTCGCACCAAAGAAAACAACTACTAAATCAACCTCTTTTAGCCCAGTCCAATCAGAGCAAACGCCTCCATCAAAGACACTAATAGTGTCGGATGAAATGGAGTATAACATCATCGATGACATGAAAAAGACTAGGGCTAATATCAACTTGTACGAGTTGAGCAAATTGAAACACCAACAGAAAATCATGATGAAAGAGTTACACGCCGTACCTACTACGCCTTTACCTACAGCCGTAGCTTCCCATAATATCGGAAGACCTCCAATCAACACAATCAATAAAATCGATCCAAATGACATCGCTTTGATTGGAGGGAGATCTAGATCTCATACTCCTCCTTTCCTCCTCACTTATGAAATCTTTAACAGAAACGTGCACAACTGCTTGGTTGATTCTGGTGCTTCAACCAATATTCTACCCAAGTCAATATGTGCCAAACTCAATGTTCAACCGTAAAAATCCACAGTGCGCATAGTTCAACTTGATCGATCACAAGTCGAAGTGATAGGCGAACTGAATCAAGTGACCATAAGATTGTCGTCTAACCCCAAGGTATGCCAAGTTATCGACATCCTAGTGGCTGACATCCCTGAATTTTATGGCCTGATTCTTAGCAGGGACTGGTCCGAGAAACTCCACGGATACTTTTCGACCGACTGGTCGCACATGTGGTTACCCTTCAACGGGAAACCAAATCAAATAAAGGTTGAATGATAATTGCACCAAAAATACATAGTGACGGATTTGGAAGGAGAGAATGAAGCCATAGCATACAACAGCAGCATCATAGGCAACTACTCGGTAGACTCTTTCCTTGGAAATTTCAATGCTCACATATCACCATATTTAGAAAATTCATTTTTGTCCCAAGTAGAAAACTTTTCCCAGACTGATGATTCAAAATGTGTTAGTTTCTTAGATAACCCTGTAAATACTTCTTTATTTTGGAAATTATATTTTGATGGCTCTAAATCCAACGAGGGAGCGGGAGCAGGATGCGTTTTGATTAGCCCTGACGGAAATAAGACCATGCTCACATGCAGACTGGAGTTCGTTTGCACGAACAACACAGCGGAATATGAAGCGTTGGTGTAAGGCCTATACAAAGCAATCGGCTGCAACGTCAAATATCTTCAAGTCTTTGGAGATTCCGAGATCGTCGTCAAAGAGGTACGTAACACCATACACTGCCTGTCTAGTCATTTAAAGCACTATCAATCTTTAGTACAAGATCTCACTGCACATTTTACAGCATTCAATATTTCGTCAATCCCGAGACTTCACAACGCAAGCGCAGACCTGTTAGCTAGCATAGCCTCCAGACTCATTCCCTCCGAAGACTTTAGTCCAGATAGGTTTTCGATAGAATTGATTTTTAAACCGTCTATCCCTGACAACATCACTAACTGGAGAGTATTCAATGACGACCCAGACATCGTAAGTTTCCTCACCTCCGAAGGATCCTACTCAAACCAGATAATCGACGAAGATTGTCATGATCACCAGATACGACAAAATAACACTGATAATGCCATACCCAAATCGGTGGTCAAACTAGAAGACTTATACGACTTGAAAAGTGGGTTCAAAAGGCCAGTTAATGCTAAACTTTACAGTTCGATTCTGAACTACGAATCAGTGAACCTAGGAACCGATGAGAAGCTGCAAAACGTTAATTTAGGCCAAGGCCTGGCTCCTGAAGAAAAATCAGCATATATCCGTCTTCTACGACAGTACAAAAACTTCTTCGCCTGGTATTACGATGATCTGAAGACTTACAACACTTCTATCATTCAACACACTATCCCCATGATTGACAACGAGAAACCTGTCCAGCAAAAGCTCAGAAAAATACACCCCAACTTGGAAAGTCAGATAAAAACTGAGCTGAATAAATTGTTGAGAGCCAGAATAATCTTCCCGGTCAGACATTCCAAATGGGTATCCAATATGGTACCCGTTAGGAAGAAAAACGGAGATATTAGAATCTGCATCGACTTCCGGAACCTCAACAAAGCCTGTCAGAAAGACAATTTTCCCCTCCCAGCTATGGAGCAAATATTGCAGGCAGTCGCAGGCTCAGAGTTAATGTCTTTCCTGGATGGATTTTCAGGATATAACCAATTGTTGGTACACCTGGATGATCAGTTAGAAACCACGTTCCGAACTAAATGGGGTACCTACGCGTATCGGAAAATGTCGTTCGGTCTCATCAACGCCGGCGCTACTTTTCAAAGGGCCATGGACATCGCGTTTAAAGGTTTAATCAACAAATCGGTAGTGATTTACCTGGATGATATAACTGTGTACTCCAAGAACCGAAATGACCACCTCAAATATTTGAAGCAAATCTTTCAAAGATGTTTAAGGTATGGGATCTCGCTTAACCCGAAGAAATCTTTTTTCGCTTTGAGTGAAGGAAAATTGCTAGGATTCATAGTGTCCAAATCTGGCATTCACATTGAACCTGACAGAATCAAAGAAATTTGCGAGATATCCATGCCCCATAACAAAAAGACCATGCAATCTTTCCTAGGACAGATCAATTTTATCAAAATATTTGTCCCAGATTTTTCACGTATTATTTCTCCTTTACAAAAAATGATAAAAAAGAATTCAAACTTTAAATGGGGTCTAGACGAGCACAAAGCGTTTAACTTAATCTAACAAGCCATCATCAATGCTCCATCTCTAGAAACCCCAAACTTTTCAGAGCCTTTTGTCTTATACACGTTTGCCTCAGAGAATTCTTATGCTGCAATATTGACTCAAGCGAATCAAGAAAAGGTAGAAGCTTCGATCGCCTTCTCTAGCTCAAACTTACAAGGTGCTGAGCTGAAATATTCGGACGTAGAGAAACAGGCATATGCCGTTTTTAAAGCGATTAAATATTTCAGACCATTCTTGCTAAAGGCCCATACCAAGGTCATAGTATCGTTCCCAGTGGTAAGAAATCTCCTGATACAGAAGGATGTGGGCGAAAAGAGAGCGAATTGGATCATCGCCTTGCAAGAATACGACCTAGAGATCAAGCCGACACACATCGTTCGAGGCCAAGGCTTCTGCAAGATGTTAGCTGGAGCGTCACAAATCCCCGAAAAATCATCTGAAGAGGTACACGCGTATGAGGTAAGCCTAAACGACGCAGAATCATTATATGCTGACATCGTTTATTTCCTGAAGAACAGGCATGCTCCATTTCACCTGGATCACATCAAGAAGAGAGCCCTGAGATTAAAAGCCAAACAATACCAACTCGTGAATGATGTCCTGTTTAAAAGAAATTATGATTCTGTGCTTCTTAGATGTCTTGAGAAAACTGAAGCCGAAAAGGTTTTGCAGGAACTCCACGATGGACCAGCAGGTGGACACTATGCTGGAGAAGCCACCGCGCACAAAATCTTACGTGCAGGATACTACTGGCCCACGATGTTCAAAGACTCGTACAATCACGTAAGTAAATGCCAAGTCTGCCAGACTGCTGTAGGAAAACAAAAGAAGTCATCCATGCCACTGCAGCCGGTTAACATCGAACAGTCGTTCGGCCAATGGGGCCTGGACATAATAGGTGAGATCGTTCCTCACTCCTCTAAACAGCATAGGTATATCCTCACGGCAACTGACTATTTTACTAAATGGGTAGAGGCAGTTCCTCTCAAGACAGCTAATTTTGAAAATATTATTGAATTCATAGATCAGTTTATCATTACTAGGTTTGGATTGCCAACGGCCTTAATATTCGATAATGCTTCATATTTTTCTGGAAATACCATGACTGAGTTCGCGCTCAAAAGAGGGTTCAAACTGAAGTATTCTGCCAACTACTATCCGCAAGGTAATGGGTTGGCTGAATCAACGAACAAGAACCTAATCAGGATTATCAAAAAGATAGTCGACCAAAACCAAAAGAATTGGCATAAAGTGCTAGTAAACGCCCTATGGGCAGACAGAATTACAAATAAAGCCTCTATCGGCACTTCTCCCTTTAATTTAGTTTACGGGAGAGAAGCAGTTCTTCCTACTTACTTAGTCATTCCCTCCTTGTCCTTATTACAATACATTGATGAAGTATCCACTTCTCCCTTACAACTAAGGCAAATGGAAATAATCAAGCTAGAAGAACAACGAGAATAGGCCAAGAAAACCCATGCTCACCACCAAGCGCTGATAAAATCCTCTTTTGATTCGAACATAATGACCATAAAAAACTTTCAGATGGGAGATTTAGTTTTGAAGTGGGATAAGGCACATGAGGAAAAGGGCAAACATACGAAATTCCAGAAGCTGTGGCTTGGTCCTTTTCAGATTGTAGAGGTCATAGGCCCGTCGACTTTTTTGTTGCAGGACTTAACAGGGAGAAGAGATTCTTTGCCTGTAAATGGACAAATCCTCAAAATGTATTTTCCATAGAAGGTTATCCTTCTAATTTTTGTAGGATAATTTTAGTTTTATTTTAGTTTTATTTATTATAAATAAGGTTGTGAATGATCATAAATTGTATTTATGAAGAATATATCATTTCTCTATCAGATTTTGATTTCACTTGTGTAAATAGTAAAACTTTTCGAAAAATCTGACTTTTATTATTGACAGATAGAGTTAACTTTAGCCTGAATATGATGTTAGTTTCAACTTCACAAAGAAATCTGGGATGAAAGTAACTTTTGGCAAAAAATTGTTTTGTGCCTACGCAATGAAAAGTATCATCAATAGAAAAATAAGTATTCTCTGCAAAGCTGCTGTTCTTAAAACTCTATTATTGTCGTCGAGAGCTTTCTTAAGGAAAAACAATGACTTCCTCCCTGTTAAGGAAAATCGCAGCATCCAGAGGAACAATCCAAGAAAACACTATATCTCAAAGAATAAGAGGTCTCATCACGATCCAGCTTATCATGATCACAGATATTATAACTTGCTGACCTTGCCACTACTGTCTATCAAAACAGGGCAACGACTTAAGATTGTTGCAATCAAAAGACAAGGGGTCTCATCGCGAGCCAGCTTGTTCAGCAAAAGTGTAAATCAAGTGAATGACTGTGTCATAATTTGGCCACCAAACCAAGACATTGTTCTTTAGAGAATAAAAAATCAAAAAAGAAAGAAAAGTGTCAAAAGGATTTTTCTCTGGAATGTTGTAAATAACCTCAAGCAGGAAAAACGATCATTGCTGGATAATATGGTAACCTTGTCGAGGCTATGGACGCTTGCGGGCAGCAGAGGCTCTACCTACGACAAATGAGCATACTTAAGGCTTAAATCGCATCGCAAAGAAAGGTTGAAGCATTACTTAAAGCGCGAAAAGTAAAACTGCGAAAGAGCGACGCGAAGTTCATCGCGTCGCATGCATCTCAAACGCGCTCTAAAAGGAGGACCTCCAAGAAGCGCCGATCGCCGATATGCGACATCGCACATCGCAAACGTCACGCTATGGCACCATGAACCATTGAATAAAATCTGCGATCTGCGATCTGCGATCCGCAATCTGCGATCTGCGATCCGCAATCTGCGATCTGCGATGACTGTGATCTGCGATATCAGTAAACTGCGATCTGCGATCTGCGATTTGCGATCCGAAAAGACTCATCACACGATAAACCCAAGACCAAGCGCGCGCCTTAAAGGAAATTAATGACCGCATGCTTGAGTATCAAGGAATGATTGCATCGCATTTATCGAACAGTCAAGTCATGATGAATGTCAGGATTATGCATTCATTAGAGTTTAATGCTTTTATGTCAATCTTTTCATTTCCCTTCTTCTTTGCGTAGACTGAAAGACACGCAACTGATATAAATCTATATGCAGGAAACATCTGAGAGAAAGGGGAAAGCGCCAATAAAATAGCAGAGAGAAGATGCCTCCGCAAACGAATGCCACATGCAGCAGGACCGCGGATTTCAGACTATCAGACAACCGGCACTGATGAAATTAGACTATCCGGGACTCAGAGTCAAAGGCGCACAAAAGCAGCGTGTTCACAAAAGATCCTGAAGCTCAGACTTGGTAAAGCAGAGAAAGAAGCGCATAGGAAGGAAGGCGCTCCAGAAAAACCTGGAACAAATAACGGAAACAATCCTCGAAACAGGGGGATGTCCATACAACGCGACTCTTAACCCACTCAGTCATTCGCACGACCGAAAACCGAAACAGCAACAGCAAAATCAGTTCGAGAAGAACCTAGGTTGTGCTAAGTATACACGCGGTGAATACAACCAGCTAGAGAAAGGTTTTCGAAAATATCTTCTGGTCTGTCAGAAGGAGGTGCCAGCTCTTGTTATTTCCACTTTTATCTCCCGAGCAAAAGAAGAAGGCAGTCAACCGACTCTTCCCATCAAAGCGTTGTGCAGTTGACAGCACTAAAGAGAATATACAGAAACGGTCAGAAATTAGATTTAAAGTTTTAGAAATAAATTTGCTTTTAGTAAAGGGCGGTCATTTGAAGCCGATTCCCTAAATTCGTGTAATTAAGATCAATTAGCTAGTAGTATTTAACCCTTCTCATGGCATTTGGAGAAGGGTCCGGAAATCTGTCAAAAAACTTGTCCTCAGAACATGCACTTCTGCACCCTCAGAGGAGGTTTTTGATGAATGGATGGATCGAGATTTATTTATGTTTGCATTTTAATGTCTGTTACTGATGTTTCACTTCGGTACTCTTAGCAGATATTAGAACAAGTAGAAGTAAATCATTATTGCTTGAAGTTTATTAGTGAAATCAGTCATAAATGGTACTTTTATCTCTTGACTAAATTCTGCTAGTATCCCTAAAGTGATATACAACTGAGTTCTTTATATGTTACTGTATGAATGTCTGTATTACCATTTGGCACTTCTGTATGGTGGAGTCATTTATTTATGCTTGACATATAGAAAACTGATTATCCGATATGCTGTTCACAACTACTCTGCCTAACTTCTTATGCAGAATGGTTTATCTTTATCGATTTATATTCTGATAACGGTTGAATGATCTTTATTACCAGCTGTTGTTAGAAATCTTTCTAGATCGCATAACAAAAGAAAACACCCCGGGTTAGCGTAGATTAGATGTATTGTTTCTCTTCATTAGATCACATTAGTATAGAAGTAGTTTAGCTATTAGAATTAGGACTAGTTTAGAGAAACCTTTTAGATTAATATCATCAAACTCTACACACACACGCACACCCTTCACATTGGGAAACTGGTCCCATTACCCATATTCGGACCCGCTACTCCAAACGGGCAAGGAGCTGCCAACCAGGTTTCGGACCGGGTGGGTATCCCCCTCATTGTTGACCCGACTTCGGGGCCCTCAACAGGTTCATATTTGTAAGGTTCAATCTGAGGGTACATATTCTTATGGTTTATAACATAGATCCCTTGGGTTTATTTTTATTTCCTTGGGTTTATTATTTCCTTGGGTTTATAATATCAATCTATTGGGTTTAATAACATAAGTGTGCTTATTTTTAAGTTTCAATATTATCCGTATCATTTATAATATTGATCACTCGGTTTAATATAAATACCTTGGGTTTATAATCATGGTTAACAATGGTCAACCATGGCCCAATGTGTCATTGTAACAAAGATTTTCTCAATATGAGCCTTTGGGTTTATAATATTAATCCCTTGGGTTTAATATATTCCCTTTTGTTTAAAATACTTTGGGCATTTTTCTAGTATTATTCCCTTGGGTTTACAATATCTATTTGTTAAGTTTATTAACCTAATGGTTCATGTTGCTAGGGTGTATTATTGTTCATATTTGTAGGGTTCAATCTTGGGGTTCATATTGCTATGGTTTATAGCATAGATCCCTTGGGTTTATAATATCAATCCATTGGGTTTATTAATCTATGAGTTCTTATTTCTAGGGTTTAATATTATTGATAGGGTTTATAATATTGATCATCGGGTTTGATATAAATCCCTTGAGTTTATAATCATGGTTAACAATGGTCAACCATGGTCCAATGTTTCATTGTGACAAAGATTTTCTTAATATGAAAATCAAGCATGGTGCAACACTGTTTTGTGAAAACAATTGTCTCTATATGAAAAATAATCATGCTCATCCATGGTCAACAGTGATCCAACGTCAAATTGTGACAAAAATTGTAAACCATGAGTCATGAATCATAGTTGACCATAGTAAACCATGTTTATTTTAGGGTTCATAATATTTATGTTAGGGTTTATATACCATGGGTTTATAGTACCTTAGAGTTTTAGAATTACATATAAAATTATAATACTATAGGGAATATTATAGGATCAAATATTAATGAAATAAATAATTAGTTAAATAGTTAGTTAATTTGATTGCTAAGTCTATTTATATGTAACCAAATAAGTATTATCTTTTTTTACAACTAAAACATGTCTCAAATATATATATTTTTTGAAATTGAAACATTTTAACAAACATGAGCATTGGAATATTTTATTTGTTAATGATATTGTCATATTATGTTACTTTGTTATTAATATATTTTTAAATACACTTTAATATTGCTTAATCTGTATTTAGATATTTTGTTTATAATTAGCATTGAATTTTTTAATTATTATTAATAATTTTTAAATGAAACATGACAATTTTATCAATTTTATATTAAAAATTGAATGAATCACACATCTAATTTTTTTTATTTTTTTTTTTTTTTTGCAGTTACTTTAAATATTGAAATATTTTATTATGGTGAATATTTTTATTTAAACTGATATTGAAATATATTAATTAATATTAACATATATGTATAAAATACTTTTAAAAATTATGAAACTAATATATCTTTCCAAATTTATATTTAGTTAATAAAAAATAATGGTTTTTATCATTGACATTGAAATAATTTATTAATGTGTAATAGTTAAAGTGAAATATTTTTATATTTATATACTTTATACTAGATTATAATATTAACAATAATGAATAAACTACATTAACAACATAATGCTTATACTACTTTGATATAATGAACAAAATATGTTATTTTTATTTTTAATTATATTCAACTATATATATATATATATATATATATATAATTCAAGATTGAGCACAAATATGGTTACACATTTCCCAGGACAATGAAAAAATACTGTAATGGCTACCAAAACATTCCGCAAGTGGAATAAACCTATAGATTTATCTTCAACATCGCATATCTAAACTGATTTCATTCATCAGTGACATTTTACTCACTACTACACCAAGAGCACTTTTAAGACATTTTTTTAACACAAAAGAAATCTTTTGTCTTAAAATGTCAATTTTTATATTAATTATTTTACATTGAAATTTAATATCAATTGAATTATCTTAAATATAAAATTTAAGACAAAAAACAGTTTAAGACAAAATTATTTTAAGAGAAAACTTTATATTTAATCCAAAACCAACTTAAGACAAATATATTTTAAGATACAATTTTAAATTTAAGACAAAAATATTTTAAGACAAAACTTTATATTTAAGACAAAAAAGTTTAAGACAAAAATATTTTAAGACAAAAACAGTTTGAGACAAGAATATTTTAAGACAAAACTTTATTTTAATACAAAAGCAATTTAAGACAAAATTATTTTAGGACAAAACTTTATATTTAGGACAAAAACCTTTGAGACAAAAATATTTTAAGACAACTTTATGTTTAAGATAATGGCCACTTAAGACAAAACTCATTTAGGACAGTTAACAATTAAGACAAAAACATGTCAATTTAAAAAAATATTATCTAACAACTACAAAATTGACTCTCACAGTGCACCCTAAGTCTACCAACTTGTAGGCTACTACTGTATTGTGCCTATACCAATGCTACTATTTCACTTTCCATTCACGTTATCTTATATAAAGACAACCAGTTGTTGGGCTCTTCATTTTGTGGGGGCAGCCGACTCTGAAGAATGCAAAAACTTTCTGTGGCAAGATTTCCAACACATTAATTACTCTTTTGTCCCTTCAATCTCTGTTGATACGATTAGAGACAACTTGTATGTCGTTGCATTCGACACTACTACATGGAGGGGAATTTTAAGACAATTTTTAAGACAAAATAAATCTTTTGTCTTAAAATTTTCAATATGAGGTGCTAGTAAAGAAGGTAAAGGATTAGGGGTTTGTCTGATGGGTTCTTTGAGAAGTAGAGTGATGGAGGCTGACAACAACTAATGGGAATTTAGGGCAATGGAGGCCAACAATGGGGACGTGCATCATGAGAGGATCGATGGAGGAATTTCAATGAATGTAGATAGGTGGTAACATAGCTGGAATACTTTTCGGGGTCTCCATCGATTGTGTTTTAATATGTTATTTTCACTATCTTATTTATTTTGAATGCTACTTACATCTGTTGGTTGTTGTTATTAGCACATTGTTGTGCTAGATTGGCAACATAGATTAGATTCACTTCAAGGATTGTTGAAAAATGCAGCAAGAAATTCTCAATTTGATTTTTCCTTGATTAAATTGAGAAAATTTGAATTTCCGCATCAGGAGACAACTTGGATGCAATTAAATTGTATGACATGGCTTGTGTCACCCATTTTACTCAATAAATTTGAGTTGGAGGAGTTAGAGCTCAGTTAATCATGTGTGATTTCTAATTTCTAGCAATCAAAGTCAATTATCTCAAGTTGTTTTTAGTTAAACTAGTTCTAACTATTGGAGAAACTAGTGGAAGGCTAGTTGTGTAGTGGGACTTTAGTCAAATACAATGATCATCTAGATATCTAGTCAATCAGGCCAAAATAGCTAGTGCATGCAAATAATTCGAGTTCCCCAACTATGGTGGAGATTATAAGGAAGCGTAACATTGGTTGTAGACTAGTCTTGAGCATACAGGTGTTGCATGCAGTCACATGATCAACCTTAGGAATTGCGCAATCCATTTTGGAAAAATTCCTAAATAATAAGGTTCTAATTTCTCAAGGAATTTCCCAAGGAAATAGGGGCTCAAGAAGAGGTAGGAATTGACGAAGTTTGGGTTTTAGCTTCTCAGTGAGTAGAGAGATAGGTTATTCACTTACAGGTTGTGCACAGTTGAGTAAAGCAATTGTAGTACATCTATATTCATTAGATTGATGCAAGAAGTCATTAGGATTTTTAGCAAATTGCTTTCCCTTGGAAAAATATTGTGTGCATGTGTTTTATTTCTTATTGCATGCCTAAATTTTTTGTTCTAAATTGTGAATTAACTTCTGTAGAGCAGTAGAGTAGGTTTGTGTCTCGTGATTTTGAAAAAACATCATGACTAGTTGCAAATCTACACCATAATTTCTACATTGTATCATAGCAGGATTCACATTAGACCAGGAATTCCAAACTTGCTTCTCAAGAGGTTTTAATTTGCAGTTTAGTGTAGCAAGATCTCTTAAGAGTTGATAAGATGACCTTCAACAGGTTGAGGCTAGAGTGTGCCTTCGAAGGAAACCTTAATTTCATTGAATGGAAGGATCACATGGAGAAGGTATTCAATGACAATGGATTTCTAGAGTACAACAAAAGAGATGTTACAAAGCCAGCAGAATCTGGTGCCCAAAACCTTTCTCAGTGGAAGAAAGATGTATCCAAGGTGTGTAGAATAATATCGGAAGGAGTACAGGACCACATTATCAGAAATCTCCATGGGAAAGAAAATCCTTATGTAATGTGGTAGGCACTGAGAAATCTATTCTAGAATAGTAGTGACCACAAAAAGTTGGTGCTCAAGGATAAACTTTGAAATTCAAGATGTAGAAGAATGGCTTTATTTTGCAATAGTTGAGGAAGTTCACACAAGTTTGTGATGAGCTTGCAGGAGTTTGTATTACTATTTTAAAGGATGACTTGGTAAGCATAGTCGTTTCAGGCCTTCCCAAGAGTTGGCATAACTATCAAGATTAAGTGAATGGGAGGGAAAAACTACTGAATTGGAAAACCTTATGGTACGATTTGGTACAAGAGGAAATAAGGAATAATACCAGAGATGGGACCTCATCCAAGGGCAAGGATGAATAAAACTTTGCATTGGTTGGAAAGGGAAAGAAAGGAAAAGGAAAGAAATCTCAAACCAAACTAGAATCTAGCCAAGGGGGAAAGAAGAAAGATTTGTCAAAAAACAAATGCTTCCATTTTCATGAATATAGACATTATGCCATGAAGTGCCCACAGAGAAAGGCAAGAAAGATGACCTTAGGAGGAGTAATGGGTGAAGCCTTGGTTTCAACCTTCAACCTTGACTTTACCCTTATGGCATGCATGTCCAACACAATGATGGGGAGCATGTGGTAATTGGACTCAGGTGTATTTTTCCACATGATAGGGTGTAGAGATTTTTTCAGTGACCTGGAGGATAAATATCTCTAGATGCACATCAAGCTAGGGGATGGCAAAAGGTACAACATGACCAGTATTGGTACAATCACCTTTCAGAGGGAGTCAGGCTCCCCTCTCAGGCTCAAGGATGTCATATTTGTTCTAGGCCTAAAGAAAAATCTCATGTCTGTTGGAGTTTTGGAAGACTGTGGTTATGATGTGATCTTCAACAAAGGAAAATAATTCTTGAGACACATAGCCATGGGACAACTGAAGAAGATCAGGATTTGTGTGAAGAATCTATATAATTTAGATGTGGAAGACTATGCTACATTAAGAACTAAGGAAGAGAAGGTGTAGGGTCACGATGCAGGTGAACTTTAGCACATGAGACTTGGCCATTTGCATCATGGAACCTTGAATACTACACAACAAATAGCCACTAGCCTCTTGAAACGAGCACTTGAGTAGCAAGATGTATGCAAAGGATGTACCTTGGGGAAGTACATAAAATCCACATTCCATGATCGGGACAATGAAGTGCATGCAGTCTAAGAAAGGATCCACTCTGATGTTTGTGGACCTTTATCGATAGCCTCCACTGCCAGAAAAAGAAAAAAAAAAATTCCCTTCTATTGATGACTTCTCACATAAGTGTTGGATCTCTTCATGCGGAAGAAAGATGAGATGTTCTCCAAGTTTGTAGAATTCAAGGCATTGGTTGAGAAAGAAACCAGCAAGAAGGTGAAGGCTCTCGGGAGCAATAATGGAGGTGAGTATGTGTCAAATGAATTTAAAATTCTATGTGTGAAATAATACATTTGATGAGAGTTGACAACACCCAACCTATGAAGAAAAGTTATATTCTATTGACGAAGCCTGTAAGTAGTGGAAGAAATATATTATACCAAAGGAAATGGCCATCCACACCAATTGTAGGCCTTTTCTTGCTCTAGATAATCCTTGGGAGTTAGTGTCCTTGGATTTTATGTCATGTTTTCCCTCAGCAAAGCATGGTAACGAATGTGTTTTTGTTGTTGTTGATTACTTCCTTAGGATGGGAATTTTGTCAACTTGTAAGAAGATTGTTACAAAAAAACCCACTCATAAGTTCTTCTTCGAGCATATTTTGGTTCACTTTTGGTTTCCAAAGACCATATTTCTTGATAGGGATAATAGGTTCCTTAGTATTTTTTGGTTTAACCTTTGGTCCATGATGGACATCAAGCTTGACCAAATCCACTACCTTCCATCCCTAGATTGATAAATAAAAATTAGTATTCAATAGGATTATTGTAGATGTCTTTAGAGTATACAATTGTGAGCATCCATATACAGTGTTGAAAACCTCCATATTGTTAACATAAATTTGACATAGCTCTTCATATTTCTATTGGCCACAAGCCTTTTCAGGTGTACTTGGGGTCCCAACAATTGGAACAAATTGATGTAGCTATATTCATGGTATAACACATGAACATACCTCCTATAATTGGAACGAGATAAGTAAAAAAATCAATTTTGAGTAATGTATCCAACAAATTCAATAATTAGTCCATGATATTTTGTCGGAAGTTTCCAACTCCAAGTACAAGTAATACACAAATCATTGGGTTCCAAATAAGTTTCAAGTTGTTGACGAGTTATGGTTGGACTTGCATAAAGTGAAATTGAAAAACTCCCATAAGAAGCACATACCACTTTGACACAAGCCTTAGACGTTACCTCTAAAAAACTATGCATATTTTTCTTCTTTCTGTTGTTGCATACCTCTAGGTAGGCTAGCATACAATTCCAAAATTTGCTGGTAAAAATTTTAATTTTTGGGATCTGTCAAAAGGAAACCTTTTCTTTGATGTAAAGAATTGATTGAGCATTGGTCTAATTACCCATATGAGGAATTATGTGATGCCATAGTATTGGATCTTATAAAACATGCATTTCCCTGACCACATTTCAATGAAAAGCTCTATACTTATAAGGATGTAAGACATCATATCCTTCCTAAGAGAATGATAAGCAATCTACATTTTAAGGGTGTCAAAACATGTTGAAACATTTAATAAGATGTTGCATGCAATCTATAACATGAAAGGCACACATAACTTTCTTCTCTCTCCTAATGTTCTACTCTCTATGCATCTTGTATAAGTGTTGGATAAATGAATGAAATATGAAGTCAGTGTAGAGCTTTTGGTGAATGTCTTGTGTTGATTTTATAGTTGAGGCGTAATGCCAATAATGGTATCAATTTATGTGAAGCTATGTTCCCTTGTTGAGTGTGATAGTTTTTTTTTGTGCTTGTATATTGAACTCATGTTGAATGGTTACTTTGTTGATTATGAAATGTTTTTACACTTAACCAATGTGCATTGTAGTTCATTAGGGATATTATAACACGCAATATGAATGGGATTCCTTTTAAATGGTTATATCTACAATGTATGATGAATACCATAGTTTAGGTGTATCGTTTGGAATTGAAGTCACCTCTACGTGCCCTTTCCCCTAAAAAACCTTCAAATTTTCTTGCAAACCCATCAACATATCTTGGGTGAGACCTCACATGTTTGCAAATTTTGAAAAATTCCAATGTCTGGGGGAGTTTTGTTGGCTTAGCGCTGAACCCTAGGTCACCCCTATGTTCCAACTAGTGTTTGCGAGCCTTCAATTAAGACTAAGAAGTCTTTGTTTACTTGGTCCTTTATTCTTAGGGACCTGGCTATTGGTAGCATATTAGTGCACTTTGGCATCCTATAGCCCAATGCCCTTTGTATGGTTGCCTTAAATCTTAAGCTTCTATTTTAAATTTATACATATGTTGAGTCACTTTGGAATTAGGTTACTCAATTTCACAACCAATTTCTTTCAAATCTCCATTACTTGGAAAGTTTCCCTTTTAAGTGATACAATTGCACCTTAGCAACTTACTATAATTGAACCATTATTTCTTTTATAGAAAAACCACAATGAATTTATATTAACTATGCTCAACTTGATGGGAGCTTTTCATGAATTGATAATTTGCTATTTTTCACAAACTTTTACATGTAAATTTTTGGACTAAGTATAAAAAGTGGGGTTCAGTGTGACACATTTTCACTAGAGCATTGGACATATGCTCCTTTCACTATGATGATGGGGGCTTTAGTTAAATATTCTTGCTCTAGGCAATCTTAATACTACAAACATATATTAAGATGTAAAGTAAAATGAGTTGTTTGGGAGATCTAAGGACCCATTCCTCCGTCCTCAAACTATGACAAAATTTCTACAATTTCACAACATATAAAAAAAGATTTTATTTAACAAAGAAATATATTTGACACAACATATTAAAAGCTTATTAAAAACCTACTTATGAGTAATTTATATAACTTAGCCAAAAAACAAGAAAAATACCTAGTTATGGTGCCTCAATTGCAGTGCTCCTTCAGGGACCACCGACTGAATATGCCACCCTACCAACTAGGAAAGTCTATTCAACTTCGCAACCTAGGAAACCTCCACAAGTTCCCTAGCCCTCTAAGACCAAGTCGAATCCACAACCATAGTGTGCCTAAGTTTCCCATGTCAACACCCTTCTAGTGTCCAACACCAAAATCCACCATTATTTGTGATAACCCAAAACCTCTCCAACCTACAACTTCCCCAAAGACAAAATTCATCCCCCTCCCCCTCAAAAGAATCCCTTTGACAAAAGTAAATCCTTCTACTTATCTCCCCCCTCTTGAATGTTACCAACCCCCTCGTTAATGTTACCAACCCTGTCATTCTATTGACGGCACCTATCATCCACCAACCTATTCCCCTATCCATAAATTAATTTGAAGAAGCTAAACTTGTCAAGTCATAAATAATGATAAAATAATAAAATAATTTCCATAAAAATATTAATAAAATAATAATATTTACTTAAGGATCAATCAAATCAAATGGTTTTATGAGAATCCTAAATAATCTAGTATTAAAATAATCATAATAATTATAAATCATGAATTATTTATTAATAAGGATTAATGGTTAATCATTTTCTTCACCACTAATCAAACTTAACTATCAATCAAGTTTAAGGCTAATTCAAGCTCAACTATTAATCGATCTCAAGACCAATCATAGAATACTAATGTATCATGCAAGGTGTGGGTATGTATCTAGAATACACATACCTTATATGTATACTACCCATCCCAGATCCATTTTAAATCCAGATCTAGCAAGCAATGAGAGAGATTAAGTTCGAAGTTAATATGTATCTAAGCTAGTACTTTTGCATTCCACAATGCATTTCCTCAAGCCTTTAAATATGCTTCATCATAACAAATACCACAAAAAAATATGATGGACCATGCAATACCATGGGTTTGAAAACCAACATGAGAAAACCCATCAAATGACCAACCTAAACATTTAATTTTATTTTTCTTTAATGTGATGTTATGTTGATGAGTCAACATAATTGTTATGCTCTTAACCTGCAAGACGATACGAGCATACCAAATATGCGAAGAAATATACCTAGAACATAGAATAGTGAGAAATAACATCAAGTATTTTATTATTCAGAAAGCAATGTTCACTTGCCTCTTCAAAGGGGCAACCTCCAATAGAGCAGAGCTCGATTACAAAACAAGACATGATGCTCTTCGAGGGGAGTCTCTATCCTTTATATAGGATTCATACATGCAATACCATGGGGCAATACCATGGTTCTTATTAATACCATTTATCTAATACCATGGCCCATTTACAACTAATTGTGGTCCCTTCATCAAATGCGGGTTAACCACTAACAATTATTAATATGGGCTTTATTGACTCTTTACTTAACTATAACTATGACTCGATCCTATTACCTAAATAAGGGGGTTAGGGTGGGACCCTAACATGCCCTCCCCCATAAGAGTAGCCTTGTCCTCAAGGCTGAAGCTACAGAAACTGCTAAATAATAGTGGTTGGTTCCCAGGTTGCATCTTCCGGAGAGGTTTCTTTCCACTTGACGAGGACTTCCTTGATCATGCAGCCACACAGGTGCCTTTCTCGTGTATCAAGAACTTGTTCAGGCTAGAGCCAGATTGACCCTTCTTCATCCAGTTCAGGGAGATTGGTTTGAATTCTGAAATTGTTCACAATCACTTTCTTGAGGCATGAGACATGGAAAACTAGATGGATTTTTGCAGTGGGTGGCAAAGCTAGCTTGTAGGCAACTTCTCCAATGTGTTGAAGTACTTGATATGGTCCGTAGAATTTTGGAGATAGTTTCTGACAACCCTTGTCTTTGAGTGATGTTTGCTTATATGGTTGTAGCCTCAAAAATACCTGATCCCCTTCTTGAAATTGGCATTCTGAGCAATGTTGATCTACCTGTTTCTTCATGTGTTTTTGAGCTTGATGAAGATTCTCTCTAAGGTGAGCCATCATGGTGGTGTGGTTCTGTAGGAGTTGATCCACCGCTTGTACCTTCGAGCATCACTTGATATAAGAAGTAGGGGAAGGAGGGAGTTGACCATAAACTGCTTCATATGGAGTCATTTTGGTGGTGGCATGATAGTTGGTTTTATACCACCATTCAGCTAGAGGTAACCACTGTACCTAGATATGTTGCTTTTCTGAAGTGAAACATCTAAGGTATGTTTCCAGACATTTGTTGACCGCTTCAGTTTGACCATCAGTTTCTGGATGATAGGAAGTACTAAGTTGTAGTTGGGTACCTTGTAGCCAGAAGAGTTCTTGCCAAAAGTTACTGGTGAAGACCAGGTCATGATCAGACATAATGGAAGTGGGCATGCCATGCAATTTGAAGATCTGATCCATGAAAGCTTGAGTGACCAAAGTCAGTGTAAAAGGGTGGGGTAGGGCGCAAAAATGAGCATACTTAGAAAGTTTGTCCACAACCACCATGATGACTGACTTGTTTCCTAACTTTGGAAGACCCGTAATGAAATCCATAGAAACCTCCATCCAGATTGAGGTCGGGAAGGGAAATGGTTGTAATGTGCCTGGGGATTTGATTGTTTCTCCTTTGTGGAACTGACAGACGTCACATTCAGCTACAAAAGTAAGAATGTCCTTTTTCATGCCTATCCAAAAAAAATATCTTCGAGTGCAAGCATATGTCTTCTAAAAGCCTGAATGTCCTGCAGTGGGAGATGAGTGCAACTCCGCCAAAATGCGGCTTTTGAGGGTGGATGTCGGTGATATTACAACTCTCTCCTTGTACCGAAGAATCTCATCATGCCACGAGTAGCCTGCTGTGGAATTTGGATCCGCCTACAGTTGATTAATGAGTTGGGAGAGACAGGGATGTGAAAACCATTCTTTGTGGGCCTCTTCAATCCATTCTGGAATGGGAAGGGAAATTGCGAGCAGGGTACCTTCCTCCTCAAATTGGCGAGATAACACATCTGCTACAATGTTTTTGCACCCTTTCTTGTAAATTATCTCATAATCATATCCCATCATTTTGGCGAGCCATTTATTTTGCTGTGGTGAGGATAGGCGTTTCTCCAAAAAAAAATTAAGGCTTTGATGGTCAGTGCGGATTTCAAAATGTCGCCCCAATAAGTATGGTCACCAAGTATCTACTGCATGTAATATGGCCATCATCTCCTTCTCATTGGTAGATTGTCCCAGATTCTTCCCACTTAGTTGTTGGCTCGTGAAGGCCAAGGGCCGACCTTCTTGCATTAAGATTGCCCCAATACCTATACCCGAAGCATCACATTCAATCACAAAAGATTTGGTGAAGTTGGGTAGTGCTAAGACTGGAGTGGAACACATGGCATGTTTGAGAGATGTAAAGGCCTGTTGTGCTTCATCATTCCAGAGGAATGACTTTTTCTTGAGGAGTTGAGTGAGGGGCCTGGCAATGTGACCATAATTGCGGAAAAATTTGTGATAGTAGCCTGTGAGACCCAAAAATCCTCTCAGGCTCTTCAATGTCTTAGGTTAACGCCAATCCTACATGGCCTGGATCTTTTTGGGGTCCACCCTGACACCTTCATGCCCCACAATGTGGCCCAAATACTCAACTTCTTCCATGCCAAAAGAACACTTGGACATCTTGACAAATAATTTATGCTTGCGGAGCAGTTGCAAGAGAATATCTACATGTTGAAGATATGCGGCCCAGCTGCGACTGTAGATGAGGATGTCATTAAAGAAAACAAGGACAAATTTTCTAAGATATGGTTTTAGGAGGTGGTTAATAAGGCTCTAAAAAGTGGATGGGGCATTACAAAGACCGAATGGCATGACGAGGAACTCATAATGGCCTTCATGAGTTCAGAAATCAGTCTTTGGGATGTCTACTTCTTTCATGCGGATTTGGTGGTAGCCTAAGTGAAGGTCAGCTTAGTAAAGAATTGAGCCCCATTTAGTTAATCCAACAAATCATCAACAACCGAGATGGGAAATTTGTCTTTGACTGTCAACTTATTAAGGGCCCTGAAGTCTAGACACATACTCCATTCCCCATCTTTCTTGAGTACCATGACCATCGGTGATGAATAATGACTAATGCTAGAACGAATGATGCCTTCTTCCAAGAGTTCTTTGATTATTTTTTCTATTTCATTCTTTTGGGCAAACGGATATCTATATGGGAACACATATGGTGGTTGGGCCCTTGGGACCAAGGTAGTGCTATGATCATGCTCCCCCCTCGAGGGTGGAAGCTCATGAGGCTTGTCAAAGACTGGCAGATGGTTGTTTAAGATCTGTTGTATCTTAGGATGAATATGAAGAGGATTGGGTTCGCAGGTTTGGATGGCATTAAATTGAGCTATGACTCCATGGTGGCCCTCTTTTAACAATTTTTCCATCCGATGTGAACTAATGATAGAGGGAGCTCCCACCTGGAGTCCGCGGAGGGTATGTGTGTGGTTGTTCTACTTAAATCTCATATATAACTCCTGGAAATCCATTGTGATTGGGCCAAGTGTGCGAAGCCATTTAGCACCGAGGATAATGTCGCAACCTCCCATGTGTATGGAAAACATGTGGCTCTTTAATTTATAATCCCCCATTTGAAGTTTGACATTTTCACAACGGCGTTCACATTTCATTGTTCCCCCATCAGCAATTTGGACCTGGATGTTAGAAACTGCTCAGAAAAAAAAATGCACTGCTTCAAAAACTCTTTGATGGATAAAATTATGTGTACTTCCACTATCAATCAAGACTACTACTAGTTGATGCTTAATAAAACCTCTAATTTTGAGACTTTGAGGTGAATAAATCCTTGCCAAAGCATGCAGCGAGATAACTAGTTCTTTAGGTACATTGTCCTGCTGGTTGTCCTCTTCTTCCTCTTCTGGTTGCCCAAGTGGTGGGGCTTCCTCCGATGCACTATGATCAGTAGCATCAATTTGAAAAAGATTGGGCTCCTTGCATTTATGCCCAGGGGAGTATTTCTCATCACAGTAGTAACATAATCCTTGCTTTCTTCTTTCTGCCATTTCTGTTGGTGACACCTTTTGAATCTTGAGTGTTTGGGTAGTTCTTTGAGCCTGTGGGGGGCGACCCTTGGCAATGAAATTTGGGTGATTGGACTGGGCCGCCAACGCACATTTGACTTCACGAGCTATCCTTTAAGCATGCAACCATGAGCTAGGGTGGTGCAGTCGGACGTGGGCTTGTATGGCTTCTTTGAGACCACTAAAAAAACATTCCATGTAGAAGTCATCATGTAGACCTCCCATGCAGAAATCTAAGGCTTCAAAGGCTACAATATATTAATTCATTGTTCCTGTCTGTCTGAGCTTAGTGAGACGGCCCAAAAAGTTAGATTCATGGTCAAATAAATCCATAAGATATTTTTTAAATGTATCCCACGTCTAGGGCCTTCCATAGAAACGTTGATGCCATTGCCACCATTGCCATCTTTCATTGTCCAAGTACATGATACCCACACTAAGCTGAGTCGAATTATCCAGGATGTAATTCAGTGTGAAATATTGTTCCATTTGTGCTATCCATGCAGTTGGGTGAGAGCCATCAAATTTATACATGTCCAACTTGGGTGGTCGCAGATGGGATTGTTGGGGGGTGCCAAAGAGGTGAAGAGACTAGCTAGGCTCACCCTCACTGTTTTCATTGCCAATATATACCTCCTCGCGCGCCTCCACCTTGCCCTCAGAGAGTGATGCACTTAATTCCTTGAGTTGCGATTGGATCAGGGAAAATTTTAAGAACCCCCCCTAAATTTATAAATATAATAATTGGGCGAATCTCCATGGTATATAGGAAAAATGGAAGGCGCTTTTATCAATAATATAATATGTATATATAATTTTTTGGCGAATCTCTCACCAGGCATGGCCAATATTTTACTCAATTATAAAATATTGTAAAATCTTGGCGAGCCTTTCACTAAATAATAAAAATTTGTAAAGTCCTAGTGAATCTTAGCATAGGCTACATGCTGGTTTAATTCCCCCATTTAAATAGGCTACATTCCACGTGAATACCATGGGTCAATACCATGTGCCATTTTGGTGAATACCATGGGTCAATACCATGTGCCATTTTTATTTTTATTAATTCTAATATTAGGGTTAATAATGGTTTTTTGCATGGTACTAATAACAATCTAGTCCATGGTATTTGTCCCATAGTATTTTGGCCATAGGTTTCACCTAAATATAACCCATTTTTTGAGTGTTCATAAATATAAGGTGACTTATGGAGTAAATATAAAAAAATGTTTTATTTGTTTACCATGCCTCTCGTTTATTTATATTTTTATTAATTTACTATACCTCTTTTACAAATATGGTATTTGGCCCATAGGATTCACTTAAATAAAACCTCTTTCTTGAGCCTTCATAAATAGAATGAGGGTTATGGAATAAATATAAAAAGAGGTTTTATTTATTTACGATACGTCTAGTTTATTTATACCATACCTCTCATTTATTTATATTTTTATTAATTTACCATACCTCTTTTATAAATATGGCATTTGGCCCATAGGATTCACTTAAATAAAACCTATTCTTGAAAATGGGCGAATGGATTCACTTAAATAAAACATATTCTTGAAAATGGGCGAATGGAAGGTTGTAAGTCCTAATTTCAAGGGCTAAATTTACCTTTTTTACCATCTCCCTTAAAATAAGGTGGGCTATTTGAGGTGATTTGTAAAAATGTACTATGATACAAAATATTCGCCCACTAAAAATTTAAAATCCCTTAATTTCGCCAAAGGGCGAACATTCGCCCCTAAAATTATCCTTGGATTGGATGTCTTTCAAGGATGATTCCATGTTGTCCATCCTCTCATTCGCCATAGCTTGAGCTCTAGTTTGTACCATGGACTGAGCCAATTTACTTGAAATTTAGGACCGCCCAAATTTTTTGGCCCTAACAATTGAATGGTACCACCTTGCTCAATTCGTCGTCTTGATTCTTATGGGCTAAGTCACCAATAAGCGCCCCGGGGGGGTCTCAGACTCTTTTTTTTTTAAATCCTGATGGAGTTTACTCCTTTCTTAGGAATACTGCAGTGGCCGAATCCTAGAAATGTCAATGCTGCAAAAAGTCCTGCGAAAATCACACCCAGGTATAGGAACCCACACAACTACTCAGATCTGGATGGTGGATCTGATGGATCTAAGAGATATGAATGGCTGATCAGATAGATCTGAACGACGGAACTAATTGTTGCTGCGGATCTGATGGATCGAATAGATCTGAATGGTTTTTCTAATAAATATGAATGGCAGCACTGATTGCTGCTGCTACTGTAAAACCCCACTTGCGAGATCTGATCTGGTAGAGATTATGTGTGATTCAGAGATAGAGAAGGGAACTATGGTCTCTAGGAGTGTCAGGTGCTACAGATCGCAATATACAAAAGGGTCTGACAGTAGTACTCGGCCCAATTTTTCAGGGCACTAACCAAGGAGGATCAACCGTACCCTTAGCCGTACAACCTGACTACCCTGTCGTATGGGCGAGTAATCTCTCCAAGTGATGTTCCCGGTGTATTGTAGTAGCAAGATGGCCGATAATTTATCTATGGTGAGGTTTCAAGGGAGCTAGGGGGCTTCTGATATACCTAGAGGGTACTTGGAAGATAGTCCGTGCATGGTTCTGTCTAATGCGCTACTACTCGAAGGGGTACCCACACGGGTTACAAGGAAGTCCAACAAGCGTGACCACCTCTTGTATTTCCTGTGTGCATGCCTCCCCAAATCCACAGGTTTATGTGCTCAATGACAGATCTCGTGGTTTATAGACGCGGGAACACGTCTCTAGCCAAATTTTTTTTTGCTAAAAATGGAGATCCCACCGGCCCTAGAAAACACTATGATACCACTTGTTATGCTCTTAAATTGCAAGACGGTACCAAAATACCAAATATGCGAAGAAATATACCCAGAACATAGAACAGTGAGAAATAACAACAAGTATTTTATTATTCAGAAAGCAATGTTCACTTGCCTCTTCGAGGGGGCAACCTCCAATAGAGCAGAGCTCGATTACAAAACAAGAAACAATGCTCCTCGAGGGGAGTCTCTATCCTTTATATAGGATTCATACATGCAATACCATGGTTCTTATTAATACCATCTATCTAATACCATGGCCCATTTGCAACTAATTGTGGTCCCTTCATTAAATGCGGGTTAACCACTTACAATTATTAATATGGGCTTTATTGACTTTTTACTTAACTATAACTATGACTCAATCCTATTAGATAAATAAGGGGGTTAGGGTGGGACCCTAACAATAACATTACATTACATTTTACAACATTGTTGCCATATTAAACTATATAATACCTCTTGGCATAATAATATTTATAAAAATTAATCATATGAATCAGTGACTTAATAAGTAAATTAATAACTTAACATAGAACAATAAACATTAAAAAATAAACACTAGAAAAAACATAAAAACATTGAAAAAATTAACTTAAAAATCCATTAAAACTCTAAAATGACAAATTCTTAACACTAACCCTAACTATTCTTTTAATATAAAACCAAATAAATCAAGCTTAACAAGTTAATTATAGTTGCAGCTTGCAATATTTGATCCTAAACTTACTAATGATGGTTTGTGACCATCCCATGACGAATCCTTGTTGAATGCTAGCATTATCCAAGCAATGGTTGAATTTATAATCATTGTTATGCATTGTTTCTGCTTTGTGTGCATTAATGTCAAATCATTATGGCTTGTATGATTATGTGCCATATGGTTTGTGTCATATTTGTGGGGCTTAGTGGCCTTGATGTATGCCCAACCAATTATTCTAACTTTATGATTATGGACAAATATTACAGGAATATGGACAAATTTGATAGGTTATAGGGCTTTACCAACCTCTTTTTCACTGAGGGTGGATAATAAATTATTCACTTTGAAAGATCTATGATTTTCTTAAAAAAATTTAGGTAATTGGTATAAAAAATTGTAAAGGAAAACAAATTCATAATTTAAAAACCAAAAAACTTTGAAATAAATAAATTAACATAAATTTACTTTTGTAATTTTTTATTTTAAGTATAAGAGAGATTTCTGCTATTTCCGTGAATTTAATTATATACCATAAAGGTCTATGTAGGGTTAACATCAACTAGTGTTGTAAAGCCCAAGTCAATTGTCTTTTTGTTAAAATGTGATCTATAGATAGGTGGGCATATTTTCGTGCCCCAATTTCAGCCATTCTTTTGTGGACGCGTATTCCATACTTCGTGAGTTGTGCAATGGTATTTTTGATAGACATGTGGCTACCTGGGAGATGATTCAATATTGTGACGGTGAAGGAAGACCCTATTTTCATTTGTTCTTGGGCTTTATCATATCATTCATTGACATGGGTAGCAATTCTATTTCTTCTTTGTTCTTTTCTTTGTGTACGACAGAAGCTAGGGGAGTTTCGTCTATTTCAACAGCTTCATGGGAAAAATTCTATTTCTTCTTCATTCTTTACTTTGTCTGCGACAGAAGCTGGGGGAGTTTCGTCTATTTCAACAGCTTCACGGGAAAAAGGGACATTAAGGCCACACTCTTAGCCATTTCATATATCCCAAAGATTTGAAAATTGTTAATAGTGGTAAGGTAATATTCTTTCCAATATTTTTGCAGCATTTTGAAACCCTAAGGGGTTTTGAGTTTGTGAAGTAATCATTTTTTGATCTGCTGTATCCATGGAAAATATTATGCTGGTTCTGTTTGTCTACAATGCTCAAAGTTTACTAAGTCTCAGAGTGAAATCGGAGACATTTTGATGGGGTTTTAATTTTTTGTTCCTGTCGTTTTAGGGAAAATCTTTCGGGTTTTGGGTGCCTCAAATATTAAAGAAAATGGTAATCTTTGGATACAGGGTTTGTGGAAAAGAAAGTTTTGTCCATTTTCGAAAAGTGTAGGATCAGAGGCACCAGGGTTTTCTTCGAAAGGTACGTTCATTTTCCACTCCCGTCTCTTAAGATAATAGGGAATTTGTATTGAATGAAGCTCTAGATAGTTTACTTAATTGAGTTTCTTTATGGGAGGTGTTATGGTGTTAATCAAACAAAGTCATCCTTGCAACTGTTTTAGAAGTCAGGGTTGGAGAGTAAGGAGTAACTAGGAGGAGTATGTAGGTAATGAAAATTTCAGAAATTTAAATATGATACGATGGTTGGACATTCTACTGTAGGTTTTATGGGGTTAATTAAATTTGTTCTGCAAAATGTGAGGATTTTTAGAGGTACTGGTTTGGTAGCATTAAGTGGGTATTCGAAAAGTAAGAAGTAATTATGAGGGAGTTTTGGAAAACAATGAAGATATTAGAAATATTAATATGAAATTATGAATAGTCTACTACACTGAAATTCTTTGCACATGATATTATTATGCTAGTAAGACTAATTCTGAAGAATGTGAGGGTTTTAATAAACCATGGTTGGAAAAAATTTAGATGGGTATGGGACAATAATAAGTTATTGAGGGGGATTTTTAGATTGCTGAAATATGAATTTTAAACATTCTGGGTTCGTGGTCATAGCTAGTAAATCATCAGGAAATCGAATTTTGAGAACTGCATTCTAAGGATAGAACCGTGACAATGTATTTGATTTTAAATTCACGGGTTCTGCTAGAAATTGATTAAAAGGTCACTGTTTTCTTATGCCTAGAGTAAGGAAAGTTGAACCAAGAGTGATTTACGAAACACAATTAATCACATTTTTCTATATTTTAAGGAATTAGAGGAGTCTGGGTTTTGTGTTTCGTAGCATTGAAAGAATATGGTTGCTTGGGCTGATGTATTCTCATGTTTTTATTTCTTAATGTTGGATTTGGATTTTTTGTAGAAAAAAGTGGATATAAGTGGGAGTCAAATGAGTTGGAGCTACTACTACTCTCTGTGTTTTTATTGTGGGATATTCCTCTACCGACTTCATTAGGTAAGTGTTGGATTATAAGGTGCATTGTTTGCATGAATGTTAAAAATGAGCAGTTGATATGCCACGTTTCATTAGTCTTTCAATAATTAAGAAAGATGTATTAACCTTTCAGTAAATTTGAAGTGCTTGGTTCTAATGCTTAAATAAGTTTAGTGATCTATTTAAGTGTTAAGCTTCTTACAGAAAATTTAGGATTGTCGATCCTAGAATTTGAAGTCTTTTTTATGTACACAACATTGCCTGCCATAGGAATTTGCAGTAAGTCAAATATTTTGAGATCAGAATGGCAAACTTTTCAGGGACAGTTTATAATATGAATAGTTTTAAGAAAGAATTTCCATGTGGTAGGCATTGCCTTGTCTAGGAATTTCAATTTACAATAATGTGGCCTATTGATGTTGAAATATAGGGGTCTTAGAATGGGCCAGTTTATGTTGTACATGTAATGCATGTTTCTCTTGGATTTTTAATGTGGGTTGTGGGTTTTTTTTGGATTTAAAAGCAACAAGAGTCGGAATTGAGAGGAGAAAGAGGTAGTGAACAAGGGCTTTGTGGATATCTCACATGAGAAAATGGACCAGCAAGCCCTAGGCCAGTAGCAGCTAGTTGCGGGAGTTTTCATTGGTCCATCTCAGATGCCCTCTGGTACAACACCTTATTAAAAAACTCATTTGGTTGCACCTATTGCTCCAGCCTCTGTTATTGGAACTGTTCAGTTTCCTAGCCTAGAAAAATTACTATATATTGAGGCTATTCCTCTCCTCCAAGGCAATTCAGATCTCTTATCTAAGGCAAGATAGCTCACTGACCTGAGGCAAGATAGCTTGATGATCTGAGGCAGATAGATGGCATTTTCTGAGGCATACTCTCTGGGGAACAGTGTGGATCTGAGGCACACTATATTTGTAAAACATGCGGATCTTATCTCTGTGAATAGTGCAAGCTTTGAGGCTAAAGGAAAGGCTGAAGTTTGACCCTCTTGGAGACCTATGGCAAACAAAATTGGAAGGATCTTTGTATTGGATATTGGAGGGTTGGCTTGACAATTGTGGAAGGTTATCTTGCTTGTCAATATTTGTCTACGTAATCTTGTCAAAGATATGTTATCTTTTATGTACAAATTGGATTGAATTGGACATTCTTTCATAAGGAAAGGTTGTTGGGTTTTTCCCCTTAGAGTGGGGTTTTCCCAAGTTAATTTTTGGTGTCTCTTGTTCATTGTCTTACTTTGATTTTTACTGTTCTATGGATCTTAATGGTGGTTGAAATTTTCATGTATAACTGCTTAATTATTGTCAAATTATATCATTGGAAGAAGTTATCTCTTTGAAAATTGATCTAATCTTATATGATACTAGAAAAATCAGCACTTCTTTCAACCTCAGGTGTTAGGAGTAGGTAGCCAAGCTCCTGAATGGTTGCAGAAAACTCTGATAGGGAACCAGTGCCCAGTTTTCCCATGTCGCCCTTGGCTATCAGAGATAGGAGACCTTGAAATCATTGGGCCCATTGTCTGATCTCCCTTACGCTCTCTCTATGTCTTTACAGGTTCTTTTGTTGTGTTGTCCACCTTTCGACAAACTCACATAGTGTTTTATGTCACTGTACTGTTATAATAGTTCTAAGCAAGGTATATATATATATATATATATATATATATATATATATATATATATATATATATATATATATATATAGATATATATATACATATATATATATATATGTATATATATATATATGTGTGTATATATATATATATATATATATATATATATGTATATATATATATATATATATATATATATATATATATATATATATATATATATATATGTATATATGTATATATATATATATATATATATATATATATATATATATATATATATATATATATATATATATATATATATATATATATATATATATATATATATATATATATATATATATATATGTTTCTTTCCTTGTATTATTTTCTTTTCATATTTTTTTGTACTCTTCAATCCCATTGACCTACTTTTGTTGTCTTTTGTCAAACATCAATACAATTATATTAGCTTATACTAGAATTAAAATGATAGGCGGTTGTGATTTACTATGCTTTTAGAATTTTTGGGTGGGTTGTATCTCTAAGTCTCACTGCACACTTTTGTCCAAACTATACATAAATCAAATTTATTGATCTATTACCTCTAACAGCATTTTCCAGGAGTTTCTAGATAGGTAATCCTATGAAGTAGATGGAAATATTTTTCATGGTAGTATGATTACTTCCTGTTTCATGTGTATGATGGGGTTTTAATGTTTCTGTTTGATGTTTTATAAGGTTGTGCTCGAGGATAAAGAGTGGTTTTTTTTATTGATTCAAAATTGTATTTCAGTGGTGAAAGTGGCACACGCAGAACAGAAACTGCAAAAATTGCAATGCAATACCTGGAAGCACAAGGAGGTGACTAGAGTAGGTGATAAAATATTGTAGAAAAATCTTATTTTGGAGTCATTTTGTAATACAAAGACACTAAAAAATGACAACTCTAGTAGAATTGTAAGTTTTAATCCTTTTAATTCTCATATTTAAACAATTATAGTACATGGGAGATAGAATTGTGACACTTGTGATTTTGCCATTGTAATCGTGTCTGACTGAATATTTGTGATTTTGGGTAGACAAACATGTTTGTAGTGAAGTCCTTTTGTTTCTAGACATGTAAATCCAAAATAAGGAATTGCAAAATTTTAAGGGTATTGTGTGAAATTATATGCAGGGCAAGTTGATTGACATGCATTTTGACAACATTGGAAAAATTTGGGGTGCACATATTCAAACATGTGAGAAAATTTTAAGCTTATGTTTTAGTTTTGACTGTTTTACATCTGTATAATTGACTTCACAATTCCTTTTGCCCATATTTAATTTGAAATAGGTTTGTGTCAGATATTGGGATAATGAAGAGAGGTCATTTAGTGGGATTATACCCTAATGTGTGAATTGTGATTTAACATAATCCTTTTTTCTGCTCTACAGGTTTTCTCGAGAAGGTGAGGAGCACGTGATCATATTATTTGAGTTTGGTCGAATTTATTTGATTTGATATTGTATGTTCTAGAAGCTACAATGCAATAAACTACCTATTTGTATCGTACAGTCAAGAGTAGTGCAACAGTTACAAGGCGAACGATTTTATCATATATTTTATCAGCTTTGTGCTGGGGCTTCTCCTACTCTTAGAGGTATACGAATAAAAGGCTATTTTTTAATGTAGTTTTGCTTCTCATCAGTTTGTTTTAGCAATAACTTTGTTCCATATATAAGCTGCCTTTTCTTTTCATAGCTTGTATTGTAATAACTTTCTTAATTTTTCTTTTTCATTGGATATTAGGCAAGTTGCATAGTAACCTCACTCTACATGACACTAAAGTAGGCGGCATGCATTCATTCAATATGATGGCATCATTTTTATACAGTAGCAAGTTGGCCATCAATAATTCATGAATTGCATCTACCAACCTTCAACATCCTCTATGAATTCTAAATATCTTCGCTTCTTTGCAGAACTTTTCATTCTTATCTATGCTTTACTCTTCTCAAGACTCCATTGTGTTTCTAAAGATAGCACTTTGTTTACACCATCTCGGATTGATTTACTTACTAGACACTATTGCAAGATGATGTATTTTCTTTCACATATGATTAGATTGACATTATGTTGATTGAAAGCAATTAGGAAAAGATCTTAGTTGCTTAAGTGTTCATCTAATTCACAGTCTCCAAGACCAGCTAAAACTAGTTCTGAAAGGTGCTCCTCACAAACATATCTACCATATTTTTTGACTTAGATATTTAATCTTTAGATGTCCCTACATTTCTGATTTGTCCAATTAATAGCCAGTTGGAGAAGTTGTTGAAAATTATTATCTACAAACTACAATTGAATACTTAAAACATGGCATAGGTTTCGTGTTCTGTTAATAGCAAATTTTATTGAATGAGGTGGCATGCCTCATTTTTCAAGTAACACAGAGTTCACATTCTATACATTTTGTTTCCAAATCAAGAGATATGACATGCCTTGGTAAATCATGAAATCATCATGACAAGCTCTACCCTGACATTTTGGATGTATATTTCTAAGAAGAAATAGATGGACCTTGTTAGTGTCAAAGGATTTTGCAGCTTTTCACCCAACCCTATGGACATAGAATGCCCTTATGTATATATAATTTTTCATGAACTGTATACATATTCACTATCATCCAAAGTTGCAGTTCCTTCTTTTGCGGGCACTATTTGCCTTGGTCTTGATATAAAGGCAGATCAAAGAGTAGGTGAACCGCAGTGACAGAAAATTTGTTAATGTTATCTCATCTTTTAGTAGTTTTCTACCCCATTTTACTTCATCTAAAATTTTCTGATGAATTTTTTAGTTTGTGATGCTTGGACGTCATTTGAAGCTCATCCTCCTAAAGATTTGAGTTAGAAATGCAATCCAAAATTATTTTCAGAGTCAATATTTTTTAGGTGAGGTAAGCACTTCTTTCCAAAACTCTATTTGCATATATATATATATATATATATATATATATATATATATATATATATATATATATATATATATATATATATATATATAATTTGAAAATGAGGGCATCATTCTTGAATATGATTAAAGTGATTGGAGCTATTACTATCAAGTGTTTAATAAAAGCTCGGACATTATGCGGGCATGTTGAGCCAAGTATAGTGAGCTTCCTGACATAATAATTCCTAATCTGTCCATTTCAGAAGTGTGTGCATTTACTCCTTGTTAGGTAGCAGTTTCACCTTTCAAGTTAATACATTATAAATCAAAGAAGGTCACATTCTTTATTAAAAATTCTCTTGCTTCTTTAGCAATAGATACCAAAATTGCACTACAAGACAGTTTTAGCACCCTAGCAAAATAGACGACACCCTATTTTAGAAAATCAAAGGTAAAGTAGATTTTCTTACTTGTTAATAACTTGTGATAATTAATATTCTTTTCTTTGTTAGTGAATATTTATTTTTCATCAAGTAATTACACAAAATATTCTTCCAAGAACACAAAGAAGTACGAGACATGGAGATTTAGGCTTTCAAGCGAAGGAAAAACCTCTCAATAGGGGAAAACCCAACAATCCTCCTCTTATTGAATTTCTTGAAAATGAGACATCCAACACAAGACCAAAGACTCCCTCCAAGTTAGCCCTCCTCTTTAAATCAAGGTCAATAGTTGAATCTCTGCCTATTCAAAGCTAGAAGCAGCTTCCAAATTTTTGTCCTTATTGTAGATTTACTCTCCTATTATAATACATTGACTTCCAATTACATACTCTTTGCCTTCTATTACTGACCTTCGGGTACTATAGCAAACCCTAAACTCTTTACCACAAATATTCGGCTCCTACTATAGATAGATAGTTTTAGATTGAGATTCAACTTAGTCACAAACTTCGGTTCCTTCAAGTGTTGTAGACTTATTTTTATCCTTGGTTTTTCTTCTCTTGTTGGAGTACAGACTTCAAGCCTTTTCAAGCTAGGACAAAACCCCTCAACTGGGGAAACCCAACAATCCACCTGTTATTGAATTTATTTAAAATTAGATATCCAAAACAATACCAAAGACTCCCTCCAAGTCAGCCCTCCTCTTTAAGTCAAGGTCGATAGTTGAATCTCTGCCTAGTCAAAATCAGAAGCAACGTCCAATTTTCTATCCTTATTGTAGGTTTAGTCTCTTATCATAATACTTTGGCTTCCAATTACAAACTCTTTTCCTTCTATTACTGATCTTTAGCTACTACAAGAAACCCTTGACTCTTTACCAGAGATATTCAGATCCTACTACAAATAGATAGCTTTAGATTGAGATTCAGCGTAGTCACAAACTTTGGTTTATTCAAGTTTTGTAGACTTCTTTTTATCCTCAGCTTTTCTTCTCACGTTGGATTACATACTTCGAGCTTTTTCACTTTCTTGGTTGATACCCAAAAGAGGTTGAATATAGGCTAAAATGCCTGGATATCATTCTCCATGAGCTTTGACTTAACTAAACAAAGAGTGATTGTGCCTGGATTAGTGCCTTTGTAATGTTGAAATGTCCTGCAATCTTTTCCTATGACAAGATGCAGTAGCTCTAATTGGACAACACTGAAACTAGCTTAATCAGTGTTTAACTGCCATGATCGATTCCTTCATTTTCCCATAGCAATTATGTTGCAATAGTCTCGCATGGAGCTAGGTTTAATTTGCACATGGACATCTCTCTTTTGATAATGAAAGCAATGTGTTAGGCTCTCATCTAATATATGTTGCTAAGATATAATAAACTTATGGTGTATGAGTTATCATCATTCCTAGTCCTTAGTTATAGTATATGTGCTCCTTGTCTTTGTGCTCATGGTTGAAATAAATAATTCTCCATTGAATTTATATTAACATCATTCAGAAACTATTTATTGATTGATTCTCTATGAAATGCATCAGCTCTGAGTTACTCATCATCCACTATCTTGCTGAGTTAGAGATCAACTGCCACAATTCTGGAGCTATTGCATTTCCTCAAGGAGTTGCTAATTTCATTTCTGTACGACTGTTAAGAATTTCTCTCTCCTTACCTAGAGTGCTCTTAAGCATTCTTGGGTGGATTTCTAGTTACTAGAGTCATTTCTCTCTCCCCTGAGCATTATTTTCATTTGCTGGAGTGAGTTTGAGCTCGATCTTGGTTGTCTAAGAGGCCATAGGTACTATACAAGGCCATACATAACTGTAGGAGATCATTGGCTTTCCAATTTCCCTTCATTCCCATAAATCCATCGAATACATGGGTGTTGAAATCTACAAGACAGAGCATTCTTGATGTGTATTTATGGTAGAATGTAATTATATTTTAATGTTGTTAAAATGAGATTCATTACTTGAGTGATTCAAATTATATGTTGTTCCATTGGTATTGGGAATCGTTACATGAGAACCCATTAACCATCATTATTCACCAATAATATCCAGAGGTTGTTCTATACAAGAATGATGATTGTCCAGTATGATGTCTAATGAGGATAAGGTTGAAGAAATGAATGAGGAGAAATCTCATGCAGGGGGTAGTGTGGATTAAGGCTGTATTGTAGAAAAAGAAAATACAGTAATATGGACAAATATGGACAAATTCTGATGAAGAACATGAAACATCAGCCAACTTCAATGAAAACACAAAATGTGAATAGTTTGGGTTGTTTGATTTTTCAGTTATTGCATATTCAACTGGTGGATCTGTATCTTCTTGTATTGAAAATATGAAAGATCAAGATTACATACAACAATGTATACACACTTTTACCTTAAGGCAAAGTGTTGCGCAAAACAACCTCAAGGAAAACTCCCCTGAGACAAATATCAAATCAGTGAGCAAAAATTGTTGTAAAGATGCTAGCAATCAATTGTACAAGGGTGATTTTTGGATGCCCTCGCAAGAAATTAAGATTTTATCCCATTATCCAAAGGATCTTCTCTCAACTACAAATGGTATCTTAATAAATGCTTCTGGGAAAAAGGCACAACACATTTATCTTTGGTTGGGAGTTTATCCATATTGCCAATGATGTAAATAGTTACAATGTCATGTTGAGTAGATTTTTGGCACACCTTTAAGAAGGTATCACTATCTAATGGGGGCTAGAAATCTAAAATGTTATCCATTGAATTAGATATAGGAATATATTTGTCTAGATGGGAAGGTTGATATAGTTTGAGCTTGTAGGAATTAATTATTGGAGAATACCCTATTGCGGAGGAAGCTTTGGGTTGATTGAAATTTCATGAACCTACTGTAGAATCTGTGAGCTCAATTTTTTATTTTTAATATATTTTTTCCTTGTACTATTTCTTATGATGGGTGGCATATGATATGTAGGAAGATTTTCACTCTATAGAATATATTCATGGCCTTGTGTATGGTCATGAAGATTCCTAAACCTCAAAAGATGACAATCTGCTATTCAGAGTTAACAAAGATATTTTGTATATTAGAAAGTCATTTGTATCATGCTTATGCATGGTACAAGCTCTATATCCTCTAGAAAAGCTACAATAAATACATAGCATAGAAGGATTTGCAGCTGATGATGTTATCACTTAGATTTTCCTTTAGAAGTTATCAAAAGAAAGGACACTCCGAGGTAACCAAAACCAATCTTTTAAGTACAGAATCTAGCCACTATGTACTCAGAGAGGGCTCTCTCTTTATGATTTAGCTTTGTTTTGTGAGATATTAGGCTAGTTATGAAAGCTTGGGGATTTTGATTTTGTTTAGTGGTGGAATTCGAGAGTAGATGGATAGAACAAGTTATTTCAGGCCATTGAGCTATGGAGTCAACTGAAGGATGGCTTAACTGGATCAGGTTGATTTAACAAAGGAGAAATTTCACAGGGCAAGATAGCCAAGCAAAAGACAAATGATAGTTTCAAATGGGTGAAATGGTCTTGAAAAGGGAGGAAGGGCAACTAAGAATCCTTCAACAGGGTCCAAGGCGAGGGAAAGTTGGTGCTCATTACCAAAAAGTAATTAAGTATTCTTTGTTAAATGATCACAATGATAAACTATGAAAGCATGGAGCAATTAAGAATTTTCTACCCATAATAGCCTGGAAGAAAACATTAAGAATATAAACGATTTTAAAGACAGAATGCAGTAAAGCTCTTTCTGAAATATAACTTTTTTTTTATCATTCAAATATGAAACACATGAATATTTATTAAACCAGAAAAACTATAAAACACAAGATATAGAATACTTATTTGTTTCTCCTTTGACACAGGTATCCTGTAAAAGTCCTTTGCTTTATTACTTTGTTCCAGCCAACCATACAAAATTTGTTCAACAACACTTCAATTCAAAAAGTAAATTGTCTACAGAAACGTCTAAGAATCCACCCCTAATACTTTGAATGAAGAAGTATTTTTACAAATGTTTACATCAAAATATCTCCTAACTAAGAGAGATATATTCTAGGGAAACTAAATATATTTTACATGAATATAGAGACAGATGGTCTCGAATGTAGAAATTGAATGTGAATTGATTGTTGTTGTCCATGTTTTTGCTGAACGAGCTGGAGGCAGGTCGTATGAATATGCATCTTGTTGTCGTGCTAGTAACTCTATGCTGGACATCTGATTTTATCTTTTCATTGATACTCTTTCAACTGTATCTGATACTCTTTACATGTTCACCATTTTTCACCCTTTTTACCAAAATTTACTGTGGTAATTATTTCTCTTTACCTCACTTAAGTCATGGTAATTTATAGGATGTCATTCATGCTGGACCACCAATCATCTTTTGGTATCCTTGTTCTTGTTAGCTTCCTATAGATTTCATTTGATTTAGTATATTTCACAAAATTGGGTTGCACTGGGAATAGGTGCTTCACTTCATGTTCTATGTAAAAAGGGTTCTCCAAACCATCATAGAGAACTTTCCCTATGGGAAATTCCTTGACTGCAGATGAACTGGCCTGACTGTCAACTTGCTTATGCAACTTGTTGATGTAGTCTATCTGAACCATTAGATTGTCATTGATGACTAAAGGACTTGGGAGTCCTTTACTTTGTAAGATGCCAAATTTACTCGTGAACTCACCGATGTCTTCCTACATACTTTGACATCTGCATTCCGAGCCTTGCATTAGATTCCTTTTGGTCAACACTTTCTTTATTTCGAGGATGGTAGCAGTCCTATCCTCAATGTTTAATTGTTCCAACTATTGCTTGTTTCTACTATTTAGGAAATTGATTAACTAGATTGCCTCTTCAGGCTTTCTACCCAATTCCTCTCTAGTTCTTTGAACTTCTTCAAGAGCAAGCTTAACCAAATCAATTTGTTCAAAAATAATTTGATTTGATGATCACATATCATTGATGGAATCAATGATATTGGTCCACAATATCCTTCTGATCTCTGTCAGGGGCTTTTCAAATGTAAGGTCCTTCTCCTGTGCTCTAATCTATTGGGTTAAGCCTTTGCTTTTCCTCATCTCTTCTAAAAAATTGATTTTTGATACATCATATTTCTACTCCAATGTAGTGAATTTCTCTTTCACTTTCTGCAGCTCTGTGACTTGGAGCTTCATCTCCTCCATCGACTTAATCAAGTCTTCTGTACTCCGTGTTGGTGTACCCGTTTGTGCTGTACCTGTTACTTCTATAGGTGAAGCTATTGCCAAAGGAATATTTGGTGCTAAAGCTAATGCCAATGTAGAAGGGACTCTTGTTAAAACTATAGGCACTACAGCCTTGGGCTATGTGGTCAACTCACTCTGCCTTGACTGTACTGCTTTCTCGAATTCCTACTCTATTTCTTTTAATTTCTCATTTAGCTTAAGGACCATTTCCATAAGCTCTTCTTCATTTTTCTTCTCTATCACTTTAGCAGTTTGAGGGTGAATGAGTGGTGGCAATTTCAATTGTTTCCTAAGTGCAACTATATCTTCATTCTTCTTCTTTATTAAGCTTTATGCTGCCTTGATATCCTTTGGGTCATGACCCAACTCAATAATCAACTCCTCCAGTGATTTGATTATGTTGTATTTTGCCTGTGAGGAGGCATTTTTTAGTTGCAATTGGGCAGTAGTGTTGCTCAGTGAATTTTGCAACCTATGTGCCATCATTGCCTTGCTAGTCAGTGTAGAATAGACCATCTCTCATTTTTGTTTGTGAAGTTCTATCTGGTCTATTGGGTGGATGTCTTTAGCCATGACTTCAAAGTCAGTTTTGAGATAATCTACCAAGGATTTTGGCTGCAACACTATGGGTCTTAAGAAACTCATTTGCATTTTGCCCTCTTTGATGTCAAAAGCTGACATCAATCTAGTTTGATTTGTAGGGGTCATATTTAAATATTGAGCATAGGCTTGGGCCTTCAGCTGCTCATTCCTAGTCTTTACTTCTTTGAATTTCCCCTTTATGTCTATAATCTTCTCAGAAGAAGACCTGAGAGATGAAACTTCTATACTTTGTTGCCTTTCTAGTTATTGCTTCTATGAGCTTGAAGGTGTCCCACCTATTGGGGATATATGTAGACTGTATGCTCCTTCCTTCCTCGTACTTTCTATAGTTTCATCTATGAACTCCTCCTTTGAATAAGGATTCAACCTTTTCCTCTTAGCAAAGGTTTGATCTGCAGGTCTGTTAGAAGGGGTAGCTACTTCCCTATCTCTTTTTAAATTCTCTTCCTCATTCAGAGGAGTCTACACAACTAGGGGATTTCCCATATTTGTAGGAGCTAGGTGTGGCTGTGGTGGAGCTCTTTCTTCAGAGATTTCAGGTTGCTCTGATACCTCTAGTTGTTTTGTTTGTTCTAATGTAGGAACACTAGTTTCCTGTGTTTGTCCCTGTGATTGCTCTGCTATGGGAGCACTGGTTTCCTGGGCTGGCCTTTGGGAAGATTCGGTATGCACCTGTACAAAAGAGTCCAGGTCAAGTCTCTTCGCCAAATATTTCATTACATTCTCAACTTCGACTTTATCACTCTCTTCCTCTATAAATGTCCCTTCCCTCCATTCATTCATATTGGCATATTGTTCTATCTCTGGAATTTTGTGATAGATGTAAAGTGAAATCTTATGTTTTGTCCTCCTGTCGCTAATGAAACCATGAGGGTCATAAACCCAAGCAAAGCTTTTCTTTAGTCTAATTGTTGTTTCTATGATTTCTTCTGCTCTTTTCCCTGCTTCTCTATTGTTGCACACAAATGGGCCTAAGTGGTCTTTAATACTCAATTGGGCTTTCTTCTTTGCCTTGGTGAAATGAATTTGGTCAAAGTTTAACATTTGCCTATAATATTCCATGGAAAACAATCTTATAGGAACATACTTAGGCAGCTTGAAAAGAGGGAGTTCACAACCATAGATTCAGATCTCAGTGTGATTTTGGTACAAGTACCAGTCACCTATCTTGTACTGCTTTGACAGTTGAAGGATTCTCTTGATATCATCACTGATTCTTGGGGGAGAATGTCCTGTCAACATGGTGGTTACAAGATAGACAAATTGATCTATGAATTCATTGTATGAATAGGGAGAAATGTATGAGTAGTGGAAGATGGAAGTCTAGAAAATGACTGATCTCAGATTACCTATAGTATCAAGCTTATTCACAGAGAATAGGAATTTGTCAGTTTGGTAATACAAGAAAAGGTGATGAAGGACTGTGGAATACTTGAATACTCTCTCATTTTCCAATCTCATGAACTGATCATGGATTTTGTCAGCTATGAATGTAGCATAGTCATACTTGGCAGTAGGGGGCTAGCCAGGGGTGAAGGTAGTCATATAGGCAAAGGTCATTTCATCCACATATTCATTACTTGAGAAAACAAGAACACATGTAATCATGGTAATAATATCCCTCCCTAAACTTGTAAAAGCAGTTGTCATGTAAGGTGGAGGGTTTTCTTAAATGTATTCCTCTAGCATGAACATTTGGCAAACCCTAGCAATCTCTGAGCTAGAAAGTTTGGAAGATTTGTCAAGAAAAATAGTAATAGACAGAGGGTTAAGGTTCTGACTAGGTTGCAACTGCAATATTTCATTGATGGAGTCTGCTGTAATGGTAAAAAGGATTTTTTGGTCACGGGACATTATAGCTCTAAGATTAGGGTTATAATTGGCATGGCACTGGTGAACAATGTCTAGGAAAATGTGCAAATAAGGGAATTGATACTTTCGGAGATTTGATTCCCACATACCAATATCGTCAACATTATTGAGGTAAAATTTTTGGTATTTACAATGCAATCTCAAGGGGGAATCATCAAATGTGAGGTCTTTGATTTGGAAATCTTTATCTGCTAAGGGCAGATAATCCAAATCTCTATGAGGAGTAGTGATAGAAGGTACATTGAGGGCTATGGGGTCTTCCATTTCTCGTTCTTGTGGATTCAGAGATGGAAATGGGGTTTTTGAGTGGAATAGGTGAAATAGAGGGTCCTGGGAGCCTTTAATTTTAAGTTTCACAACTGAATTACATTGAATTTTGGGTTTTTCAATGTAATTACAAAGGAAATTAAGTATTTACAGGGTTTCTGGAAGGAAACTGGTAAATACTTGTTTATGGAGTGATTGGCAATGGAGTACTGGTTCACTGGGTGCAAATGGTGGACTGGAGTGGCGTCGGACTACAATTTTCGGGGCAGTTGATGGTTGGAGTACGAGCTGGTCGAATTCACGTTCTGGTTGCATGCATGATTTTTTAGAATAATAATGGAAAAACAAATTAACTTTGTTTTTTATGCAAAGTCAAATTTTTTGGCAGGTTTCACGATACAGATAGCTGGTGTCAGCAGGGAGGCGACTTGACGTTTTGTTGTTAGTGGGAGGCGGTAAGCGGGTTTCATCAAACCACTTTTGGAGGGTAAGTGGTATTTGGGGGGAGAAATGCAATGCCATACATCTTTCGACACATAGCATCGGCATTGTACATGAAACCGCTCACATCACGTGCTAAAGGTCGACCAAAAGGCCCGTGCGATATGATCGTAGGTCGTCGGATCTGAAGGATCTGATCGGACGGTGGTTGGGGTAATGACGTGATTGATGGATAACAAGGGCAAGACTAATATTAGTTAAAGGATTTAATAGTATTGGGGGTGATTTGATTGGTTGGGAGAGTTATTAATTAGTCCAGATAACTAAATTAATCCTCATTAAATGGTGGCGGGGTTGGTTTTTTAATTAACTACAGATTAGTTAATTAATCCCATATATTATTTGTTTTATGTTTATACTTAACCACTAGGGCAGGATATGTAATATTTTGGGGTTTTGCATAATATAGTAACACGGGCGTGGGTAATTTTCTTTTATTTGGGAATTATATAATAAAACATTAATAGTTAATATGACAAAATGAATGGGAAAGCGCTAAGTCCAACGTTTTCCGAAAGCTTTTCATCGTACACATTTAAAACTTAGGCTACGTGAATGAGAGGGTTTTTATATAGGAAATGTGTTAATTTCCCTAAGTAAAATAGGATTTTACTTAGGAAAAGCTTTATCAAGGGAATGAATTAGTTTGTGGAGGGATAAATGTTGATGAAGGGATTAAGTACTTTAGGAATTTCCAATAATTGGGCCGAGGGTCTGGTCCCTCCAAAAGTTGGGGAAATGCTCTGAGCCCCTCTAGCTATGGAAATTACCTTTAGCACTTAGGGAATTAGTGAAAATTTTAGGGGAAATGAATGTGGAGGTTAATTATTATGACTTTGAATGTTAATGTGCCTTTCCATGTGAAACATGCCTTTGCCTAGTGATTAAAGTAAAAGATTTAAGCATTTAAACTTAACATTCACCACACATTTATTCTGCAACCATAATCTACTTACCCTACCTACTTAACCCTAGCATTTTCACTTCTTTATTAGGGTGCACTTAGACTGGCAAACCCTTTTCAAACTTTTTTTTCTTTTACATGGTGATACCTATCTAAATCTACACTTATTACATCCAAGGGCTCAGATTAAATTGTTGAGCTCCTTTTATTCACTCTACCTATCTACTTATCTACCAAGATTAAACTGTTTGGTTAGATCTTTATCCTCTATATCTAAACATGAAATTGAAAATATGAACTAGCCAAGCTTAAACTATTTGACTATTCATGAATTGTGGCATAGGTGACAAGTTGCACACAATTTTTTATTATACAAAAGTAAAAAAGTAGTGGCATTTAGACTTTCACACTTTCATGGTCTTTTCTTTTTGTTGGGGTTCATTGTCTTTTGTTTTTTGTCCTTTTCTTTATTCTTTTTACCCTTTTATTCTTTTTCTAGGGTATACCTTCTTTACATTTTTTATTTTTAATTTTATTTTTCACAAAAATGGAAAACCTTTGCAACAAGTGAAGGTATGAACATATTTCAAAGCTAAACCAAGTTAATCATGATATATGACACCTATTGGTATAGGGGCATAACATATGGCATCATCTAGATTATTGGTTGCCATTGTGAAATGGGATGAGGGAAATGTGTAGCAAAGTCATATTCTAGAAACCATTTATCTTTGGTTGGGAATTTACCCATATTGACCATGATGTAAATAGTTATAATGTCATGTTGAGTAGATTTTTGGCACACCTTTAAGAAGGTATCATTATCGAATGGGGGCTAGAAATCTAAAATGTTATCCATTGAATTAGATATAGGATTATATTTGTCTAGATGAGAAGGTTTATATAGTTTGATCTTGTAGGAATTAGTTATTGGAGAATACCCTATTGTAGAGGAAGCTTTGGGTTGAATGAAATTTCATGGACCTACTATAGAATCAGTGAGATATATTATTTTTATTTTTAATATATTTTTGCCTTATACTATTTCTTATGACGGATGGCATATGATATGTAGGAAGCTTTTCACTCTATAGAAGATATTCATGGCCTTATGTATGGTCAAGAAGATTCCTAAACCTCAAATGATAACAATCTACTTTTCAAAGTTAACAAAGATATTTTAGATATTAGAAAGTCATTTGTATCATGCTTATGCATGTTACAAGTTCTATATCCTTTAGAAAAGCTACAGTAAATACTTAGCATAGAAGGATTTGCAGTTGATGGCTTCATCTGGATTGTTGGCTACCATTTCTATTATGCCCTATGATCACAAGCACGAGGCTCACCATTTTGATCTTGAGAATGAGAAGGAAAGAAGTTCAAAAATGGCCAGTCTTTTAAGTTTTTGGATATAGTTTGGATTATAAAATGGATACCAGAGAAGTGGTAAGTTATTTCAATGAAAAGGCTTAAGTTCATCTGTCACTGTTTGATGTGCTTTCATTTGTATAGTGTTTTCTAGTATAAGTATTATATTTTATGCTTACTTCAAGGAGTTTTCTTCCAATATGTCTAATAATAATATGTTTTTTGGCAGTTGTCACGCTCAACACTTCTATCTGAAGTGGTAAGTAATAGGTATAGAGCCATTAAAGAATTTATTTTTGAAATTAAGTCTTTCCTTGATGTTGCTGAGAAGTCAAAGCACATATATATTCTTCTAAGCACCTTTTATTCTTGTACAGGTTACCTCCCATATGTCTTTTCATATGTACCTTGTACCTTGTTACCTCCCAATGTACCTTGTTACCTCCAAACTTGCAAGTAAACTGCTACCTTCCATATGAAGAATTATCAATCACTGAGACAGAAATCAATGTTTCACTTACCAAAGGTCCCAATGTTCAATCAAAAGAAGTACCTATAGCAGCAACTCCACCTCCTGTCCTAGATCGTCTTGGTTATCTGGTAGGTTTAGGCAATGCACTTGTCCCTAGAGATTAGTGAATAGTAGGCTCTGTGTGGGTATTGGATAGTCAATTCCATTTCAATTTGTAAAGAACAAATGGAAAAAAATGGCTTTATTATTGTTAGATGTGAATTGTATTTACTATGATAAGTGTCAACCTAATTAAAGCAACTTGTGATATTTGGTTAATGCTTTGTGCATGCCTCGATTCCCTGTTTTACTTGCATCATCAGTATGTCAAGGCCTTTAGATAAATGGGCAACTTATATGGCATGATGGTCAAATTTTTTATAGCTTGAAGTTTTAGAATAACTCTTTTGGTCTTGCAGCTACTAGAACTCTACAGGTGCAGTTCATAAAATGTGAAAATAGTTGAGATATTAGTTCTATTTTTTGTAAATATTGCTAGTTTAATAGGATGTAGATGCACATCTATTTTGAGTCCTTTTTCTAAGTTTCATTCATGGTAAATTAGGTGCCACCATTGCAGCCTAGTAGCTTAGCACACACACTACTGCCAATGGTATTATTTCAAAACATATCTCCTGGACGGGAAAAAACTCTTTTGTAGGTGGAAGTAAAAAATAATCAACAACTTGTTTGGTATTATAATGATAATGTTCCATTTTAAGTTTTCTTCACTGAGGATGGTAGGATGGAGCGTGCAACATTTCTGGAGCTAATAATGAATGCTAAGATCTAAATTTTAAGCTTTGGAAGTTTTCTTCATTGAGGATGGCATGATGGAGAGTGCAAAGTTTCTAGAGGTAATAATGAATGCTAGGACCATTCCCTCTCTACCACTCTGCCTGTGCCTTTGACTCTATTGGATTTTTATGACTTTTGGGTCAGAATGACTGGGCAGGATGGACAAGTCCAAGAGATCAAAAGGGGAAGAGGAAGAGCACATAGACGGTGACCTTGTTCTCTCCATTGAAAAGATGCAAAATCCAGGATGAGCTTGAGAGGGTAAGTTCTCATGCACTCTAAAAGCTGCTTTTTGGGGTTATTTTATTTTATTTATTTATTTTTAAATTGGTTTTTTTCTTATCTTTTATGAAAACCTTTTGCTCATTCCTTTCTATGTATTATTTTTTTTATTTATTGGTGCATTTGTGGATTGATTGAATTTTTTCTTTTCCGTGGGCTACTTGAGAATTATTTGTTACAGCCCTTAAGAGCGGGTTTGAGGAAAAGAGCGGTTTTTTAGTAAACCCACACTCATCTTCATATTCTTTCAGTCTTTTGGATATGGACATTTTGATTTGTTTACATATGTTGTTTTTCCAATAGTGTCGGGGAAATTGTTTCAAGGAAAATTTGAAACTAGAACATCCTCAAATTAGTTATTTCATTTCTTTTGCCATATCCATTTATTGTTTGGGCATGAGTTGGTAAAGCTCAGGGTTCAAAAAATGTAATATTTTGTGCGACATTTCTTGATCAGTTAGAGTCTTCCTATTTACGATTAGGTTCATAATGACCTGGTGACCTAAGGCTCTCTCAAGGTAGTATGCCGCACTCCTAAATCCCTTTTAGTCTCAATTACAGTCTTCACATTTATGATAAATTCATAGTTGCGTAGTCACCTAGGATACTCTCAGCCTAGTCACTGCCCCCAAAGGTTCTAACAAGATTGTTGGACTTAATGGAAAAAGCTCGCAATTATATTTGGCAACTGCCCTTAGGAAAGGGTAGGCCTACCTTACCTACAGTTGGCTTATTCTTACATTCATTTTTTTATTAGTTGTTGGAAAGCTTGCTTGGAGGAATTATTGGATAGAGTTTAAGTTGGATTCCAAATGACAAGCAAAGTATTCCTACATTAAGTATTTGTAATTTCATAGTTTCATTCACATTGAGGAAGAACCAGATTCATTGTATCACTTTTTCTTTCCCTTTCCCCACTTATATAGCGATGTTGCAGCTCTCGATTTATTTCTTCCTTATACATTTGCTCTCTGACATTGAATCTAAAGTTTTCAGTACCTAGCAGAGCCTTTTCTCTTCTATCATAAGATGCATGTGTGTGTAAACCTATGTAGTTGATGAAATAAGTTTGGAGTGGATTGAAACAATGAGATTTTGCTGTGGTGGTGGTGATGAATCATTTTTTCAACTGAGCATAACATGTCTATATGATATAATGCAAAAAAATGGAAAAAAAAGTGAAATTTTCATAGGGTGCATTTAGTTGCTCTCTTTTGGATATTCATCTCCAGTTGTGTTGAATGTTAGAAATGGGTTTCAACTGCAAAACGTTTTTTCCTTCATGAGACTACAGAAATGGGTCTCCAAATGAATTGAAAATGTCCTGGTGCACTATGGGTTGTTCTATCACTAGTCTTACATGGGATGTTTGTATTCAGGTCATTATTTTTTTTAGTTATTATATGATGTCCAACTATGTGGGGCCTTCTACATAGGTAAATTGCACTTGGGTATTATGGAAAATTAAGTCCTCAATTAGTTTTTGTGCTTTGCCTTTCACAACAGGGTCTTTAACATTCGTTACTGTTTGATACGCTGAGCATTAAATATCATCTACCATTCACCATAAACCATAAAAAAATAAATCTTTCTTTATATATAATTTATTTGAATGAAAAGAAGGGAGAGAGCTGTTGTTTCAATTTCTCTAGCGTGGCATAGACCAAACTATGAAAGACATCATCTCTATTTTAATAGAATAATCATGCAATTCATTGAATTAGAAATCAAATTATATCAAAGCTACAAATCAGAACACCATTTTAAAAAATCCCCCTATCAAGGAACAAGATGGAAATATGCTTATTTCCATTAGAATTGAGTGTCAAGGCTATGATACGCAGCTTAATGTTATGAACAGTGCAGCCTTTTTACATGAGATCGCCATTGTGAACTAATGGAATTCTAGGAAGGGGTGTCTTCCTTGTGTACAATATGAAATGAGTTCTTCGTTAGATATATCAAAATTTTTGATAATACAACATTCAATAATCATGTGATTCTGGATCCTATGAATAGTAATAATGGGATACATAGGATTGAGAATTTACCATGGTTGGCAATGTCTAATCGCAGTAATTAAGTAGGGAAGACTGCAACTGAAGAAGGTGATGATAGAAATCTACAACAGAAGGCCTCTGATCTAGGTCTTGTTCCAAGCATCTATTCTGTAAATTCCTCAACAGCTCAGACACATTCAACCCACTTGTCCTGATAAGGTGCCCAATACTCCACACATCAACTTTAACCCCATGAACACCCCTAGACATCTCAAGAGCATGGTTCAAGCCACTAAGATTATGAGGGTAAATCTGAGGTGCACCAATGGAATCCTCAAAGTCTATTATAAACCACTCATCTGATTCAATGTTCTTCATCACGTTATCCCATGTTGAGATCCATGTGCATAAACGAAAGGGTGTGCAAAGACACTAGTGCCTTGGTCACAAATTCAGAGCTGCCACAAGCTATTCCACAATCGAAGGTTTGGTTGCACAACCCCTCGGGTTGAACACCAATGCTAACTCTTGTTCTACAGATTTATGGATGTATTCAACATGGAGAATTCTGTTGTCTAGAAAATCATAGATTTCCTTAACAGTGGCCCATTTCCTTATATTAAGAAATATTATTTTAACATGAGTTGGCATTATCTCAATAATCTTCCCACTTCCTCCATCCATTCTTTGATAGTCACTATAAAAACAGTTAGATTTCTGCCCATGACAAGTGTTTACAAGCAATGGCAAAATTTTGGATACATGCCAGCAAGGGACTAGAGCTTTCAACCTCTAAGCGAGATTTGATAGATTCATCGACACAAGATCAATCCTTATGACCCTCTCATATGATTTTCTCAAGGCACAGAATGTAACAGTGTCACCAACAGCATAATACCCTAAAACGTAGGGCAAATCTCCATAAGTCCATAAGAGCTTTTCCACAATCTTGACTGTAGGATCATCACCCTCCCTCACTACATTAGTCTCTTCACCTCTCCATAAACACAAGTTCTTCATGAATCCACATAAGTTTGGCCATTGTTCTTGAGATCCCAAGTCTTGGTACCCTGATTTTAGAATTAGCTCAATCACCACTGCACAAAACTTATTAATGATACTATTAATGCAATCATCCCACAACCCAATAAAAGATTCTCTGCCATATATTCTACTATAAGGCCTGAGGAGGGGTCCTACCACCTCATACATAAATTCCCTGCAATATGTATCGGAGGACGAATAGAAAAAAATCTCCTTGCCTATTGGGAGATCCTCGTATACATTGTGCCTAACAGGAAAACACATGTCCTTAGAAGGGGGCTCCTGCAAATGTCAGGAGAGCTCGAATATACTTGGAAGAGTGAACGCAGGAGCCCTTAGACATCCGACAAAATAATCTGTCTGATTTGTAGAATATGAAATTACTTATTTCCAGCCAAATGATAAGCCAACAATACTATGAAGAAAAATACATATAAAAAAAAATAAAACAAATAAAACATAGTTATTGTGTGAGCTAAAAACTGCTACAAATCTCATATATTGAACCATTAACTACATTCTTATATAGTAAAATTATTACTAAAATGTTTATCAATCAACTCTGAAATAAATCTACTGGCATTACAACTAATTTCTAGCACTACTATAGCTAATTCCAGCACTGACCACCCAAACAATTTGATGCCTTAATTTTGCAGAGAACACAAAATCTGCTAACTAATTTGTCAGTAATTTACATAACTAATTAAGAATTATTCCCAACACTCCCCCTTCATGATTAATGAGGATTTGTTATCTTATCTCGTAGTGCCAAAAACTGATCTTTTGCAACTGCTTTGGTGAAGATATCTTCTAGTTGATGCCGAGTATTTATATGCTTCAATTCAATATCCTTCTTCTGCACCAAATCTCTAATGAAGTGATATTTTAGGTCAAAATGTTTTGTCCTACTGTGATGAACTGGATTCTTTGCTAACTTGATGGCACTTACATTATCACAACAAATCACTGTAGGCTGAATTTGTTTTTCTCCAATTTCTTCCAAAAAAATTCTGAGCCAAAGAGCTTGTGTACCTGCTGAGGTAACTGCAACATACTCTGCTTCTGTGGATGAGAGGGCAACAATGCTTTGCTTTTTGGAGCTCCAACTAGAACCAAAAGAGAAACAATTTCCAGATGTGGACTTACGGTCATCAAGACTACCTCCCCAATCTGAATCACTAAATCCAACAAGATGAACTTTTCAGAAGAGTAGTAATGAATACGAAAATTTAGAGTGCCTTTCACATACCTTAAAATCCTATTGGCTGCCTTCATATGTGTTTCATATGGATTTTTCATATACCTTGAAACAAGTGAAATTGAATATGTAATATTAGGCCTTATGTGGGTTAGAAATATCGAGCTCCCCACAATACTTCTGTAAGTTTTCTCATCAACTAAATCAGCACCATCATCTCTACATAACACCTCTCCATGAGCACTTGGAGTAGGGGATGGATTACAGTCAAGCATATCAAATTTATTTAGCATGTCATGTGCATACTTCGTCTAACAAATGAAAATTTCATCCTTACTTTGATAAACCTCCATTCCTAGAAAATATTTCATGATGCCTAGATCTTTCATCTCAAATTCATTCATCACGGCAACTTTGAATTTATCATTCATCTTAGAACTACTACCCATATACAATAGATCATCAACATACAAACTTATGATTAGAATATCAATACCTTCTTGTTTGTAGTAAAGTGTAGGATCACTCTTACTTCTCTTGAAGCCATTTCCTGAAAGTATCCATCAATCCTTGCATACCATGCTCTTGGTGGTTGCTTGAGACCATACAAAGCCTTCTTCAACTTGTAGACATTATTCTCCTTTCCTTCCACTTCAAAGCCTTGTTGCTACTCCACATATACTTCCTCTTCTAAGTACCCATTCAAGAAGGAAGTTTTCACACCCATATGAAATATGCTCCACTTTTTCTGAGCTGCTAATGAAATCAACATTCTAATGGTATCCTGTCTTGCTACTGGTGCAACTGTCTCTTCATAATCAATTCCATACTTTTGTGTGAATCCTTTAGCAACTAATTTTGCTTTGTGTCTTTCAACACTCCCATCACTTTATATTTAGTCTTATAGACCGATCTGGTGCCAATCTTTTTCTTGTTATGTGGAAGCTCTGTCAACTTCCAAGTGTCATTCCTTTGTATGGAATCCATCTCTTCTTGCATGGCTTGCATCCAAATCTCATTAGTACATGCATCTTCAAAACATGATGGTTCAAATTCATCCTTGGGTAATAAAGAAAAATTGACTATCTCACCTTTTAGGCTTTCTTCATGTGCTTGATTTTCACTCCTCTAGTAAATATCACTCAATGTTCTTACCTTCCTTGTATAACTTGGAGAAGAAGTTGGACTTGAAATTGATGTTGAAGAAATTGATGAAGGGCTACTTAGTGGAGTTAAGCCACTAGTTACAGAAACATTAGTTGGATACTCATGATCATTATCAACAATTACATCATCATTCAAAACAAATTTTGTCTTCTCAACATGGCCTTTTTTATTACCATAAACTCCCCCTTCATCAAAAATTACATCTCTTGAGACAATAAGCTTGTTATTTAGAGGATTATACAATTTATAAGCCTTACTTGTCTCACTATACCCAATAAAAATACATAATAAAAATACATAACTAACTCTTTGCATCTAACTTTTTTCTATTTTGATTAGGAACATGCACATAAGCCAAACAACCAAAAACTTTGAAATGATTAACATTAAGCCTTTTTCCATACCAAGCTTCATAAGGAGTCATCTTTTCCAGCGCACTTATGGGTCTACAATTGAGGATGTACACTGTTGTAGTAATTGCATCTCCCCAATAAGAGTTGCTCAATCCCTTAGTTTGTAACATGCATCTTGCCATTTCAACCACAGTACTATTTTTTTCTTTCAGTTATGCCATTCTGTTGGGGTGTGTATGTTGTAGTATGCTGCCTCCTGATGCCATTCATATCATAATAAAATCTAGAAAGCTTTTGAGCAAAATTCTCCTCCACGGTCAACCTGCAAACATTTGATCTTTCACCCTCTCTCATTTTCTACAAGGGCTTTGAACTTCTTGAATGTATCTAGGGCTTCACTTTTGGCCTTCAAAAAATATACCCAACAATTTTGTGAGTAATCATCAATAAAAGTGATGAAATATGATGACTTACCCAAACTCTTAGTCTGCATAGGACCACATATGTCTGAATGAACAAGTTGAAGTGGGTGATGAGCCCTCCATGCATTGCCCTTTGGAAACCTTTCCCTTGCATGATTTCCTTTAGCACATCCTTCACAAACCTCCTTATGTTCTTCTACCTTGGGCAAACCAGAAGCTAATGCATGTGAGGTTAGAAACTTCAAACTCTGAAAATTTAAATGCCCATACCTAAGATGCCATAACCAACTCGAATCCTCATAAGCCATATTTGCAATATTGTTGTTATGTTCATCAATCCTCATTGGAAACATCCTATTTCTTGTCATAGGCACAATAGTGATCACCCTATTTCCCTTATTCTTATCATAGATAGTACATGTCTTATTTTCAAAGACTACTTAATAATTTTTCTCACATAGCTGCCCAACACTCAACAAATTATGCTTCAATTGTGGAGTATAATAAATGTCATGAATACTCTTTATACCTTCTTTTGTTTGGACCTCCATAGCTCCTTTGGCAGCAACCTCCAATGATTTATCATCACCAAGCTGGATTTTCGATTTGAAATCTCCATCCTTTGCTGAAAACAACTTCTCATTCTCTGTCATATGGTTAGAGCATCCAGAATCTAGGTACCAAATATTTTTACTAGTATTTTCACCTTTGGCGTAAGATAAGAATAAGTGATCTCGAGGATACTCACCACTTTCTTAAGCATAATTAGCATTTTTACCTTCTTTCAATCTGCATTCTTTTTCAAAGTGGCCATACCTGTTACAATAGTAACATTGAACATTTCTCTTATCAAATCTACTTCTACCTCTTCCTCTGAAACTACCTCTTTCACTTGAGCCACCTCTCCCTCTACCTCTTGAACAATTTAGGCTTTTCCATTTACCTTGACCTTGATTTCTTTTGGCACTGTTGCTACTTGCATATTCATTCTTTGTAATTTGTAATTTAGAGGAAAAAGCTTTCTCTACACCTTCAAAAGTGTCCTTCAATCTTTCTTCATGAGACATCAAAGATCCAACCAATTGATCAAACTGTAGTTTTTTCAAATCCTTACATTCTTCCATGATTATTGCAACATGATTCCATCTATGTGTTAAAGATCTCAATACTTTTTTAATTAAAACTCCATTACTTATAGTTTCTCCAATTGTAGCCATTTTATTGACCACATCTTTGACTCTCACACAATAGTCACTCACACTTTTAGCTTCTTGCATCTTCAAATTCTCGAACTCTCACTTCAATGTCTAAAGCTTGACCACCTTAACTTGATCACTACCTTGGTAAGCTTCTTGTAGAGTCTCCCAAGCAGCTTTGGCAGTTTTTGCTCTTGATATTCTTGGAAATAAGCTCTTATCAAGAGCTATCTGAATGTGAAACAAAGCTTGAGCATTTTTCTTCCTTGCTTCCTTTCTTGTTGTTCTTTCATTGGTTGTAAGGGCATTCCAATCAGCTCGCTCCTCATATCCTGATTCAACAATCTCCCCCAAATATTTTCTAATCAAAAAGGTTAGCATATTAATGCACCAATAATCATAATCATTTCCATCAAATTCTGGAACTAGATCTGGTTAATATTCGACATAATTAACTTTGGCGAAATTCCAACAATACAACTTTAACCCAAAACAATTTCACCTGCTCTGATACCACTTGCAGAATACGAAATGACTTATTTCCATCCAACTGATAAGCCAACAATACTATTAAGAACAATACATATAAAAGAAATAAAACAAATAAAACACAATTAATGTGTGAGCTAAAAACTGCTTCAAATATCATATATTAATTGAACCAGTAACTACATTCTTATATAGTAAAATTATTACTAAAATGTTTATCAATCAACTTTGAAATAAATCTACTAGCATTACAGCTGATTTCCACCACTAAACACCCTAGAAATTTGTTGCCTTAATTTTGCAGAGAAGACAAAATCTGATGACTAATTTGTGAGCAATTTACATAACTAATTAAGCATGTCCTTAGAAGGGGGCTCCTGTAGATGTGAGGAGAGCTCAAATATACTCGGCAGAGTGAACGCAGGAACCCTTAGACATCTGACAAAATAATCTGTCCGATCTCGAAGCCCAAGAGGAGGAAAAGATACATAATATATACATAACAGCACATAAGACTTTTTTATTTAAAGTTGAAATGTTCAAAATTCAAAGCTCTAACAGCAAATATTTCCAATGTTCTCCACTCTAGGAACTCTGGTATTAAGTCCTTGAGATTTTTTATTTCAAAGTGGATATTGAAACTACTATTTAGCGTCCCTATATCATTGAGTTTTTCTGTTGATATAGAAAGATGAACTTAACGTCCCTATGTCATTGAAATTTTCTATTTATAGCAGTAGATATGGAAGAGAGAAAGTTTTAGTTCTTTTTCTATATAAAAAGCAATAGCATGTAAATCAGTCTACTATTCCTCCTTACAAGAAATATCAAGTAATTTAGACTTTTAATTGATTATTTCAATAGCAATTTTTAGTTCTTTTTTTATATAAAAAACAATAGCATGTAAATCATTCTACTATTCCTCCTTACAAGAAATATCAAGTAATTTAGTTCTTTTTTTATATAAAAAACAATAGCATGTAAACGAGTCTACTATTCCTCCTTACAAGAAATATCAAGTAATTTAAACTTTTAATTGATTATGTCAGTAAAAGAGGTTATGTTTGTCCATGATTTTCTTTAGAAACAAGGTGCTCTATGGTCTTGGGTGGGTAGATATGAGTGTAAGATGTGGAAATGTATGTTCATTTCTATTATTATAAATTTAAAATTTTCATAATGTTAATTTCCTTAAAAATTTTAAGCCAAAATATTGAATTTAAGTTTCTATAATAATTGATGGTGTTTGTGATGAGAGTAAAGTGCACCATAGTATAAAATAATAAAAGTCTTGAACTCTATTTAGCAAACAAAATGCATCTTTTAAGATGGCCTTCCTTAAGAATTTTGCAAAACAAAACCTTATCAGTCTTTATCTGTTGAGTGGGAAACCCAACGAAATCCTTGGGCATGATAAAACAACTAGTGAAACAATCATGTAGGGTAGCCAAAATCCTTAACCAATTATGATTTGCACTGGAATCATAGTTTTACTATTGTTTGCAATTTATAACATACACCAATAGATTTATTTTCAATCCATAATTTTATTACATAAAATAGTTTTCAAATTGAAAAACAATGAAGTTGAGATGAATCATACAACACTTTAATTTTATTATTAGGTTGGAAAGATAATAACAGAAATTTAAAGCTTTTTTCTGATTCTTCTGAACTTACACGTGGAGGAGAGTTCTAACTACTGAAGTTGAGCAAAAGATCCTACACAACCAAACTAACAAATTTAATTTCTAACATCACTTCACAAGATTAGCATGGAAGATCATACTACTCAGCCTTCCATAAATTCTAAGTTAAAGTGAATGCATGTTAGCTGAGATGTTGGTTCATTCTATTATCCAACTAAATTTATTTAAAATCCACTCAATTATCCAGCAAAATGCATTTCAAAAGATAAAAAGTAATTTGTCCTCAAAAGGAGATCTACCTTGTCCCCAAAAAAACAAAAACTGTATCCAATGTCTTACCAGCCTTACCTCTAACAAACACCTGCTGACTACACATGACTCTATCAGTTGAGAATCTTTTAAGGCACCTCCTTCAAAGGTTTCAATGGTACTTGCAGTTCATGTCTCTTCACATAATTTTAAGGATTTCCATAACTCTTCACATAATTTTTTAAAGTGTGCTAGCTCAATGGAAGAGCTTTGAAAAATAGGAGGTTGGTGGTTGATTCCTCTGTGGGCTAACATGAATTAATCAATGATTTTGTAGTTCATTTTTAATTAAATGTTTTTTATATTGATATATTTCAATGGTGAGATATTTCTGGATTCATTGTTTTATAATAAAGAGACAAAAGTGATTTGTAATTAAAATTTTATCATCTCTAGAGAGACAATAGCTAGTATTAAAGACATATTGTCTCTAATCGGAGTGTTGTCTTTAAAGAGACAAAAATGAAATTGTCTCCAGTGAGACAAAAATGAAATTGTCTCCTAAGAGACAATAATGGTTGTGTTATATATTGTCTTTATAAAGACAATATTTTTTAAGACAATAATCTTTAAAACAATAATCTTTAAGACAATATTTTTTAAGACGACAATATTTAATAAAATACACAATTTTTTATCTTAAATTAAGACAATTTACCCAAAAATTATCTCAAATATTGTCTTAAAACCCTGTTTTATATAATAGTGACTACACTGAATTGACAAACCATAATTTATTTGAAAATTGTCTAGTTTCCAGACAAATTCCAATTTCATTTATCAATGACAATCTACTGTGGATAACACTGATTCAACAAGCCTTAATTTATTAGAAAATTGTCCAGTTGCCTTAAAAATTCACAATTCCAATTTCATTTATCGATGACAATCTACTGTGGATAACATTGATTCAACAAGCCTTAATTTATTTGAAAATTGTCCAGTTGCCGTAAAAATTCACATTGATCGGCACATTTTGTTAAACGTTATTATGATTTATGTTTTTAATTGATCACTATTTTATAATATAATTAGGAATTCATATGTGTTTATAATTGTGTTGAGAGGTATTTTATGACTAAGTATAAGGGAGGTATAATTTCTTTAGTGCTCAAACATTTCAAGTTTACAGATATGATATATCCATTTTAAAATAAAAATGAAATTATCAGTAAATAAAATAACTATTTATAAATATACATGTTCAAAAATCTTACTAATTATATTTGTTTTCATATGAAAAAGTAGTAAAAATATTTCTCTCAATTTTAACTATAAATAATTTCTACATATATAATTCTTATATTTTTAAAAAAAAATTATTTTTTTAAATAACATAAATATATAATTTATGTAGGTTTTAAACAGTTTATTGTAATTATTTTCATTTAAAATATTAAAAAAATGCAAATTATAACTATAAATTTTTAATCAATATAATATATCAAATAATTTTCTATAAATTAAATAATCAAACTATTTATAACTGAAAAAAAACCTGATTTATAACTGAAAAAAACCTAATTTATAAATTCACAATATCATTATCACCAATAATATAATAGCATCATTTCATTTAACAACATAAACAAAGCTATTACCAAAACAAACCATGGAAGACACCAACAATGACAACATTCCATAGAACAACCAGCTAGCAGAGCTTGCAGATCACGCAATTTCCAAGTAATGGACATACACCGAACTTTCACATAATAAAATAATGAGTCAAATTGCACAAAATACTACTTTTATTGTGACATCTAAACTAGTTTCGACTTAAAAAGTGCATACAACAGCGAGATTATTATGCATCCACAACAACTAGATCTAACCATCTCCCTGGCCAGTGAGAGAAAGTGCCGTGCCTCAACATTTTGAGCGTCGTTCACCTTTGACTCATCATGATCTCCAGAGTCGGGGATTGGTTCAGCGTCCTTCACCTTTGACTCATGATGATCTCCAGAGTCGGGGATTGGTTCTTCATCGTTTAACACAGTGCCAGAGGATCCGGGAATGGGCTGCAGTGGAGAAAAGAGAGGTTCATTAATATCTATGTAAGGTAGTGGTTCGGGTATGTATGGTTCCTGTTCAATGGGATTTCGTATTTCTTGCTGAGAGAAAGCATGGTCTTCATTAATCTGCCCAAGATGGCAACGTGTTTCAGAGTTTATCGATCTCCTATCTGGTGGATCTGAGCCAGTCTCAGCTCCTCGATGCTCAATGTTCAGCTCTGACTCATGATGATCTCCAGGGTCGGGGAATGGCTCTTCATGGTTTAGCACAGTGCCAAAGGGTTCGGAAATTGACTGCAGCAGAGAAAAGGGAGGTTCATTAATATCTATGTAAGGTAGTGGTTCGGATACGTATGGTTCGGGTATGTATGGTTCCTGTTCAACGGGATTTGGTATTTGTTGCTGAGAGAAAGCATGGTCTTCATTATTCTGGCCAAGACTGCGTGGTGTTTCAGAGTTTATCGATCTTCTGTCTGGTGGATCTGAGCCAGTCCCAGCTCCTCGACGTGCAATGTTCGAAAACGGCACTGGCGTTCCTGGCTTAAAAATAAAACCACGCAAGACTCTACCAGTGTCTTGCACTTTCAATGTCACGAAGTACCCATTACCAAATGAGCCTTCCACAACACCATCAACTGTTTGGCCAATAAGAGAGTTGTCAGGAAACGACGAGCTTGAAGGAATTTCCCCGCGTCCCTCCATTCTTTGCAGATCAAAAGACTTCCCGCCCAGATCTAAAAGACGGGAGTGATTTACGAAGCCTAGTTCCCCTCTTTTGTTTCAAATACCTGCACTGAAAACACATATGAGCAAGTTTCTCTATATGTGAAGTGGATCGAGAACCTGGTAAGTACAGAATCAGTCGTTGCAAAACTTTCTCACTTTAATGAATGAAAGTTCCGTCTTTTCTTCCGGAAAAAAATACAAAATCAGTGATGAAATATTAGGGTACAAGTCTTTCCCACTACCAGAGCATTTAAACATGCTACTTCATAATTTATTCGTCACAATGAAAAGAATGTTAAACTAATTAAGAAGATTTTTCACTTGGAAAACACCATTGCATTAAAACAAAAAATGATGGAGGGAATGGTCACATGCCTGCGTAAACCTCTAAACAACCTCAACCATGTGAGGGAATGATCACATGCCTGCATGAGCATCCAAACAACCTGCCTGAACCTCCAAACAACCAGGTAAGTTAAGATGATAAGAACTAAATAGAGGAAGCTAAACTAATTACATTGATATCAAGAAAGAAGATTTTTGGCCTAAACCTCCAAACAACCAGTTAAGTTAAGATGATAAGAACTAAACAGAGGAAGCTAAACTAATTACATTGATAGGAAGAAAGAAGATTTTTCATTTGGAAAACACCATTGCATTAAAGCTAAAAATGGAGGGAATCATGACATTGTTAGACCAGAGTATACATAACACACAACGGATTCATCCTCATAGACAAACAAATGGAGAAACAACAAGATTAATCAATGAGAAACAGCGGAATAGATAAAACAATCACTGGAGAACAGAAATCACTTTGTATTAGGTAACAGGACCTTGGCTTGCAATACCTGGCCACTTTGCATTACGTAACAGGACCTTGGCTTGCAATACCTGGCCAGAGAAATTACAAATTTATAGAGGCAGAAGAAGGATCTAGAATCTTGTATGTGATTCAGATGGAGATCTGGAATGATCTAGAAACTAATGGCGGTGTTAAAAGATCTAGAATTCTAGAGATCTAGAAACTAATGGCCGTGTTGAAGAATCTAGCGATGTGTCTCTTTACTAACACCTGGGGGTTTTGGTGTAACGACATCATTGGTGTAACGACATCTGGAATGATCTAGAAACTAATGGCACTGTAAAAAGATCTAGAATTCTAGAGATCTAGAAACTAATGGCGGTGTTGAAGAATCTAGCGATGTGTCTGTTTACTAACACCTGGGGGTTTTGGTGTAACGACAATCGTGACTCTAAGACACACACCTGCCTGAGCATCCAAAGAACCTGACTAAACCTCCGAACAACCTGTTAAGTTAAGATGATAATAACTAAACACAAGTAGGACGGGTGAAGTTATATAGATGTAATTGTTAGTAAATGTGAACAAGCATTATTTAAAGATAAGCATTAAAATATTGACGTATTCATACATGTCCCACGTTGCTAGAGTTAAAAAATAATAAAAATTAACTAAAAACAATTCTTTACAATACCATGGGTCAATAACATGATTTATCAATACAATATGCTAAAAAAAGCATAACTCATTTCATATAATTTTTTGAATAGTCAATTTCAATTAAAACTACGAAAATATAATAATTATTTTTTCAATAATATATTATAAAAATTAAATAAAAAAATTCATACTATATATTTTCTATATAATTCATGATTTTTGAGATACCAATCAAGGGTTGGAATTTCAAAAAGGATACACCCATCAAATTTGACAGTTTCCGATACCAAGCCAGGGTTGGAATTTCAAAACGATACATCTGTCCACACCTCCCCACCAACAAAATGTAATAATTATTTTTTCATAATATATTATAAAAATTAAATAAAAAAATTCATACTATATATTTTCTATATAATTCATGACTTTTTAGATACCAAGCTACGGTTGGAATTTCAAAACCGATACACCGGTCAAATTTGACAGTTTGAGATACCAAACAAGGGTTGGAATTTCAAAACAGATACACCCGTCAAATTTGACATTTTCCACACCTCCCCACCAATATTCACACTTTCAACAAAGAAACGTGAAAGTTTTGCAAATTTTCCACACCTCCCCACCAATATTCACACTTTCAACAAATAAACTTCACGCTTTTGCAAATTTTCCACACCTCGAGCAATATTCACAGTTTCAATGAAGAAACTTGACTGTTTTGCAAATTTCTTACCTGTATTTGATGGGCAAATCACCCCATGATATCCAATTTGCCCATCAAATTCCATCCTTGTACTAGGCATATGTATTCATCCAATTATATAAATGAATAATAAATATATTTTATATGAAAATGACTATCACATAAAGATGAGTATAAAAATACACATAATCTAAAAGGTTTGTACTAAAATTGATATTTATAAGAGAAAAAAATGAATATATATAAAATGAATAAAATTATACATACTAAATTAAATTAAATAGTACATTTTTGAGAATGTAAACTTCTCTGATGCACAATTAAGAGCTAAATCTTCAAATCACATTTCAATTTCATGAGTCAACCCCTTTCAAACTATTAAGTGTGGTTCATCAATAGGACTCTATGTTGATAAACAACAAAACACTTATCTTACATGATTGAGATTTAAAAAAAAACATATAGGTTAACTAAACTGTGATTTTATTTTAAATTATTATTAATTATAAAAAAATTAATACATCAGTTAGATATATATAAATTTAAGAAAAATTTAACAATATTTTTTTATGATGGAGATTAAACCTTACTTTTTATCACATAGATTCTTTAAACAAACTTTGTTACAATACAATGAACCAATATCATGGGTTACTAACACCAAGTGCAGAAAATATAAGTTGTCATATTCATATATTTTTTATAGCTTTTTTTAAATTAATCAATTTATTTAAAAGGTTCGAAAGAGCATAACTGCCTTTGAGATAAGTCTCAACCTTTGATTTGTTACAACAACTAAGAATAAAATATTATGTGAAAGTTAAATATGTGTCATCTACCTAATAATTGTTGATGATGAAACTAGAATAGTTAAACCTCTATTCCAAAATAGACACATGTATCTACATAATTATTAAATAACCTAGCATGGTCATATAAATTAAATGGCTAGTAAGTTTTGGTTAGCATCAATCCATAATAAACATGAAAACACTTACTTCATGATACATCTCACATTACTAAAATTTAAAAAATCATAAAAATAAATTAAATTATAACTTTTTTTAAAATTATTATTACTATTATTAAATGTATACACCTATATGATTATTATATTCAATTAATATATTTCAAATGACATAACTCACTTACTCTTGGTATAACAGTGATTGATTCAAAATTTGTTGGATAAAAAATTCACCGATGTTAAAGACTAGTGTAGCCAAATTGGGTATGATCTTCTCATAATTTTAACAACCTCTACAAACCATACATTAACCATGTGAGTTATCTCAAAACATCCATGAATTAAAAAAACTAAAATTAACACAATTCTAAATATAAATAATAAAAATCTAATTAATATAACTATTTTTATAACACAATATTATTACTCTTTTATTAATGTAACAATATTTATAAACATACTATAAAAGTTATCAATGTAACATTATATTATAAACATAAGATAAGAGTTATATGATTAATAAATTTAATATATGTATTATTAATGTAACAATATTTATAAACATACTATAAAAGTTATCAATGTAACATTATATTATAAACATAAGATAAGAGTTATATGATTAATAAATTTAATATATGTATTGAGTATTATAGTAATAAATTATAAATATTGTGATTAATTAATAACTTATAATAATATTTACATTTTACACTATCATAAAGGAAACTGGGATAAGAAAAGCATGTATCTTAGTAGGCATTACAAAATTTAGATGGGAAAAACATGTATCTTAGTAAACAAAGACAACTTAGTATTAAATAAGAAAGAATTATAATATTAGATATAAAAAATATGGACATTCACTAACAAACATCTCACATCATATCTATAATAATGAAGTGTTTAGTAGTTTCTAAGTGTGGTTTTTTTATTAATTTTTTATAGATATTTTTTGAAAAAAATTGCGGTTAAGTTTTGATTTTTATTGTTTAAATTGGTTTTTTTTATTATATACATGAATTAATATTTTAAAAAATTAGAGGCACTCCAATTGGGAAGAGTTTACTAGTTAAACTTGTAATTACTTAATTCTAAACAAATTAGATAATAATGTAAACTTTCCAAAAATTACTATTTAAAAACTACTCAAAATGTATATATGAATTATATAACAAACAAACTCACTGAATAAATGAAAAATGTGGAAAAACAAAATTGAAAATTATTAATTAGTATAAATAATAAATAATGTTCAATAATGTGTCATAAAATTTAGATATATGGAAAATAAATACCATGGAACAATGAAAAACCCAATACTAAATAGGTAATAATAATATTGCAACTACTAACAAATTTTGTTAGGGTGATCCTACACATTGAAGTCCTATTGGATAAACGAATAAACTAGTGAAAAACACGAAGTAGTTTTGATGGAGAAAAAATGGATAAACGAAAAATAGAAGTATGATTACAATCTAGATAAGTATTATTATGGAAGAAATTGATTCACGAGACAAACCATAAGGATATGATAAAGATAGCATTCTATGAAGTGTATAATGCTCCATCTGTTCAGAACCTATTAAAGTAGGTAGAAAGTCAAAACTAGATACTTCAAGATGCTTATAATGCTAATAAATGGAGGCGAATAATATACATTGAATCCCTTGAGTGTATCATGTTTAAATTGCAAACAAATTTCCTTTTAATTTAATTATGCATTATTAAGTACATCCAAGGATAATAGATAGCTCAATATTGTTGGTATTTGAGCATTCAATAAAAATAAATTGTTTCATCTTAGTTGAAACTACTCATTTTGTTTATGTTATTGCTTCAATTTCATTATTGCTTCAATTTCATTGAATAGGTTGTATTGCATGTGGTATATTAAAGAAACTTATGATAACCATGATCTGAAGTTACTTTTGAAGTTTAGTTGAATAGATAGGGTAATAAAAGTGTAAAAGAGTAGGAGTAGTAAGTCCTTTAAATTTCACTAATAAAAATTATTCTCAAAATAAAGTTGTAATGACAAAATAATGATATTTCATTCATGTTTATCACTTATTTAAAAATGTGTAACATAATTCTCATTGGATGTGGTTTTTTAGCAATTTTATTTATTTATGTGAGTAGCTAAAAAAATTTAGTTTATAATAAAACTAAGTGTAAGAACATATTTATTAAACGAACTTACTTTTTATAGTATTTACTTATTTTTCAAGAAGTTAGTTGAACAATTTTTATAGTATTTATAAGTTACTCGGTTGCATATTAGTGTCAATAAAATCAATCATGGATAATTATATTCAACCATAGTTTACCTCATTTAACTATATTTATCCATAATAGTTATGGATTTAATTGGCTAGTGATAATGACACATTAGTTGGTTGGTTTATCAATGATCCAGAGGATTCTGAACTAGTGGATTAACATGTGGAGGTTGTGTTGGTTAGTGGGTCAATGTGAGCCTGTAAGTAAATTAGTGATTGGGATTATTTTAGATTATTGATTTAAGGGGTAATGAGATAGGTATTAAGGGGTTTATAGTGCCGGTGTTAACGGGTAGTCTAAAGGTGGTGTAAATTTTCCCAAAAAGCAATGGAAATTCCCATCACCAAAAGAAAGATTCAAATACTCCTACCATCAGATCTTTTAGGAAAAAATGATAGCATTCCTACACGTTTTTATAGTGTTCAATCCATTTCCATCATTAAAAGAAAGATTCAAATACTCTTACCATCAGACCTTTTAGGAAGAAATGGCAGGATTGCAACACGTTTTGGCTTTCCGAATTTTCGGGAAAATTTACTCCCTAGGTAGACAACTTCTAGATGTTAATGAGTTAGTGATTCATGCTTAATTTGGATTTATGGAGTTAGTAAAATAGAAAACTACGTTAAGATTACCAAGTTATTAACTAAACTAATATAAAATAAACATAGAAGAGAATGTAAATTAATTATAGTTACTATTGTAGATGGTAAAATCTTATTAGTCAAATCTTTCCAATCTATCTTTTACATTCCGTGACTTTTTCGTTGTGTAGAGCCCAATATGGTGGAGATGTTGTAAAATTATATAAAATTAAAGCTAAAATTAAAATAAATAATTATAATTATCAATAAAACATTTTGACTTTTTCAAATTATATGAAAATAAAAATAAAATAAAATAATATTATATTTATAATTAACATTTTAATTAATAATTAAACCATTATAAATTTATCTTAATTATAAATCTATTAAACATCCAAAAGTATCAAATTTCTTCAAATACAAATTCCTTTTAAAATGAAAAGATATTTAATCTCTCTAAACTAATTATATAAATAATAAATTATTAAAAAAATAATCTTTATTAAATTATTCTACTATAACCAATAGTGAAACTAGTATTTAACTTATTTTATATCTGAGAAAAAAAAATTGAATCATAAACAATTTAATTTTCTCCGGCAATTAGTATGGTTAATGTTTAGGTTTTAGTGTTTAGGTATAGACATGCAATTATAAAAAATAAAAAAATTGCAATTTGAGCAAAAAGTTATGTATGGTTAATGTTTAGGTTTTAGTGTTTAGGTATAGACATGCAATTATAAAAAGTTATGTCGGCGTAATTTCAACTCATGAGATATTAGGTTTCTGTCCAATACCCTATTTTATTACAGAAATTTGTTTATATATTGACCATATTTTTTCAACCTGGAGTTAAGGTTTCTTTCAAATTATTTAACTTTTTTTTTTTTTTTAAATTTAAACTCAGTTATCACTATGCTTTTACAGCATGGTCCGTTTGCTTTGTAGCGAAAGGGTTTCTCTCAACTTCCTTAGAGTTTGCTCCCATACCTTTTGGATCACCGTCTTTGTAAAAAGCATCCTATTTATTAAATTTATTTTTAAAATATAAGATTAACGAGCATTTTATATTTAATCAAAATAATAGGTATTTAATTTAATTCTATTATATTTAAATAAATTTTAAATTAATATTTTATCATATTTAAATAAATTTTAAATTGAACGAGGTTAGTTTTATACCCAACTATCATGGATTAATTTGGAAACTAAGCTTGGGATCTTGTACTTTACATAATATTCCTATTCCATATCGCCAATTGAACTCCCATAAAATTGTATTTAAAGAAATTATTTTTAATATTATTTTATTACTTCGTTTTATTAAAAAATAAAATTTTCTCACATTTAGAATTTTTTAAATCAATATTTTTAATAAGTTATCTAATAAGAGTTTTAAGTTCAAACATATATTCGTTTCATTTATGTATAATTAATTATATAAAACTACACAATTTTTAGTCTTAAAGGTTAGCTTAATTGTTTAAGATTCCGTTGCTAAAACACTTTGTCATTGGGAGGTCACGTTAAAACACCTTGTCATTGAGAGGTCACAGGTTCAATTTTCCTCAATGCCCTTGGGGTTAGGCTTGGATTAGTTTGGCCGGGTTGTCTGGACATACCCTAATTTTCAGCTAAAAGAAATTAAAAAAATACACATCTTTCTAACGTTGATAATAACAAAGATCTATTTAAATCATGGAAAAGATCAAGAGTTGAGAGGAATCAAGTGTCTTGAGGTGCAAATGTCTTTTAGATTTCAAAACTTGGAAAGGAAATTGCACACCAACTTAAAAAAATATTTTCACATCAAGCTAGTTGATCCCTCAATCATTAATAAATCCATGGTTAAGATGGTTATGTGTGTGTTTGTGCTCATGCAAGTACAATTTTTCATTGTTTAAATTGCATTTTTGAATCCATAAATAGATTGAATGTCTTGAAAATCCCTTTGGGTATTGAGATTGTGTAAACTAAAGAAATATTTGTTGGATTTCAAACAAATAGTGCCAAAACTTAAACCTAATTTATTTTTTTCAATGATTTTATGTAATATAGTAATATTTTTATAACCATATATATATATATATATATATATATATATATATAAACTAACATGGACCTTGAAATATTTTATTTATAATCCACATTGAATTTTTAATTATTATTAAGAAATTTTAATTATTGTTAAAAAAAATTAAATGACACTGTGATACCCCTCAGTGAAAAATAAATATTTAGTTACTTTACTACAGTAACATGGTAAACCATGAACTATGTGGAAAGCTTAGTGGGAAATTTCAATGTTAAAGTATTTTAATTTTATTGAAAAGTTAGTTGTGGCAAGCCATGGAATTTACAAGGAAAATATCCTAGATGAAATTTTTTATTTACGGGAACTGTTAGATAGGTACTCTCATTACTATAGATAAATCATTTCAGTTGGGAACAAAATCCAGGAGGTAGGAGAGGAAAATATAGAAGAGGAAAATCCAAGAGGTAGGAGAGGAAAATATAGAAGAGGAAAATATCTGAGGCATTGTAGAAGGCAAACTAAAGAGTATTTGATTCCTCGAAGAGGACGTTGTTTGGGAAGGGAAAGACCCTTCCAATTAGGGTATTTTTGAGTTGGTGGGTGGCTAGTGGAATCCCTAACATAGATTTGTGAGTCTACAAGATTCTAGGCCGGATGAAGAGGACGTTGTTGGGGAAGGGAAAGACACTTCCAATTAGGGTATTTTTGAGTTGGTGGGTGGCTAGTGGAATCCCTAAGATAGATTTGTGATTCTGCAAGATTCTAGGCTCGATTGTAGAGTCTTGATGCGTGAGAAAAGACCCTACTAAGTCATTGTCAACTCTCTTCTAAAAATGAAAAAACTCATAGGGAGAAATGGACATGATTTCCTTTCTTGTTGGTAGAAAGGAGTGATCTTCTCCTTAGTAAATTTCCGTGGCAACCTAAACTAATCAAATAAGTAATCTGTATTGCTAAGTTTTCTTTCTAGAATAGAGAATATTCTTGTAAATGTAAGTAATGTATGGGAACTTTATAAAACCTTTGTGATAAATTACTTGTTCTAAAAGAGTGATGAAACTCGGGAAACCTAGTGGAATATGAGATTGTACGAAGATTTTTGTTGCAATTACAGTAACAATTTATGCTAAAGAGTAGTCAAGTTTTAGGTTAAGAAATTTGTTTATGCTAAAGAGTAGTCAAGTTTTAGGTTAAGAAATTTGCATGGAATCCCTGGAACATGTGAAGGAGAATGTTTTAAGTCTATATACATTTATTACTATACACTACTATGAGGAATTTAGTGAGTTAAGAAATTTGCATGGAATCGTTGGAACATGTGAAGGAGAATGTTTTAAGTCTATATACATTTATTACTATACACTACTATGAGGAATCTAGTGAGTTGATTATTGTTCATTTTCTAAAGAGTCTATGACTGAAAGAAATGAGGAAAAACTAGTAATAATGAAATCCATGTCTAACCCTATGAAAGAGTTGGGTTAGTCCCGGAACCGAATCAATAAAATGGACAGCTCAAAATCACTCCCTAACCTATTAGAACAACATTCAAGAAGGAACACTCACATTCCATAAGAATTTCGCCCAGAGAAGACACATCAATGAATACATTATGTAATTAGAATAGACTTCTAGAAATGATTTGTTAACTTTAGATAAAGTGTACATGAAAAATATGTAATTAAGCTCATCAAAATAAAATTGTCATAATAAAGGAACATACAGTCCCCTTAGCCGGTGTGGAATAATGGTAATTGTATACAATTACATATAAGTTGGAGCTGAGTAACAATATTTTTTTTTTTTTTTGTTCCCATTTCACTAGTTTCAATCCCACTTCTTCACCCCTGTGAGCATCACCCGATGCAATGAGTGCTAAGTGAACTATTCAAAAATCATGAGAAATTAGTCAATTACGACTACCTCTCATGGAAATGGTGATCCGTGAATGACTTACTTAACGCGGTTGAATCCCAAAATGATATCTAATAAAACTTTTATTGAAATTTGTAACAATAGATATAAATGATTACTACACATTCATAACTAGCGTGGAGTACTAAAACTAAACTTCAAAGACCATGTACTTAAGAACAACACACGCTTACTCGGTGTGGAATAATGGTAATTGTATACAATTACATTTAAGTTGGAGCTGAGTAACAATAAAGCTTTTATTGAAAGTTGTAGCACTAGATATAAATGATTACTACACATTCATAAATAAAGCAGAGAACTAAAACTAAACTTCAAAGACTAGGTACCCTCTCATGGAAATGGTCATCCGTGAGTGACTTACTTAACACAGTTGAATCCCAAAATGATATCTAATAAAACTTTTTTTGAAATTTGTAACAATAGATATAAATGATTCCTACACATTCATAACTAGCGTGGAGAACTAAAACTAAACTTCAAAGACCATGTAGTTAAGAACAACACACGCTTACTCGGTGTGGAATAATGGTAATTGTATACAATTACATTTAAGTTGGAGCTGAGTAACAATAAAGCTTTTATTGAAAGTTGTAGCACTAGATATAAATGATTACTACACATTCATAAATAAAGCAGAGAACTAAAACTAAACTTCAAAGACTAGGTACTTAAGAACAACACACGCTCAACGAGTTGTAGTATGCAATGGCTTAATTTTTGTCATAAACAAGAAAGTATTTCTTAATTAAATGCCCCCAAAAACATTAACTTTATTACATATAATTCATTCAATATGGAACCAGAAATGTATAATGAGACTTTCAACTGACAAAGAGTATATGCTTATGTTTGATAGATATATATATATATATATATACTTATATTTATATATATATATATATATATATATATATATATTCAGTTCCATACGAGCATAGTGGCCATAGGCCATGCCATTTAATCAAAGAAGACAATATGTATAAAAATTGTTTAACAGTCAAATGTAAAAACCCAAACCAATTCAATATAAGGACAATAAACCAATCCAATATCAGAACAATACACCACTACTCAGCAATAGAGGAAAAATTTACCCTTAAAAAAAAAAAAACTAATCCAACGAGATTTCGGCACGTGGAAAAAATAAAGGATGAATTTTTAGAAGGAAAAATGATTATAAGCTCTTAATATTGACAAGATTCATACAAGGCTATAGCTTAATTCCTCACCTGCAAGGGAAGAGAAAGCATTAATAGTTAGGATCAAGCTTCTCAATCCAAGTGAAATGTACAAACTAATAATCCAAAGAAATGGGTTACCTATAAGAGTGTCTCCCCCTTTGAATATTTCCAATGACGATGCCAAACGAAGGAAGAAAAGACCTATATTATATTAGAATATACGGTGGCATAGTGAGAAAAACTAAATTGATTTATAGAAGGAAAAGCTAATAGTAAAAATATAACTATCATAGGAAAGACCCTGGACAACTCCTATAATTTTCTATTTTGACAGTTCCATAGCAAATGGTTTGGAAAAGAATTATGAAAGGAATACACATGGGTTTCTAGTAAAATTTGAGGTTTAGCACCAAGGCTACACGGACGTTGTGGAAAAGAAATTTAATTAGTGATCAATAATCGAATTCAACAATGGGTTGGAGAATTTTCAAGAAAAAATCAGTTTGATACCTTTACATGGCTAAGCGAGCATGGAATAGATATCTCCTTGACACCATTGCGTTGTAGCAGCTGCAATACCCTCCAAAATTTTGGCCTACACTCAAATTTTGGAGCTTACTGTGGATCATTTGATCGGTCATTCCTTAGTCACTTATTGGTAAGCTAATGATTTCAATCTCTCTTCTCCAATCTCAAGATTCGCTCACGCTTTTATCTTTATATTGAAAGTCTCATCTTCGTGCATGGGAGTTATCGCTTATCATGCAAAGGGAAGTTTTGGTTTTCTTCAAGGGGAAATATTTCTGGAAATGAGGTGTTCTCATCATATAGACATGTTTCACACTCATTTCCAAAGTTTCATGCATTATTACAGAAGTTTCGTCATTATCCTCACAAAGTCTATCATTGGAGTTCCACGTGTCATAAGTTTTCACAAAGGTTGTTGCATTGAGCAAAGTATGTTTTCATATGTTCTAGATGATCTATGTTGTATAACTAAGTGTCCAAGTGTGTGGTCACAGTCAATTTATATCACTGTTCACATCGGTTCCACTCATCCCACACTTAGCCAAATTCCAAAAGGATTCCTAAAAACCTAGCCTCATCCAGCCTTCCTAAACTGCGCACTTTGCATCTACAACCCTTGAGGTTTTCTTTTCCTCTTGGAACTACGCAATACGCAAAAATCCTAGCATCCTTGGGCATCCAAAACTACGTAGAGGGTACCTCAAGTGACCTTCCCTCAGTCGGAGCTAATTGCCCTCAAGAACTGCGCATATTTGTCCTCGAGGCCTCTCTGATTCCCAAACCCCCTTGCCTATGAAAACTACACAAATGTATCCTCTAGGGCCTCATTCCATAGCAGCTACTGCCTGCGTGAATTGCGTAATTATGTCCCTCAGTTGACACTACACAAATATTTCCCTGATCCGGATTTAAACAGGAACACAACAAATTACATACATAACCATAAATACAGAGATGAGATAACCATAAATACTGAGATGCAGCGGAAATAATACTTCATTTCATTACTGTAAAATACTGAAATATGCTTACAAACTGAAATGGAAAGAAACCAGCTAGGGCGATGGTAGCTTATCTCTGAGAAGAGATGTGGCAGCTACATGCCTCTGAACTGTTCTGAACTGTGTTACAATGAGGCTCGAAGGCCTATTTATTGTTGAGAAACAATGGAAAACCCTTCACATTCCAAAACCTAACCCTAGAAGATGAAACGCCAAATTATGGGCCCCGTTTGGGTAAATTGGTACATCAATTTCCCGGGGTCGTAACTTTGGCATACGATCTCTGTTTGACGCATACGATAGCTCGTTAGAAAGATCTATCCGAGTACTATCACTTTGGGAGGCAACATCAATATATGGACCCATGTTGCCCTAGATTCCCAAAAAAACGTCGTTTAGGGCCTCAAAACGGCTCCGGAAGTTCAGGACCCGAAAAACTGTTAAAAATAGTAAACTGTTCTACAATTTAGGAAACTGAAAAAGCTGAAAGAGACAGTTGTGGGGGTCCAAATGGGATAGGTGGGTGGCCACCAACATCCACCTGGACCATTCCTCCCCCTTAGGAAGCAATGGTCCCCATTGCGTTGAGTTCCTCCATCTGCTGAACTTGTCCTGCAATCTCTGATGTGTCCAGTGATGGTGGGAAGCATGGTCGATGATGGTCCACATTAAACATTTGGTGCAGGTGAAGGAATGGAGGAATGATGTGCTCCAAAGCATTGTTCCCCATAGCCTTGGTACTGTTGTAAGGACCATGTCGGAGTGCTCTGAGCTTCTGATGGGTTCTGGTAAGGCGTTCTTTCTATCGATGCAACCAGACTTTGTTGCCCACTTGAAACTTGGGTGGTACCCATGTGGGTGAGGAGAAGTTGTTCCTGTGTTTTGTCATGATCGTATCCCTTTGCTGCTGCTGCTGCATGGAGGAACCCTTTGCAGGGGTCATGGATGTAGCAACGATCTTCCCCTTATTTTGGGAGTGAACCGGACAGATGAATTTCCTGGTGTGTGATATGAGCTTGTTGCCCTTATTGGTAGTGATCAAAGATGTGGTGGTAGGTGGGGCTACCTCTGGTATCTTGTATAATGAATTATTCAAAGAAATAATGACAGCACGAGGCCTTGACTCATACACAGCATGTCGCCTCCACAAGTATGGTTGGCCTAATAATACATCACAAACATCCAGAGGTGTAACATCCCACAATACCTCGTCTGTGAAGGGCTTGATGTTGTAGGGAAGGCGGCACTGCTGGCGAACTTTGAGATCTCGTCCTTCAACCAGAGGTGTAACATCACACAATACCTCGTCTGTGAAGGGCTTGATGTTGTATGGAAGGCGGCACTGCTGGCAAACTTTGAGATCTTGTCCTTCATGAAGCCACCCCATACTGTACGGCTGTGGATGTGGTGTCGTCGGTAGGCCCAACCGCTTCACGACCTCTGCTGAAACGAGGTTCTTTTGTCTACCACTGTCGACAATGAATTGTAGCGGCGAACCCTTCACCGACATCTGTGAGTGGAAAACACGCTCCCCTTCCTATGGATTTTTGGGCTCATCTTTCTAGATCTTGGCGGTGGCAACAATGGCGCTGGGATCCGCATCAATGATCTGCTTCCCTTTGCCATTCCCCTTGTCGGGTTTTGGCTCAGGATCGGAACATGCATCTGATTCGGAAGCCTTCAACTCAGCCACCAGCGACTGCTTGGTCCGACACTCACTTTTGTTATGAGTGGGACTCTTGTGGAACTCACACCACTTTCCTGTGTCCTTCTTCGGCTTCGTGGTGTTGTTCTTTTCTTGCAGCTTCAACGGGTTGTCTTGGGTCACCCCGCCTTGGCTTTGTCCTTTGGGCTTCGGATTTGCAGATCCAAAGTCTCGCTTCTTCTGTTTGAACTTTTGCTCGATTTTGACAACGTATCGGTATGCTGTGCCGAGTGAGGAGATGTTCAAGAACCCCATCTCTTCCTTGATGTATCTGTGTAGGCAGCCGCGGTATTTGAGTATCAGATGCAGCTCAGAATCTTTGATACCCAACTGTGTGCGAAGGGTATGAAAAATGTTTGTGGACTCCGGCACATCTTGGTCTCGTCCCTGTCGCAGTGTGGTCCATTTGATGTATTTGTCCTCATAGCTTCCGACAGGGTAGTACTTCTCCTTGATGGCATCTCGGAAGTCATTCCAAGTGGGTGTGGCTAAAAATAGTGAGCCTGTACTTTCATCCTTCTGCTTGCAGTAGGTTTCCCACCAGTCCTTGACGTGTGGGGCTGCTTTGAGAAGAGCGAAAACAATCTTTTCCCGATTTAAAAATTCATGATCAGAAAAATACCCATCTAGCAGATTTAACCATTTATCTACGGCATCTACGTCTATTTGACCCTTAAATATGGGGATTTCAAAATTAACTTGTACCTTGAAGGGTGTGGCATTTCCAGAGTCGCTGTTGGAAGCCGATGCGTCGCCTCTGGGTAGCCGCTGAAGAATCTGCGCAAAGCTATCCATCATCGCGTTCCTTTGCTGCTCGAGCGCTTCTTCGAGCAAGATTTTGATAGGATCTCCTGCCCCCTCATCTTTCTTCTCATCCGCCATGGGAGGTCGTCAAGATTTGCGAGGCTGGTCTTGCAAAGGTTCGACCAATTCAAGCCCTAACTCCTTATATCCCGACCTCGTTGGGGACATGCAAAGAAAAGCAGAGAAAAAGCAGACCGCTCTGATACCACTGATCCGGATTTAAACAGGAACGCAAAAAATTATAGAGATAACCATAAATACAGAGATGAGATAACCATAAATACTGAGATGCAGCGGAAATAATACTTCATTTCATTACTGTAAAATACTGAAATATGCTTACAAACAGAAATGGAAAGAAACCAGCTAGGGCGATGGTAGCTTATCTCTGAGAAGAGATGGGGAGGCTACATGCCTCTGAACTGTTATGAACTATGTTACAATGAGGCTCGAAGGCCTATTTATTGTTGAGAAATAATGGAAAACCCTTCACATTCCAAAACCTAACCCTAGAAGATGAAACACCAAATTGTGGGCCCCATTTGGGTAAATTGGTACATCAATTTCCCGGGGTCGTAACTTTGGCATACGATCTTCGTTTGACGTGTATGATAGCTCGTTAGAAAGATCTATTCGAGTACTATCACTTTGGGAGGCAACATCGTTCCATGGACCCATGCTGCCCCAGATTCCCAAAAAAACGTCGTTTAGGGCCTCAAAACGGCTCCGAAAGTTCAGGACCCGAAAAACTGCTAAAAATAGTAAACTGTTGTACAATTTAGGAAACTGAAAAAGCTGAAAGAAACAATTGTGGGGGTCCAAATGGGATAGGTGGGTGGCCACCAACATCCACTTGGATCATTCCCTCAGTAGGCACTATGCAGTCTTATCCCTCATTCCAACCCAGTCATTGAGCCTTCTCCCCCCTGACCTTATACCAGTTCTGGAACAATCAGTGGATTATCTTGCAACATGTTAGACTAAGGGTTTATCAGATTGATGCCATCTTGTCAGGAGTGGATTACACATACATTAATTCTACCAGGTTATGGAAAGATGATTAAGAAGGAGATGAAGAAGGAGGACATGTTAAATGATACTTAAGGAGTTGAGGAGAAAATATAATTATTAGATAAGAAAACCAAGGAACCCAGGGTATGATAGAAGATCAGGACCACATGATGACTTCATCTAATTCACAACCCTTTGGAGGGTAGGTATGAAAAACAAATCACACATTTCATGAATTTGAAATACACCTCTTATTATACAATGAATGACAACTTATCATTGTCATATCATTATGTCTTCAATGACATGCATGGTTGCAAATCTCTAAGTGTTTTGCTCCTTTTCGTTGGTTGGATCAACTGTCGTCTATTGGCATGTTTGACTATTATGGCATGTTTGTGAGCCTTCTCTGATGGTTTCGAAGGTCGACCCCTATGTATATGAGTTTTCGTAACCATGTAAACACATGTCACGCTCATACACAAAGTCTTGAGCATTGTCACACAAGTGTCATCACGGTCACCCTAAAGTCTATCTCAAGTGTCGTGCCTGTCACTTCTTGACCTGAGATAGTCACACAAAGGGTAATTATTTATTTTTTAACCTGGTGTTCAATGTTGTCATGTCATCGATATATGTTAAGTGTGTGATCACATTTCAATTTCATCACGGGTCAATCTCCCTCTCGCACTTAGCCATTTTCGGAAAATCTTCTTGACCGCGCAACTCAACTTCACCGAGCCTTGTTTGAGCTATGTATTGCATAGTCTCAGCCCTCAATGATGTGACCTTTCTTCTTGGAACTACACAATGCATAGTCACTGTCCTTCAGGTAAATTGTACTATGCAATTGCAGACCGAGCAACCTTCCTTGACCCCCAGAATTTAGCAATTACCCCTCCTAGTCTGCCTTGAACTGTGCACTTCACACTTTCAGTCCTCAAGATTTTCCCTTTCCTATTGGAACCCCATAGTGTGCAGAGATACCAACCTCCATTAGCCTCCAAAATTACGCATATGTGTCCTCTAGTAACCTTCCCTCAGTCAGAGCTCGTTATCCTTAAGAACTGCGTACATTGGTCCTCCAGGACTCTCTGCTAACTAGTCCTCCTTGCCTCTAGAAACAACATAGATCTGTCTCCCAAGGTCTTATCCCACATTAGCCATTGTCTTCCTGAAATGTATTATCCTGACTCTTGGTGGCCACCATGCAATTTTTCTCCCCAATGGGGAATGTGCTGAAAATTTCCTCAATCAAGCCTGAGCTGTGCTCTGCACAATCTTAATGATCAATCCCTCTCCTTGTCACCTAGAACTGTGCAATCAGTAGTTATTTATCCCTCTCTCCAAGACTGTCACATGTCCTAGGCTCAATTCATTTATAATAATGCATCATCTTAGGATAGGGAATTTTTGGATTGATGTCATCTTGTCATAAGTGAATTGTAGAAATAGGTACACTATCAAGCCATGGCGAGATGATGAAGAAGGAGAAGAAGGAGGGAAGCATGCCTAGACACTCACTTGTAGTTGAACGAACAAGTGAACCTATCACGAGCAATAAAAAGGATACATGTTTGAAACCACCTCCCAAGAGTGAAGATCATTGAAGACCCTGCATCATCAAGCTATGTGGACGAGAAGAGAAATCATATCCAAGAACACATCCAACACTCAACAGCAATAGTGGCTTGACATTTCCATATCACCAAGACAATATATGTTAGTAGTGTCATGTCAAGCCTTGTCATGAGTTTCCATGTGCCACATCACTATTGTGGACCATGCATATTGTAAATCAAATGTATGGTAAAGTGAAAGTCCAATGGACACACAAGAATATGAAGAGTCGTGTAAGTTGAAAAGTCATAGGAAGTTGAACAATCATGAGTGTATTCAAAGATTCACAAATGGGAAGGCATCACCCTTGGTTATATGTACCCCTTCATTGTATGATCAAAGGAATTTTCACCTTGTCTACTCACACAAGGCATTAGAGAGACTAACTTGTTCTTTGAGGAATAAGGAGTGGCTCCAATGTCCCACTACTAGGGCTAGTGATGTAAAATGTAAATATGTGTCTTCGAACTTTTTATTAATAACAGAAGAATTTTAAGGCCAGCACGTTCTTCATGCATGACTTATGAATGTTTGTAAGACTATTATGTGGACGTTTTTATTTCACGTTTGCTTTCTGTGATGCAGGAAAGTGTTCCCTCTATAGACAGAGGCAACCCCTCTAGCCCTAGAGTGGGTCTAGTCACAAACAAGGATAGATCAACAATAGCCTTCCTTAAATAGTCATTGTTGGAGGCCTACCTCAACTGGTGGTCGTTGGAGTTCCGTTGCGTTGCTCCAGCTTCCGCTTCCTTCTCTTGACGAGTGATCAACCTGAAACAATGCAAAAGAAATAAGACAAAGCACGTAAATGGAAAACAACAATGAACTATTTACTCACGAAGTCAATAAGTCATGAGCTATCAAGTACATTACATATAGGACATAGGAAAACATCATTGATTGTATTAATAATGAAATAAGAGTAAGCTTACAACCAAAGTCTTGACGTCACAATCCTTCTCAGAGGGATCCAACCAGCCTGTTCCTCAAGCATTCACTCTTTGAAGATGGATCTCCCAACATGCAAGTCTCTCTCACTCATAAGTTTTACACAAGATTAAGGGCACTTCACAAACTTCCACAAGCTATCAACAATCCCACACTTGTCACACTCACACCAGCTATCTAGCAAACTCACAAACACTAACATCACTGCTCAACTAGCCAACTGTCAGAAACTAGCAATGAATAGCAATGGTGAGAGTTTAAATAGGAGGAGTCTCCATCAAAGGTGGAAGAGTGAGCTTATCTTCAAGGAAGGTAGCACAAATGACGGAACAACCACGCCAAAGAAAGGAGGGTGATACAAACTATGCCAAAAACCAAGTCTGGAGTCATCTGGAAGGCTGACTGTTGGAACAAATTCGCTCAATCTAGATCATCACAGGGGCATAACTAATCTATAGCGCTAACATCACTAGTGAATAACGTAGCTAGTCAGGTCATCCCCAAAGATTATAATACTTCCACAATGGCAGCGCTTCTAGACTCTTTATGAGCACCCTTCAATGCGTTTATTTAGCCAACAGACGTGATAAGGCAGATAGCTTAGGAAAAGTGGGTCATTTGGGAACATCAGAGAGCATTTGTCTAATATGAGCATGTTTGACTTGGACACATGACATAGTGGGAAGACTGGAGGAAGACAGTGACAAATTACTGTGTAACAGATGCCCCCTAAAGTATGAAGCTCTAGAGATTGGGAGGGGTGAAATGCTTTATGAAACTGACTGAGTTGGAACACCATCTGGAAGAACCTACACGCAAGTACAATTGATATCTCTGATAATGAAATACATGTAGTCTAGGCATGGTCGCAACCATCCATGAAGACTTAGGTATGGTCGTAGCCATCTATCAATGAGTCATGTAATCATGAAACCAATCCACGCAGCCCGAACATGTGTAATCTGAGTTTAGGGTCTTGAACCCATCCGAACATAGTATAAATTACAACATGCGAATAGATGTGCTGAGGTTGAGCATGATAGAACATAGCTTGAGTACCGTTCAATGATCAAAACCGTTAACAAGCGCAAGAGAAACCGCCAATAATGCCAATGGTTCTCAAGGTACTGTCTAGCACAATCCACAAAGTGTGAAGAAGGAGCTGAAGTCGAACAGTCGTGGAATCACCAAATCGACGACCAATGATGAAAGTCGACTATTAGGTGTGAAGAACTTGCCATTGAGGCATGCAAGCTCTAAGGTACCAAAGGGGATCTCTAGATCAATCTCCTGGATAATGAGATGATGTTGACAGGAGATGACCCATCGCAGGAGCACCATAGTGTTTCCCCCATCAACGACACGAGATAAGGAACAAGTGGTAGATGGAAAAACAGAGTATCAGAGGAGAAGGCGATGGTGTAAACTGCAGAAGGATTATACTCTTGAACATATCAGCGACACGACTCCGGAGGGTGGCAGCATTCAGGTACCAAGGGATCAGAGGCTTGATGGAAACGGCGTGAATCAGATGGAATGAAGCTAAATGACAACCCAAACCCACGGAAGGCCAAATGACAATGTATGGATGTCCCAACCTAACAAGAAGCAAAAGTGTCGATGTTCAAGAGTGAATAGCTGCCATAGACAATCAATGATAAACCTACTGTTGAATCCAACCTAGTAATAGTTTAACGAGCCCTAGGGAGGAGAAGCTCGAGTCTCGTCATGGTGACGATTCCAATGTCGTCAGGGTTTAACGAGTCTGACATAGGTAAAACTCGGAGTCTTTTTCATGTTTAGAGAGTTTGAAAAAGACACGGAAAAGAAAACTCCAAGGTGGTCCTTTTTCATAGATTTGGTGTCTCTCGAGCCCGAAAAAGTATAAAACGATACTCGAAAGAACCCTCTGACAATTACGACCGAGGAGTACTTTTCATGACTTGTGACCTCAACCTGAAAAAGTAGAAAAGCGATCGAAATCACATCGTTTCGTAACCGATAATGAGCTTGAAACCACAAAGACCCGGCAATATTTTCATTTTTACAGGGCCAAAAAAGAGCTTAAAGGCAGTCAGCTCTTATTTCTTTTAACGAGTCAAGAGGAAAAACTCAGCAATCTTTTCGTCTTTAAACGGTCGAAAAAGAGCTGAAAGTAGACCTCCATTTTTATTTTCTTTAACGAGTCAAAAAAGGAAAAACACTTGACAATCTTTTCATCTTTTACGAGTCAGAAAAGAGCTTAAAGGAGACTTGTCCTGGAGGAACGGGTGGTATAAAGGGTAGCAACTGGTTCCGATAATATTGGACTTGCTGAAAACATGTAATGGTCAAGAGGCTGGCTAATAAAACCACTCATCGCTACCGTTCCTTAGGAAAGGATAAACAATCAAGTGAAAGCATATGATCAGCCAAAGAGATGGTGGCGATGGAATGAAACAACCAAGGCTGATCTAGCAGAATTTAGCGGATAAAAACAACAATCACAAGGTGTAAATAAGGTATGGATTCATTTTTACACAAGCTTGAACCATGGAGAACACTGCTTGGATTCGGTTTCATGTTTACACAAACTTGAAATGAAAAACTATGCTTGTTATAAGTTCTCATGCCCCCAGCATAATTATGCAAATCAAGGTACATGCCCACCAAGCTTCATTGCATTCAACGAGGTGGATGGAATGAAGGTTCACATTCGAGATCTTGGAAATACTCGACTTGGGTTTTACGAGATCTTAATCAAAGACTCGATTTGGAAAGGGGAGTTGTTTCATTTTTTTAATGAGGTTGACACAATGAAAAAGAACTATCCTCATAGCCCTTGTTTCATCTTTTAACGAGGTTGACATAAGATCAAGAAACTATCCTCGGGCACCTTGTTTCATTTTTTAACGAGGTCAACACAAGAAAAGAACTATCCTCGACATTCCTTGTTTCATTGTTTAACAAGGTTGACACAGGAACAAACTATCCTCGTAACCTTGTTTCATTTTTTAACGAGGTTGAGACAGGAACAAACTATCCTCGTAACTCCTATTCATGGGCCACACGAGAACATAGCTCCCAAGAGGTCTTCGCGAGATGGAAGAAACGCACTCTGGGAGGAATACATGTCATTATGCACCAATGATAGACGCAGAGTCGCCAATTTGTGATGCAGGAATGTGTTCCTCTGCAGACAGAGGCAACCCCTCTAGCCCTAGAGTGGGTCTAATCACAAATAAGGATAGATCAACAATAGCTTTCCTTAAATAGTCATAGTTGGAGGCCTACCTCAATCGGTGGTTGATGGAGTTCCGTTGCGTTGCTCCAGCTTCCGCTTCCTTCTCCTGATGAGTGATCAACCTGAAACAATGCAAAGGAAATACGACAAAGCATGTAACCGAAAAACAATAATGAACTATTTACTCACAAATTCAAGAAGTCATGAGATATCAAGTACATTACATACAAGACATAGGAAAACATCATTGATTGTATAATAATGAAATAAGAGTAATCTTACAACCAAAGTCTTGACATCACAAACCTTCTTAGAGGGATCCAACCAGCCTGTTCCTCAAGCATTCACTCTTTGAAGATGGATCTCCCAACATGCAATTATCTCTCACTCATAAGTTTTACACAAGATTAAGGGCACTTCACAACCTTCCACAAGCTATCAACAATCCCACACTTGTCACACTCACACCAGCTATCTAGCAAACTCACAAACACTAACAGCACTGCTCAACTAGCCAACTATCAGAAACTAGCAATGCATAGCAATGGTGAGAGTTTAAATAGGAGAAGGAGTCTCCATGAAAGGTGGAAGAGTGATCTTATCTTCAAGGAAGGTAGCACAAATGACGGAACAGCCACGCCAGAGAAAGGAGGGCAATGCAAACTATGCCAACAACTAGGTCTAGAGTCATTTGGAAGGCCGACTGTTGGAAAAAAATTGCCCAATATGGATCATCGCGGTGGCATAACTGATCTATAGCGTTGACATTGCTATTGAATAACCTAGCTAGCCAGGTCATCGCCAAAGATTATATATATCCTCGCGCTGGGAGATGAAATCAGACCATCGTGGGAATCAGGTGTACTTCTGCAATGGCAGCGCTTCTGGACTGTTTATGAGTGCCCTTCAACGCGTTTATTTAGCCAACAGATGCGATGAGGCAGATAGCTTAGGAAAATTGGGTCATTTGGGAACATCAGAGAGAATTTTCTAATATGAGCATGTTTGACTTGGACACATGACACAGTAGGAAGACTGGAGGAAGAAAGTGACAAATTACTTTGTAACACTTTCACATGTACTAAGATAGTTGAACTATTTTGGTTATTTTATTGCTTATCTTGTTGATAATGTGTTGTAATGGTTGTTATTGTCATCTCTTCCTTGTGGACTATTCCATGAGATTCTACATAAACACATTTCCTCACTTATCCGTTATAACGATTTTCACGTCCACTAGATGTTAGACGAATATTCCCTTGACCATTGGTTGTAATGACTATCACATTCATTGTGGACTATTCTGCTGGATGTTAGACAGTTTATTTTGGTTCATGTGTATCTCTTCTTATGTGGTACTATTACCTCTCACTTAGAGGCTCACTTTTCTCCCCCATTTTGTAGTAAGAGAACCTAGACATAGTTGCACTGCACACTCACCAAGCACAATCACCGTAATTTTCAAACACACCATTGCATCACTCTCTTGTGTTGACATCTAGAGCCAAGGAAGATATTTGAGGTTTTGGCAACCAGACCTTTACACTGGATGGGACTCCTACACTAAACAGTGTGAGGTCTAATTAGGACTTCATATCGGGGAGATCCCCTTGGTTGACAAATTTCCAACACCATCAACAAAGTGGCACTATAAGGAGGGCCATATGACAAGTTGATCCCATTGCATTTGGTTTGAATCTCTTATCTAAAATGGCTCATACACAAAGCATACTCCCGAGGTGTTTCTCCAATTTTTTCCTTTATCAATTTTCACTCCCCAATGAGCCTCTCAATCACTTGTAGCAGTTAAAGTTTGTTGGTGAGGATGGAACATCCATAACCGAGCACATTTCCAATCTTCTTAAATTTCGTGAATCTTACAAAATCGATGATAAAGAGTTTATATGTTTGTTTCTCTTCCTCACCCTTGAAGGTCATGTTAATTGGTGGTGCCATACCTTTCCACCTGCTTCTGTCCATTACCTTCATCATTTCCTCAGGGAGCTCCATCAAGCCTTTGATAAGTATAACTATCGAGATATTTGTGGGAGAACCAACCATTTAAGAATGAAGCCTGATGAATTAGTTGAGGATTTTTCTGATCACTTCCTTCACTTCTCTTGTGAAATTCCTGAAAAACATTTGAACTAGGATTTCTTGAAACAAGAGTTTGAGCACTTGGTTCATGTATCTCTATACGGTGAGCCTAAACCTCCTAATTTTCCTTCTTCCCCAACTCTTGTGAATCATGAGGCACTCAAATTTCAAAGCATGATGTTACTAGCCCTTTTTTTCTTTGTCCTCCTCATTTTATGGTCCTAATGAAGGTGCCTCCTTGTGATGACTGTAAAATTTTGAAATCTGTTAATGAAATCTCTAGTCCATATTCTCATTATTATTTTGCTTCAGTGGAGGAAACTCCAAAATGAATCATGAAGCCTATGGTGAAGATTCACTCCATTCCACAAGATGTTGTCACCGTTCACAACTCTAGTTGCAAAGCTAATATATATTTTTATTGTCATCTATCATCTACATATCCTGACTCTTTCTACCATGACTTGCTTGATCAGTATGTTTCACAAGCTATTTCTTCACATTCTATTGATTCTAAAGCTGCTAGCCCAAATTGTGATTAGGTACAAAGTAGTTTCAGTACCCAGGTAGAGGAGCAATAAGGTGAAGATGATTCCAATATTTCCTCTCCATTTCATAATCTTCCATGTCAAAACAATGATTTTCCATTCTTGAATGATTCTCAATTTTTTAATGTCAGTAAAAAACACAATACAATCAATTATTTCAATCAACCCCCCTGCCTTGGGAAGTAATCATTCCAATGATGATGACTCTATTTCTGTACACCGTGAAAAATTCCCAAGCACATCATATGATTTTTCGGTTTCTCCTGAAGATTTTAATTTAGGTATATAATTTGGTTCAGTCAAAGAAGATTTTCATACTGAAACTTCTTCTTCACCTCACTAACCTTTGTGTCATACCATTTGCAACACATATTCTTGTGATGGAGATACTCCATGCTGTTTAGTTTCTTCATCCAATGAGTTATCCCCTCGATTGACACAAGGCAGTGAGGTTGTCCATGATGAAATTGAAAACAGTCAAATCATGGAGTACCTTTCCCATCCCTCATCATATATTATCCTGCATGAAGACAACTCTTCAAATTATCTTGCTCATGAGATCTCATCGATTCATTTATCTTTGAATTTGCGATCAGAAGAGCCTCTACAATTGAGAAATCTGGTTGTTGAAATTGAAAAATATGGTAAAATTTGCGACAGAGATGGATGCTATCCAATAAGAAGTGGTATGACTAAAACTAGCAATAACGGTTATCCTCAAGCCATGTGTGATTTGGTTCAAGATTCAAATGTGATTCTATAATCCTGGGAAGTTCTGGGACTTACTAGGGAGTTGAGGCACTTCAACTTCCGTTGATGGTTATGTCAAGATATCGCTACTCTACTAAGCGCCCCGAACTAAATCAGATTTGGTTTCTCTCGCATAATCTGTCTATGTGCATGGTTTCACTTGATGAGAATTCATATGTAAAAAATATTTGGTATTCCAGGTGTGACCTTTAAAATCATCAAGATGTTATTTATGACTAAATTTCATAATCTTTTGCAGTTCATTCATCTTCATGCAAATATCTTGCATGAAACTCGGTTGGGGAATGTGAATCTTTCATAGAATCATACTATCTCAAGGACTATCTTTTCCCGAAGGAATCATACTTATCGAATTTATCCCTTAATGGTCAAATCCTCAGTCTTCTTGAGAATTTCATATTGCAAATTTGTCCTCTCATCACACCAGAAATCTCATTGAGTGATAATGGATGCACAAGTTGTCACAAGAATCAAGCTCTTCTCCATTCACCATGTCCCAACTGGTCTCATGCATTCGCGGTGCTAGCATCCTTTTTAAACTCTTTTGATGGCTACAATGCTTGTACAACTTGTCACCTGTTCTGAGAAGGTGGTATGTCATATTTGGCTCGTAAGGAACTTGGTCTGACTGTTCAAAGCATTCGCAAGATTGTTCAAATTGATTTTTCTTCATTTGCTGCAAATTGGGAATCTAATGCTTCAATTAGCTCATCTGATCATTTCTCTGTCTTTGGTGACTGTCATTCAACTTATCATTTTCCCGTCATCACATCCAATGACATTTGTTTCACCCTCTTTGATATTCATTGTTCAACATCTCTCTACTCAGATTTTTGTTAAACAGGTGAGGCACTTCAGCCTTTGCTGATGGTTATGGCAGGTCCTCGCTGTCTTGACATGATTGTCGAGTATGATCAGTTCTATTTTTACTCACAATATTCTCATCATGATCCCATGATTTTAATTGAAACCTCATATTTTTAGAGTTTTCAAGAAGGCCATCAAGACTTTTACGATCCAATCATTGAATGGCTGGAATAATCTTACTCAGCAAGCTTTGTAGCAAACAACATGTTTCAATCTTTCTTCACGCTTGCTAAGGAGCTTGGTGTAGATGAGGACACATCCGCAAGAGGATTTTGACGTTTGTTGAAAAATGATATTCATCAAAAAGGTAAGGATGTGGATTGGATGAAAGTATTGGCTGTGACACACCTTTCTACCCATAAGAAATACCTTCCTTTTCTTGTGCAAGTTATTAATTTTTTTATCTTTTCCATTGCACAATGCTTTATATCCATGTATCTTTGTGGATGCAAGTCTTGAAAAATAATGTTGGCTTCACTGGAAATTTCGTTACACGTGACTTGACATTTTAGCTGTTAGGTTAGCAGTAGGATTATTTTCATCCTAGTTTTTCCTTTCTTCCACTCATTCTACACTCATCCCTTGTAGTATGTCTTCGTTTTCTTATTCTAGTTCTACACCATGTTTTCTTTAGCTATTTTGTTCTCTTCTCTTCTAGTTTTGTTTCATGGTTCTGTGTTTTGTTTATTTTTGTCTTGTTTTATTTCTTGTTGAGTGTTTCCTTTTTGTTTCATTATGCGAAGAAGTGTTGTGCCTGAACCTATTTTGGCTTCTTAGTATGTGTGTGGCCAAGCTATAAAGTGACTTGTGACACTTCAGCGTTTGGCTAGCCATCTGTCTGTCTTCCTTATCTTGGTCACACCATTTGGCAAATGAAGTTTCAACAGAAAATATGATCCGTCCGTAAGGATAGATTTGCTCCAACCATGAACCCATGTCTAGTCTGAAAACCTCATGCCTATATTTGATTTTTCTAATTTGGTGTTCTGAAGCTTATCCAACTAGTAAAAATTGAGAAAGGGAGAAATCTAAACTAACAAACCTAAATAAGTGGTATCTATATGCTTCTATGAAGGAACAACCTCTTCTTCTGTCAATAAGTCAGGATCCTTCTTTCACCCCAAAATAAATAAGTTCCAATGCACAAGTCTCTTTAAATAAATAAATAAATGTGAAAGAAGAGAAAGACTTCCTGCACAGAGAGGTGAAGCAAGAAACTCTGTCGGGGTACTGTCTAGGCTCACTGGCAACGGAGCAATGTTTGTGTTCCTGCATGACTCCCATGGGGTACTATCCAAGCCTACTAGCAGTGAAGAAACACCAGAGATGAAAAATTATACTTTGAAAATATTAATCTCGCAACCTATACTACCCTTCCCAACTCGAAACATTGTGATTATGCTGAATTTTATGTTGTGTTTGACCAGGAAGGTATAGAGGGAACTCTGGTTGTTTTTGGGGTAAGTGGTAAAGGCAACGTAATCATCACAATGAATCAATAATCCATGAAGAAATAATTTCATGCAGGGAAGGATCTAATCAAAACAGAGAAGCTAGATTCTACCAGTGTGTCGCCAAGTGTTGTAGCGGTTGCAACACCGTTCAAAATTTTGGACTTAAATTTTGGAGCCTACTGTGGATCCTATGATGAGTCGGTCCTTAGTCACTTATTTGTAAGTTAATTATTTCAATCTCTCTTCTCTAATTTCAAGAGTCATTCATGATTTTATCTTTATATAGCAAGTGTCATCTTCGGGCATGGGAGTTATCGATTTTCATGCAAAGGGAATTTTTTATTTGCTTCAAGGGGGGATATTTCTGGAAATGAGTTGTTCTGATCATATATACATGTTTCATATTCATTTCCAAATTTTTACACATTATTATACAAGTGTCATCATTATCCTCAAAAACCATATCTTCAGAGCCGCACTTTTCATAAGCGGGCACAAAGGTTGTTGTATTAAGTGAAATATTTTTTCATATGTTTTGGATGATATATGATGTATCACTAAGTGTCCAAGTGTGTGATCTTAGTCAATTTCAATCACTGTTCACATTGGTTCCACTGACTCCATAATTAGCCAAATTTTGGAGGATTCTTAGCAACCTAACCTCATCCGACCTTCCTAAATTGCACACTTCGCATCTACAACCCTTAAGCTTTTCCTTGCCTATTGGAACTGCACAATGCGTAGAAAGCACAGCATCCTTGGGCATCCAAAACTATGTAGAGGCTACCTCGAGTGACCTTTCCTCAGTTGGAACTCACTGCTCTCAAGAACTATGCAGATTTTTCCTGAATGCCTCTCTACTGCCCAATCCCCTTGCCTTTGAAAATTGCATAGATTTGTCATCCAGGTCCTCATTCCAGAGCAACCACTCCCTGCTTGAACTGCTCAATTCTGTCCCTAAGTATGCACTACACAAATATTTCCCTCAATGGGCATTATGCAGTGTTATCCCTCAGTATAGCATAGTCACTGAGCCTTCTCCCCTTGACCATATACCAGTTCTGACTCAGGCAGTGGATTATCATGCAACATCTTAGACTAGGGGTTTATCAAACTGATATCGTCTTGTCATGAGTGGATTACAGATACACAAATTCTAGTAGCTACGGAGAGATGATTAAGAAGGAGATTAAGAAGGATGACATGTTATATGATACTTAAGGAGATGAGGAGAAAAGATAACCATTAGATAAGAAGACCAAGGAACCCAGGGTATGATAGAAGATCAGGACTGCATGATGAATCCATCTGATTCACAACCCTTTGCACAGTAGGTATGAAAAACAAAGCACATCTTTCATGAAGTTGAAATACACCTCTTAGCATAGGATGAATGACATCTTATCATTGTCATATCATTACGTCTTCAATGGCATGTATGGTCACAAACACTAAAATTCATTCCATGTGTTTTCTCTAACTGTTATTCTCCCTTTCGCTAGTTGGATCAATTATTGTCTCTTGGCATGTTTGACTATTATGACATGTTTCCGAGCCTTTTATGGTGGTTTCAAAGGTTGACCCCTATGTATATGAGTTTTCTTAACCATATAAACAGTTGTCGCACTCATACACAAAGTCTTGAGCATTGTAGCACAAGTGTTGTCACGGTCACCCTAAATTTTTTCTCAAGTGTCGCACCTATTGCTTCTTGCCTTGAGATAGTCACACAGATGGTAATGCTTTGTTTTCTATCCTAGTGGTGTATGTTTTCATGTCATCGAAGTATGCTAAGTGTTTGATAACATTTCAAGTTCATCACAGGTCAATCTCCCTCCTGCACTTAGCCATTTTCAGAAAATCTTCTCAACCAGGCAACTCAACTTCGCTAAGCCTTGCTTGAGTAGTACACCATGCAGTCTCAGGCCTCAATGATGTGACCTTGTTTCTGGAACTGTGCATTGCACAGTCACTGTCCTCTAGGCAGTTGTATTGTGCACTTCTAGAGCCCAACATCCTTCCTTGTCCCCCAAAATTATGCAGTTGTCCCTCCTAGTCATCAAGTTTTTCCCTTGCATTATGGAACCTCGTAGTGTGCAAAGATCCCAGCCTCCCTTGGCCTCCAAAACTACATAGATGTGTCTTCCAGTGACCTTCCCTCATCCGAAGCTCATTGTCCTCAAGAACTGTGCAGATTGGTCCTCTAGGCCTCTCTACTGACCAATCCTTCTTGCCTCTAGAAATTGCGTAAATCTGTCTCCCAGGGTCTCATCCTGTAGCAACTACTCTCCTCCTAAACTACGTAATCCTAACTCTCATTTCCCACTATGCAATTTTTCTCCCGAGTTGGGACTGTGTTGAAACGTTCCCAATCAAGCCTAAGCTATTCTATGCGTAGTCTCAATGATCAAGCCCTCTCTGTGTCACATGGAACTGTGTAATGTGTAGCTTGTGAGCCCTCTATCCTAGCCTGTCACATGTCCTGGGCTTAGTTCATGGATAATAATGCATCATACTAGGATAGGGAGTTTTCAAATTGATGTCATCCCACCGTAAGTGAATAGCAGAAATAGGTACACTATCAAGCCATGGTAAGATGACAAAGAAGGAGAAGAAGGATGGAAGCATGCCTATAGACTCACTTGTAGCTAAACAGGCGAGTGAACCTATTAAGAGCAAGTAAAGGGACAAAAATTTTCAACCACCTCCAAAGACCAAAGATCATTGAAGACCCTGCATCATCAAGCTATGTGGAGGAGAAGAGAAAGCATATCCAAGAACACATATATCACTCAATAGCAATAGTGACTTGACATTTCCATATCATCAAGATATTTTGTGTTAGCAGTGTCATGTCAAGTCATGTCATGAGTTTTCATCTTCCACATCGCTATTGTGGGCCATGTATATTGTAAATCAAATGTATTTTAAAGTGAAAGTCCAATGGACACACAAGAATATGAAGAGTCGTGTGTGTTGAAAAAATCATAGGAAGTTGAACAGTCATGAGGGTATTTAAAGAGTCACAAAGGGGAAGGCATCACCCTTGGCTATATATACCTCTTCATTATATGGGAAAAGGACTTTTCACCTTAGCTCCTCCTGCAATGAATTAGAGAGACTATCTAGTTCTTTGAGGAGCAAGGAGTGGCTCCAATGTCCTACTACTGGGGCTAGTAATGTACAATCTAAATATGTGTCTTGGAACTTTTCCTTAATAAAAAGAATCCTTTTAAGGCCAACATGTTCTTCATGCATGACTTATGGATTTTTTTAAGACTATTCCATGGACATTTGTATTTCATGTTTGATTTCACATGTACTAAGATAGTTGAAATATTTCGGTTATTTTGTGCTTATCTTGTTGAGAATGTATGGTAATGGTTGTTATTTTTGTCTCATCCTTGTGGACAATTTCAAGGGATACTAGACATAAATTTCCTCACTTATCGGTTATAACGACCATCACGTCCACTGTGGACTATTCCACTGGATGTTAGATAGATATTCCCTTGATCATTGGTTGTAACGACTATTGCATTCGATGTGGACTATTCCATTGGATGTTAGACAGGTCTTTCTAGTTCATGTGTGTCTCTTCCTGTGTGGTAATATTACCACTCACTTAGAAGCTTGCTTTTCTCCCCCGTTTTACAGTAAGAGAACCTAGACATAGTTGCACTGCACACTCACCAAGAACACTCACCTTGTTGTTCGAAGTCACCATTGCATCACTCTCCTATGCTGAGAGTTAGATCCAAGGTAGATCTATGAGGTTTTGGCAACTGGGCCTTTATACCAGATGGGGCTCCTACACAAAACAATGTGAGGTCTAATTGGGACTTCATATCGGGGAGATCCCCTTGGTTGACAAATTTCCAGTACCGTCTACACATTGTAGAGCTTCCCCTAGTTAGGGGAAAGAAGCGAGTCAGTTGCATATGATGCATGCCAGTAACTTCAAGGACTCTTGTTTACTGAAGGAAAGAAAGGTAGTCAAATTTTATTGAATAGCATGGGCCGAGATGGAGATAGGTGGTTCTGTTATAACAATAACAAATCCACCAAAGCTACAGAGCTAATCCTAGAAGAGAGGAGGGGAGAATGAGTGACTGTAGCACCAAATAGGTATGGTGGTTACCCTATAACCACCACCTCTCCTTTCCATCAGTGTATTATCCCTAATGCATCGCAGTCTTAGATCCCTCAAATTTATCAATGCAATTTTCAAATCGTCAGGTGGCGAAAGAACAAACACCTTCGTGATAGTTCAACCATATTACTTCATCAAGATTTAAATACTCAGGTTATAAGAACCCCCAATCCTAAGTTTGGAGTATGTAAATCATAAATCACCATGAATCACAACCTTTACCAGATGACAAAACCATTAACTAGGACATTTAATATTATTATAAGGTGTGATGTTAACGTCTGCCATGTCACCATCAGAATCCAATGATTAAAGTCACAATATGTATCGAGTGATAAGAAGGTTAGGATTGTGTATGTGTGTCAATCTATAATAATCAATAGAATCCAAACTAATTTATATAGCCTACCATATCTTATGGATGATATTGACATAGACTAGTACAAGGAAGGATTTTGATAAAATAAAATAAAATAAATTAGTGTCACAAGTGTTGGGGTATGTTACAAGTGGTATCAGAGCTCAAGGATTCAAGATTATGGCATGTTTAATGGAAAATAGTAACAAATTGTGTTTTGGCCCACAAAAAAAAGATTGGGAATATGGAAACTCCACTTACAGGGCCAAACTCCACACACATACTTAAAACAAATCTTGATATACGGGTGAAGGACTTTGGTCCATACCCACTATGTTGTTTTAAATAGTGGAGTATGGAGGGGAAAAATCACTAATTAATAATTGGCAACAATAGATGAGAAATCAAATAAGTTTTTATGTTATAAGGCCAAGGCAAAAGAAGTGCATAATCCTGTTATGAGTATATTGAAATAAGTTCGATTATGCAAGTTATCAAAATACCAATAAAAGTATTGTTGAGGTATCCTTACCTACAAGATGTTGAGTGCCTAGGAGACCAAATAATTGTTTGCAATGTTTACTTAGTAACACATGATAACTAGTAAATCATATCTCGTCACTATTTGATAGTGAGTAGAGAGAGAGAATTTGTGATCTATGATGATGAGGGAATGTATGCATAGATAAATTAGGAGATGTATTCAATTGTAAACTAAGCATAGTAACATTTATTATATTACAGATATGTTTAAAAGTAAGGTTTGGGGTGTTTCTTGTGAAATTTCCTTGATGAAATTATCTAAATAATGACTAAGATACATAATTTTATGAGACCAATAGCCATAAAGATGTTCTTAAATAAAAATGTACTATGGATTGTTAAAGAAGTAGACAAATACAAAGGGGTAAATATTTTATTGGTAAGTAACACTTAATTATTAGGTATAGTTGGGAAGTAATTACATGTAGGGTATAAATTATTTCCTCACACATATACTAGATGAGTAACCAAGGACCTAGCTGAGGTAGTGAATGAAGGATTAGTTGTAATTATTTAAGGAATCTACATCCTATTGGTATTATTGAGAACTAAAGCCCATTGTGGAAATTTTTAATGTTGAAATTATTATGCAACATATAGGAGGTGTCTAACTAGTTGTAAAAGGTTTTGATTGGAATTTCAACTAAAACCTGTGTGCTTAGATTGTTTGGTTGGAATTTTTTACAAAATTAAGCTTTAACAAATAATATATTAAATTTTGACAGTGACGACAACAATATTATTATATGTATAACTTGGGAATAAATAAGTCTAATATAGTAATATTCAACTGGTACAAATCAGTTTATAACTGATGAGAACAAATTGGTATGAGAATTAATAAACTCCCTTCTAAAAATATTCTTCATAAAGAGAGTCACAAAAGATGAGTTACTACAATGGGATAAATGGTGCAACAGATAAATAATTGAGAATTGGTTCTTGTTTAAAACCAGAGAATTGAAGACAAGGAGTGATAAAATATCATAACAACTTGCAATGGAAGGAGACTAATTTCGGAATTAGTGAAGTAGCAAAATGAAAATAACCAAAAAGGATTTTTCACATGTCTTTCTATCTATCTATCTCCTTATCCCTATCTATATATCTCCAACTCCCTATATATATTTTCTTCTTTCTTTGTTCCTTAATAATAATTTTTTCTCAAGATTAGATGGCAGTAGATGGAGAAGGTAGAAGGATAATCATCTTTTCTCGATAATAATATTTCTTATAGAACTATTTTATGGATAATTTATTCTAGAATGAGCAAAGGAAATGAGCTAAGGAAGGGATCAAAATGATCTAAGGTAATTGGTTGGGTAAGTGATTTGATATTCGTTACAATAAGTGATTCTTTAGGCTATAGATTATGCCATGAAATCAACCACATATTGGGGAGGAGGGTGGACATATAGGATTGAAAACACGTAGAGATGAGAGCACGTAGTGGGGTCCAATGAGAACAAAACATAGTGGAACAGGCTACAGTTAGACTACTTAATAATCGTTCAAGGTTTCTTAATGGTTATGGATCAATCACAAATGGGACCTACCTACCTATAGGGTGGATGGTGTGTCTCGAACTACCCCTACAGCTAGACACATCTTAAACTAGTAAGACCCATAATATATGTATTTGGGTCATTTCAAGACACAAAATAAAAGTGGAATCACTTCATAACATTGTTGTTGGTACTCCAAGATATCATATTCATACTAAATTAGCAAGCATTAATTGAGCAAGAATAGAGTTAATTACAAATATGGAAGAATAATTAGGAAGGAAATGAAATAAAATTTGCCCATTTTTGGTCTGATGATTTTTTTTAAAGTATCTGAAACGAAGAATAAGTTGGAAAAGGAAAGTCTAAGAAATCATATATATATATATATATATATATATATATATATATATATATATATATATATATATATATATATATATATATAAGATAAAATACACATGATGATGGATGTGTATATTAAATACTTTGAGGTGTCTATTGCCCTAATGAAGCTTGAAATATTAACGCTAGATTTAGGTTTAAAAAACGACTAGAAATAGATAGAGGATTGAGTAAGGAAACTAAGGAAATGTGGCATGTAAATTTAAAAAAAAAACTTGAAGCTACGATAAAATATGCTAGTAGTCTATTGGAAGAAGTGTTACCTATTCCTATTGACATCAAAGGGCAGCATGTCACCAGCCAATGATGCTCTAGATAAGTTTTTAAGGAACATTAATTTGAATTTTATAGACACAAATAAAGTTTTTTCAAATGATTGATTGGAATGAACATATTCCTATAAATTCGTTATGTCAATATAAATACTCTAAGATTATGTGTTGAGGCTTTTGATAGGCATGAAAATGCAACGGGAAGGACCCTGTAGCTAGGGAAGATCTAACCCTAGACACTTAAGAAACAACTTGAAATATACAAAGGGATGTAAAACTAATGAGAGAATTATGAAAAAAACTCATGGGTAAGGGAGATGATATGGTAATCAGACTTAGGTATGTACTTCTCTTATTATCTTTTGTTGATCGCAAGCATGCTGCCTAAAATTGTCATAGTTTAATAAGAAAGAACAAAGGGAGGGTAATAAATAAAGGAAAACCCGAGTTATAAAACCTGGATTAAACCTTATACATAAAAATATTGGTGGATAATTAATGTGGTTAGTACCATGTCCACTTGGACCAAAGATAAAGATAATATCTACCAAGAAGGAGTAAGTTGAAGTAATTGTTTATGAATGTTGGTAATGTTTTTTCATGGAATATTGATATCATGAAGTTATGTTTCCATTTAAAGAATAAATCATTGGTTTCAAGGCATCATCAAGACAACGTTAAAAAACAATTATTCCTTGAACTTAAATGAAACAAAATAATGATAACTAATATGACTACTATGTGAGTGGTCTCATAGGGTAATTGACCATTCTTATGTTGAGGCAAAACTATTATTTATTAACATTTCCCTAGATATCACATGTCAATTATAGAAAAAAAAAGTTGTTGTTGAAAGAAGTAAAGAACATGTTGGGATCTAAAGTACATGGAAAATTTTAGAAGAGAAATCCCATGACTGTACATAAGAGAAAAATCGCGTATAATTTACACCAAGAACCTGTAATACAAAATGACAAAATGCCCTTTGAAGGAATGTTGCAAAGTGGACTCCAGATGGACGTTAAAAGAGAATAGCCAAGAAACCAAGATGGCCATAATTAAATTTACTTGGACAAGCAGACAACAAGATAGTTTCCTTGAACATAACAGAAAGGGAAGGTTATCCTAATTCTTTATTTATATATAACTAATGCATATATAACGTTTGGAATTAAATGAAAGGAATAGTAAAGCTACCCAGTACAACAACACATTAGTTGCAATCTATCATAAAAGACACAGTAAGAAAAATAGTTTCTAAAAACCTTAATATCACTATATGAATAGTGTAGATAAAATGGGTGTTTCCATGATCTGAAATTTACAAGGAAACAATAGCATGGAGTTTGTTAGGTCCCTGTAATACTGGGTGTTTCCATGATCTGAAATTTACAAGGAAACAATAGGATAGAGTCTGCTAGGTCCCTATAATACTAGTGTATTCCCTCTTTTTTATTGTCAGTGTATCCCCTTATTATTATTGTTGTTCCCATGTTGTCCCCATATTGTTATTATTCTGCCCCATAGAAGCCCACTATTGTTATTGTGGTGCTGTTACATTATTATTGTTATGTCGGCTCTGATTATATTGTGACCCTTTACTCCTACATATAGAAAGGAGATTTTGTCATTTGAATCATCAAATAATTGTGCATTTATGTAATGTAAAGGAGGTTTTCCCCTAGAATAGGATAATTTTTAAGTCGTTGATCTATCTATTTGTTAGCTGGTTGCATAACATTTGGTATCAGAGCTTTGGATTCTAGGCTTTCACTATTTCAAACGAGTCATCGTGGAATTTTCGCTATAAATTATTTTCTAAAAATATTCAGAAGCTGAAATTACAACCACGTCGATCCAAAATCTCGGCTTACCTCATGTATGAATTTCTGATATTTTCTCGTTATATTTTTGGAGATATGATTCGAGGAAGTTACGGTTTTTGCAGGCTCCTGAATTCCATCTCAAACAAGTGACCTTGGGAAAATCATCATAACTTTCTCTCGGAGCATCATATTTAAATTTTGTAAAAATTGGCAAAAGAAGGACGGATTGTGGTTTCTTGGATATCATTTTCAAGGCCGAAGGTCAAAACAGTAACATGTGTCATGTCGTACAAGTTTGTTGTACAAAACTATTCTATAATCAGGTCATTGTGGGAGATTGGGCATAACTCTCTCTTGAAGAATCTAATATCAATCATAACTATGGGGTTAGAAAGAGGAATCAAAGGGCTACAAAAGGACCAAATTTCACAACCTAGAGATTTGAAATTATAAAGTTACAATCATTTCAAGATCGACCTCCTAAAAGCAAGAAAAAAGTGTGTATTTTTTTTTTAATTTGCATAACTTTTGTTTGGAAATTCAGTTTCAATTGATTCAAAGGGCATATTGAAGCATAGATATCATTGTTTGATTTATAGACTAATTTTTTTGTGCAGGGTTTAGCCTCCACCAATTCATTGGTTCAAATCTCATGGGGAAGAGTTGAAGATGAGAGCGACCTTTATGGGAATTAAAATGTTTACATAGCATAACACCAATATATGTTTGGGTAGTTCAATTGGAAATGGCCGTGGAAATGAAGTCTTACTAAATTGAAATTCTTGGGTTCAAATCTTGTGCTATCTCTTAGTTAAGATGAAAAGTTGGACATGATGAAGATCTTATCCTATCAAACTTAAAAAAGAAAGAACAATAATTATTTATACAACTCGGGTGGGCCTAATGGTTAAGAGCATGTGTTCCCTCCCAAGAGATCACAAGTTCAAAAACAGAGCAGGATAGAGTATGTATGCCTTCGTAGACTTAGTAGTCAAATTGTTGCACGGAAGTGGGTCTGTTGCCCCACAAACAAGGGGGTCTCATACACCAATTTGGTGTGTCTGGCTTGGTCATGACCTTAAAATTGGATAATGATAATAATAATAATTTCAAAATGACTTGAAGCAAGAAATTGGAAACCCCTAGTAAGCAACCATAAATCTCTACTATGATGCATGAAGAAGAATAATAAATGCAACATGATATATCAAAATTACAAGACCAAGTGCAACAAATTTTTCTCTCACAAAGAGTAACAAAAAATGAAATGGAAGCTAAGATGGATGGTTTAAAGAATAGCTTAAAATCAGGCATGGAAGGTTTGAAGAATGACATGAAAGCTAATATGGATGGTATAGAAGCAAAAATGAAAGGCAACATGGAATATTTGAAGAATGGTTTAAAAGCAGACATGGAAGGCTTGAAGGAAGGTTTGACAAAGTTGCTACAATAAATATTTGCTAATGGAAAAAAGGTATTAGATGAAACTCATGATGAGAACAAAATAAATGTTAGTCATGATTTCATATACTCTAACATTGGATTGAAGAACCACCATATTCCAAAGTTCGATATGAGAAATTTTGATGGCAAGGATCCAGTAACATGAATACTACAAGTAGAGCCATATTTTGATCTTCATAATGTGAAACACACACAAAAGGTACACATGGAAACTTTATATTTAGAACCCAATCAGTTTGTATGGTATTGATGTTTTTGTTCTCATAAACCACCTGTCACTTGGTCAATTGTCATGGTGGAAATGCTAGCACATTATGAGGATACAAAGAACAACACCTTCTTTAGCCAATTGATAAATCTCAAACAAAAGAGATCAATAGCAGAGCACATTGAGGACTTCCAAAATTGAATATAAGGGTAAATGATATTCGAGAGGAGCATATAATTAATCTGTTCATAGGGAATTTAAAGGATAACATCCAACATGAGGTTCGCCTTTGGGAACCTGATTCATTGGAGAAGGAATTCAACTTAGCAAGAAAAATTGAAAGAAAAATTATGGCAACAAGGAAGCCTACCACTCACAACTATAAATATGGAAGGGTTGTTACCCCTAGCCTTCCACAACCTACAAGGTTGACACCACAACAATTGGAAGAAAAAGATAAAAAGGACTTTGTTACAGTTTTGATAACAAATACACTAAAGGTGATAAGTGTGCTGAGAAGAAATTATTTTACATAGATTGTGAAGAGAAGGAAGAAAAGGAATGAGAAATGTCAAAAGAAGAGTATATACACCAAGAACCAACCCCAGAGATAGAAGAAATGAATCCAAAAATATCTTGTAATGCATTGGCAGGAATTACCACTCCACAAATTCTCAAGATAGAAGGACATATCAAGAAGAAAAAGGTAATAGTGTTGATTGATTCGGGTAGTACACATAATTTTATTCATTGTAAGATAGCCAAGGAATTGAATTGCTTCTTATATCCAGCACTAGAGTGTCAAGTGATGATTTCAAATGGAGGAACCATAAATAGCTCTGGAAAGTGCCGTGATATCAAGCTATCCATGGGAGAATATATATTGAATAATCCAATGTTTTCCATTCTAATGGATGGTGTTGATGTAGTACTAGAAGTCCAATGGCTACAATTGTTGGGTGCGATGACTTTTAATTTTCAAGAAATTTTCTTGAAATTTTTTTGGGAAGGAAAGGAAGTTGTATTAAGGTGTATCGCAAGGAAACCACAAAAGATAATCAGCTCTAATGTCATGAAAAATCATATAAAGAAATAAAAACGGAGTGTAATTGCACAATTATGTTCACTAAAGATTCCCACATCGAAATCATCTATTTCTACAAATCTCAAAAAAGTCTTGGACAATCATTCCAAGATATTTGAGACTCTCAAAGGCCTCCCACCTATTCGGGATTATGATCATGCTATTCATTTGATTCCAGGAAGTGTTCCTCCAAACATCAGGCCTTACAGATATCCCTATGCCCAAAAGAGTGAAATTGAATATATGTTTGTAGAAATGCTAAAGGTTTGTATAATTCAACCTAGTAAAAGTTATTTCCTTGCTCCAATAGTATTGGTGCACAATAAGGATGGATCATGGTGCATGTGTCCAGATTATAGGGAGATCAACAAGCTCACTATTAAAGATAAATTTCCATTCTTGTCATTGATGAATTATTGGATGAATTACATGGAGAAATTTACTTCACGAAGTTGGATCTTCGTTCATAATATCATCAAATTAGAATGAAGATTGAATACATTTTGAAAACAGCATTTACAACCCATGAGGGTCATTATGAAGTTTTGTTCATGCCATTTGGCCTTACCAATGCACCTTCTAGATTTCAAGGTTTGATGAATTCCATTTTCAAACCCACCCTTAGAAATTTTTTGTTAGTAGTTTTTGATGATATACGAATCTATAGAAAGTCTTGGAAGGACCATGTTCAACATGTTTATAGGGTGCTCAAAATATTTGAGGAGAAACAATTATATGCAAAAACATCCAAATGTTTCTTTGGAGTACAGGAGGTGGAATATCTAGGTCATATTGTATCTCATAAAGGTGTTAAGGTAGACCCTAGAAAAATTAAAGCCATTAAGGAATGGAAAATCCCCACATCCATAAAGCATCTATGAGGATTTCTCGGGTTGATGAGGTATTATTGCAAGTTTGTTAATAATTATGGGAGAATAGAAGCACCTCTAACAATATTATTGAAGAAAGATGCATTTTCTTGAACTCTACAAGCAACTAAGGCCTTTGAACATCTTAAAGAGGCAATGTGCCAAACACTAGTCTTAGCTACGCCAGACTTCACAAAAACCTTTATTGTGGAATGTGATGCCTCAGGAAATGGAATTGGTGTTATTTTAATGCAAGAAGGAAGACCCATTGCTTTTGAAAGTCATCCAATCAAAGGAAAGTATTTACACAAAGCTATTTCTAAGAATGAAATGTTGGAAATACTACATGAACTTAAGAAATGGTGACCTTACCTAATGGGAATACACTTCAAGGTAAAAACAGAACATGATAGTCTTAAATAATTTTTAGAAAAAATATTATCTTCATAAGAGAAATAAAAATGGGTCACAAAGATGTTGGTTTATGACTTTGAAATCATTTACAAAAAAAGGAAGCAAAATGTTGCCGCAAATGCACTCTCAAGAAAGGATCAGGATGTGGAAGCATTGCTTTGTTTCATTTCTATTATCCAACCAGATTGGAAAAACCGAAGCAAGGGATGAATGGAAGAATGATGAAGAAGTGTGGGCACTCATTCAAAGGTTGCAGCAAGATCTCAATACATCTTATACATTTAGATGGAAAAATGATTTATTATGGTACAAATATCAATTATACCTTTGTAATAATTCCCAACTCAAGTAAAATATTCTTCTTGAATTTCACACCTCTCCCTTAGGAGGGCACTCAATATTTTTAAAAACTTACCACAAGGTTCAAAAAAAATTTTATTTGGGATGGCCTTAAATCTGATATTCAAAATTTTGTGGCGGAATATTTGGTTTGCCAACAGAATAAAGTTGAGACAATTAAGACCTTTATCCATTCCAATTCAACGTTGGGAGGATGTTTCAATGGATTTTATAATAGGTTTACCCAAGTCCGAAAAAAAGAGTGTCATCATGGTGGTCGTTGATAGACTTACCAAGTATGCACGCTTTTGTACAATATCTCATCCATTTAAAGCAGGTACAGTTTCTACTACATTTATGGAAACAATTCAAAAGCTACATGGAAACCCAAAGATTATTATAAGCGATAGAGATCCCATTTTCACTGAAAATTTTTGGACAAAATTATTTTCTTGTCTAGGTACTCAGTTAACTCATAGCCTATTTCATCATCCTCATTCTGATGGAAAAACTGAGATGATGAACAAACATTTGGAAGGATATATTTGTTGCCTTGTATCTGATATACATACACAGTGGGTCAAATGGTTAGCTCTAGCTGAATGGTGGTTTAACACTTCCTTCCATAATGCAACAAAAATGACCCCATTTATGGCACTTTATGGATATCATTCGTCTTCCATCACGTCATATTTAAGAGAAAATTCTAAGGTTTAAGTAGTGGAAGATCACATCAAGCATCAACAACAAGTTCTCCAAATCTTAAAGGATAACCTCACGTTGGCATAGAATAGAATGAAACAAAAGATAGATCAATATCGTAGCGAAAGAAGTTTTTATGTAGGCAAATGGGTATTTCTACGGATACAACCATAAAAACAAATGTCCCTAAAGAAAGTTAAGAAGGATATTAAATTATCACCAAAGTATTATGGTTGGTACAAGGTGTTGCAAAAGATTGGTACTATGGCATACAAATTGGAGCTTCCTGGATCCTCCCAAGTGCACCCAGTTTTCCATGTTTCATGCTTAAAGAAGGTTGTAGGCAACAAGATCCTAGTTCAAACAATGTTGTGAGAACTTGACAAGGAAGGAAACACAATATTGGAACTTGAAGCAGTCACAGAAACAAGAACTCAATAGCTACAAAATTGATCAATTTCAAAGTATCTCATCAATGAAATAACTTACCCACTGAAGATTCCACATGGGAGGATGAGAATTTTATATAGATGCATCCAAAACAACTCAAGCATTGAGGAAATTACTTTTTTTAAGGAGAGGGGCATGTTAGGTACCTATAATGCTAGTGTATTCATTCATTATTATTGTGAGTGTAGCCCCTTATTATTATTGTTGTACCCATGTTGTCCCCATACTATTATTATTGTGCCCCAGAGAAGCCCACTATCGTTATTATTTTGCCCTTACATTATTATTGTTATGTCAACTCTGATTATATTCTGACCCATTAAGCTCATATATATAGAAAGGAAGTTTTTTCATTTGAATCATCCAAGAATTGTTCACTTAAGTAATGTAAATGAAGTTACCCCCTCAAAGAGGATAACTTTTAAGTCGTGGATCTATATATTTGTGAGTTCGTATTGTTAGCCTCCTGTTGCAATAGGTGTTCATCTTTCATGATTGACAATTGAAAGTTCCAAATATGTCATACTTTTCATGCTGCAATTCTCCATATTTCCAAAATAGGTCAAAGAAAAGGCCATGAAAGTGTGTCAGTCTAAATGCCACTACTGTATTCCAATTTCGATGAGTTATTCCTTTTTTGAAGAATTTCCTGTTAAGGGAAGGCCAAACAGCTTAATCTTGGCTTCCCTAGGTTTCAATTTCTTGTTTTAGAATGTAGAGAATGAAAATCTGTCCAAACAATTTAATCTTGGCAGATTTGTAGATAGGTAGAGAAACAAAGGAGCCCAACTGCTTAATCTGGGCCCTTGGAAGAAATAAGTGTAGATTTAGATAGGAGGACAGCAAAAAGAAAAAAGGATAATCAGGGTCTGCAAGTCCAAGTGCACCCATGCAAAAAGAAGAAAAAATGTTAGGTAAGTAGGCTGGGTAAGTAGTTTTGTGGTTGAAAAATCAAGCTGTGTGATCCATTTCATGTTTTCAAGTGTTATATCTTTTCAGATCATAGTTATGATGCAGTTTTTCATTTGGAGGAGCTCAAGCGAGGCATGTCTAACTCCCCCTTCTTCTCATTCCCCAATTCACTCACTAACATCCCCTTGAGGACCTTGGGATCTGCCCAACCAGTCCTGTTATCACTTCATTTTTGTAAAGCACCAAGTCAAGCTTTGACTTTCTTCAATGAAAAGAAGCCACATTTATTGTGTAAAAATCATGTCTCCACAGTTCATTCACTTCCTATGTCTAAGTTTCAGCTCACAAACTTAGCCTCCCCACTACATTTCACCTCACAAATTCATATTAACTCCTAACTCTACTATCTAGCTCCCTAGATCATCTCCTTATCCCATATTACACAAAAAACTACATAAAAAACCCCAAAAATATTACATATCCCACCCTATAGCACTATAGCTATGTACATACATTTCTGGCAAATAATAGTCCACCTGGGACTATTATGAACCCATCCGTGTCATAACCGTGGGATTGGTCTCAACCTCTGGTTAGGCCAATAACCTATATCGACCCCTTTTCCCATAAAACCTCATATTCCTACCTGCCACAATCATTTTCCCAAAGTTAATGTTTAAATGTTTTATTAAACATTAAACTATCGTTCCCCCCCCGCTTAAAACTAACCCATAAAACCCACATTTCCAAAGTTTTGGACCCGCCCTCCCCCGTCGCGCATTTTTGATTAAATAGAATGAGCGGGTCATGTCCCTAACCCCCTATCACCTCACCTTTACCACCAGTCGTCCGATGCCCAACGCCCGAGATCAATGGTGGGCGGTAATTCTTGCACCCCGATCTGCCGAAGTTTAACGCCCGGGGAATGGGCGGTTTCCTCGTCATACCCCCACCACTTGTCAGCCTCCCGATGTGTTCGGAGGCCCCTCCCCCAATGCCGCCTGTGCCAAAAAGAGGTGCGAGAGAAAACTGGATACCGCCTTCCGCCCTCCTACGTCAGTACCACGTCACCGCTGATGTCATCATCCTGCGTTGGCCTCCTGCCACTGTGTCCTTACCACGTCATTGCCACATCAATTGCATCGTACTACCATGTCATCACCTCTACCGTACCACCACGTCACCCGGTCGTACTGCTGGCGTCACCCTGCCACGTCACCACCGTACTGGGACCCACCGTTGATGTCATGCTGACGTCATCGTCAAAAAGGGCACGAAGCATGAAATCTGCACCAACGGATGCCCGGAATGAAAAACCTAGGCAGTTTTTGATGCGCAATTAGTGCTTAGCTAAGGGAAATAGGCCAAAATGGAATCCCCCTCATGGCTCGGCTACCAGCAAGCCCGAAATTTGAAAAATTCACATGAATTTCTTCACAGAGATTCAGAAAAGGGGCAAAGACAGTTCTAAAGGCAACAGAGGGCCGAACAGCAGCCATAAAAGGTCGATCAGATAGTTTAAAGCATTCAGAAGACATTAAAGAGCCCAAGTTTAGTGAAAGTGTATCAGAGGAAGCGGCAAAGAGTATCAGTTAAATGTTTTTAATGGAAATATGTATTTCCAAAGTAGGAGAACATTGAAGGCCTCAAGCAAAGTCAAAGAAAGCGGTGGAGCTATTTCAAAACTCTCAAATCAAAGTTAATGCACCTCAGAACCACTCGAGAGCAGGGATCAGAACCCAAAGCACAGTTATGGCTTAGTGATCAGCACAGAGCCATAAAGACAACACATTAACTCTTTTTGATACAACTGCCCCTAGCGCAGCTCGAAGATATTTTATTGCATTTATTTCAGGCATATGTTAGGTTAAAGACACTTATTTCCTCAGATCTTTTATGATCTGTTTTGTAGATATTTTACTTATAAAACCACCCTAATTTACTGTTTAGAGGGTTGGTTGGTTAATGCACTCCAAGAGAGACTCGCTCTGTATATATGATATGTTTTCCTTAATCAAAGACTGCTGAAAGCTTGGAGAATGGACTGTGTGTTGTGTATTAATGTTTTTGAAGAATTGAATGTGGAATTCTTGTGCTACAACATGACTTAATAAGTGCCTCTTACCTCTGTTTTCATTGATATATGCTCATATTATACATGTATCACCATCTAAATAGCAGAAAGAAAGATTAGCTTAGAACTTGCTCGACTGCACTCTATGCTCAATTTCTGTTATTTCTTCATGTTTTCATCTAAATTGGTAATAAATATGAATTCCCTTTGGCTCATATTTACCCTAATTCACTCATGTTTGACAGTTATCTAGGAATTCTTTACTGCTCCTAGATAGAGCTCATTCACCTTCCCTCTGTTAAGCTGAAAGAGAGATTCTTAATTGCCTCTCATTCCTTAGCCTTCAGTCCATCTCCATTTAGCTTGAAGGTTGTTTCATGTGTAGCTTTCTTGCTCCATATTTCTCTGTTGTGACCAAGAAAATGCACCAGCAGTCCTAATCCTTGACTCCACGCCCAATGGTTTGAAACTCTCACACTATACCTACCTCTCTACTTGAAAGCATCATCCTTCCCACCAAAACTCAAACAAAACCCCTTGAATTCAATAACTAGCCTAAAATCATCATCAACAAAGCTAAATCCTAAAGAGAGAGCCCTCTCCAACTGCTGGTAGGCTACGACCTGCAGTCCAAAGATTGGTTTGTGGTTACCTCGGTCGTATCCTTTAAGGATATTTAAGGACAACCTGAGTGATAACATAATGGCGACTCCACTGGGGAGCATCCTCATTTAATTTCACAAATCGAGTTGGAAAGCTCCGCTGGGGAAACAATGAATTTTCCAATTGTTGTATATTCCTTAAAACTACAGATGAAGCCTGAATGTCAACCAGGGACCTTTTGAAACTATTCTTGCTTTGCATTTACAGGAGTAAATAAAAGCTGCTTCAGTAAATCTTCATGTTAGTTTTAAGCTGTAGATATCTATTCCAAAATTTGATCGGTTCCTTGCTAATTCTAAAAACATTCACAAAAAATACCAAAACAAGTTCAAAATCTGGCTCCCAAAAGAAACTCGCATTATACAAGGTCAAATCTAGATCCAAACCCCCTAGATTCTTTTGAAAATCCGAATTTAATCCCAAGGAACCTCAGGAAGCTAGAGAAAAGAGAAGATTTTGTTGATTCTAGCCCTGAAACAGTTCATCCAAGCTGTGTTCCAACTCCTGTCAAAGTTTTATTTCGGTCAACCCCTACTTCCCCTTGTTCATCGTCCACCTCTCAAAGCACTCCTTCCACACCTCCATTCACTGCACATACTCCCATTACCACTGTTCCTACCGTTGTTCCAGTCATTCCATTTATCCCTACTGTTCCACTTATCCCTGTGAACATGGCCAATAGATATGCACCCCTGCAATTACCTGCAAATCACGGGGCTATGCCTCAGGATTATCAAACTAAAATCACATATTTTGATGGAACTGGTTCTTACACAGCCCTTCAGCATACCAAGAAGATGCAAGACTATTTTGAGAATTACGAGATAGATGCTGATAGCGTGAGAATGAAGATTTTTGTCCAAAGTTTGACAGGTGATGTCAGGACTTGGTTTAGAGCACTCACAGCCAATTCCATAGCAGACCCAGAAGCCTTATATCAGTCATTTATCAATAGATGGGGGAAAAAGAAAGACCCCTTGCACATATTATCTGAATATGACACCATCAAAAGAGGCCCTCAAGAGTCTGTCTTGGATTATTGTGCAAGATTCAATAACGTTTATAATGCAATACCACAGAACTTAAGATCTCCACCTGATCTTGCTTTGTATAAATTCCCTGGTGGTTTTGATACTGACATGGCTTATCAGTTAAGGGAAAGAGCCCCTCAAACCCTTGTAGCCGTGAAAAATGTTGCTGTTAGTGTAGAGGCAAATCTAATTGCCAAAAGAAACAGAGCTAGAACCGAGAGAAGAACCACCTTTAAAGAGGAACCCTCAGCCTTCGATCAAAAGCTGGATGCTATTATCAGTGGCATGCACAGGCTCGGAGATATAGTGGAGAGTGTTGAGAGGAAATCATCATGGGAAGGACAACAACCTAATACCATAAGGAACACAAATTTCCAGAAAACTCAGAACACAAATGCTGGTAGGTCTAGTCCAGACCATGATGTAAGGCCCCCTTTTCATGAAAATTATGCTGAAGCATCTACATCTAGTGAGCCCACATAGGACACTCACATGAACTTAGTGGAGTTGAAGGCTGAGCAACAATTTTTCCTAACCCAAGCAGACCAAGATGAGCATGACTTTAATCAATTTCAAACTAAGTTTGGTGAGTCTTTTGACTTTAAACAGGGTTATGATTCAGCTGTTTATGAGGTCCACAAACAGTATAAGTTGAGGACTAGAACCATAGATATGCCCGAAAAGGTTAAACCAAATGATACCAAGCAACCGAAGAAGATCAAAGAAAAGGTTTCCCTCATAGAAACTGCTAATAAAACAGTCCCTAATCCAAAGGATGTCACCATAGAGGATGTCACAGACATGCAGCCCCCTAATGATCAGCCTCTACCACCTTCTTCCTCGAAAGAGGACTCGAACAACATTCCAAAAAACCCTCCTAAAACTAAAAAACTGCAAGCAATCACTTCCCATAACACTGATAAACAAGAGAAAATCGCTGATACTCCAATGGAAAAAGGGAAGCCTGCCTCTCATAATACTAAAACCCAATCTGAAAAATCATTTGATTTAGAGGCAGAAATAGGTAAATTGAAGATATGTGTCCCTCTCTTAGAACTAGTCAAACATGATGTGTATAGGAAACAAATTCAGAGATCACTTCAAATGCCAAAGGTCAAGGATGATGTGAATGTTCTTGATGATCAGCCTGAACTGCTGTTCGGTCCAGAAGTTAATGGAAAATCAACATATGGATATGTTCTACCATTCTATGTCAGTTTGCACATACATGACAAAGTCTTGCACAATGTTATGTTTGACTCAGGTGCCTCACACAATCTTATGCCCAAAGTTGTAATGGAAAAGCTAAACCGTGATGTTACAATACCCTACAAAGATCTATTCTCATTTGACTCAAGTCAAGTCAAGTGTTTAGGCCTCATCAAGGACTTGTGTGTCTCCTTAGTCCAATACCCAAACAAGACAATCCTCATGGATGTGGTGGTTGCTGACATTCCACCAAAGTATGGCATGCTATTGTGGTTGAAGGGAAAGTACCCCTAGGGTCCTTTGGGCTAAGACTCTACCAGACTGAAAATTGCTTATTCGAAGAAACACACACACACAGCCATCTTTTTTACTTTTAAGCAAATCCTAATGTTTAGGGTACATACCTAAGGTCCTACGTTCGAGAAGACCGTTAGGGTGCAAACCCTTCTTGGAGTTCCCTTCTTCTTTCTTTGACTTGCAAGACAAACAAATCAAAGAACACAACAGTACATGTATAGAAGTTTATATATAAATCATCTTTATGCTATAAAGTTAGTTATAAAAAATCTTTATGTAACCACTTTCATAAGAATTCAACACAAGAATCTCATAAGCATAAAGAAAGATTATTCGGGAACAAAGACGTGTTTCTTTATATATAAAGGCAAATAAAGTACATATATCGGAAAGATATCACCTGAACACCTTCAGCAGGCTCCAAGCAAGCTTCCTCCCGGATTCGTTCCAGCCTCCAGCCTCCAACAAGAGCTCCTTCCAAGTCTTACTCAATGATGATGTCAAGGATGAATGATCACCAATACACATGGAAACAAGGGTTTCCTATGCAAAGTGGGGGAAGTGCAGAATGCACCAAGGACTTCAGACCTGGTCTAAGGGAAAAATCTCAGCATAATAATCTTGCTCTCCTTTCTCTCCCCTTGGCCTTCCCTTTGATGTCTTTTTATACCCTCTCCAAAGTAGTTTTTTAGTTAGGAGTTGGTTGGGAACAGTTGGGCCACGGGCACTAACAGGTGATCCAGCAGGTAAACCCGCGATCACCGCCCGAAAAAGAGGAAATTGTATTTTTTTAAGTGTTTTAACAGATACACGCGGGTTGGGTATGACAGACCCGCGTGTACACGCATTTAAAACAGGGCAAAGTCGCGTATAGGGAATAAAACACTGTTTTTTAAATTTTTGGACCAGGTCTGGAAGGAGGGGTTGCCCTAGGCCATAAGTGCAGCATCACAAACCATAAGAGTGAGATTTGGAGCTATAACAGATGCCCCCTAATGTATGAGGTCAGAAGGGGAACATGATGGCCGAAATATATTAAGTAAGTACAAGGAAAGGAACTCTGCCGAAAAACCAAGGAGGACTTCACCAGAATTCAGCCTGCCAAGCCACCGAAAGGAGATCAGAAAGAAACATTGTCTGAGGCGGGCATACCCATGCTCAGGAAAAGTAAAGCATGTCCGCATATCAAGTAGAAGCGGATCCACTAAGTATACAAGTATAAATGACTGTAAAATACATAATGGATCATCTGATCATAATGAGTAAGTACATGTCTGAATATCACATATAAAACTGTCAATGATGCTGAAAGATGCAACGGATCACTGAAATCAAAGACTGATCCCAAAAGGTACCAACTGAACATGATGGAATAGGATGGTACTACACTGCAAACTCAGGTGCCAGCATATAGAATGTCGCCATGACTGACTGCAACATATAAGGTGGAGTGGTATCAACTAGCAGCAACAGGAGCAACTGTCAAGTGAACCAATGAATGCTGATACAACCTGAGGTCTTCACCGACCGCCGTGGTACATTTCTACACCATGGGAATAAATGATCTGAAGTCGACCATGTGAGAAATCGTTTGATTACCGGTCATTGATGTATACCGTTAACAAACGCGAGACTACTCACCGATAATGATAATGAGCGTCAAGGTACCCAGTACAATCTAACAAGTGTGAATAGATGAGCTGAAGTCGAACACCTGTAAGAATCTATCAATCAGGAGACAATGATGGTTTCCCACTGTCGATAGCGAGGAATCTGCCACTAATGACTGCAAACCCCAAGGTACTGCCAAATGGACTCTAGATCTTTGCCCCAGAGCAATGAGTCGGAGTCGATAGGGAAAGATCCGCTAGAAGGAAGGCATTAAGGCATCCTCCATCAATCTAGCGCGAGTGTAACCCGTAGGCCAATAATGTGGAAGGAATCGGACGAAAAAGATGTAGTAACCCAACCGAAGCACGTTTCCGGCGTACACGAGATGTGGCTAGCGCACGGCAGAAACCCTCTGAACCAACCAATAATGAAAGCTGACACAGAGGCGAGGTATCCACCAATAGGGTCAAATGGAAACCAAGGTACTGCACGAATCCCAATGTGTGATAATGTATGCTGATGTCGAACACAAGGGAAACCACTCAGTCAAAGACCCATGATACTGATCGATGCTGAGCACAAGGTGACCTATCAATAATGAAAATAGGGCCAGGGTGCGGTCTCTAGGTCTGCCCTCAGAGCAATGTGTCGTCGTCGATAAGGACAAGACCCGCCAGCAAGAAGTCAATGGGGACCTTCTCAAACCGGCACGAGTGAAGGACCAATATAACTGATGTGATGATAGACATGACACTGACAACCAGGGATGGCCGACTGAAAAATGAGTCAAGAGACACCGCAGAAAGGCCGACTCAGGCTAACTTCCCTTGAACAAAAGCACGACTCAATGTGACTATGTGGCAGCATATAATGAATCTGTATAAGTTCGTCATGCAGGAGGCACGAACGAACCCTCCATATGATTGGAAGAGATAACCAATCGGGGGAGTACTGACTCGATAACAAGGCTATGGCTTACCTAAGTCAAACTAAATCCCACCCGTGCGGAGGAGATTTTGTTTTGAGTGCTTTGTTCAAGGGCGACACGACTGACACTAGCTGCCAACAATAAATGGAAATAATGTCCCTGTTCCCGCTCTTTTTGGAATATTTAATTTTTTTGTCTTTTTCTGATAAGCCGGAAAAAGAATAAAAGAATGCTATGGTACAGTGGAAAGAACGAGTGTCGGTGAAACAGATGATCTAGTTCCTGGGAAAGGAACGTTCCTATGCTCAATGCAGGGAGGTGAAAAACTGGTCAGTGACACTCAGAGGTATGTCCCTTCCACGGGTCTGGGTATGTCAAGCTGCAGAGGTCAAGGGTATGCAAGGTTGATTTTTGCAGACGTCATGGTCAAAAGTGGGCTTAAACACGAGTCCAAGTGAAGCCGGCTATAGGCCAAAAGGTGCAAATGGTCAACATGCAATGCAGAAGTACAACTCAACACACATAGGAGCCTCTGGGGTATAAGGCCAGAACGAAACGAAGAAGCAAAGAAGAATGAGTCTTCAACGCACAAGTCATGGCAGGACTACAGAGGACTCCCGAGCCTACTCAAAACGAAGCAGCATGGGCAACAAATGTCAGTGAGGTGCTAACTAGGATGCCCATGTAAAAGGATGGCTCTACCATCATGTCATGATTTAAAGAATCGGCGAGTGAAAATGGCTTGCGAACCATAACATGATGGGGTCGACCCTACGGCAGATGTATCGGTCACATGGAGGCTAGTATGCATAATGCAACGGAAAAATGGTGTCCCTAACCTATATGCCAGTGAGAACACGATACCTGCCATGACGGGTCAGCATTCATGGAACCGTCTCGAACCGTCGAAAAATGTCGAAAAATGTCCTGAAAAACAACTCAATCTCGACATTCCAAGCTCCCAAGTTAAAAGTGACATGAAACCAAACAAAATAAAATTTTGAAAAAATTTTTCATTTTCAAAACTTATAAAAAGAAATTTTGGACTTACCATTTTCACCGTTTGACTTGGAGAGCAAATTGTGGAGCAAAAGGAGCAAACTTTCCCCGTGACTTATTCCACCGTTCAAACTTGCCAAAAACTTCCAGGTAAGCACTAAACTTGTCTTGCAATCAATTGTGATAGTTTTTAGGAAGTTTAATTAATGTTTCACCGTTAGATTTTTTGCAAAAAATCGCTCTGCGGCGTACACGCGGGTTGGATGTATATAAATCGCGTATACGACGGCCCTAAACGCGACTGTGTATAGGGTAAACCGCGTGTGCGCAGCGAAAAATTTTTATACATAAAACTAATGGATGAAAATGATTTTTTCTTCCAGGATGACTCTCACATGGCGTGAAAGAGAGCACTCAGCTGTAGATAATGAAGTTATGGACAATGATGAGGCATTAGATGCCTTACGGGGATGCGGATTGTTAAAATTCTTCAAGTTGCCGAATATGAAAGCAAATGTGCGTCTGCTCGAGAGACTTATTGATTATTGGGATGTCGAGGAAGAAGCTTTTATGATTGATCAGATGCCACTCAGGATAGAAGTGGAAGATATATATTTCATCACGGGCCTTTCCCGAAGGGGAGAGGTAGTACACTCCCGGGGCAGGACCTGGAATAGTCTCAGCGTAGACGACTATGTACAACTTTACTGCCCAGGTCATCGGAAGGTCGGGAGTCAGATCTCGATCCCACACGTGGCGAGTTTGTCACTGCGGATAATCTTGTTCACCATAGCTCGAGTGAACGGATCATCTTCGCTACATCAGGCATCACGGGTAAACATGAGCGTAGCAGTGGACTGTCTCACCACGGTGTTTGACTGGTGTACTCCTCTACTTGCCAACATGAAGGAGCAGCTTGCTTCTATCAGGAGGGGACAGACCAAAAACTTTGGGTACGGAACCATTTTATGTACTTTTTTCTTCGAGAAGGTTCCCGCACTCCGCCCCAGGGTAGCAGTTCCCATCAGTAGTCCACGTGATCCACGCATGGGCCGGTGGGCTGACTTGATGAAACGTCTGGGGGGTGGGGAAGTGCCCAGGAATGCATTCGACGACGACTTTTTTGCTTGGTGGGAGCAACAGATCATCGCCATAGACGACTACCCCTATGCTGGACTGGATTTCCGAGGAGATCCTGACTTAGTGTTGCCACCAGACACAGCATGGGGCGAGATCGGTAAGATTTTTTTTTATTTTTATGATTTTATGATTTTTAGGATTTTTCAAGTATAATGATGAACTTTGAAAAATATATTTTTTGATGAGATTCAAATGACTGATATGATGATCATGTTCCAGACATTGGGCCTGTGCGACCAGATGGATTCCCACGGCATGGACGGCGTGGCCGAGGAGCCGAAGAGGAGGCTGCGAATGCGGAAAGGACCCTCAACAACGTCCAGCGACACTTGGCGAGATTGAGCTACCAAGTACCGATGGCCGAGATAGAGGACCTTCCTCCAGATATGCAGCGTCATGTGGTTGGGATGCCACGTGACTGGGTTCGCGTTTTTCGGCGCGTGGCCACTGCTATAGTTAGTTATTTAGCTGCTCATCCAGAGCCGAGGCATTAGATATGCCTGACATGATTATGGGCATTTGAGTCCCAATTTTGTATATTTTGGACACACATATGTACACTCGAGACGCTTTGCGATATATATATATATATATACAGTTTGACTTTTTGATGCATGATTTTATGATGATGAATGATTGATATGCCAGTCTAATGCTTGATTAGCGATAGAATCAGCTAACCAATTTTGAGATCTTGGAATGTGCAAATAATTAATGTAATTAAATGATCTTTGCAACAACCTCACCCTTAAATATTGGCGATATAATGATGGATCTCTAACCCGATAAATGTTATTTAACTGAGACACTATCAATTGAGAATCAAGATACACTACCAACGAGTCGATCCCATAAGAGATTGCCTCGGATAATAAATTGATAACAGCTGTATACTCAGCCATATTGTTTGAAGCAGGACCGATACACACACCTCTCGATGTCATCAACTGACCAGTTGGGTAATAAAGTACCCAAGCTGCGGAAGCAAGATTCCGAGTGTGCCGACTAGCACCATCGGCGAATCCAAAATAAACCAAATCATCCATCAACACCTGCCAAAGCAGACCAAAAGTGCTGATATCAGAAAACGCTCGATAAGATATGTACAAATATACATAAAATACAAAAAAGCCATTGCCTGGCCAAAGCTAAGCAAAGCACTTCCTGAGGTAGAGCCCGTCAGGGGGCTCCGCCAACTGACTCCTAGGGATGTTTATAGGTACGATAATCGAACCAATCAATATACTCTCTTCGGCAAATAAATGTGTCGGAGCCAAAGGGACCGTACAAACATCACTAGTCGAACTGGAGGACCGAGATTCTACTTCATGCACAGGGGAATGAAAGCGTAACCGACGATGTAAATCTTCCAAAGGTCGATCTACGGCCGTCATTGCTTCGAATATCGCTTCATCCGATGGAAAAACAATATCCGAGCAATCCGATGCAGAGGTGGAATCAAGGGTCCGAAAATGAGCCACATCACCATCTATTTCTTTCCCAGAGGAAATAGTAGAATGGTTATCTACAGAGTTATCGATAGATTCACATCTAGGTTCTGCTGCAGACATAAGAGATTCTATTTCACCCACCTTGTCGTCACCTGATGTGGTCACAGATGAAGCTAAGGTTCCAGGATTCGATGAATAAGGAGTTTGAACAAACTCTCTCCGTAAAGGATCCCTGGAGGATGAAATTGTATCTATACCAGCTGTAGGAGGGGGAAGGTTAAACGTACCCATCAATGAAGAGTACATCCCGACTCCTAGACTCTCAATAGGCGGACGGGGGTTACCCACTAAAGGAATGGTAGAGTCAGAGTTTGCTTGAGGATCAGCTGGACAATAGTCCAATTGGTCAACCTTAACGATTTTCCCCTCATAAGGAAAGCAAATGACACGAAATAGAGTCGAAACAACGGCTTCCATCTCGTATACCCAGTTCCTTCCTAATAGGAGATTATAATCTAGGTTAGCGTCTATGACTTCTACTTCAATATTAACGACCTTTCCTCCAACACATATAGGAAAAGCCGGGATAATCCCGTACGGTCTATGAGAGTGACCATCAAATGCTGTCAATAGGGTGGGCGAAGGAACAACCGTCGGTGATCCAATGGCCTTCCAGCATGACATAGACATGACACACGTGGAAGCTCCCTCATCTACAACCGTCCGGAAAATATTCGTTTTCTGGTAGGTAGACTTTATCTGGAAAGCCATGTGATGAGGAAGTCTCTTTTTGACATTACTCATATCAAAAGAGAGAGCTAAGGAATTACTTGGATCTACTGCCCCCATTGCCGATAGCAAGGCACTTCGTTGAGTAGGACATGTCTGGAGAACCTCTAACGCGGACATAGCACATGGACTTTGAGCCAAATCCTCCACAATGGAGTAATTTTGAGCAGCTCTAGCATTGGGGTTAATTGTCGCGCGTTTGGCGGAACCTTTCGGTATCCTAGGTACAGTCTCAACAGAAGGTCGCTCAATATGAAGTGGGTTGTTATTTTCGGGAACTGATTTACCCTTAGAATTTTCACCTTCACCATAATCGCGTGACCGAGTGGCCACATTAGCGTGAGCACCCATCATGAAAACATTTGATGACTTGTCCCCTTCCTGGTTGCCCCCTGCGGAGGTACCAGGGTTCGAACTTGCGCCAGCAAGAAGTTGCTGCCCTTGGGGAAACGGGTTAGTTAACACAGCTTGCGAACTAGAAGTCCCTTGCTGTCCTAACAAGCGCTGAGCGTCTTCAATTCTAGGGCAGAGATGAGTTAGATGGTCTCCTTTGCATAACTTGCAAGGAAACTTGACTTTCTTTCTCGACTCATTTCCACCACCACCAGCGTTGTTGCCGGATTTATTTGCATCGGGCTTCCCATCCTGGTTCTTCTTCTTACCACGTCCTTTCTTTTTTTCATTGGAATTTTGATTTCCTTTGGGGTTATCGGATTGGACGGCATTAATGGAAGAATTTTGGGAAGCTTGAGGATTAGACATTGTGACTTGGTTGTTAGGAGCAGTTTGTAATGACAACTGCTGCAATTGATTCAACAAGTTCACTGTAGTCGAGTCTACTGACCCTACGATACCATCCGCGTGCGGACCTGGCTTTGGCTTAGCTAAATCAACCTTAGATCCAGGAGCATCTGGCAAGTACTTTTGGAGGATCCCAGACTGAGAGTAAATCAGTTCTAACTGCTGGGCCCTGAAAATGGCTTGCTCCTCAGAATAGACCCCAGACATGGAGACATCCTTGGAGATCTCGGGTTGCAAAGACTTCAAAAACCACTCTAGACGGTACTCCGGAGGGATTTCGGCTTTAATGAGCCTCTTTCTCCGTCTCCATTCCTGAATGTGATCAGAAATGTGGGTTGCCTTATCCTGACGAAAGGTAGCCAGAAGTTCAGTTCCGACGTCATAGCGGACAGGCAACTGGAAGTGATTCAAGAAGATATTGGCTAAGTCAGCGAACGATGTAAAGCTGCCCCCTGGCAACTCTATGTACCATTTAGCCGCATTACCAGTCAAGGTGCGCTGAAAGAGTCTCAACCTAACCGAATCTTCGATGAGGGAGTTAGATGAGCACCACAAATGGAATGTGGTTACATGATCGCCCGGATCTTCACCACTCTTCCCTTCGAATTTTGGTATGTCCGAAGGGAGTTTGGTTGGGACCGGAGGCCAGGCCGGATTGTATCTGATAGGGTCGTTCGTTAGCTTAGTGAGATCTGGCAAGTTTAACGTTGCCAGAAATGGAAGCCTAGGAGGACCTAGGGGATTCCACCCAGACTGGGCAGAACTCCCAAAGTTCTGAAAAGATTGTCCTGGGATTTGAGAGGCACCAGGCTACCCCAAGTGACCAATAGAACCAGCTGAACCAAAAGGCAAGCCTTGCGGTCCAGCAAAATTCGGAGTTTGACCAACTCCTGCCGTATAAGCTCCATAGCTTGCAAAGTTTCCTCCTAAAGAATTGTAAGGAGTCGATAACCCCTGATATGGGTTCCAAGCCGAAGCGAGGGGAGGAATACTTTGAAACATGCTAACCGTGGAATACGGCCTACTTCCTTGTTGGCCAATGAATGGATTCGCAGTTCCTGCGTTACTAACCCCAGGGTTATTCCAACCTTGGAAAGGATTGCTGCTTTGTCCTATTGAAGAAAAAGGCATGGATCCTACCGTTGGGTTGGAATGTGGGATATGACCACTTCCAAAAGGAAAACCCTGAAATGAAGCCGATCCGCCCATCATGGACGTAGCGGCACTGAACGGAACTGACAGAATACCCTGTGATTGGGTGCCAAAAAGGAAGGAACCAGTACTAAAAGCATTGGTTTGGGCATTTCCACTCGTGGACGGAATGGAGGTAGACCCAACCAAAGATGTGCTAGCAAACGATCCGAACAAGGAAGCGGAGGGGATGGAAATGGTTCCTCCCCCTTGCACCGATGTTGGGATCTGCATAGTCGCAGCGCTCGTGGAAGCCATGCTTCCAGTAGTGATTATAAATGGTAAGCGCGTAGCGTAACCTGGACTCGCTGGTCTATATAATGGAGGCCCAACGTATTGCAATACGTCTGGATAACTAGATGGTAGTGGAGAATTTGGAATCACTAATGATTCTGAAAGTTCTTCTACCTCTACGTTATTCTCCGCTTGAAAGTGAACTTGAGAAAAGACTGGAGTGTCCCTCTCTTGTTCAAAAGTACCAGGCCTTGCTTGGCCGCTAATATCCCCGAGAGGAGGATCAATCCCCGATGCGTCAACCGGCGTGGGACGGACCCCACCGGTAGTATTCCCTCTGCGCCTTCTAGGAGAAGGCTCTAAACTAGGTGGCGAGAGACCACGAAGTCTTCGAGACCGTCTTGGAGACCGGTCAGCCACTTTGAATTTTTTGTTAAGATCTAACTAAAGACTCAAAAAATTAAAAGCTAAGCCGACTAGGAGCACAGAGCACACAGTATAAAGTTCCTAAAGATACAGCCAGTCAAACAACTTTCAAGTATTTCCGCTCCGGGTGATTGAGACCGGACACCAAAATACGAGAAAGTGAATCAAAGGGCCTTCCGAGGATAGTCTGGGATGATGAGGGCCCAGTCCTATCAGCGAAGGTATCAGAGGAAGTTACGCTGACCTCCTAACAACAGTCTGCGCCGGTGCAAGCCCCCAAGCTTCGCAAGGGTGCCCTCTGGAAGTACTGTCGAGAGTGATACAACGTCGACCTCAGGTGCCACGGGATTCCCCTCCGCAGCCACCTATGCAGATCCCTAGGAGAGGCAACTATGGGTACCAACTCGTCGCAGAAGCCAGGCGGAACAGTCGTGAGGTAAGTTCGGACAAGTAGGAGAGGGGGTATCTCTCTTCCCTGTCTTCACAGACCCTCGTGCTTAACTCCCAGATCCGGAGCTTTCCTGGTCTTCCTAACGCTATTGGATTTACTCTCTTTAATCAGACTCTTATGTTTGACGTTTTGTGTGGCCTTGGAGAGTTAACTCTCCACTCGCCTAATCCAAGGCCCTAAAATCCTAAACTTGTTGGTGTAATAACTAAAACAAAAAGTTCTAGTGGATTTTAATTAAGCGCTTGATTTTATTAGGCTGTTCTTTAAGTCAAAGGTAATGGAGGTGAAACTTGTGGTGTTTTATGGACGCAAAAGAAATTAATAAAACTTAGCTACATGCATATGCACTTTTGTTTTCGATGAATAGCAATTTCTATGAGGTTCAGAAGGCACTTGTAATATAAACAAAAAATTTTCCTTTTTCTTTTCAGACTTCACACTCACAAAAACTAACAAAACTAAATATGCCTAAAAAGAGATGCAAATCTTACCCTAATGCAAGAACTAAATGTGGATGCACGATTCAAAGACTACTCTAAAAACAAAGAAGGAAAGTTGCTGCTTTACCAAATTTTGTCTTGCCACTGAAATGCTTAGATAGAAGATGATTTGTTACTAATCATTTCGTCCAAACAATAAAAACAAGTTTTAAGATAAAAACAAAGCACTTTCACTTCGCAAAAAAGGAAATCAAATGAGAAGCAAGTTTAAGAAAGCGAAACTCAAAAACTTTCAAAAGATTTTCTTTCAATCAAACCAAAAAGTCTTTTTCAAAGGAAAACTCTCAAAAATACTGACACTAATGATTGATAAACAAGCCACCAAACACTTTTGTGAATTGACACCTTTCAAATGATGAAAACTCAACAAAAATAAAATGTGTTCGAAAACGCTTTTGACAATCAAAAGCAGCAATGAAAGTCCAAAATATCAAAAGACAAGTTTCAAGAAACTGGTAACAAACAAATTTCCCGAAACAAAGGAGTAAATGGTCATATAAATGATTTCGTTAAGCAAACACAAATGTCATGAAAACAAAATGGACACAAAGATTTGAAGACAATCTTCCCACTCTGCCGAAACAGAGCAATCAAGATTCTTAAACAGAAATCTTGTGTGTCAAAAATCAATGATGCTTGCAATCAACGAAAAACAAGACAAGCACTCCTTATAACTAGAGAGAGTTCGAAACAAGATGCCCCCTGTTAAACAGAGAACTGTCACTGGGAATTGACTGTTTTAAACTGACCCAAACCACCAGACAAATATTCAGCAAAAGAAAAATTATAAATCTTGAAAATTATGTGATATACGCGCCTGCAATTATTTGCAGAATGCGTGTATACGCGACTGTAACTAAGGAAACCTGCGTATACGCGGGTTTACTTAGTGCAACTTGCGTATATACGCTTCTGTAATCCAGAAAAAGTGCGTATCTGAAGTCTTTCAAGAAAAATAAAAAAACACAAACTGAAAAACTGGAAAAGCTTGGAGTTCAAGAAAATATCAGACAGTCAGAACCAACAAACAGAGGGACTGAGCCTTGATTGGCTTGAGGACTACCCAAACTAGGAACAACAAGAGTGTTGTCCCCAGTGGAGTCGCCAATTCTGGTTCTAGGGAAAGTACCCCTAGGGTCCTTTGGGCTAAGACTCTACCAGACTGAAAATTGCTTATTCGAAGAAACACACACACACAGCCATCTTTTTTACTTTTAAGCAAATCCTAATGTTTAGGGTACATACCTAAGGTCCTACGTTCGAGAAGACCGTTAGGGTGCAAACCCTTCTTGGAGTTCCCTTCTTCTTTCTTTGACCTGCAAGACAAACAAATCAAAGAACACAACAGTACATGTATAGAAGTTTATATATAAATCATCTTTATGCTATAAAGTTAGTTATAAAAAATCTTTATGTAACCACTTTCATAAGAATTCAACACAAGAATCTCATAAGCATAAAGAAATATTATTCGGGAACAAAGACGTGTTTCTTTATATATAAAGGCAAATAAAGTACATATATCGGAAAGATATCACCTGAACACCTTCAGCAGGCTCCAAGCAAGCTTCCTCCCGGATTCGTTCCAGCCTCCAGCCTCCAACAAGAGCTCCTTCCAAGTCTTACTCAATGATGATGTCAAGGATGAATGATCACCAATACACATGGAAACAAGGGTTTCCTATGCAAAGTGGGGGAAGTGCAGAATGCACCAAGGACTTCAGACCTGGTCTAAGGGAAAAATCTCAGCATAATAATCTTGCTCTCCTTTCTCTCCCCTTGGCCTTCCCTTTGATGTCTTTTTATACCCTCTCCAAAGTAGTTTTTTAGTTAGGAGTTGGTTGGGAACAGTTGGGCCACGGGCACTAACAGGTGATCCAGCAGGTAAACCCGCGATCACCGCCCGAAAAAGAGGAAATTATATTTTTTTAAGTGTTTTAACAGATACACGCGGGTTGGGTATGACAGACCCGCGTGTACACGCGTTTAAAACAGGGCAAAGTCGCGTATAGGGAATAAAACACTGTTTTTTAAATTTTTGGACCAGGTCTGGAAGGAGGGGTTGCCCTAGGCCATAAGTGCAGCATCACAAACCATAAGAGTGAGATTTGGAGCTATAACATATTGTCAAGATCTTAGGGAGAAAAACTCCAAGGATCCCTCCAGTTAGACCTCTCTTATGCCACTATATCTCTCTTTGGGCAACCAAAGGGACTATATAGAGAAACATTGATGAAGTATGTGGTAACTAGTGAGGACAAGCCCCAAAATTTTCCTATTCACTCAATCCATTCTGATATGGATTCCTTTATTTTATTTAATGATGAAACAAGTCCTCCAACTAATGATAAGCCATTGGCTTTAGAATTGGACACACACATCAATGAGGAATCGGTTGCCCATACTGATGAAACTATCAAAACAACATATGCAACCAGCATACAAGAAGAACCTCCCCAAACAGAAAATTCAAATCTGCCCACTGCAAGAATGACTGAAACTCTTGATAGTAACCACAAGCAAGAAATCACATGGTTTTTAGAGTTTGATGGCTCTGTCAACAAGTTAGGAGCAGGGGCAGGTGTATGGATTCACAATACTCATAACAATCATGCAGAAGGCCATGCCTGCAGACTAAATTTCAAATGCACCAATAACATGGCAGAGTATGAGGCTCTCCGTTTAGGCCATAAACTGCTCAAAGCTCTAGTTGCTGCAAAAGTGTCCATTCCAGGTGACTCTGATTTAATCATACAACAAATGAAAGGCAACTTTGTTACCAATGACAATAGAATGAGGGCCTATAAGACTGTTGCCACTAATATACTCAATATATTCACTGAATCTAAGCTTGCCAAGATCTCAAGAGATCATAACATTCATGCACACAGCCTAGCCACTTTTGCTAGTACATGAAAGCTGCCCTTTGAGCCAAATCACCATTTCACTGCTGAGATAAAACATAGGCCTGCTATCCCAAATAATGTTAAAGATTGGCAAGTGTTTGAAAATGATGCCCAGATTAACAATTTCCTCACTCTTGAGCATGATTTTTCAAATATTAACATTGACATGGATGCTATGACAGATGAACAACAGAAAACAAATGAAAATCAGCAGGCCATAACAGCTGTAACAGCCAAATAAATGATGAATCCAACTATTTTTGACAATGCAAACATAGAAGAGCTGAAACAGATGCATTTGGAGGAAATAGTCGAAACACAGGTCGAGATCGTTGATCTAAAGGATAACTTTTTGCCCACTTGCCTCACTCCATTAGAAGATTGTTTGATGCAAATGATGTGCCCAAAAAGCCAAAAATGTAGCCCTTAAACGCTGCTATAGAAGAACACAACATTGGGACAGTAGAGAAGCCCAAAATGATCAAACTATCTCAATCCTTGCCACCCGATCAAAATCCAAAATATGTTGATTTGTTCAAAGAATTCCAAGATGTATTTGCTTGGAGTTATGAGGACTTGAAGTCCTATGACACCTCAGTGATCCAACACACCATTCCCTTAAAACCAAACCAAAAGCCCTTCAAACAAAAACTTAGAATAATCAATCCCGTGCTCCTTCCTTTGATTGAAAAGGAAGTGAAAAGAATGTTTGAAGCAGGTATCATAGCACCCATCAGATTCTCTGAATGGGTATCCAATCTTGTTCCCACAAGAAAAAAAACAGGTGAGATTAGGCTATGTGTAGACCTAAGAAATTTAAACCAAGTCTCCCTAAAAGAAAACTACCCATTGCCAAAAATGGACCACATCCTACAATGAGTAGTGGGGTCATCTAGAATCTCTTTGCTAGATGGCTTTTCAGGTTTCAATCAAATACTTGTTCACCCGGATGACCAAGACAAGACAACCTTTACCACACCGTGGGGAACATTTAAGTATGTGAAGATGCCTTTCGGACTTAAAAACGCTAGTCCTACCTTTCAAAGGGCAATGGATATTGCATTTGCCAAGGAAATACATGATTTCCTAGTTGTCTACCTTGATGACTTAACCCCTTTCTGCAAATCTGATCAAGAGCACCTCAAACATTTAAGGCAAATATTCATGACATGTAGGAAATATGGCATTTCCTTAAACCCCAAGAAGTCTCTCTTTGGACTTGAAGAAGGCAAACTACTTGGCCATATCATATCAAAGGATGGGATTAGAATAGATCCAGAAAGGATCCAAGCCATCCTCCAAATCCCATATCCAAGAAACATAAAAGAGTTGCAAGAATTCCTTGGAAAGATCAATTTCCTAAGGAGATTTATCCCAAATCTAGCCGAGCTGATAAGACTGTTAAGCAACATGTTAAAAAAGGATGCCAAGGTAAAATGGTCTCTTCAAACCAAACAAGCCTTTGAGAGTATCAAATCTACCTTAACCCAAGCCCCAGTCCTCACAAGTCCACAATTTGATAGGGACTTCATCATATTCTCATTTGCATCTGATCACACCATAGCTATTGTCCTTTTGCAAAAGGATGATCAAGGAATTGAAAAGCCAATTGCCTTTTTCAGCCGAGCCATAAGAGATGCCCCTCTTAAGTACCAAATCATGGAGAAGCAGGCCTATGCCTTTGTTAAAGCAATCAAAGATTTCCGAGTTTACATTTTATATTCACATGTGATTGCCTATGTCCCAAATGCTGTTGTAAAAGACATATTAACCCAAGAGGGACTAGAAGGCAAAAGAGGCAAGTGGATTGCTAACATCCTTGAGTATGAAATAGAAATAAAACCAACCAAGCTCATAAAGGGACAAGTTTTAGCCAAATTGATGTCCGAAACAAACTTTCAAACCTTAGACATTAACCAATTGGACAATGAAAGGAGTTGGCGACTCCACAGATCAGTGAAACATTTTTGCAATCCCCATGGTATGCTGATATATGCTTTGTATTGTTAAACCTGTTTGCTCCCCCAGGATTGTCCAGAACCAAGAAAAGATTTTTAAAGATGAAGGCTTCAAAGTTTTGTGTCATAGATGGTGCTTTATTTTGGAAAAATCATGAAGGCATATTGCTTAATTGTTTAACCATGAATGAAACTAACAATGTCATGAAAGAATTCCATGCAGGGGACTGTGGAGGACATCTATATTAGAAGTCCACTGCTGATAAAATTTTAAGGGCTGGTTTCTATTGGCCCTCTTTGTTTGCAGATGTAAAAAAGTTTGCTATTTCGTGTCACAAATGCCAAATATTTGAGGGCAAAATAAAGTTGTTACCTTTGCCTCTTAAGCCCATCTCAACCGAAACGCCTTTTCAACAATGGGGTCTTGACTTCATTGGAGAAATCCACCCCTCTTCCTCAGGCCAGCATAAGTGGATTCTAACAGCCACCGACTATTTCACTAAGTGGATTGAAGCCATCCCATGTAGGCAAGCCAATGACTCCATCATTATCCAATTCCTTGAGTGCAATATCCTTTCTAGATTTGGCTGCCCTGAGAAGATCATTACTGACAATGCCACTGCCTTCAAATCCAAAAATATGATCAATTTTTTCCATAAATTTCACATTACCTTGGGCCATTCCACAGCCTATTACCCTCAAGGTAATGGCTTGGCCGAATCATCCAACAAAAGCCTCATCAACATCATAAAGAGAGTGCTGGAAGAAAACAAAAAGAACTGGCACAAAAAGCTCACAAATGCCCTATGGGCAGACAGACTTTCAACAAAGAAATCCATTGGGATGAGCCCTTATGAGCTGGTGTTTGGCATGGAGTCCAAGTTTCCATCTTCCTTGGGCATCCCTACTATCAAACTATTACAGGAGATTCAAGCTGAACCAAATGACATTCAACGAAGAATTAATCAGACTATTCATCTTCAGCAAACCAGAGAGAAAGTTTATGACAGAGCTGAAATTTTGCAAAATAAGCTCAAAAAGATGTTTGATAAGAGAGCTAAGGCTAAGGATTTCTACATTGGCGACAAAGTTCTAAGGTGGGACTCACGAAGAGAAGACAAGGGAAAACATGCAAAATTCGATTTTTTATGAAAAGGGCCATTTGTTATTTCTGTTGTTCAGGGAAATAACACATATTTCCTCAAATCTGTAGAGGGCAGCACTGCTGAAGAGGGCCTTGTTAATGGCCGAATGTTAAAACATTACCATGATCCCTTTTAAGGGATACAATGCAGCTCTGTATATATCTCTTTGTACATTGATATTTGTATATATCAACACTTTGTTTTTATTTTTTTATAAGCAGTATGAGGGTTAGAGGAGCAGCATCAAAGTTTGTGAAGACACAACCAATGCAAGTATTCCATTTTTAAAAGCTTTGTCTCTGCATTAATCTCAGCAAAACAGCAAGAGTAGCACTGTCATATCACAACAATTCATGGTAAAAATAAACTGTTTGCAGCTTGCAGTCTTCAGTCAAACAGTATCAATAAGAGAGGAGCATTTTTTTTTTCACATCAGCAACTATTTCTAGACCAGAGGCTAAGGGAAATACATCAGTTCTGATCCATGTTTTGGATCTATTTCAAAGGCAATGCTCAAGCAACATTGTATATAATATCAAGCACGCAAAAGAAAGCAGGCAATGCTATGTATTTCACAATATTTCAATTGAGGAGAGGGCTGCTCATATTTCAAAGTTTCACACTTTAAGTAGCCAGCACAAAGAAATTTTTCAGTCCACAGCAACAATAGAAGATCAAGGCAGTCTGACCTGCTGTTCTTGGCTTTTCACAAGGAAAAGCCATCCCCAAGTGGAGCCACTATTAGCCTCCTGTTGCAACAGGTGTTCATCTTTCATGATTGACAATTGAAAGTGCCAAATATGTCATACTTTGCATGCTGCAATGCTCCATATTTCCAAAAGAGGTCAAAGAAAAGGCCATGAAAGTTTGCCAGTCTAAATGCCACTACTGTATTCCAATTTCGACGATTTATTCCTTTTTTGAAGAATTTTCTGTTAAGGGAAGGCCAAACAGCTTAATCTCGGCTTCCCTAGGTTTCAATTTCTTGTTTTAGAATGTAGAGAATGAAAATCTGTCCAAACAGTTTAATCTTGGCAGATTTGTAGATAGGTAGAGAAACAAAGGAGCCCAACTGCTTAATCTGGGCCCTTGCAAGAAATAATTGTAGATTTAGATAGGAGGACATCAAAAAGAAAAAAGGATAATTAGAGTCTGCAAGTCCAAGTGCACCCATGCAAAAAGAAGAAAAAATGTTAGGTAAGTAGGCTGGGTAAGTAGTTTTTTGGTTGCAGAATCAAGCTGTGTGATCCATTTCATGTTTTCAAGTGTTATATCTTTTTAGATCACAGTTATGATGCAGTTTTTCATTTGGAGGAGCTCAAGCGAGGCATGTCTAACTCCCCCTTCTTCTCATTCCCCAATTCACTCACTAACATCCCCTTGAGGACCTTGGGATCTGCCCAACCAGTCATGTTATCACTTCATTTTTGTAAAGCACCAAGTCCAGCTTTGACTTTCTTCAGTGAAAAGAAGCCACATTTCTTGTGTAAAAATCATGTCTCCACAGTTCATTCACTTCCTATGTCTAAGTTTCAGCTCACAAACTTAGACTCCCCACTACATTTCACCTCACAAATTCATATTAACTCTTAACTCTACTATCTAGCTCCCTAGATCATCTCCTTATCCCCTATTACACAAAAAAATATATAAGAAACCCCAAAAATATTACATATCCCACCCTATAGCACTATAGCTATGTACATACAGTTCTGGGAAATGATAGTCCACTTGGGACTATTATGAACCCATCCGTGTAATAACCCTGGGATTGGTCTCAACCTCTGGTTAGGCCAATAACCTATATCCATCCCTTTTCCCATAAAACCTCATATTCCTACCTGCCACAATCATTTTCCCAAAGTTAATGTTTAAATGTTTTATTAAACATTAAACTATCGTTCCCCCCCGCTTAAAACTAACCCATAAAACCCACATTTCCAAAGTTTTGGACCCCCCTGCCCCCCCCCCCCCCGTCGCGCATTTTTGATTAAATAGAATGAGCGGGTCTTGTCCCTAACCCCCTATCACCTCAACTTTACCGCCAGCCGTCCGATGCCCAGCGCCCGAGATTAATGGTGGGCGGTAATTCTTGTGCCCCGATCTGCCGGAGTTTAATGCCCGGGGAATGGGCGGTTTCCCCGTCGTACCCCCGCCACTTGTCAGCCTCCCGATGTGTTCGGAGGCCCCTCCCCCAATATCGCCTGTGCCGAAAAGCGGTGCGGGAGAAAACCAGATACCGCCTTCCGCCCTCCTACGTCAGCACCACGAGACCGCTAACGTCATCATCCTGCGTCGACCTCCTGCCACCGTGTCCTTGCCACGTCATTGCCACGTCGCTGCCATCGTACTACCACGTCATTGCCACATCGCTGCCACCATACTACCACGTCATCACCTCTACCATACCTCCACGCCCAATGGTTTGAAACTCTCACACTATACCTACCTCTCTACTTGAAAGCATCATCCTTCCCACCAAAACTCAAACAAAACCCCTTGAATTCAATAACTAGCCTAAAATCATCATCAACAAAGCTAAATCCTAAAGAGAGAGCCCTCTCTGACTGCTGGTAGGCTAGGACCTGCAGTCCAAAGATTGGTTTGTGGTTACCTCGACCGTATCCTTTAAGGAGCTTTAAGGACAACCTGAGTGATAACACGTTTCATAATGGAGTCCTTGGAAATTGGCATAGCCATTGGGTAAATACAAAGATTAATTATTATTGTTAACGAGCTACAGTGAAGCTACTAACTCTTACTGAATGCAACCTATTAACCTTTTTGGGATTGTGAAGCATATTTATGACCATTTCCATGATACATAAACAACGTCTAATGATGCTTGTAATAAATTCTGAAATGATTATGTGTGTGTGTGTGTGTGTGTGTGTGTGCGTGTGTGCGTGTGTGTTTTTATAGGGAGTAACAGAAAACTAATGACAACTTCAGTGATTTTGAATGTAGGTCGAACAGGACAGATAATTCCAGGTTGAACCTCTGCGCACCCCTAATTAGAAAGGAATTATGCTACAAAAGAAAGTTATCACCCGGGATAAAGTGCAGCGAAGACACTTTAGCCTAGAAGGGATGACCTAGAAAGGTGGAAATTTCAAGCGTGAAGCATATTCCAACGTGTTTTGAAGGGTTGGAAGCAAACACTAAGGGTGGTGTTTTTCTTGAGAGGGTGAAGATGTAATATCCCTCAGTGAAAAGTAAATATTTAATTTACTTTACTGCAGTAAATTGGTAAACCATGGCCTATGTCAAATACATAGTGGGAAATTTAAATGTTCAATTATTTTAAATTTATTTAAAATTTAGTTGTGGCAAGCCATGGAATTTACCAGGAAAAGACCCTAGACGAAAATTACCAAAATAATGAGACAGATACTCCCATTCCTGGAGATAAATCATCTTAGTTGGGAACAAAATCCAGGAGGGTAGGAGAGGAAAATAACTGAGGCATCTAGAGAAGGGATTGAAAAGTATTTGATTCCTCAAAAAAGACATTTTTGGGGAAAGACAGGATGTTTCCAGTTAGGGTATTCTTGAGCTGGTGGGTTGGCTAGTTGAGTCCCTAAGACATATTTGTGATTTTGGAAGATTTTAGGTTGGACTGTAAGAATAGACACTTTTGGGTCATTTCAACTATTTTTCTGAGAATCAGAAGGCTTGGGGGGGGAATGGATGTGATTTCCATTCTCGATAGTTGGGAGGAGTGATCTTCTCCTCTGTAAATTTTCCTCATAACCAAACCCAATCAGATAAGTAATATGTATTGTTAAGTTTTCCTTCAAGAACAAAGAATATTGTTGGAAATGTGAGTAATGTATGAGAAATTTATAAAGACAGTAATAAATTACTTGTTGTAAAAGAGTGGCGAAACTTTGGTAAACCTATTGGAATATGAGACGGTGTGAAGATTTATGTTGCAATTACAACAACAATTTATGCTAAAGAGTAGTAAAGTTTTGGGTTAAGAAATATGCATGGAATGGCTTGAACATGTGAAGGAGAATGTTTTAAGTGTGTATAAATTTATTACTGTACAATATTAAGAGGAATTCACCAAATTAACTGTTGTTAGTTTTTTAGAGAGTTTGTGATTTAAAGAAATAAGAAAAAACTAGTAACAGTGGAATCTGGGTTTAATCCTGTAAGGGAGTTGGGTTACCTCATAAGTCGAGCCAACATAGTGGACAGCTTAGAATCAGTCCCTAACCATTAAAATAACATTCAAGAGGGAACATTAACAAGATAAAAATCAAACTTTGAATTAAATGAAAGAGTTGCAGCTCACAGGTGTGTACAGCACCTGGGAGACTGCACTCAAACAAAGAGGAGACTCTCTCTCTCTCGTTCACTCTACATTACATCAAATGAATATTACAATATTAAATACATTACTGAAAATTAGGTAGTTGTAAACAACCTCCTAAGCTCTAGGAACAAATCCTAAACTAAGGAGATGCGTTACAACCATATAACCATTTCTCCATTATTTTTAACTCCCCCCCTTAATGGAGAAATGGTTATTATGCACTCCTAACATCCCTCTAAATAATTCAAACTTTACTCGCCCTAGAGGCTTAGTAAAAATATCAGCTAAATTATCACAAGTGTTACAATATTCCACATATATTTCTTTTGACTGTATCGTTTCTCGAACAAAATGAAACTGAGTGTCAATATGTTTAGTATTTTTATGGAAAACTAGATTGTATGCAAGCTTTATTGTGCTCTGGTTGTCAGTTTTGATGTTGGTTGCTTCTTTCTATCCTTCACTTGCATCGCTAAGAAATCTCCTCAACCAGATGGCTTCGCATGTAGTTGCACACAACGCCTGGTACTCAGCTTCACATGATGATAATGCTACAGTACTTTGCTTTTTGCTACTCCATGGAATAACCCCGGATCCAATACTAAATGCATAACCTGTGATGGATCTATGATCATCCAGGTCACCTGCCCAATCAAAATCTCAATAACCTGCTAAAGTAACATCAGAAATGTCAGTGTATAAAATACCATAATTACAAGTACCACTAAGGTACCTCAACACACATTTTGCTGCAATATAGTGACTTTCAAGTGGTTTGGACATAAACTGGCTCAGCACACTAACAGAATATGCCGGATCAGGTCTAGTTCTCGTGAGATATGTCAAACTTCCCACTAGCTGTCTATACAAATTGGCATCCACCTGTTTTGTGCCATCGTCACTGCGTAACTTGAGATTCTGCTGCAATGGTGTTGCTGTTGTTTTGCACCGTTCCATTCTGAATCTTTCCAACAGGGTTCTGGCATACTTTTCTTGAGTTAGAAAAGTTTGACCAGAATCTTTCCATACCTCCAATCCTAGGCAATAATGAAGATCTCCAAGGTCTTTCATTTCAAATACCTATGACATTTGCTTCTTGATTTCTTTGATCAAATTATTTGCATTTCCTGTTATAATCATGTCATCCACATACAAATAAATCAAAATGATTTGCCTCTGTTTATTTATCTTGGTATACAGGTTTGGGTCGTTGAGGCTCCTATGAAAACCATGATGTATAAAAAATGAATCTATTTTTTCATACCATGACTTGGGTGCTTGTTTCAAACCATAAAGTGCCTTATGCAATTTACACACTAAATGCTCCTGCCCCTTTTTCACAAAACCAGGAGGCTGTACTAAATAAATTTCTTCCTTTAATTCTCCATTCAGAAATGCAGACTTAACATCTAGCTGGTGTAGCTTCCATTTATGTTTTGTTGCTAAAGAAATTAGCATTCTAATTGTATTTAATTTAGCTACAGGGGCAAAGGTGTCATCGAAATCTATTCCTTCTTGCTGTGAGTAACCCTTTGCTACCAGTCTAGCTTTGAATTTTTCTACACTCCAATCTGCATTTATCTTAGGTTTATACAGCCACTTGCATCCTATAGGGGATTTTCCTTCAAGCAACTCAACTAAATCCCAAGTATGATTTCTATATATTGATTAAATTTCCTCATGCATTGCAGCCCTCCATTCATCTGATTTACTTTCTTCTTCATAGTTTGAAGGTTCTACAATGTTTAAAATTTTGGACATTAAAGCATAGCCTTCCAATCTTTCAGGTAGTTTAGTCTTCCTACCTGATCTTCTAGGTAGAGGACTTACCTCAACTCTATCTGTTTCAGCACTATCTGGGCCTACATCATCACTTATTACACTATCTGCTGGCACTTCTTCCTATTTGTGCTCCTGCTCCTGCTCTTCATCTTCGTCACTGTTCATCTCTATCAGCAATGGAATGTGGTTGTCACTGTTAGAGTCTTCCTTTCCATCTTCAGTCTGTTCATGAAAAATAACATCTCTGCTTGCAAAAACTTTATGAGTCACAGGATTATATAACTTGTATGGCTTATATACAGTGCCATATCCTACAAATATACATTTCAAGGCTTTAGGGTCTAACTTCTTTCTATATGCTTTTGGTATATGAGCATAAGCTTTAGATCCAAATATTCTTAGATGACTAACTGCTGGTTTGAGTCCAAACAATGCTTAAAAGGGGGTTTTGAAGCCTAGACATTTAGTAGGACTCCTATTCTTTAAATAAACAACAGTATTAATGGCTTCTGCCCAAAGACCATTCGATAGACCTTTACCTTGAAGCATACTTCTCGCGCACTCCACAAGAGTTCTGTTCTTGCGTTCTACTACTCCATTCTGCTGTGGAGTTTGTGGCACTGTGAATTGCTTCATAATCCCATGCTGCTTGCAGAAGTTCATGAACTCTCCTAACTTGTATTCTCCCTCTTGGTCCGAGCGGAGAATCTTTATCCTCTTTCCTGTTTGGTTCTCTATCATAGATTTGAACTCTTTAAAGTACCAAAAGGCTTGACTCTTTTTACTTAAAAAATACACCCATGAAAACCTAGTGCAATCATCTTTAAACAGCAGAAAATAATATGCACCTCCTAAGGACCTAGTTTGCATAGGTCCACAAATATATGTATGCACTAGTTCTAGGATGTCTCTTTCCTTTCTGTTGACATGTAAAGGGAACTCTTCTCTATGCATTTTCCCTAATGCACATCCATCACATTCCATCTTGACATTATGAAAAACAGGGAGTCCATCGACCATAACTTTCTTCTGAAGTAAGATGAGGTCTTGCAAATTTAGATGTCCAAATCTCTGATGCAAGAGATTTTCGACTGTTGATCCAGCTTCAACCATTACTTTTCGTGGCATACTCTTTGCATCCAATATGTGCAAATTCCCCACGCGTACTCTTGTTGCAACTGTTTCCATTTGGCTATCCTTAATGACACAACCATTCTTAAAGAATTGCACCTGCATGTCCTGGTCTATAATCATTAAGACAGAGATCAAGTTTTTCTTAATTCCTGGAACATATAATACATTTTTAAGATGTTTAATGTCGCCACTAGGTAGCTTCACAGGAATATCTCCATATCCTTTGATCTCATACCCACTGTCATCTCCTAGATAAATTTTTGATCCACATGCAGATTCTTCAAGAATTTCAAAACAATCCTTCTTACTGGTCATATGTGAGGATGCGCCAGAGTCGACATACCATATGTCATCCTCATCTCCCTTTGATGCTGAAAGAACACAATCGACTGTGAATAGTCGAAGATCATGGCTGTGGTCCTCCTCTTCTCCAACAAAACAACCTTGATGTTTCCTTTGTTTGCCTCTTCTTTCATCCGCCTGCCTCTTATAGCATTCTTTAATATGATGACCAGGTTTCCCACAATAAAAACATCTCTTAACATAATTATCAGTCATACCTCTGAATGATATCTTTTGAAAAGAGTTGGCTCCCTTTTGCTACAGCTGCTCCAGTTGCTAGTGCTAATGTTGGTGTTGGTGCTGCTTTCCTCTGTATTGTTGCCTCTTCACCATCAGAGCTAGGTCATTGCTCTGAGTTTTCAGATTCTGTCGTCGCTCCTCCTCCTGGAGCAGAATCGTTGTCAGCTCATCAAATGAAGGGGCTTTCTCCCTCGTTGATAGCCCTGAGATAAACGTCTGATATTCATCAGTCATTCTGTTCAATGTGAGTGTGACTAGATCTAAGTTGGACACCTTTTCTCCAATAGCTCCTAGTTTGTCACTCAGATCCTTGACTTTGGCCAAGAATCCAACAACAGACTCATTCTTGTCCATCTTCAATGCAAACAGCTTTCTCTTGAGTGCTAGAACATGATTTGTATTATGAGTCTCATACAAGTTCTTGATCGTTGTCCATATATCAGCGGCCGACTTGGAATCTCTGATATGTGGGATAATATTGTCCTTAACAGACATCTTCAGTATAACTTTTGGTTTCGTTTCTCTTTTATCCCAATCTTGTTCTTGGGTCGCTGTTCCAGATCTCTGCTCATTTCCCTCAATGATCGACCATGCATTTACGCTCTCCAGCAAAGTTTGCATTTTGAATTTCCAGTTGGAGAAATTTGTTCCATCAAGTTTTCCAGACTCGTGGAGGTATGATTCTATACTATTGTTCATTTTCGCCCAACTGAACACTCCAATCGGCCACCTCCGAGCAAGTCCGATCTGCTACCACCGAACATATCAGGAACTTAATTGTGCCACCACCGGGCAAGCCTGATCTGCTGCCACCGAACAGATCAGGGACTTCACTATGCCACCACCGGGAAAAACCAATCTGCTACCACCGAACAGATCACCAAACAAGCTCCAACATGCCACCACCGGGAAAAGGCGATCTGCTTCCACCGAACAGATCAAGGAGCTGCACTGCGCAACCACCCGGAAAAAAACCAATCTACTTCCACCGATCAGATCACAGAGCTCTGATTCGCCACCACAAGGTAGGTCCTATCTGTTACCTCTGAGCGGATCACGGAACCCCAATTCGCCACCACCGGGCAGGTCCGATCTGCTACCTCCGAGCGGATCAAGGAACCTCAATTCGCCACCACCGGGCAAATCAAATCTGCTACCACCGAGCAGAAATCTCCACATGCCACCATTGGGCAACTCTGATCTGCAACGAAAAATTTCAGATTTCCAGAGAGAAAGAGGTTGGCTCTGTGGCACTCTGAACAGCTATGAATCCACGCCAATTGCAGAAAAGAAAAATTCACGGTGTCCACAGAAATTGGCGTGATTAATAGCCACGGTTCCGTGCCGGTTCAGTCATAATTTCATTGGCGCTCTTATCAGCCTCAAACCCGCGCCAATGGGTGCATCTGTTCACTAAAAAATCGCGCTCGTCTATTCTGTTTTGTATTGGCGTGACTGTCTGCAAAAAATCCGTGCCAACTCCTCCAACCCTTTCTTCGGCTCAGAGATGATTAGTCATCTGAGACCCTTCTCTCCAGATGTTACTGCAGTTCCACCTGATCACACAGACACATTTACATACTCTCCTACCATTACAGATATGTAACTAATCATAAATCCCTAAAAAAAAATTGAGGCTATCTCTACCCTAAGCTCTGATACCAAGATAAAAATCAAACTTTGAATTAAATGAAGGAGTTGCAGCTCACAGGTGTGTACAGCACCTAGGAGACTGCACTCAAACAAAGAGGAGACTCTCTCTCTCGTTCACTCTACATTACATCAAATGCATATTACAATATTAAATACATTACTGAAAATTAAGTAGTTGTAAACAACCTCCTAAAATCTAGGAACAAATCCTAAACTAAGGAGATGCGTTACAACCATGTAACCATTTCTCCATTATTTTTAACTTAACATTCATTAAGATTTTTATCTAGGGAGGATACATCAATAAATGAGTAACAATAAAAAAATTTATCGAAATATGTAACACGAAAGATAAATTATTACTACACATTCATAACTAGTGCAAAGGGATAAAACTGAACTTCAAAGACCAGGTACCTAGGAACAACACTTACTCAATGAGTTGCAATAATCAGTGGCATTATTTTTATCATAAACAATAAAGTGTTTCTTTACTAAATTCCCCCAAAACATTAACTTTGTTACATCTTAGTCGTTCAATACGAAACCAGAAATGCAAGGGAAACAAAGTTCTCCGCAAGGATTTCAGATGGTACACAAAGACTTTTGAATCACCAAGAGTATATGGATATGTATGATAGAAGTTGGCTATATATATAGATATATAGTTCCCGATCGAGACCATGGTCATAGGAGATTTAATCAAAGAAAACAATATGTATAAAAATTGTTTAACAATAGAATGTAAAAACCCAAACCAATCCAGTATAAGGAAAATAAACCAGTCCGATATCAGAACAATAAACCAATCGGCAGTGGAGGAAAAATATTACACCAATAACGCCTAGATCTAACAAATGATACAATCCTTGTGTTTACACAAAAATATGTAGATGTGAATGGAACAATCTAATCACTTTGGTTGTTCTTGTAATTTCTATAGAAATTTTGAGTGCCTTTGAACATATTTCCATTTATAGTGACGTTGTTAACATCGTCAAAACCATCTGTTTTTCCAAGACTTCTAACATTGATTCCATTCCCAGGTCCACATTTAAGCCTTTCAGTGGCAATGTTTAAAGAGCCTCCCCTAATGGAAACACAATCATCTCTTGTTCTTTTGATGGCACCTTGAATCACCACATTGGAAGCCCATAAGTGAATCTGGTCAGTGTTAACATTGTCACCTAGAACCTTGATCTTTAGTCCCTCTTCCCTCATGATGTCACAGCCATAAAATGTGATGTGGGCTTGCCTACTATTGATTGAAATAATTTTCGTAATAAGTAGCTTCATATTGCCACTAAATTATTCTCTTGGCTAGAGTACACACTGCTTTTAGTTGCTCTGGATTATTCATGTGGTAGTATCCCCAACGATCATATCAGGGTTGAAGGGAAACACCACAAACAAGTGAAGATGAAATCCCATAAATGCAGATATTCTGAGCTCTGAGAAGACCTTTGACAAATAAAAGATAAAGGAACATTCTCCACATCCTCCATCATAACTGAAAAATGGCCCTTCTTTAGTACCATGCAGGCATTAGATTTCTTCTCCTTATAGTCTTTAAAACCTCCAGATGATTTAAATAGCATTGAGAGACTATTAAAAGTTGCAAGAGTAGGTAAAAGCAATTTGCCACTCGAAAAGAGTTCCTTTGCATACATCCCCTTTATATGGTTCCTCCGGGTATCGTATCTTATTTTTGTTTCCATTGTTAAGTCAAAGCACACAATCAGGAATTAAGGGCCCACTGTAAGCATGACAAATTTTGTCGGCATGAATTTTGTCACCCATCTATTCCTCATAATTTATTTTCCATATATTTGGTCCACCATTGTTTTGTCCATCCTTGTTAAATTTTGTTTGTTCTCTCACCAGCCTTAGATAGATCCAAAAATGTTGGATAGCCAGGTGATTTGGAACCAACAATATCTACTACATCCCCATTCAATGCATCAAAACATTTTATTTTCTTTGGTTCACTTCTTTCCAGATTCTTGATATCAGAAATTTTCTTTGATTCTTTTATTTCTGAACTCTTGAATTCAAAATGTTTACCAATCCATTTATTGAAATTGATTTTACCAATGGATGTGTCCATTCGAACTGAATATTTTCATAATAACTCCATATAGAAGTTTCAAGAAGTGTGACCTGATTCTACCTCTCACTTGGTCCAAAATTATCATCTTCTTCTTTTCCCCTTCCAACTCATCATTAGCTTGAATCAATATTTTCTGAGCTTTCAAGTCCTCAATGTCAAAATTCTATGTGCTTACCTATTGCTTATATCCATCCTATGATAATGCTTCTTTCTCTATAGAAGGCATTTTCCTCAACACAAGTTGTGCAATATATCTGAGTTGGATTTCTTTTACGTGCTCCCACAAGGGAGGAAACCCTTGAAAAGGATTACAAACAACATTTTATGGAGTTTTTTCTTGCCTAAGAAATGAATGCTTCAACAATTACTCTGTCGTCTGACGTTTTATTTGATCTTTCACTAGGCATATAAAAATCATAATCAAGGCCAGGTGGTGCATTTTATATTGTCATAAGTAGAACCTTCATAGGAGCATGGTTTGAGAATAGAGGATGACCATGTGGATTTATGATATTTTTAATCAAAGTGACGATATATCAGCCTTGAAATTAGATCCATTGCCTAACTGTAAGACCACTGGTGCCATCCAACATAGAGTTCCCGAAAAAGTATTGTTTCTTTATTGTTGTTTGTCACCCATCTCAAACATGCAAGCTGGCATGCCAAATTCACCCAGTTTAATTGCACCACCACAGTCAATGAGGATGATCCCAACCTTCACATCACAACAAATATGTCCTTGCCGATGAAGATACTCTAGATCTTTAAGTGTTTCCTTCAGAATTGTAGCAAGGGCATACTCTTCAAAACCATCTCGATAAGATATTTTCATTATGTGAAATCATGAACCTTTTACCATAAAAGGATTTACTACCCTTCATTTTCCATCATATTAAAATTTCTTAAAGTATGGATCTCTTCCCAATAAACTTTAAACCTAACCTAGATTTTTTTATTCTTGGTTGATCTTTCTTACTGTCACAATGAATAATATCTAAAGGAAACAATGATACTATCAATAAAACGTATTACAACCAAGGATTATCATATTATCATATTGAATCATGTTAGATCAAAATGTGTAGGATAATGGTTGTGGAATGTATAATAGAAAGACAATGGGGATGAGACCTATTAAAAAAAGGGAAAGAGAGTGAAATGGAAAGATAAGAATGTCAATCTAAAAATAGTTGTTTATCATCATTCTATAAATATTTAACAAATTTAAAAGTTTCAAGTTGAATTCTACCTTAGGTTTTACCTCAATACCTTCAAGTTCCCATTTACGTTGATGATGAAACTAAATTTGAGACCTATGTGCTAGTATGCTGATCCAAAACATAGTAATGTTGATGACTACTAATTTTTTGATGTTGATTACTGATAAAATTTGATGAATATGATTTGCAAGGTATATCTGAGTGGCTATGAGAACATATAATGGTTACAAGAAACCTATAAGTACATGGACATGGTTGATAACACTTCTGAAAATATGAAGCCTAAACTTGCTTCTTCCATGATGGTCTAAAAATAAATGTACCTCTCTTATTTGTAAACTAAGAGGTTGTATTTGTTGTTGAATATTTCATAAAATCTTCAATGAATCTTGAAGCCATGGTATAACTCTTTGCCATGCAATGAATTTGCTGGAGTCAAACATGGAAAGAGATCATTAGATTACCACCCATTAATATATGTCTTCAACGAATGCAAGATGACTCACTAGTGATGTTTGTGAGCATCAAGGCACTTTAGTACATGTAATATTCCTAGGGAATATTTCCAGTAAATAACAAAGAAAACATAGACATAAAAACCATGAAAGTCAAATATATGAATCAGTCAATGAAATTGCACCAAAAATTGCTTTGCTGAGCCATTTTATTATAATATGAAGAGGGTACGATGAGGTGATATAAATAGTTCACCTGGGCTTGCTCAAGGCAAGCTAGCTAAGCTCAAATGAAAATAAGAATTCCCTCCCAAATCTAAGGTGGCTCTCTCCTGGCTCTACGCTAAAACTGCCAAGAAATATGATGTTGGCTGTGAAGAACTATTGCTAGGGCCTCCTTCGGTGCTTGGAAATTTTCGGGAAATTAACCCCGAGATCTCCACCAAAAACCCGCAAAGAAATTGGCCAAATGTTGACCTCAGAATTTCAGACCAAATTTCCCCTAGCTCCTCTTGCTGCTGGCAGAGTTGGGACCCCTGTTTGACCCCTCAAATCTGCCTAGAAAATTATGCATTTTTAGATATGAGATCCTTGTCACAAACCCATAAAACCCCATAAAGGGTTTCCCTTGGTTCCAACCTTCAAAATTTTACCCTTCATAGCTTCGCCCTCCACCAAATTTGAATTTTGTTGTTATGGCTGCTCCTATCAAACTCTTCTCTCAAAACTACAACAATCATCCTCCAATGGCCCTCAAAATGAGGTCCCAATAGTTCAGCTCCTAAATCCTTCTCTCAAGCCTCCCCACAAGCAGCTCCACTAATGACTACGTAGTCTTGGGACAAGTCCACATGGGCCCAACCAAGAAATATGTCTTCTTGAGGAGGGCACTCTCAACTCCTATAAATTCTCTTCCTTCACCTCCAATTTGGACAAGGAATTTCCCAGTAGTGGTATGGCCTCTAATTTCAGAACCCCACTTCACCCAAGAACTATGTGGTTCTTCTTCTGTGTCTAGGCTAAAGCTAAGGCAAGTCATACAACTTGAGACTGGTCCCCAAAATCTCCAAAAATTCATGACAATACCTCCTTAGGGTGGCACTTGAGGTCCACCAAAGAAGAGGGTGATATTTCCACTTGGAAACCTTTGGTGCTAAACAACACTTGTGACTCAGCTAAACATTTAGCGTAACAGTGTGTAAATGTCAAATTATCAAAAGGTGTCCAATGCTTCCTTCAACCCTCTATTTATAATTATTGCCTCACCTTTCCTTGTGGATCCCTCGTCCAAATGTTTTGAGCTCCTTTCCACAAAATCGATTTTTCCTCCAAGGGGTGCATATTCTATGAGGGGTGCCCCCCATATTCAACTAATATTGACGTTTTCGATTTCTCCCAAGTCCCATGTACAAAAAATGTGTCCAATGCCCAAATTACAAAATTGTGCTATCCTTAACACTTCCCCAATAAACTTAGTTAATCTTGTTAAATAAAAATTCAAATTGGGGATATCACAGTACATCTTATTAGGGATGAATGAAGGTGTTGAAGTCGAGTCACTTGCAACATCTAACAATTAGAGGATGTTGACTTACTCCCACTAACATCGGTGAAAGAACCTTCCATTGATGCATACAAGCCTCAAGGTACTAAAACAAGTCTCTAGTCTTGAACCTAGATAATGTGTTGAAGTTGATTGGTCAAGACTCATTACAATGAGGGCCTTAACGCATCCCACATAAGCTAACATGAGTACATACAAGAATTTGAAGAATTTGCAGAGGGAAAATAATATAGGGTAGAGATTATTGAGAACTTGGATAATTAGTAGACTAGTTTTCAACAAAAGTCCTTGTCTAACTACGCCAGTATCCAAGTTTTCACAATTAGACTTATTTTTAGTTTTACTATTCTATTTATTTACTCTTCTACACTAAACTCCTCTACTTCAAAAAAAACATATTCTCAAGTGTAGGCATATTTCCAATGAAACCATGTGTGCATCAATATAACAAATGTGCTGATACTCGGATTTGAAAAGTAGGATTTAAAGTATACCAAGGCATTAGAGGCCAACTTCTTCAAATGATATGATAAGAAGAGCTGTTGAAGAAGATAGTGTTTCTTTGATCTAATGGTCATATGGAACCAAATTATATTTAATGTAGTCATGATGTTCCTATCTTTCCTTCTTATATGATCCACTCTATATGCCCTCCTCTATCGTGCCATGTAGATCTCATGCTATCATATGGTTGGTCTCTTGGGTGCATGGAGGATATGATGATGGGCATGTCAAAAACTCCTCAATCTTTGGTTCTAATGACAACATTCCTTCAAATTTGATCCATGATTCGCTGATCCCCTCTACAAATTGGTAAGGGTGATTAGGGAAGACTTCTAGATATTCTTGTATATGTTTCTCATGGATATTTTGTTCTTCAATATCTTTCAAAGAGGAATATAGGCTCTTGATTGTTTCCAATATTTGTTCTTCCTACGAGGCAAAGAGCTTTAACACTACTTCTAGAATCTAAGAAATTTCTTGAAGTGACGTTCTTCAAACTCCTAATTGATATTGAATTCTTCTTGTCAGTTGTTAATCCTTATCTAGCACATCAATTACTATATAGGGGGCATATTTTAACACCTTCAAAAAGAAAAGGGAAAAAATGAAATATGTTATAAGAAAATAATTTCAAATCATAATTTGTCATGTACTTCAATGTCCTCATGCTAATAGTACCTTGTTGTCACCAAGTTGTCTATTGACATGAGTTAGCTTCTTGTAGGTTTTAAACCTGTACAAAAATTACATGCAGACGAATTCTAAAAAATAGAAAATAAACAATGACGGGAATATAAAACAAATACACAAATATTTCCCCTAGATCCAAAAACTGGGATCACCATATTGATTTTTCATTATTTTTTCTTTCAATGTTAGAATACATATATACATGTCGAAGCATTCATAAACACCAATCCATTAACCCTGGCTTAGAACATAATCGTAGTTCCCTTGACTGGATATATAAAGTAACATGGCAAGAAAACCATCATGCCGAAAACCATGTTCAAAACCCATGCACAAAACCATAGGTAGGTCCTCCCACCTAATATAGGTATTAGGGTCCCAAAAAAAATTTCTTGGGGCAGGGAACCCTGTGCCGGGGGGCTACCGACCCCTAGAAACCCCCCGATAGGGGGGCTACACCCCCTTTCTATGCCCCACACAACGAATAGGGGCAATCTCCCCCCCCCCCCCTATGAGCCGCCCGCGCATGCGACTAGTTGTGGAAAGAATATAATACACACCCAACGCTTCTTCCTTTCCATGAATAAACTAAAACAACACACTTTCATAAAATAAACACATTATACCAATAAGACAGGGATTTGTATAAACTCACCAAAGTGCCTGCATAGTTTCTTACCTCCCATCTTTCCTTCACACTCCTCTAATTCTTAAGCGTTAAGAAAATCAAGAAAAATCATTTCCTAGAAAAAGTAGACTACTAATGCCCTAGCTCTTTTAGCACCTCGTTGGCAATGACACCAAAATATCAGCCAATTTAATTCCTTAATAATTCCAACATAAATTATTAACCATAAATTCCTATACTTTGAGATGCTAAACTATATATGCAGAGTACAATACATTAGAAGGTTTCCTAACCTATGCTACAAGATGGAAACATAAAGAAATCATATAAAACATAAATCTAGGGGATTCTTGCTATGTGGGGCATCAATGCGGGGTCCTTTGAAAAAGAAATCCCACTTCTACCAAAGAATAATTTAAATATTGGTAGGGACAGAAAGAATCGATGAAATATGGAAATCATTGGGGTTGCCTATGAAGCCCCTATTTGACATGGCCTAGGCCTGTCACACTTGCTAAACCAAATGGTTAAACAACTAGGAGGGTTACAATCCCTAGCATTTCCCTTTAATGTTTGATCCCATTCCTATAAACAACACAAAACATCAAATGATGAGAGCAATAAATAAATGGTACATTCAACCAAACTACAATCTCTTTCATTAGGGGGATTTTGAGGTCTAAAATGGGCCTCCTAAGAAAAATGTACAACTAAAATAAACTTTATAAGAACCAATAGAGTTCCAGATGATGATTTCAACCATGGGTGATGATTCGCCATTTTTGGAGTAAAAATGTAAAAATACTAAAAAATAATAAAATAATAAAACTATTTTTTCAACTCGTATTTTCAACTTATCTCCCTAAGGTTTTACTCAAATTTCGAGCAGAAGTACTCATTGGATGAAAAATTTAATTCCTCATCTAAGGAGTACCCATGTTGCATACTTTCAATGGACCGTGCTACTAGGAAAATGATAAATAGATGAAAACATGTGATCGCAATCATGTTTTTCATGTATTTCTCATTTTTTGTGTAGTAGGGTCCATTGAAAGTATGAAACATGGGTACCCCTTGGATGGGGAATCAAATTTTTCATCCAAAGAGTGTTGCCACTCGAAATTTGAGTAAACCCATATTGTGAAAAGTTGAAAATACGAGATGAAAAATAGTTTTTCCTTTTTTCCCTCTAAGCTTTGATGATGTAGTCTAACCTTATTTTATTATTTCCACTATTATTTTATAATTTCCTTATGAGGCCCATTTTAGACCTCAAAATTCCCCTCATGGTCAAAATAAAAGAAGAAATACTAAGTTATACTACATTACAAAAAGGAAAGGAATGGGATACTATTAGATGAGTTGGTGGGCCCTCCTAATCCATGCCACATTGCCTATGAAGTTACAAAATCAAAGTTGATTTATTCCACCAATGATCTCATAAATAGAAAATAGCATTTGCATTAATCCAAAAATGATTCGAGAGTTACATAAGTTTCGTCAACATTTTTTAATAATAAGACTTTGAATTGCAAATATTTGAAAAATTCCTATTTGTAATCTACTCTCTTACAGATCTACATATATCCTCACAACATTAGCAATAATAAAAGAATCCTCCCAACATTCTCTATGTCCATTAATTTATACAAAAGAGAGAGCAGGGTGAATTAGAAATAATTTTCCCATGTTTGGACTGTCAATCATGGACATATTTACAAAATATTGCCTCTGTATGTTTTTAGTAACCTTGGTTGGAGGAAATATCAATATCAAATTACATGTCATCCTTCTAGCCTAGAACAATTTGATAAGAGCTTTAATTTGATTTGTTTTGCTAGTTGGTTTCTCTATTTAGGATGTTGTTTTGGAATGATCACAACCAAAAATATACCCTTAAAGGAACCACATGTATCTCACATTCATCACACATTTTGGAGATTCCACTAACAATTCACCTAATTGGGGATGTTATAGACAAAACCGATGTCTCAAATTTCCTAGATTCTCCATCATTCCCTTTAAAATCACACCCAAAGTTAGTCGTTCGATTCTACCCAACACAAATTGAACAAATTGTTGGTCATGAGCTGGAGGCATGTGCACTTGAGTTTGATAGAATAAATATAATAATAATCTATTTCATCAACTCTAGGAACATAACCCATGTTCCAAAATTTCCCTTGGAGCTACATAAGTATGCCAAACTCCAAGGTTGGTTATAGAAACAACATAAGAGCTACAAGAATAGGTAAGACAAACATTCATTAGTAAAACCACGTATAATCCTCTCTAATCTATTAAAATTAAGGAAAATGGTGATAATTAACTATGTTAACATTTGTAAGTTTGTCGTGGTAAGTATACAAAGAAATGCATTAAGGTTGACGACATATATGCAATGAAGGTAGATGAAATGACATCAAATAAGTTTTCATGGTTGTGAGAAAAATGAAAAAGTGGTGACTTGATAGTGAGTGTGAGAAATCTCTAATGTGAGCGTTGTCTCACTAGAGACCTATAACTCATCTTCCACTAACTTTTTTTCCATAATTTTTTTTCTTGGTATCGATGTGAGTGTGTTGGATCCTAGAGTGGTAATGTTTGGTGAGTGATCTGATTAGCACTGAGTATGATCCCAACAATGCACTGGAGTGAGTAGAGTGGAAAAGAGAATCATTGGTATTATTGGGGCACATCATCATTGGAGTATTTTGTTGATACTATTGTTTGGTATGTTGAGGCACAAACCCCCTTTTTTGAGCCATGTGTTTGAAGAGTCCTTGGAGCATAGACCTCCTATGTTGAGCCATGAGTTTGAAAAGACCTTGGAGTGCACACCTCCTATGTTCAGTTGTGAGTATGAAAAAAGGTTGGAGACCATAAATCATTTATTAATCATGGTGTGTATGATTATGTGTGGACACTATTTGAAAATATGTGTTATGGAGTTGATAGTGTGTGAAATCTATGTGAAGTTGTTATCATGAAGTGGGAGGAATTACATGTAGACACTTATAGACTCTACTAACGGTAGTATATTGTGTAGGAAACTGTTGTGGTAATGGATTTATGAGCTATGGTGAGTGGTTTGTTTACAGTCGAGAATTTGGTTATTTCCTCCCTTTACCATATTTGTATTAATAACCTTTATTACCAGTGGTCCCATAAAGAGATATAAATGGCAGAGTCCATATTTTGATCTCTCACATGTTTTCAAAGTTTAAGAACTGGAAGTATGCAAATTTATAGATTCAAGCCATCTTTACTTTATAGAGTCCAGATTAAATAGAGAGAAATGAGTTGTAATGTGATCCACCTACATAAAATAAGTTTTGACAAAAATGAGAGGGTCCGCTCAAGGTTTTGTTTTTAAGATATTTTCATAAAAGTGGAAATATCTATAGTTGTAGCTACAAAGTCATGTTGCTACTAAATTGTGATGGGAGCTACTATGAAATATGTTGATATGGAATTTTGTGAACTTGGTCTAGAAATACATTATACATTATTTTCTTGAATATTTATTTTTAAGTTGTTTATGCATCCCCTAAAATAGCTAATCATTGTTGCATATCTGTGAATGATTGTGAGTTTAAAAAGTGTTGATTGATTTGAAGTTGAAGAAACATTTGTTTAAAATGGATAATCCTATAACAAAATTGTATTTAAATTAAGTAATCACGTTGGATGTTGCCAATTATGTGAATTGGAAGTTTAAAATGAAAACATTAATGGAAGGATACAATTTTTGGTTGATAGCAAGCGACGATGAACTTATTAGCAAGAGTCACTACAAAAGCTACAGTTGCATCAATTCAAGATTGGGAAAAGCAAGAGACTAAGCCAAAATTTATGCTAATATTGTCCATAAAATACAACATTATACCTCATACGAGTGACTGTAAGTCATCATCATTTAGAGATCTGTCACTTATTTTTTGTTAGGGGATTTGGCTGGTCCGAAACAAATCAATATTTCAAGATGTGGCTTCCTTTCTCGCTCGTGTCACTAGAAACGATATTTCCATTTTATGTCACTTCCCTCAATATAAGGACACTCCTTTGCAATATTCTTAAGGACACCCCTTTGCAATATTCTATCATAGCTGAATATCTTGACACATCCATTCCATGGGATTTCTTTGATGAGGCCTCTAAAGAAAATAATCAAGCATGTGGGGATGGATTCATTCTCCACCTTGTATTGAACCACTATTTTCATGTAAATATGGGCTTTGGTAGAGGGACAAACAATCATGAAGAACTCATGCCTATCAATTTTTTTATGCTTTTTGGTAAAGATAAAGGATGTGAACAATTGCAAGTTTTTGGTGATTCTCTTCTTGTCATAAATTGGATCAATGGTGTAAAATAATGTAGAAACTTATTGCTCGTTGCAATTCGGGAGGCAATAATGAGGATAAAACTTATATTTGATAGTGTCACTTGTACACATATCTACACATATCTATAGGGAAAGGAATGTTGAAGCGAAGTGTCTCTCAAAAGACGGCTTAACACTCAACCAAAATTAATCGCAGATTGCAGAGACTTGAGATGACATTTTCTTTGAATTCTATCATAGGCCTTACATAGATAATTTCAACTTCACTAACAATCATTGACAACTAGCATAAATTACTCTTTATTACTCTTCTACGTTTTGAGCAATTCATATATACAAATATTGGAACATCATACAAAACAAAGTTCAAAACCTGAAATTTTTGTATTGTAATATTGCAGAATGTGCTACAAATTGGAGGCCAAAACATGATTTTTTATCAACTATTTTGAAATTTTTATTTTTTAAGCCAAATTAAATTTCATATATTCAACTGAATACAAACAATAATTGTGTATATACATAACATAAATTATGTTTTAACATTATATGTTGTACTTAAAATACAATTTATAATACAATTCAGAAAAAACAATTAAAAATGATAAACATTATTCTAAAAACTATTTTGAATTCTAATTTACTATTAAATTATTAAATGCTTTGTCATCAACATAGTAAGAGACATATTACTTTCGTCTAACAAATTTTATTTTATTAATATTTTAATTAATTTAAAATATATAGTATTTTTCTAAACGTATTAATTAATAATTCAATCATTTAAAATATTAAAATTAATATAACTATATAGTAATAATGTATGGTTAATTAATAAAATGATATAAAAATTAATGAAAATTTCATATGAAAAAATAGTATTGTACTTTACACTCCCAAATAATATTTTCAATGTGTACAAAAGCATTCTATTCCCAAGTTAGAAGCATATTGCCAAACACAAGGACACTCCAAATAATACACTTTCATATGTACCGAAACAATCTTTCCCACCTACAATTAATTAAAAGGGATATTTAAGATAATCAAAAGTAATACTTTAAATTATGATGTTATTGTAGTTTTTAGTTTATCTTAATAAAATACACAACAATATATATATATATATATATATATATATATATATATATATATATATATATATATATATTTATTTATTTATTTATTTATTTATTTAACAGTTCGGAATAATTTTTTCATATGCGTTTTTGAACACAGATTTGTGTTTGCTTTCATTTTAAATATTTAAAAACTTGGAAATTATAATATATCAGATAATCGTATATAAATTAAACCATCAATCCATTTATAAATAGAAAACGCTAATTAGCTTAGAGGTTAATAAAACATTGTTATATCAATAGGAGATCGGGAGCTCTGAGGCTGCGAGTTGGGTTGCTAGGCATACTTCTCTGGTATATTCTAAGAGGGTTCTAATCAAGAAATTATTGGTATGTGGCCTTTTTCTAAATCTATGGATACGTGGACAAAGAAAACCTGGACTCCTATGATGATAGGTGAAATTGCTCTCTCTGTTGTTGGTAATGGCTCTTTTATATTTTTATTTGAAAACAAAAAGGATAAGGAGTTCACCTTTGCAATGGACCATATTTCTTTGACTCTAGAGGGATGTATCTAAATAAATGGACTCTAGATTTCAATTCTCATGAGGACATCCACATTGCCATTCCAGTTTGGGTCAAGCTCTCTCATCTTCCTATCTCCTGATGGAGCGACGATTGCCTTTGGGCTATTGGTAATGGAGTTGGAAATAATTGGACAACGCTGAACCAAAAGGCTCTCAGTTTGTGTGTGCTAAAATTTGTGTGGAAATAGACTTGCAGAAAGGACTTCCATCTGAAATAAATCTAAATTTGGGAGAATGGAAGCATACGAAAGTATTAGACAGTGAACAAATACCATTTAAATGCAAGCATTTCCATGATTACAATCACTTTTCCAGAGACTGCTCCAAAAGTGGAATCGATAAAAGTGTGGAAGCCTAGAAAGCACAAGAGGAGCACTGGCAAAAGCCCAAGAAAGCTCTGAAAGGTAAAGGAGCATTGTTAAAACCTCAAAAATTGCAAGTCCCCAATTCGGTTCCCTCCTCTTAGAACCATTCAAGGAGTTAAGTGATGGGGACATGGAGATGGAAGAAAATCCCCAAATAATCGTGGACAAGACACTGGAAAGAAAAGAGGCAGAAGTAGTGGAAAAAAAACCCGAAAGGGGTGGGGGTTGAAGTTTCCCCACCAAAGTTTGCTCCTATCTCTGAAGCTCCACCGAGTAGTTTGCACAAAGGTCTGGATCGTGTGGTAACTCGGAACTTATCCCAAACTCTAACCTAGGCTAATGAGTGCACCAGCCAGGAAACTGACTCCAATAAGAAAGCTAGAAGGCCAAAAAAAGGACACTAAGAGAAAGGGAAGCAGAACAAAACAAAACAAAAAGTTGGGGAATCAAACAGTGATTCCAGAATTACTGAAAGGGAAAAAATTGATCAAAGATGGTAACAATGGTGGTTTCTCTTCCCCCACCCCCAATTAATGAAAGTTATATCCTAGAATATAAGGGGGCTAGGAACCCCTACAAAAATCCTAGCAGTTAGAGACTTAATAATACAAGAATCCCCTTGATTAGTATTTCTTCAAGAAACAAAGTTAGAAGAAGTTGAAATTATGAAAAAAGGAGGAAAATTTTGCAAAGACAGCACAGGGTCAGCTCAGCCCTCACGGGGAGCTTCAGGAGGTCTAGGAATATTTTGGTTGAACAAAAAATTTACCCTGGTAGAGGAAATAAAGATAAAATCCTAAATAATGGCTCTTTTAGAAGATAAGGAGACATGGAAAAGAATACACTTCATAAACATCTATGGTCCAATTTTGCACAATGATAAGGCATATTTTCAGGCCTCTTTAGAGACGTTAGAGGAAGGAAACTACCACATTAACAACATAATGGGAGTGGACTTTAACACAATCCTGAATGCATCAGAAAAAAAGAGGTGGATGTTTGGCCAGGGATTCCTTCCGAGATAGAATGGGAGAAATTATGGAACATTGGGATCTAATTGATATGAAACCCAAGTCCAGAAATTTCAATTGTTCAAACAGAAGAGTCGGTGATTATTTTTTTGTTGCCTGTCTAGATAGGTTCTTGTTGCACAACAATTGGCTCCTTAATGTTTTGAATTCATCCTCGTCTGTTGAATATCTAGGAGACTCAGATCATCGCCCCATTATGATCTCCATGCAAAATATAGAAAGCCTTGGGCCACTATCATTTAAATTTAATGTAGACTGGTGCCTTTATGAAAAAGTTGGGAATATTATAAAGAAATCACGGACTCAAAAAATACAAGGTTTCCCCAACTTTGTATGAGAATCTAAGCTAAAAAACATCAAGAATCAATTAAGGAAGTGGCTCAAAGAAAACTATCAGCCCCTAGGGAGAAAAAGGAAAGAAAAAGTCCAAGAACTAGAAGAACACTATAATATGATGATGGAGAAAAGTCACATTGAAGAATCACATATTCAAAAAGAAAAATTTCTTTCCTCTCAGATATTCAATGTAAGAAGGTAGGAGGAAAATTTATGGAGGCTCAAATCTCACAGTCTATGGTTGAAAGATGGAGACTCTAATACTTCATACTTCCACAAACAAGCAATTGCTTGAGAGGACACGAATCGAATCAAGTAAATAAAGGTGGCGGGTGGGCAGATAGTCAACACCTCCTCATAAATTAAACAGGAGGCATACAATCATTCCAAATCTCTCCTCAATCTGGAGTGCAATTCTTCTGATGGAGCTCCTGAATTCCTTCGGGCTCTCCCCCATGTTGTCTCTATGCTCTCTAATGTGTCTCTTTATGATGTAATTTTAGAAGATGAAGTTCACAATGCTATATGGCATCTAAAAGCTGAGAAGGCTCCAGGACCAGATGGTTTTTCTATCATTTTTTATCGTTTATTCTGCAATGTTATTAAAAAGGATCTAATTCGAATGTTGAACTACACCAAAGTCAAAAAGAAGATGGGGGGTAGCACCAATTCTTCCTTCCTTTCCCTGATCCCAAAAGAAGCCAATCCTTCCTCCTTCTCCAGATTTCGCCTTATCTCTCTTTGAAACTCCTCCTATAAAATTCTGACAAAAATCATTGCCAACAGAATTAAACCTTTTCTCCCCTCCATTATCTCTGAGAACAAGGATGGGTATGTGCAACACCGAAATATTCTGCATAATATCATCCTGTTACAGGAAGCAATGCACTCAAGCAATGAAGAGGGAGAAGCTCGAATGGTTATCAAAATGGATATGGAAAATTCTTTTGATCAGGTAAATCACTCCTTCCTCTTTCTTGTTATGGAAAAATTAGTATTTAATGTTGAATTTATCTCTTGGATCAAAGCCTTTATTGGATCTCCTTGGATTTCCCCTCTTATCAACGGGCATCCTAGGCCTTTCTTTGTTGCTTCAAGTGGGCTACGACAAGGATGCCCCCTCTCCCCTCTTCTATACATAATCATGGCTGAATATTTTAGTAACAACCTTGAGGTTGGGTCGATAGATGGATCCCTTTTGAGTCTCAACATTGTAAGAAATGTCATAGGAATTAATCACTCCCAGTTTGTTGATGATACTCTTCTAATTGGTGGAGCCTCCTTAGTGATTGCATCAAGATTTTAAAAAAAATGTTGATGTGTTCCTCCTTCTCTCCAAGGGTTTGATCAACAATTTGAAATGTTAGTTAATTGGTTGGAATTTCTAAGAGGATTTGTTGAAAGCAATAGGCCGGTTTTTTGGAATCCCGATGGATCTTCATTGCTCTTCCTTCAAATATATTTGGATTCCTATCTCCCTAAAAAAATCGTCTACGGAAGAATGGGGGAATGTACTTTAAAAAATTAGGAACATAGTATAGTCTTAGAGTGTTAAATGGATCAACCTGGTAGGGGGGATCACTCTTATTAAATTGGTGCTTTCCTCCCTTATGATATATTTGGGTGTTGACCTCTTAGCACCAGGCTACATCAATCAACAAATAAGCAAGCTTATCAGGAAATTCTTATGGCAAGGAGGAAAGGGTAACGAGAAAAAATTACATCTGGTAAATTGGAATTTGGTCAAGCAACCTAAGAAGTTGGGAGGATTGGTAATAAAGAATCCCGAATTAATGAATCTGCCATTGGGGGAAAAACTGGTTTGGAGGCTCCTTTTGGACTCCAATGAGTGGTGGAAAAAATACTTTATTAGGAAATATTTCCATAAAGATCACCTCATAAGGCCAAAGGATGAATCCTAGGAAAGGAAAGGATTAAAAATATTGAGACTCTACAAAGTCTCGTCCTCTCTCATCTTGAATCATCGTGGTTGGCTCCTTGGAAACGAGAAATGCATTCAAATTGGAATTGATTGTGCAAATGGTATAGACCCAACTCTCTCTGGATGCCTGGTTGAGCATGGGTTCTCCCATCATGTGGACATCTCTTGTTGGGATGATCATGACATGTGGTGTGGGTGGTTCTCTTTACATTTACCTGACCACCTTCACACATAGTGGAATCTTCTGATTGAAAGCCTCTTTGGGTTTGTTCCTATAATCACGAGAAAACTGGACAGACGTGTCTGGCTGGGTGAAGAAGAAAAAATGTATTGCGTTAAGGATGAATATGCCATTTTATCTAATCATATGCCCACCCTTCTCCCTCCGAATCTATGGGCGAAAATTTGGAATGGTGAGGGTCTTCCTATGATAAAAATCTTATGTTGGGAGTTGGTTCATTAGAAAATTATGACGGCAGAAAACTTTAAAAAGAGGAAAATCAGTGTTCCTTCCATGTGTGTATTGTGTGGCAATGCGGAGGAATCAATTAAGCACTTGCTTTTTCATTTCCCTTTCCCATAGGAAGCCTCGAACTATGTTCTACCTCCTTTGGCCCTTGTTCCCCTAATTTTGATGACTGGAGTGATATTTTTTATCATTCGGAAAAAAATTCCCTTGCTCTCCAAATCCTTTGCTAAGGTGTTGTTGAATAGAATTTCCTAAACATATGTGTTGGTCAATATGGTTGTGTTGTAACCAGAATATCTTTCAAAATTAGCGTCATAGCTTTGAAACTACTACAATTAAATGAATGACGTTTTTATTCGAGGTCATTTCTTCTCGAGGCTTCAATTTGTTAGACATGAAAGAATTGTCTAGTTCTGAGAAAAGCTGGCTCAGGAACTCCCTCCCACTCTAAAATCCCCTTGTTTAATAGCTCATGAATCCTTGAAATATTGTATTAGAATGAAAGGATATGAATTCATTGAATGGCAAAGGAATGTCAGGAACAATCAATTGTATTTTGATGGATCATCGAAAGGTAACCCCGGGGAGGCTAGAGCTGCACAGTAATAATAAACCTCGAAGAAAATACAGAAGTAAAATACACATGGAGATGTGGTGTTACAACCAACAATTAGGCCGAGGCTCTTGCACTTTGGCAATGAGTGAAAATATGCTTGGATAAAGGTTTCAAAACTGTGAATATAGTGGGTGATTCCAGGCTAATCATCAAAAAATGTATTAAGCTTACCAAGAATGGCACTCACCTAGAAGAAGAAACTTCCTCAATCATGGTAAGGATCACATACATGTTGAATTTTTTTGAGAAAGTTCACTTGTTCCACATGTTGCACGCCAACAACCATCTGGCGGACAGTCCAGCTAACACGGAAGTTATATTAGGAATTGGTTGATTTTTCATAAACCATCATATTACATCATGTGCCATCCCATGATCTGATCCAAACTTAAATAGGAATGCAAAAAATTACAGATATAATCGTAAAAATTGAGATGCATGATCCAGATGGATATTGGTGGCCACTTGCCAAGTCCACTTGGACCCCCACCATTGTTTCATTCAGTTTTTCGGTTTCCTTAATTGTAGCACAGTTTACATTTTTTAGCAGTTTTTCAGGTCCTGAACTTCCAGAGCCGTTTTAAAGCCCTAAACAACGTTTTTTGGGAAATTTGGGAGCAACATGGGTCCATGGACTAATGTTTCTCTTCCCAAAGTTGTAGTTCTCAGATAGATATTTCTAACGAGATATTGTGCACGTCAAATGGAGATCATTTGCCAAAGTTATGACCCTGGGAAGTTGATGTACCAATTTACCCAAACAGGGCCCACAGTTTGGTGTTTCATCTTCTAGGGTTAGGTTTTTGGATGTTTAGAGTTTTCCATTATTTCTCAACAATAAATAGGTGTTCGAGCCTCATTGTAACACAGTACAGAGGCATGTAGCTGCCACATATCCTCTCAGAGATAAGCTACCATCACCCTAGCTGGTTTATTTCCATTTCTGCTTATAAGCATATTTCAGTATTTTACATTAATGAAATGAAGTATTATTTCCGCTGCATATTTGTGTATATGGTTATCTCTATATTTTGTTGCATTCCTGTTTGAATCCAGATCAGTGGCATCAGAGCAGTCTTCTTTTTTTCTCTGTTTTTCTTTGCATGTCCCCAACGAGGTCGAGATATAAGGAGTTAAGGCTTGAACTAGTCGAACCTTTGCAAGACCAGCCTCACATATCCCGACGACATCCCATGGTGGATGAAAATAAAGATGAGGGGATGAGAGATCCTATCAAAATCTTGCTAGAAGAAGCCCTCAAGTGACAGAGGAACGCGATGATGGATAACTTTGCCCAGATCCTTCAGCAACTACCCAGGGGCGACGCATTGGCTTCCAACAGCTACTTTGGAAACACCACATCATTTAAGGTACAAGGTACAAGTTAATTTTGAAATCCCCATATTCAAGGGTCAGATAGACGCAGATGCCATCGATAAATGGTTAAATCTGTTAGAGGGTTATTTATATGTTCTTGATTTTTCCAATAGAGAAAAGATTATTTTCGCTCTCTCAAAGCAGCCCCCCACGTCAAGGAATAGTGGGAAACCTACTGCGAGAATAAGGATGAAAGTACAGGCTCACTATTTTTGGTCACACCCACTTGGAATTCATTCTGGGATGCCATCAAGGAACAGTACTACCCTATCAGAAGCTATGAGGATCGATACATAAAGTTGACCATGCTGTGGCAGGGAAGGGACCAAGACGTGCCAGAGTTCACCAATATTTTCCATACCCTTCACACAAAGTTGGGTATCAAGGATTCAAAGCCGCATTTGGTATTCAAATACCTCAGCTGCCTGCACAAGTACATCCAGGAAGAAATAGAATTCCTGAACATATCCTCGCTCGACACTGCATACCGAGATGCCGTCAAGGTCGAGCAAAAGTTTAAACAGAAGAAGTGAGACTTTGGATCTGCGAATTTGAAGCAAGGGAAAGGTTCCCCCAAATCACAGAACAAAGGACAAAGACAAGGCAGGGCGGCCCAAGACAACCTGCCAAAGCTGCAAGAAAAGAACAGCATTGCAAAGCTGTAAAAGGACACGGGAAAGTGGTGTGAGTTCCATAAGAGCTCCACTCACAACATAAGTGAGTGTCGGGCCAAGCAGTCACTGGTGGCTGAGCTAAAGGTTTCAGAATCGGATGCAGGTTCTGACTCTGAGTCAAAACCCGAGAAGGGGAATGACAAATGGAAGGAGAATATCGATGCGGAGCCCAATGGCACTGTTGCCACCACAAAGATCCGAAAGGAGGAACCCGAAGATCCAGAGGAGGAGGAGCGTCTCTTCCACTCCCAGATGTGGGTAAGGGCTCCCCGCTATAGTTTATTGTCAACAGCGGGAACCAAAAGAACCTCATTTTGGCAAAGGTCGTGAAGTGGTTGGTCTTATCGACCACAACACATCCACAACCATACACCATCGAGTGGCTTCACCAAGGACGAGAGCTTCGCATGAGCCAACAGTGTCGCCTTCCATACAACATCAAGCCCTTCACAGATGAGGTATTGTATGACATTGCTCCCTTGAAGTTTGTTATGTATTACTAGGAAAACCATACTTGTGGAAGCGACATGTTGTGTTTGAATCAAGGCCCCATGCTGTTATTGTTACTTTGGAAACTAAGTTGTACAGGATACCAGAGGTAGCACTGCCTACCACCATCTCTTTGATTATTGCAAAACAATGCAGTAAGCTCGTTTCCAAAACCGGGAAATTTGTTTTCCTGATGATACACCCTCAAGGAAAGAAGAAGATGGTGGCCACGACCTCCGAAAAAGGCCCCTCCATACGACAACTACAAATGGACAATGTCGTGGAGGAGTACGAGGACATCTCCACCTCCCCCGCAGGGGTTCCTCTGCAATGTCAGGTCAAGCACTCCATCGATCTGACCCTAGGTGCGTCGCTGCCCAATGGACCAATATTTTGGTGCTCCGTTCTAGAGAATGATGAAATCAAGAGGAAAATTCAGGAGCTACTGCAAAAATTTCACATCCATCAAAGTTAATCGCCCTGTGGGAGCCCAATCATGTTGATACAGAATAAGGATGGGACTTGGAGACTTTGTATTGAGTATCGGGCGTTGAACAAGATCATTGTCCATAATAGGTACCTGATCCCATGGATTGATGACCTCTTGGACCAACTGAAGGGAGAAAAATATTTCAGCAAGATCGATTTGAAGTCAGGATATCACCAGGTACCAATCAAACCCTCCGATTTGTGGAAGACTGCCTTCAAAGCCAAGGAGGGTCTGTTCGAATGGTTGGTCATGCCTTTCGGATTGACAAATGCTCCTGCAACCTTCATGAGTCTAATGGATGATATCTTACAGCCATTAACCAACTCATTTGTAGTGGTATACTTGGATGACATCCTGATCTTCAGAGAGTTGGGAAGAGCACCTCCACCACATCCAACAGGTTCTCCAAACACTGCGGCAACACAAGTTATGTGCTAATTTGGAGAAATGTACTTTTGGCATGACCCTGGTTCATTATCTGGGATACATTATTAATGAACAGGGGGTGCATGTGGATCCATCCAAGATCCAAGTCATTCGAGATTGGCCATCTCCAACCACTCTGACGGAGCTCCGCAGCTTTCTAGGTCTTGCCAACTTCTACCCCAGGTTCGCGTTGAAATTTTCTCATATCACTTGGCCCTTGAGTCAAGTCACCAAGGGAGGAGTGAAAGAAAAATTCTTTTGGTCTGGATCTCAACAGAGAGAATTCATAGAGTTGATATATCACCTCTACATGGCACCTGTGCTCGCATTACCAGACTTGTAACAACCATTTGAGGTCGAGACAAATGCCTCTAAGTATGCTATTGGGGCAGTCCTTACTCAACACAGGCATCCAATGGCATATCACAGTGAGACACTTTCAGACACAGTCTTAAAGTATCCCACTTATGATAATAAGATTTATTCCATTGTGCAGGCCTACCGACAATGGAAGCATTACATTTTGGGGAAGGAAACAGTCATCCGCACATACCACCGACCCCTGCAGTTCATACAGACCCAATGGAAATTTCTGAATGATCACCATCAGAAGTGGACCACATACCTACAACAGTTCCATTTGAATATCAAGTATAAGAAGGGTAGCACCAATAATGTTCTAGATTGCCTCAGTCAACCACCGATCATGGCGTTAACCACTGTGCTCAACTCTTGTGGGCATGAGACTTTTAATTGACCACTTCTCTACAAAAGTAATCCAGAATTCGGCCACACATACCAGACACTCTTGGAGGGTCAACATGTTCCAGATTTTCACCTCCAGGATGCCCTGTTATTTCACCTAGGTCACCTTTGTGTTCCTTCAAGCAAGCGTGCGAAGATTATTTGGGAGGCTCACTACAATCGGGCTACTGGACATTTCGGGGTCAAGAAAACAGTGGCAGTACTGTAGAAGTATTTCTATTGGCCAAATCTTCGACACGATGTCGGGAAGTACATCAGATCATGCACTACCTACGCCATTGTCAAACTGAGCATAAAGAAGCAAGGCCTCGACGGATTCCATGTCAGGTCTTCCTTCCCTAAGCATGGAAAGGAATGGTTTTTGTGGTCGTCGACAGTTTCTCAAAGATGGCCATTATGGCCACCTGCAAGAAGAATATCACAGCAGAAGCCACTGCTAAACTCTTCTTTGAATGAGTGTGGGTACACTTTGGGATCCCAAAGTCTATCATCTTAGATCAAGACAGCAATTTCCTCAGTACATTTTTGTCTAGTCTCTAGTCAATGCTCGACACCAAGCTCACTAAGTCCACAACCTTTCATTCTCAAACTCATGGCCAGAAAGAGATTGTCAACAGGATGATTGTACACATTCTACGCATGTACAACTCAAAGCATCCACGCACATGGGACAAGAGCCTCCCCTATGTTCAACACAGCTACAACCGGGCTCTCAACGGCTCCACTGGCCACAACCCTTTTCAGGTGGGCTTGGGATTCTAGCCACTATGTCCCATTGATGTGGCCATGCTAGTTGCAGTCACATAGATTCAGCTCATGTCTAGTTCCGAAACAAATAAGGTAAATAACTTCATTGATCACATCCAACATATTCACCGGTAGGTCCATGACATTCTGGAGAAATCAAATGCCAAGTACAAGCAGCGACATGATCAACATCGGGTGCCACACAAGTTTCAGGTGGGTGACAAAGTCTGGTTGCATTTGCGAAAGGAACGCCTTTCTAGAGCCTATCGGAAACTCAGACCACTCTGATATAGTCCTTACACCATTACCAAGGCTATGGGAAACAATGCATTTGAGCTTAGCATTCCCCCATTCGTTGGCCTGCACCCAATGTTCAATGTGGACCGCCTTCGGCCATACTTTCCACCATTACTAGACACATCCGACATTGCAGAAAAGCTCACACCCACAGAGTTAAATCCAGATTGCATAGAACAAGTTGCAACTAATCGAATCATGGACACACAGATCAAGCACACTCACCAGTAGAATATCCAATTATATCGAGTTTTCAAAGCAGGCCAACTCCTTCACCAGGGCAAGTGGCTCACCAGGGACCAAGTTCAGCAGAAGTTTCCTCATCTCATGGAGGAACTCAACGCAATGGTGACCATTGCTTCCTAAAGGGGGAGGAATGATCTAGGTGGATATTGGTGGCCACCTGTCAATTCCACTTGGACCCCCACCATTGTTTCTTTCAGTTTTTCAATTTCCTTAATTGTAGAACAATTTACTATTTTTAGCAGCTTTTCAGGTCCTGAACTTCCGGAGCCATTTTGAGGCCCTAAACAACATTTTTTGGGTAATTTGGGAGCAACATGTGGCCATGGTCTGATTTTTCTCTTCCCAAAGTTGTAGTTCTTGGTTAGATCTTTCTAACAAGATATTGTGTGCATCGAACGGAGATCGGGTGCCAAAGTTACAACCTTGTGAAGTTGATGTACCAATTTACCCAAACGGGGCCCATAGTTTGGCGTTTCATCTTCTAGGGTTAGTTTTTTGGATGTTTAGGGTTTTCCATTGTTTCTCAACAATAAATAGGCCTTTGAGCCTCATTATAACACAGTTCAGAGGCATGTATCCGCCACATCTCTTCTCAGAGATAAGCTACCATCGCCCTAGCTGATTTATTTCCATTTCTGTTTGTAAGCATATTCAGTATTTTACATAAATGAAATGAAGTATTATTTCTGTTGCATCTTTGTGTATATGGTTATCTCTGTATTTTTTTGCGTTCCTATTTAAATCTGGATCAATGGTATCAGAGCAGTCTGCTTTTTTTCTCTGTTTTTCTTTGCATGTCCCCAACGAGGTCGGGATATGAGTTAGGGCTTGAACTGGTCAAACCTTTGCAAGACTAGCCTTGCAAATCCCGACGGCCTCCCATGGTGGATGAAAATAAAGATGAGGGGGCAGGAGATCCTATCAAAATCTTGCTTGAGGAAGCCCTCGAGCGACAAAGGAACGCGATGATGGACAACTTTGCCTAGATCCTTGAGCGGCTACCCAAGGGTGACGCATCAGCTTCCAACAGCTACTCTGGAATGCCACATCGTTTAAGGTACAAATGTCGTTGATAAATGGTTAAATCTGCTATAGGGTTATTTTTCTGTTCATGATTTTTCCAGTCAGGAAAAAATTATTTTCACTCTTCTCAAAGCAGCCCCCCACATCAAGGACTGGTGGGAAACTAACTTCGAGCATAAGGATGAAAGTACAGGCTCACTATTTTCGGCCACACCCTCTTGGAACTCATTCCGAGATGCCATCAGGGATGAATACTACCCTACCGGAAGCTATGAGGATCAATACATAAAGTGGACCACGCTATGGCAGGGAAGGGACCAAGACGTGCCAGAGTTCACCAATATTTTCCATACCCTTCGCACAAAGTTGGGTATCAAAGATTCAGAGCCGCATTTGGTACTCAAATACTGTGACTACCTGCACAAGTACATCTAGGAAGAAATAGAATTCCTGAACATCTCCTCGCTTGGCACTGCATACCGATATGCCGTCATGGTCGAGAAAAAGTTTAAATAGAAGAAGTGAGACTTTGGATCTGCGAATCCCAAACAAGGGAAATGTGCCCCAAAACCACAAAACCAAGGACAAAGCCAAGGCAAGGCGGCCCAAGACAACCCGCCAAAGCTACAAGCAAAGAAAAATGTCGCGAAGCCAAAAAAGGTCACGGGAAAGTGGTGTGAGTTCCATAAGAGCTCCACTCACAACACAAGTGAGTGTCGGGCCAAGCAGTCACTGGTGGCTGAGTTAAAGGTTTCAGAATCAGATGTAGGTTCTGACTCTGAGTCAGAACCCGAGAAGGGGAATGACAAAGGGAAGCAGATTATCGATGCAGAGCCTAATGCCATCATTGCCACCACGAATATCCAGAAGGATGAACCTGAAGATCTAGAGGAGGAGGAGCGTCTCTTCCACTCAGAGATGTGGGTAAAGGGCTCCCCGCTACATTTCATTGTCAATAGCAGGAGCCAAAAGAACCTCATTTCGGCAGAGGTCATGAAGCGACTGGTCTTACCGACCACAGCACATCCACAACCGTACACCATCGGGTGGCTTCACCAAGGGTGGGATCTTCGCATGAGCTTGCAGTGTCGCCTTCCATACAACATCAAGCCCTTCATGGATGAGGTATTGTTTGACATTTCTCCCCTTGAATTTTGTGATGTATTACTAGGACCACCATACTTCTGGAAGCAACACGCTGTGTATGAATCAAGGGCCCATGTCGTTTTTGTTACTTTGGGAACTAAGTTGTACAGGATAATGGAGGTAGCACCGCCTGGCACCATCTCTTTAACTACTACAAAACAATGCAATAAGATCGTTTCCAAAACCGGGAAATTTGTTTTCCTCATGATACACCCTCAAGGAAAGAAGAAGACGGTGGCCACAACCTCTAGACAGGGCCCCTCCGCTTGAAAACTATAGATGGACAAGGTCATGGAGGAGTACGAGGACATCTTCACCTCCCCCGTAGGGGTTCCTCTGCACTGTCAAGTCAAGCACTCCATCGATCTGAGCCCAGGTGCACTGTTGCCCAATGGACCAATCTATCGGTGCTCCATTCTAGAGAATGATCAAATCAAGAGGCAGATTCAGGAGCTGCTGCAGAAAGGTCGCATCCATCCAAGTTCATCACCCTGTGGGAGCCCGATCGTGTTGGTACAGAAGAAGGATGGGACTTTGAGACTCTCTATTGACTATGAGGCGCTGAACAAGATCATTGTCCCCAATAGGTACCTGATCCCATGGATTGATGACCTCTTGGACAAACTGAATGGACAAAAATATTCCAGCAAGATCGATTTGAAGTCAAGATATCACTAGGTACCAATCAAACCCTTCAATGTGTGGAAAACTGCCTTCAAACCCAAGGAGGGCTTGTTCGAATGGTTGGTGATGCCTTTCAGATTGACAAATGCTCCTGCAAACTTAATGAGGCTAATGGATGACATCTTGCGGCCATTCACCAACTCATTTTTAGTGGTATACTTGGATGACATCCTGATCTTCAACCAAAGTTGGGAAGAGCACTTCCACCACATCCGACAAGTTCTCCAAACATTGTGGCAACACAAGTTATGTGCCAATTTGGAGAAATGTACTTTTGGCATGACCCAGGTTCAGTATCTGGGATACATTATTGATGAACAGGGGATGCATGTGGATCCATCCATGATCCAAGTCATTTGAAATTGGACATCTGCAACCACTCTAACAGAGCTTCGTAGCTTTCTAGGTCTTGCCAACTTCTACCACAGGTTCGTGTTGAGATTTTCTCATATCACTTGGCCCTTTGGTCAAGTCACCAAGGGAGGAGTGAAAGCAAAATTCTTTTGGTCTGAATCTCAACAGAGAGCATTCATAGAGTTGAAAGATCACATTTTCATGGCACCCATGCTCGCATTACCAGACTTGCAAAAACCATTTGAGGTCGAGACAGATGCCTCCAACTATGCTATTGGGGCAGTCCTTACTCAACACAGGCATTCAGTGGCATATCATAGTGAGACACTTTCAAACACAATCCGGAAGTATCACACTTATGATAAAGAGATGTATTCCATTGTGCAGGACTGCCAACAATGAAAGTATTGCATTTTGGGGAAGGAAACGGTCATCCACACAGACCACCAACCCCTGTAGTTCATACAGACCCAAGGGAAATTGCAGAATGATCACCATCAGAAGTGGACCACATACCTGCAACAGTTCCATTTGAATATCAAGTATAAGAAGGGTAGCACCAATAATGTTGCAGATTGCCTCAGTCCACCACCAATCACCACTGTGCTCAACTCTTGTGGGCACGAGACTTATGATTGGCCACTTCTCTACAAAAGTGACCTAGAATTCGGCCACACATACCAGACACTCTTGGAGGGTCAGCATTTTCCAAATTTTCACCTCCAGGATGCCCTTTTATGCCACCTAGGTCACCTTTGTGTTCCTTCAAGCGAGCATGCCAAGATGATTTGGGAAGCACACTAAAGTCAGGCTGCTGGACACTTTGGGGTCGAGAAAACAGTGGCAATACTGCAAAAGTATTTCTATTGGCTGAATCTTCGACATGATGACAGGAAGTACATCAGTTCATCCACTGCATGTGCCATTGCCAAACCGACCATCAAGAAGCAAGGCCTCTATACCCCACTGGCTACTCCTAGTCGACCTCGGGAATCCATATCCATGGATTACATGTTAGGTCTTCCTTCCACTAGGCATGGAAATGACTATGTTTTTGTGGTCGTCGACAGGTTCTCGAAGATGGCCATTATAGCCGCTTGCAAGAAGAATATCACAGCAGAAGCCACTGCTAAACTCTTGTTTGAACGAGTGTGGGTACACTTTAGGATCCCACAGTCTATCATCTCAAATCAGGACAGCAGGTTCCTCAGTACATTTGGTCCAGTCTCTGGTCAATGCTCGACACCAAACTCACTAATTCCACAGCCTTCCATCCTCAAATTGATGGTCAGACAGAGGTTGTCAACAGGATGATCATACACATTCTGCACCATGTACAACTCAAAGCATCCACACACATGGGACGAGAGCCTCCCCTATGTTCAACATAGCTACAACTAGGCTCTCCACAGCTCGACTGGTCACAGCCCGTTTTAGGTGGGCTTGGGATTCCAGCCACTATGTCCCATTGATGTGGCCATGCTAGTTGCAGCTACTCACGCAGATTTGCTCATGTCTAGTCCGAAATAGATAAGACAAACAACTTCATCGAGCACTTCCAACATATTCGCCAACAAGTCCATGACGTTCTAGAGAAATCAAATGCCAAGTACAATCAGTGACATGATCAACATCAGGTGCCACACAAGTTTCAGGTGGGTGACAAAGTCTGGTTGCATTTGCAAAAGTACCACCTTACTAGAGTATATCGGAAACAAAACCACTCCGATATGGTCCTTACACCATTACTAAGGTTGTGGGAGACAATGAATTTGATCTCAGCATTCCCCCATTCCTTTTCCTACACCCAATTTTCAATGTGGACCACCTTCAGCCATACTTTCCACCATTACTAGACACATCCGACATTGCAGAACAGCTCACACCCACAAAGTTAAATCTAGATTGCATGGAACAAGATGCAACTGATCGGTTCATGGACACACAAATCAAGCACACTCACCAATAGAATACCCAATTGTATCGAGTTTTCAAAGCAGGCCAACTCCTTCACCAGGGCAAGTGGCTCACCAAGGACAAATTTCAGCAGAAGTTTCCTCATCTTATGGAGGAACTCAACGCAATGAGAACTATTGCTTCTGAAGGGGGGAGGAATGATCTAGGTGGATATTAGTGGCCATCTGCCAAGTCCACTTGGACCCCCACCATTGTTTCTTTCAGTTTTTCAGTTTCTTAATTATAGCACAGTTTACTATTTTAGCAGGTTTTCGAGTCCTGAACTTCCGAAGCCGTTTTGAGGCCCTAAACGACGTTTTTGGGAAACCTGGGAGCAACATGGGTCCATGAATTAATGTTTCTCTTCCCAAAGTTGTATTTCTCATATAGATCTTTCTAACAAGATATTGTGTGCGTCAAACGGAGGTCGTATGCCAAAGTTACGACCCCAGGAAGTTGATGTACCAATTTACCCAAACGGGGCCCACAATTTGGCCTTTCATCTTCTAGGGTTAGGTTTTTGGATGTTTAGGGTTTTCCATTGTTTCTCAACAATAAATAGGCCTTAGAGCCTCATTGTAACATATTACAAAGGCATGTAGCTGCCACATCTCTTCTCATAGATAAGCTACCATCACCCTAGCTGTTTTATTTCCATTTCTATTTGTAATAATATTTCAGTATTTTATATTAATGAAATGAAGTATTATTTCCGTTGCATCTTTGCGTATATGGTTATCTCTGTATTTTGTTGCATTCCTGTTTAAATCTAGATCAATGCAATAGAAAAGCACTGCATTTAATTAATAGAAAAATATTGAACTATGCTTACAAACAGAATGAAAATAAGATAGCTCGAGAAATGGTGACTTATCTCTAAGAAGAAATGTGGCTACGACATGCCTTTGAACTATGTTACAATAAGGCCCAAGGGCCTATTTATTATTGGAAAACATGAGAAAACGCTAAGCAACCAAAACCTTAACCCTAGGAGATGTAACACCAATAGTTTGTGGGCCCCATTGCAATTAGTTGGACAACCAACCTCCCAGGGTCGTAACTTGGTCATATTATCTCTGTTTATCATGTACGATACCTTGTTGGAAAGGTCTCTCTAAGTAATATTGCTTTCGCCATAGGCCCTTTCCTATGGCAATGGGCCTATCGCGGGCCACCCAAAAAATGTCGTTTATGGGTTCAAAACTGCTCTGGAAATTCAGGACCCGAAAAACTACTAAAAATAGTAAATGCTGAAATGAACAAGGAAATAGATGAAACTGACTTGAGGGTCTCCGTGGAATAGGCGGGTGACCACCAAAATCCACCTAGATCATTCCTCCCTCCTCAGGAAGCAATGGTCCCCATAACGTGCAGCACCTCCATGAGGTGAGGAAATTTCTATTGAATCTGGTCCCTATTGAACCAATTTCCCTGGTGAAGGAGTTGACTTGCTTTGAAAACTCGATATAGTTGCATCCTCTGTTGGTGAGTTTTATTGTTTTATGTGCCCATGATCTGATCATTTGTGGCATGTTCCATGCAGTCTGCATTCAGCTGTATTGGTGTGAGTGGCTTTGCAATGTCATGTGTGTCCAACAACGGTGGAAAATATGGCGAAAGACAACCTACATTGAACACTCGATGCAGACCAAGGAATGGTGGGATGCTAGGTTCAAAGGAATTCCCACCGCCAACCTTGGTGATGGTGTATGGCCCATATCAAAGCAGGCAAAGCTTGCAGTGGGGTCCAGTAAGGTGCTCCTTTTGCAAATGTAGCCAAATTTTGTCACCCACCTGGAACTTGTGCGGCACTAGATGTTGATCATGGTGGTGCTTGCAATTAGCATTGGCTCTGTCCAATATATCATGGACCTGTTGGTGAATGTGTTGAATGCGCTCAATGAAGTTGTTAGCCCTTTCAGCTTCAGATTAAAGATGAGAGAAATATACCTAAGTGGCTGCAAATGGTATGGCCACATCAATTGCGCATAATGGTTGAAATCCCAACCCTACCTAAAAGGGGTTGTGGCATGTTGAGTTGTGGAGAGCTCTATTGTAGCTGTGTTGGACATAGGGAAGACTTTCATCCCATGTGTGTGGATGCTTGGAGTGGTACATGCACAGAATGTGTACGATCACCCTATTGACAACCTCTGTTTGGCTATCAGTTTAGGGATGGAAAGTTGTGAACTTAGTAAGTTTTGTATCCAGCATCGACCAAAGTCTTGACCAAAATGTAATCAGGAATCTGTTGTCCCGATCTGATACAATGGACTGTAGGATCCTAAAGTGTGCCCATACTCACTCAAAGAAGAGCTTAGCAGTGGCCTCTGCTATGATACTCTTCTTCTAGGCCGCCATGATGGCCATCTTGGAGAATCTGTCGACGACCACGAAAATGTAATCGTTGTCATGCTTAGTAGAAGGAAGGCCTGACATGTAATCCATGGAGACAGATTCCCAAGGCCAACTAGGAGTTGGAAGAGGATTATATAGGCCTTGCTTCTTGATGGTTGGTTGGGAAATATCATAGGCCGTGTATGATCTAATGTACTTCCCAACATCCTGACGAAGTTTCAACCAATAAAAATACTTCTGCAATACTATTAGAGCCTAGATTTACCTCAGGCTGAGAAAGGTAGGATCTAAGGCCAACATCAAACCACGCTTAACTTGGTAGCTAACCCTATGAGGTCAGGAGAGGGCTCTCTCTGGGTCAATCTCAGCAAAAGATGAACGATAAAGGATTGAGATTAGTGATAGAAATACTGATCTTAGGCTAGGTATATGTGTGAAAGAGTTTGATTGAATAAAATGATGTTTTTGTTGGCTCTAATGGAGAGGCAGATTTTGGGTGTGGGGAATGAGGCTTAGTCTTGCAGAGGTCTCAATGGGGCAAGGTAGGCAACTGATGTTGGCGCTTCAAATTGAATGAGATGGAAGGATTAGATAGGTGAGGAGTTGAAGAGGGCAAGAGAAACCATGGATCCTCTCCAAACAATTGAAAACATCAAGAAACTAAAGCAAACCTCAAGTAGAGCACTGCAATTTCAATGGATTCTACTTACACTCTTGTTTGATTTATTTAGGAAGAAACAAGCTAGATAATTTCATACGTAACACATAAGTAAATTCACAATTACAGAGAAAAGCATTGTACCAAAACAAAATGCCACAGGGATCCCAAAGAGTGTTGCAAATCCTGGTTTCAATTCCTTAGCCAAAATGTTGATATGAGTGTACAATGGAGCTCAAGGCTATAGGTTTTAACCCTATACATAAATTACCTGCATACGAATTCTTAAACAAAGAAAATAAACAATGCGAGAGCATAACCCATAAAACACATATGCACAGAGATTTTTTTTCCCTGGATCCCAAAACCGGGACTACCAGCTTGATTTTTCATTATGTTCCTTTCAATGTTACAATACATATTTATACATGCCGAATCATCCAATACCATGGACCGAAAAACCATCGCGTCCAATACCATGTGCGAAAAACATGCACAAAAACATAGGTAGGTTTGCCCAACCTAATATAGGGTCCAAAAAAAAATTTCTCGGGGCGCTGCCCTGGATCCCCTAGAGGGGGGCTACCCGCCCCCCTCAAACCCCCCCGGACAGGGGGGGATGCCGCCCCCCTGTGACCCCCCCGCTGCTCAATCGGCGCAACGAAGGGGGGCTACCGCCCCCCTCTAACCCCCCGTTTAACTACGTAGGTTAGTCGTGGAAAGAATATAACACAACCCAACAAAGGCTTTCTAAAAATTCCAACCTTATACCAAAATCCAACCCCTACAATATGAAATTCATAAAATATATATATTTTCTCATCCTTTTACTAAGGGATTGAGCTCAACCATTTTCTTCAAAATAGAATCAGTTACATTAAACTTGGGCTGAATTTCTGAAAATAGGTGTTGAAGATGAACTCGTATCTCCTAAACCATAGCACCTGTTACAAAACTGAAAGAGGTTTTTGTAGATAAGGTCATGTTGGAGAAACACCTCTCTCAAATTTGGGAAATTCATTTCTAGTTGCTCGCAATCTGTTCCACAAAATCATCTCTAAAACAGAAAATCATTACAAATTTAAATATGTGAAAATGAGCTATAAAGATCTAGTCACATATCCCAATCCATGACACCTGCGAATAAACTGAATTTTTTTTTTGTTATATGGCTCATTCTTAACAAAAAAATCTTTAGGTTTCTCAAAATTACTTTCCATCTGTTGTAAAATGGCCCCGTACTAAAATGACTAAAACAATAAAAAAAAATATGAAAATTTTGCTTTGTTTAAATGTAGGCTCCAAATATCATTGTCTATATCCCACACAGTAGCACTTGTGCATAAACTGAAGGATGTTTTTTTTATTTGATATGTGATGAACAAAAACCTCTTTCACTTTTGAAAAATTCCTTACCATTATTTCAGAAACTTATTTTTACTAAACTTGTCATTGTGCGCAACAACTGACCTCAAAATATGCATAACCAAGAATCACTCATTCATTTCGATCATATCTTCTAATCCGGGAGCCGGTTATGGGAGTGTGATATACTGTTGGAAATATTTTTCTGAGCTTCTTCTAATTGACACATGTGTGACATGTTTTTTGTTGAACATCTAACAAAACCAGACATAGTAAGAGCTCATGTTGATCTCTGGTGACAGGCTGCAAAGACTAGAAATAACAAATACCACCATTGTTTTCTCTACTTTTAAATGTCCAATGACCTGATTGTGGTGTGACTTCCAAATCATCTTGGAATGCTCACTTGAAGCAACACAAATGTGTCCTAGGTGGCATAACAATGCATCCTAAAGGTGAAAATTTGGAACTTGCTTCCGTTCAAGGAGGGTTTGGTATATGCTATTGAATTTTGGATATCTCTTGTAAAGATGCAGTCACCCCGATGTCTTGTGCCCACAGGAACGAGCACAATGATCAGCACCATGACCAATGGTCGGCTGAGGAAATCAAAAACATTATTAATGTTTCCCTTCTTATACTTAATGTTCAAATGGAACTGTTGAAAATAGGTGGACCATTTTTTATTGTGATGGTTCTACATCTTCCCTTGTGTTTATATGAACTGTAGAGGTCAATGATTTGTGTGGATGATTGTTTCCTTCCTCGGAATGTAATGCTTCCATTGACAATAGGCCTGCATAATGGAATACATTTCTTTGTTGTAAGTGGGGTACTTTCGGACTGTGTCTGAAAGTGACTCACTCTAGTAAGCCACAGGATGCCCATGCTGAGTAAGAACCACACCAATAGCATATTCAGAGGCATTTGTCTCAATCTCAAATGGTTGTTGTTGGTTTGGTAATGTGAGCAGTGGTGCAGAAGAGAGGCAATTCTTCAACTCAAAGAACGCTTGTTGTTGGGTTTCCGACCAAAAAAAGATTCTTTCACTTCGACCTTGGTGACTTGACTTAAAGGCCAAGTGATATGAGAGAACCCCAACACGAACCTACTGTAGAAATTGGCAAGACCCAAAAAGATGCAGAGCTATGTTAGAGTGGTTGGGGCTGGCCAATCTCAAATGACTTGTATCTTGGATGGGTCCACATGTACACCCTCCACATCAATGATGTACCCCATATATTGAACCTGGTTTAGGCCAAAGGTGCATTTCTCCAAGTTAGCACACAACTTGTGTTGGTGCAGGGTTTGAAGGACCTGTCGAATATGGTGGAGGTGCTCTTCCCAACTTTGGCTAAAGATCAAGATGTCATCGAAATACACCACCATGAATGCATTGGTGAAGGGCTGCAAGATGTCATCCATCAGTCTCATGAAGGTTGTAGGGGAATTCGTCAATCTGAATGACATGACCAACCATTCTAAAAGGCTCTCCTTGGATTTGAAGGCATTATTCCACACATCGGAGGGTTCGATAGGCACTTGGTGATAACCTAACTTTAAGTCAATCTTGCTGAAATATTTGGCCCCCTTGACCTGGTCTAGAAGGTCATCAATTCGTGTGATTGGGTACCTATTCCAGATAGTGATCTTAGTCAGCACCCAATAGTCAATACAGAACCTCCACGTCCCATCCCTCTTCTGTACCAATACAATCGGGCTCCCACAAGGTGATGAGCTTGGTATGATGTGCCCTTTATGCAATAGTTCATAAATTTGTCTCTTGATCTCATCGTTCTCCAGAACAAAGCATCGATAGATCGGTCCATTAGGTAGCGGCGCGCCAGGGTCAAATCGATGGAGTGCTTGACATGACAGTGCAGAGGTACCTATGTGGGTGAGGCGAAAATATCCCTGTAGTCCTCCACGACCTTGTCCATCTGCTATTGATGTGAAGAGGAGTTCTGCCTAGAAGTCGTGGCCATAACCTTCTTCTTGGCCTGGAGTCAAATCATAAGGAAAAAAAATTTCCTTGTCTGGGAAATGATCTTATTGCATTACTTTGCAGTGATCAAACAGATGGTGGTAGGCGAGGCTACCTTCAGTATCATGTATAACTTATTAGCCAAAGTAATAATCATAGAGCGAGGTATAGAATCATATACAACATGTTTCTTCCATAATTATGGTTGTCCTAACAATACATCACAAACTTCAAGAGGAGAAATTTCACACAATACCTCATCCGTGAAGGGATTGATGTTGTAGGGAAGGTGGCACTATTGGCTGACACGAAGATCTTGTCCTTAGTGAAGCCACTTGATGGTGTACGATTGTGGATGTGCTATAGTCTTTAGGTCGAGCCTCTTCACGACCTCTACTGAAATGAAGTTATTTTGGCTCCCGCTATCGACAATGAACAACAACGGAGAACCCTTAACCTACATCTATGAGTGGAAGAGGCGTTCCCCCTCCTTTGGATCTTTATGCTCAATCTTCTAGATCTTAGTGGTGGCCACAGTGGCACTGGTCTCTACATCAATGATCTGCTTACCTTTGTCAATTCCCTTATCAGGTTCGGATTTAGAGTCAGAACCTGTGTCTGATTCAGAAGCCTTCAACTCGACCACAAGTGACTACTTGGCCCGACACTCACTTGTGTTGTGAGTGGAGCTCTTATGGAACTCACACCATTTTCCTGTGTCCTTCTTCATCTTCGGGGTGTTATTCTTTTCTTGCGGCTTCGGCTGCTGTCCTAGGTAGCGCCACCTTAGTTTTGTCCTTTGTTCTATGATTTGGGGGTGAATTTTCATTGCTTTGGATTCGCATATCCAAATTCCATCTTCTTCTATTTAAACTTATGCTCAATCTTAACAGCGTACCAATACGTCATGCCGAGAGATGAAATGTCTAGGAACCCCATCTCGTCTTGCATGTACTTGTGTAGACAGTTGCGGGACTTGAGCCCAAATTCCACTCAGTATCCTTGATACTGATCTTCATGCGAAGGGTATGGAAATTATTTGTGAACTTTGACACATCTTGGTCCCTTGCCGTAGCATAGTCCACTTTATGAATTTGTCTTCATAGCTCGCAACATGGTAATATTGTTCCTTGATGACATCTCGGAAATAATTCCAAGTGGTTCTGGCTGAAAACAACGAGGGTTCACTCTCATCGTTTTGTTCACAGTAGGTTAACCACCAATCCTTGATGTGTGAGGCGGCTTTAAGAAGTGCAAAAGCAATCTTTTCCCAATTGGAAAAATCATGAATTAAAAAATATCCTTCCAATATATTTAACCATTTATCTATGATGCCTGCATTATTAGGCCTTCGAATATGGGAATATCGAAGTTAACTTGTACCCTAAAATGAGTGGCACCTCCAGAGTGGATTATGGATGAAGATGCATCGCCTGTTGATAGTCATCGAAGGATCTAGGCAAAGTTGTCCATCATCGTGTCCCTCTACCAATCGAGCGCTTCCTCAAGCAACATTTTGAAAGGCTCCCCTACCCCCTCATCTTTTTTTCCTTTTTCCATGGGAGGTTGTCAGGTTTTGTGAGGTTGATCTTGCAATGGTTGAACTAGATCAAGCCCTAAATCCTTATACCCTGACCTCGTTGGGGACATGCAAAGAAAAACAGAGAAAGAGCAGACTATTGTGATACCACTGATCGAACTTAAATAAGAATGCGAAAAATTACAGATATAATCATAAACGTAGAGATGCATGAGAAAAACAATTCATTTCATTAATAGAAAAATACTGAACTATGCTTACAAACAAAATGGAAATAAGATAGCTCGAGCGATGGCAGATTATCTCTGAGAAGAGATGTGGCAGCTACATGCCTCTGAACTATGTTACAATGAGGCTTTAGGGTATATTTATTATTGGAAAACATGAGAAAAACCTAAACAACCAAAACCCTAACCTTAGGAGATGTAACACCAAGAGTTTGTGGGCCTCGTTGGGGTTAGTTGGGCAACCAACTTCCCGAGGTCATAACTTGGTCATATTATCTCCGTTTGGTGCATACGACACCTTGTTGGAAAGGTCTCTCTGATTACTACAGGTTTCGGCATAGGTCCTTACATATGGCTATGGGCCTATTGCGTACCCCAAAAAACTCTATTTAGGGGGTCAAAACTGCTCTGAAAGTTTAGGACCGGAAAAACTACTAAAAATAGTAAATGCTGAAATAAACAAGGAAATAGATGAAATTGACTGGGGGGTCTAGGTGGAATAGGCGGGTGGCCACCAATATCCACCTGTATCATGATCAAAGGCTTATTGACAGTTTGTGTCCTAGGGGTACGGTTTTTCAGAGCATTAAGAAAGCAATTAATGAGGCCAACTCTCCAAGGCCTCTCAGTGAGATGGTAGTTAAGAAGGATAGTCCCTTGAGGTACCTTCGCTATATCTTGGATACAGGGTTACTAGGTGCTGAGTTAATTCATACCTATGGTGTTGTAGGACACCAATTCATGTATGTGGATAGGTGGGTGATGTGGCATCATTTTCTTCCTGGAATTTGCAATAAAAATCATTCCCTTGGGGATGAAGGAACCATCGCTACTCAATTCTGGTTTCAGACGATGGAAAACATGGAAGTAATAGGAATTTACAAGACTCTGTATTGTTTCACATTTATGAACAACATGCTTAGGAGGAATGTCAGGATGGATCAGGTCATTATATACCTCAGCTGGCTCTAGTCAGTTAATCACAAGATCTTCATTGTGCAGAAGTGTCTTGCTGGAAAAATGTCATCTGTGAGAAATGGCAGTGGGGGAGAATCCAGTCCTCGAACGTTAGGGTCTGTCCATGGCACAGGGCATGTAAGAGTTGAGTTCCTGATGGAGAGCTATTGCAAGCAAGTGGTTAAGGAAATTGTCAAAGAATTGAACGAAAACATGGCAGTCATTTATGCCCAATTATCTGGGCTACGTAAATACTTGGAACTAATGCAAAAAACCATGGAAAGTTGTGCATGGATGTTTTGAGTGTCCAAAAAAAGGTTGATTATATCGAAATCAAGGTGGAGACAACCATGGTTGGAGTTTTAAAGGAAGTGTTCGAGGTTGGAAATTCATCGGCCATAAATGCTGAAAATGTCGAGGAGGCTGCTATGAGGGATCTAGAAGACAATGAGGATGTTTTTGTTGTTGCTGCGAAGGTTTAGGAAGAAGAAAAGGTTGAAATGGAGGAAATGAACAAGTCTTTGGGCAAGTTTGCGGGTGATGATGCTGAGACTATCAGTAGTTGATTGTGTTTGTTTTAATTTCCATTTATGCAATATCATTATATAGGATATGCAGGAGCTTTTTGGATAATATATAGCTATAGTTTTCCCAATAGAAAATATGTAAATAATAGGGGTAGAAATAAGGTCCATACTCAATGTAAGGGGAGGGAAGATTCATATAGAGCAAGTCTAAATTTTGTAAGGGACCTGGCCCATTTCCAGTCATTATAATGAAATTCTATTCGTTCCTTAAAAAAAAAAAACATCGTTATCACAAAAAATAATATCACTTTATAAAAGAACATAAACTAAGCTCTTATAAAAAAGAAACATATGGAATTCGCAGACAATGACATCATTTCATAGAACAACATGGCAGACCTAGAAGATCACCCAACTCCGAAATAATTAGCATACACGGTTAATGACAACACATCATGGAACAATGTAAAAAGTTATTAGCAAGCCAAACATAAGTAAAAAAAATACAAAACACTTCATGGAACAACATATCAGAGCTACAAGATCGCCAAACTTTTAAATAATAAAATATTGAGTAAAATTGCACAATGTTAGTTTATGTGTGGCATAAATTTAAATGGTTGGTTACCATCTAAAAATTTCACACATCAGTAAATAGAATACATGGAAGCACTTCTTGAAACAACATGGTAGAGCTAGAATTCACCGAACTTTTAAATAATAAAATAGTGAGTAAAATTTCACAAATTATTAGTTTCCCTGTCACATCCAAAATGATGGCTAGCTACCATTTAAAAAGTGCACACAACCATTTATATGTGCGAAGGAGGCTATTATGCCTCCCACAAAGGCTAGATCTAACCACCTCCCTGGCCAGTGAAGAGAACAAGTGCAGTGACTCAACATGTCTCTATGCCTCCTTAGCTTTTTGAGCATCATTCAACTCTGACTCACGATAATCTCCAAAGTTTGGGATTATCTCTTCATCGTCTAACATAGTGTGCGAGGAATGGCTACAGTGGAGAGAAGATAGGCTCAGTAATATCTATGTAAGGTAGTGGTTCCTGTATGTATTGTTAGAAAATAGAGAGATCAAATAGAAATTACACTCAATACCAAACACACTTTTGATATCTTTATTGATTGCAACTGTTACACATATATAGGACATAAATTTATGACTTCCACACTCCTAGATCATGACAACTCATACATAGGAAACAACCACTTCTAGATTGATGTTTGGGAACTCTCAATGAAAACTCATGAAAACACATTGAATCATTACATCCAATACCCTCCCTTTATTCTTACATAGAAAACATTGAAAACACATAATACAACAACAAGTATAATCAATGTCTGATTGGTCTTCATCAGCACTCACATCCACTCAGGAATCTTGCAAATAATGCTCTTTCACCACCACATCTTCGACCTGTCACTTGACCTCCATTTAAAACGTAACCACCTTTGACCATCATTGATGAACATTGCAAAATCAATAATATTGACACATTGGCTCGTCGGGGCTTCCACGAGAAGAGCCATCAAGTAATTAATCATCCTATGGACCAACCACCATCTGTCGGATATTTCGCTTTCGTCTACCTGCTTGTTGCTAAGATGGAGGTATGGATACTGAATGTATTCAAAATTTGATCAAACAACTTGACTTTACTAACACGCAATAATTGATGTTTCAGACACTGGGACTTCCAGTTTAAGAACCACCAACCCTTTTTATAACCAATAAAAACACACAATAAATGATGTTTTCGACACTGGGGATTCTAGTTTAAGAACCACTAACCCTTTTATAACTAATAAAAACAAAAACACCAACACGATCTCTCACATTTTTTGTTTGTTTTTTTTTAATAATTACACAACAAAATAAACAACCTTAATAACCTCTACAATAATGGTTTATTTAAAACCATAGAAATAGAGTCCAGTATGGTCCCTTCACTCCTTCCCAAGCATTGACTAAATCATCGCTACTCTATGCAATGGGTGAAAGATATATCAAGTATCAACTTTGATCCTCATATTAATTAGATTCTTTTCCAATGCATACCTCCATGATGAGGTGAACCCACTATTTATTGTCATAGGCATCCTTGATCTAGCTTATGAAATTTTCAGACTTCGCTTCCTCTCAACAGATATGGCCCAAATATTTCCTTAATTCACTGAAATGGTTTATGTTTAGGTGACATAATGCTAGTGCCATAGTCTTTGTCAGTGGAGACCACCACGAATTTTCTCCAGTTGTAGTATTCAATTAGATTTGCATCGATGTCAGCCTGGACAATGTAGCTATGATGCAAATAGATGAAACATGGGAAGTAGTGGGCAGAAAACAAATAATAATCTGAATCATGAATAAGATATTTCTCCAGACCAAAAAAAAAATCTCCACAACTCTATTGGAAATCAAACATATCATAATACCTCAACACCACAAAACTATTTAGATTACACATAGGCTCACAAAACAAATCTAACGCACTAAAAATAAATTGTCACACATCTATACTAATATGTGCATAAGTAATAAGACTCGGGATCCCTCACATATTCCCGACCCTCCCTTGAGGGAGTTAAGCCAGAACAAGGTTTGATACCATGTTAGCAAATAGAGAGAAATCAGATAGCGATTACACAAAAAACCAAACACACTTTTGATATCTTTATTGATCACAACAGTTACACATATATAGGATGTAAATATCTGACTTCCACACTTCTATATCATAATTACAGCTCATACATTGGAAACAACAACTTCTAGATTGACGTTTGGTAACTCTCAAGGGAAACACATGGAAGAATTACTTCCAATATTTATGTTCAATGTGATTGGCTATTTGTTGCTGAGAGAAATCATGTTCTTCATCAATATCGCTAAGATGGAAACCTGTTTCAATGTTTAGTGGTCTCCTATTTGGTGGAATCTCTTATCCAGTCCCAAATTATCAACATGCGATGTTAGAAAAGGGAACTGGCATTCTTGGCTTAAAAATAAAACCACACAAGGTTCTACTTGCGTCTTGCACTTTAAATGTCACAAAGTACCCACTACTAAATGAGCCTTCCACAACACCATCAACTATTTGGCTAATAACAGAGTTGTCAGGAAATGAGAGTGGTTAGAAAAACATCTTTGCAATTTTTTTCATTTGGAAAACACCTTTTCATTAAAATAAAAAATGGAATGATCACATGCTTGACTATGAGCATCTATACAACCTGCCCAAACCTCCAAAAATGCAAGATGACACAAACAAATGAAAACACATTTGCATTAAAATAAAAAATGGAATGATTACATGCTTGCTTGTGAAATAAAAAATGGAATGATCACATGCTTGCTTGTGAGCATCTATACAACCTGCAAACCTCCAAAAATTCAAGATTTCCTAAACCATACTATCAATTAGGTTACTAACTACTCCAAATGAAAGATTAGACCAACTAAACAATCAGTGAAGTTACTAACTAGTAAAATTGTACAGTTATATATATTAAATAGTTAGTAAACAAGGAAAAACATCAATGAATGATAAAGTATAAAAATGGTTACTTGTTGATAGATCTTACATTACTAAAATTTAAAAAAAATCATAAAAGATAATTAAACCGGATTTCTTATAATACCGTGGACCAACTATCAATGCTACAAACCTATAAAACTATAACCCATTTCATATTACACTTGTTCTCATGAGAGTTTTTTAATTGACCAATTTACTTGATTGTGTAAAAAATGTATAACTACCATGAAGATAAATATTAATCTTTGATTTGTGAATACTAATAAGAATAATTTAGATTATTATGTGGAGCTTAAAATCATCCACATAAAATTAAGATTCTAGAAGCTCCATTACAAAATAAACAAACTTGTCAATAAAATTGAGCTTGATATAAAAAAATATACATTAAATTTACTAAATAAGCTACAATACATTAATGGATAATTAATGTATTTGGCTGATACATTTTCGTTGATTATTCATCATTCTTGTAATAATAATTTTTTCATGATATATTATAAAAATTAGATTAAAAGAAAATTTATATAATTAAATAATTAATAATACAGTGTTGATTATTACATGATAAACATTATTCATATAAAAAATAATTAATTGTTTAATTGTTTTTTCCTAGAGAGACACTCTCCAGGCTAGTATGGTACAGATGTTATAAAGTATGTTTAACATTTTGACTAAGTCAAATTACATAATAATAAATAAATAAATAAATAGATAAAAAAAATTAATGTAATGTAATGTAAAAAAATTAATTTGGTCAAAATAAAATAAATTAAAAATTAAAAATTAAAAACAATTTGTAAAAATAAAGATAAAAATAACCCATGATATTCATGTGGAATATAAATCAAACCATCATATATCCATCATGACTCCGGATCTACCAAGAGTATTGAGGGATCAAATACCTTGAGATGAAAATCTCTTTTAAAGTAAAAAGTGATTTGATCCCTCTTGGCCCTTGGTAGATCCGAAGTTAATGGATCTAAGCTAGTTCATAATATATTATAAAATTTAGATAAAAGAAATATTAATATAATTACATAAATGAGTAATAAATATATTATATAAGAAAATAACTATCACATAAATATGAGTGTGAACACCTAAATAATTTAATACATTTTTTATCAAATTGATATTTATAAGAAAAATAACTAATAAATGTGTATTATATAAAAGAACTAAAATTAATTAATTTTTATAAATTGAATGGTTTATAAATGTAAATAAGCAACAAAGCACTTATTGAGTCCCTCTCGAGCCCAATATGGAAGAGATGTTGTAAGGTTATGTTATGTTATCAATTTGACTTGTTCAGTGTACATAACAATAAAATTTAAAATTTAATTCATTTAAAAATAAATAAATTAAATATAAAAATAAATTAAACAATATAATAATTAAAACATTTCAATTGGGTCAAATTATATAAAAATAAAGAATAATAAATGATTAAATTAATACTTATAATTATCAATTATTAATAATTAAACCAACCTAGATCTATCTTAACTTTGGACCTACCAACTGCCTAGAGGGATCAAATTTCTTAAAGTGCAAACCTCTTTCAAAGTGAAAATAGATTGTATCCCTCTCCGTGTGTGATAGATCTACAACTAAAATGGATCTATGTTGCTTTTATAATACATCTCACATTACCAATAATTAAAAAATAGAAAAATTAATTAAATTATAATTTTATTTTAAATTATTATTAATTATAAAATAAATTATGTAAGTTAAACCTATATAGATTTATGTAACAAGATTCTTAATAATGAAATTTCACTTACATTTTATCATGAAGATTCTTAACTTGTAAATAAGAGTTGTTACGATACCATGGACTGATACCATGGACCAATACCATGGGTTCTTAATACCACGTGCCCAAAAAATGAACACTCATATTTATATACTTTTTTAACTAATAGATTTATTTTAAAGGGAAAAAAAGGCATAACTACCTTTGAGATATGTCTCAACCTATCTATGACTACTACTAAAAATATTAGGTGCACATTACATCCATGACATCCATATAATAATTATTGATAATTAAATTAAAATTATAAAAGTCTTATTTTAGAAGAGAAAAATGTATTGACATAATTATTAAATAAACTAACACTTCTATATAAATTAAGTGGTTGGTAAAAAACATTAGGAATCAATTCATAATAACTATTGAAACACTTACTTCATGATACATTTCACACTACTAAAACTAGTGCAACCACATAAGTTAAATGGTTGGTAAATGTTGATAGCATCACAATTACCCCATAATACACCTCACATTGCCTAGATTTTAAAAATTCATAAAAATTAACTAAATTATAATGTTATTTTAAATTATTATTATTAAAATTATTAATTATAAAAAGAATTAATAGATGAGTTAAAAATATATAAAACATAAAAAATATGTAATGAAATTTTTAATCATGAAAATTCATCCTCACTTTACCATGGAAATTCTTAATCTATAAATATATTTTGTTGGAATACCATAGGCCAATACCATCAATATAATGGCTTATTGTGCCTAAAGAAACTTTCTAGCCTAGTATGGAAGAAATGTTGTAATGTCTCATATATATATATATATATATATATATATATATATAACATTTTTTACTTAGTGAAATTAAATAAAATTAAAATCATAATTATAATTATAATTAATCATAATTAATAAGAATTAAATCAATCTAGACCCATCTTAACTCCATATCTATCAAACACCCAAAGGATCAAATCTCTAGAGGTGCAAACATTTCCTCAAATTTTGCACTCAAAAAAAAGAGGTGTGCAACTTGAGAGATTTGATCCCTCACTTGATCTTTCAATATTAATATGAATATTCTAAAGTATTATCATATAAAAATTGACAAAAACCTATTTTGAAATAACATACCTATCAAAATAATTAAAAAGACATTAAAAACAACTAAATTATAATTTTATTTTAAAATATTATTATAATTATTAATTATAAATATATAATAATATATAAATAATTCATCCCATAATACATTTCAAATTTCATAATTCTAATCATAGCATGTAATAATACATTTCAAATCATAAATAATATAAATAATCAATAATTTATATTAATATTTGCACCTTTGGAGTCACATATAATGATGTATCACAAACTTTCAATAAGAAAAACTTCTGTGTTATTAGTCCCTGCCTGGACTATAGCAATCCTATAGCAATCGATCGATTGCTGACTTCCTATTAATTCACTTTGACCGAATAATATTAACCGTACATTTGAGGTTAAACCTATGTTTTAAAAAAAAATGTTAGACTCAACCAATTTTTATCCAATGTTTCTATTTGGAGGTCTTATTGCCGGCCTTGCCTGCCTGGTGAGTGTAAGTTATTTTATCCTAAGTATTTTAAAACGAAGGCCGATCAAGTTATTTTATGCAAAGTAATAAAGTTCGGGAAATTATTTTATAAAGTACGGTGGATGCCGGGTTACTGGTTCCAGGGACGTGCCATCTGCCATGTTTGGTTGGCACGGCAAAGCCACCTGCCACCGCAGAAAACAACAGATGTTCTGCATGCTTTTGGTGTGGAGGTTTTCCAGATATGCATAATACTTCATCGAATTTAGGTTTTCTAATATATTGTTGGTACCAGATTGTGAACCATGGCGTGCCAGAGGCAGTCATGAAAAGCATGATGGGAATTGCCAAGGAATTCTTCGAAATGCCTGTGGAAGACCGAGCATGCCTCTACTCAGAGGACCCAACGCAGAGTGTTAAATAAGAAGTCCTTAATTGGAAAGATTATCTGGTGCATCCATGTCATCCTCTGGAAGAAGTGATAGGCTCTTGGCCTGAAAAGCCTACAGCTTACAGGTAATCATCTACAAATTTTCTTACAGGTAATCATCTACAAATTTTCATAAAACCTTTGAAATAACATATAAAGGGTTAGCTCAATAAAAACCGAAAATTTATTTTGTCTATTCCTTTGTTACAGAGAAATTGCAAGTAAATATGCTATAGAAGTGAGAGCACTGGTTCTAAGATTGCTGGCTTCCATTTCTGAAGCTCTAGGTCTCAGCTCTGATTACTTGAAAAGAATTTTTGGAAAACACAGCCAAGCTATGACTGTGAATTACTATCCTCCATGCCCAAACCCAGATCTTACGCTTGGTTTAACAGGCCATTCAGACGCCGGTGGCATCACTGTTCTAATGCAAGGCGATGTTAATGGCTTGCAAGTATTCAAAAATGGAAAATGGGTTTCTGTAGAACTCATAGATAACGCCTTTGTCATCAATTTGGGAGATCAACTGCAGGTAATTACAAAAACACGTCTAATATAATTTTCCTTGACCATTGAATTATTAATGGCAATGATTTTTCAGGTAGTGAGCAACGGGAAATTCACGAGTGTAGAGCATCGAGCAGTAACGAACGCGTCCACGTAATTTTGTATTAGCAATCGCGGCAATCTGTGTGTTCCCTTCAGCAAATCTTCTTCCATAAAACAATAAAAAGCCATTGAGTAATGCAAAACGTTTATTTGGTTACAGAGTGTTTGAGATTGCGCCTTCAGCCAAACGGCTATTCTCGTTTTTACATGATACTGACGTCCCAATCGAAAAGAATGCAAAGCTCAAGGCGCATGCTATCACAGTTTTCAAAATGGTAAGACTTATTCAAGTTTTCAAAATAGTAAGTTTTATTAAGATTATTGTCAATGAGTGTAGCCAGAATTATTTATATAAAGTTTAAATTTGCTTCTGTTAAAAAAACAAAACAGCAGCCCACTTTCATACCGGATTACAATATGTAACAGAACTAAGGAAACAAATATCCAAGCTATATGCATTCTAGACGAGGCCAGACTGGCATTATAACGAAATAGACAGGGGTATTGGTGGATATGTGTTGCTTCTAATTCTATAACACATTGTATTCTCATATTCGAATGGATTTCTGACCGTGTCGAAAAAACCACAATTCCAACACAGGAAAGTGTCTATCGCACAGATAATATTAAAGAACCAAATCTAGAGACCAAAACAATTATGGCAAGAAGAACTATCTGTTCGGCAGGGGTTCTCGTATTCAGGGATTAAATACTCTGTCTTCGCATTTGAGAATCACTGCTGAACAGATATTAATTGTTGTTGTAATTTATTTTTGTCTCTAGTTTTGCTTTTTACTACTATGTCTGTGCAATAGATTCTTGCCTGTGTTGGGATTTTGGCTTTTTTGTAAATGGTCTATCTTTCACAGACACAGAAGTAAAGAAACATGATATGCAGAGACAGAAACAGTTACAGAAAGAAGTATTATATGTTCAATAGTGCTTCTTAGATGCAGTGACAAAGACTCTTTCTGCATCGACGAAGCACTCCTAGACATATATTAATTATTGTTGTAACTGTTTCTGTTTTGCATATGTTTCTTCACTACAGTACCTGTGCAATATATACACTGTACAAAAAAAATATCGCATGGATCTATTGGACAGACAAAGCAGTAAAGAAATAAAACCACAAACGAAAAGTTCAGGAGGGCTTCTTACATGCAGAGACAAATTCTTTCTTTGCATCTAAGAAGCACTGCAGCAAGAACAAATATATGTTCAACAGTGCTTCAGAGTCTGTCACTGCACCTAAGAAGCTTTGTTGAAAGGATGCTAATTCTTAGTAATTGTTTATGTCTCTGCATTTGTTTCTTGACTACTGTATCCTTGTATTATATCTTTACCTTTGTTGGGATCGTGTTTCTTTTTTTTTCACATTTGAGTCATGGCATATGACTGGCTTTGATCAACTTTAAGTAGATATAGACCCGAATGTAGAATACAACAACATGTACTCTTCTCTCTGGTATAAAGTAGGGATAACAACATAAAATCTTCATGAATCTTACTGTTATGATATTGCAGACTTGTGAATCTGCCGTTGAACTACGAGAGAAAGGAACGGCAACATTCTCAGAATCAAACGTCAAGGACATGGGGAAGCTTCATTTTAAATATGGAGTACTTGATGAACATTTTGATGTAAGTGCAGAGCAAAATCTCATGAAGGGTTTTTTCGTTAATTTGATTTAAAAACTAAGCCCATTTCATAAAGAATGATATTTTTGTTAAGTTAGAGTAAAGCCTAAGAGAAACTTAAATTATAGCAACAAATTTGTCTCTTAAGGTACGTCCCTAGAATGCTTAGAATATACTGAAATTTGCAAGATTTCGTGAAGTTTAATGACATCAGCGTTCGACTCTCCATGAAATGGACAAATTTTGGCCGTGCAGCTAAATGGCCTCTAAATGCTGATGATTTGTTTTGATCTCAATCTTTTGCAGGTTGTTAAATTCTGCTTGCTCGAGACTATTAAGGATGCTGTTCCGGACATGTGGTCTCTAGAAATGAAAACTGCTTGGGATTAAGCCTATACCCAATGATGAGTTAGATGAGATGTTATAATGAAATATAATAAGTCATGCTCAGGATTTTAGTCTCTTCTACACTGTCAGCGCCGCTTATGGATTTTATGGTCTTGAATATAATCAAGCTTGAAAATCCTCATCACTAATGCTGACGGCCATTGCCAGGGTTTGAAGACAAGGTCAAGTCTACATGTAGAGGGGTAATCCTGACGGAACTTCATTATTGCCGACACTACCTTTTATCCCTCACTTCTTCGGGTCTGTGCAGCGGTTTGGGCTTGTTCGAATTCGGAGAGAAATTGTGGTTGGGCTTGCCGATCAAATCGAAGGTATGGCGACTTTAAAACATAAATCACGTCTGTTCTTTTAGACAATTCAATCTGTTTTAGCATTCAAATGATCCTTTACATGTAAAAGTTGCGGATGCCTGCAAAATTTGTCATTAAAAGTCTTTCAATTTGTGATACCGATTGAAATTATCCGTATTTCTGCGCGGAGGTGTTATTGAATTCTCTGTCTGGGCTTAGGGCTACTTTCACACAATCTGTTATGTTTTATGTTGAGGAAATCCGAATACTGTAACCTGTTGCGATATTAATTGGATGCTTACCATATTTCCCCATTCCGATATCCTGATGCATTGCCCTGGTTATAATTTGTGTACAGTTTCTAGATAGATACAATATTGTTCATCATTTGTTCTAAGTTCATTTTGGTGCTCTTGGATTGCTTTTCCTTTCTCCAAACCTGTGTTTCCACATGCTTGTTTTGCTTTTCCTTTCTCCAAACCTGCGTTTCCACATGCTTGTTTTGCTTTTCCTTTCTCCAAACCTGCGTTTCCACATGCTTGTTTTCTGACTCTAGATTATATGCTTATTAAATTAACATGCTTGTTTTCTTGACTCTAGATTATATGTTTGCTGGCTGTGACAACCGTTCTTATATGCCATTCTTTTTACCGGGCATAAAATGGTTTGTACCCTTTTATCAAGTTAAGTCAGGAAATGAATTTGTATGTCAAGGTATAATATGCTTTGTACCCTTTTGTTCTGATGTCAGGAAATGAGCCCGACACTTCAAAATTTTCGCATGCCAGGGTATCAAATGCTCCCTACTGTTTTATCCTAACATGAATGACTCTCTACACATCGAAAATCGAAAATTTTGAATGATCATATGCACAGATGGAAATATACTATAATGCATTATTAAAAGAATTTAGGGTCATACAGAGCTGGAAAGCTTATCATGGCTCATTGATATCAAACTTTATCAGGCTAAGAGATGTATATGATGAAAGGGATGTATATCCTACATATGATGAAAGGGATGTACACATAGGCTACTCAAAGAATAATGAATATATGGTCTCCAATGAACGGTAGCAGCTATTTCTGGTCTCTTTACAGAATGGTTTCTTCTTTGGAGAGGAATAAGCCAAATATACATGTATCCAGCAGCTGTCGATTAAAATGTCCATGAAAAAGAATTCGTTCAACCACAATGAAATTGTACAATTATCATCAATTAAAGGGTTCCTTCAAGTAACCCTCTGCTGGCCATTCAAATGCAAAAGCCCTCTAGTAGACTCAACCATACAATAGAATACAATACGAGAGCATTTAGGACAGTATGAAGTCACTCCCCTAAAATAAAAAGATAGAACATGACCCTATATGTTGGAAAGGATTTCATGCGAACCAATGCTTCTAGTGCATTACCATCAAACCAGATAGCATGAAATGGATTCATACAAAACCCTAAAACAACAGAAAAACGCAAAATCTGCCGAGCCATTGTCATCTGCTAAGTCCAAGATTAGCAACAAGGTTTGGTTTAAATGCTCTTAAGGCATCTTATCACTTATTGGGCATTGGTCTATTTGACAGGTTTGCTTCATAGACAGCGGCAACCTCCATGCTTTCAAGGAATTGACCTAAAATGAAAGGCAAATCATATTACCCTGCGTCACCATGGTCACAAAATTCGAAAGGTGCTAATTTGAGCAGCAACAAACACAAAATGCAGTTTGTTTCCTTGGGTTAATAAATGGGGTGGGTCATCCGCTTATGGCAGGGACTACCGGCTGAATGCAGCACTTGTTACATAAAGTTGTAGTCCATTTGTTCTACATTTTGAAGGGCTTTCTCTCATGTTTTTCCGTCTAGTTTACTCAAAATTCAGTTCGAATTTTTTGGAATCACAAATTTTAGTTGTAAACTCTAATCTAAATGCTCCATGGATTTTCCAGGATGTTGAATCCATACATGTATTATGGCATGTATATTTCCACAATCAATAATGTTATTGAGAATTTATGAAAATATTTAGAATGAACACTTCACCCATATATATAATCAAAATATCATTTTAAAAATGAAAAACTCATTTTAAATAACAAAAATTAAAATTTAACCAAAAAAAATCAAATTTTAATAAAAACTAAAAAATTTGAAACTTCATTCACAAACATCTAGCAACATCTATAATAATGAAGTGTGTGATGACTTTCTCGTGGGAATCTAAACAAGATAGCCTATTTAAAACATGTGCTGTCAAAAATATGATGTACTTAACATTTATAAAATAGAACAGATGTATATATGAATAATATAACAAACAAACATATTGTGGAAACACGGTGGAGTAAGGTAAGAGTTTAATAGTTAAGATGAATAATAACATATTGATATTAAATACTTTTAAATAAGGTGTCATAAAATTTGGATAGCGGGAAAATAAATTCCATGAAACAATGGACAATCCAATATTAAATAGGCAATAATATTGTAACTAGTAATAAGTTTGTTAAGGTGAACCTACACATTCAAGCCCTATTGGATAAGTGAATAGCTTGGTGGAAAACTCTGAGAAATTTCGATTAGGAAAAAATAGATAAACAAAAAATGAGAAAGTATGATTACTATAATTTAGCTAAACATGGAGTGTTATTATGGAAGAATTTGATTCATGTGATTAATGGAGTGTATGATGTTCCATATGTAAAGCACTTATAAACTTTTTTTTGAAGAAAGTCAAAATTAGATATTGCAAGATGCTTATAACGATAATAAATAGAAGCGGATGATTAGTTTCTAGAAAGGGCATTAAGGGATTAGTTTCTATAAAGGACATTGAATCCCTTAAGTGTATGATTCTTAGATTGGGAAGAAATTTCAAGGATATTGAATCCCTTAAGTGTATGATTTTTAAATTTTTAAATTGGGAGGAAATTTCCATTGACTTAATTGATGTATTTAGTTTGCTAAGTACATCTAAAAATAATAACTCAATATCGTTATATTGCTAACTACATTTAAAAATAATAACTCAACTATTTAGAGATAATAACTCAATATCGTTAGTATTTGACCATTAATGAAAATAAACTATTTCATCCTGGTTGAAACTACTCGGTGTGCATGTTATCTTGCTTGAATTTCTTTGAAAAGGTTGTATTGCATGTGGTATACTAAATGAGAAGTTTTGAGAGTATTTGTTTTTTGAATTAGGTATCTATTTTTGTTTTAGTGTAATTTATTATTTATATAGATATGGTTAATAGAAGCTTAAAAATAGTTTTTTAAATTTTATTGATAAAGATTATTTGGGAAATGGTAGTATTTTAGTGATATTATAATCATGTTTGTTTCCTATTCAAGAATGTGTAATAAAAATCTTGTTAGATATGGTCTTTTTAGAACTTTATTTATGTATGTCATTTTTGATAGAACATGTTCAATGATTTGCAATATAAAAGAGCTATTGGCAATTTTAAGTAGTTTAAAATTTATTAGAGGATTTGTAAGTTACTCAATTACATATTAGTGATTCATTAACATCAATTATGGATAATTGTATTCAACTATAATTTACTATGTTTGACTATATTTATTATTCATAGTAGTTAGGGATTTAATGGGTTCATGATTATGATACCTAAGTTGGTTGGTTTATCAATGGTTAGGGGATGAGACTAATTATTATAGATTTTGTTGGTTAGTGGTTAGGTGTAAGTAAATTAGTCATTGGAATTGTTTTGAATTATTGATTCAAGGGGCAATGGGTTAGGTACTAGCCTATCCATATCAATTAAATGATTAGTAAATGTGGATATGAATCAATTCATAATAAATATCAAAACACTTAACTTAGGATACATATCACATTTCCCAAACCTAAAAAAACAAAAAAAAAAAAAAAAAGAGGAAGAAAGAAAAAAATCATAAAAATTAACTAAATTATAAATATATTTTAAATTATTATTATTACTAATTATAAAAAAGAATTAATATATCAGCTAAAAATATATACATTTTAAAAGGCATGAAACAATATTCTTAACTATGGATATTTACCCCAACTTTATCATAGAAATTATTAACTTGTAAATAGCTTTTGCTACAATATCATTTCTTATCAATACCACATGCCCAATATGACATGTGTTGATATGCCATTTTTTTAATTAATTAATATAAGATAAATTAATTAAAAGATAATAACTAATTTGAAGATAAATCTTAATGTTAATATATTCATGAATATTCTCATATATTCCAGAGAGGTTAAATCTCTACCACTCACCTAATAATTATTGATCATATTCTAAAATAAACACACTTGTAGGGCTATTAATAAATTCATAACAGTATTGTGTTATTAATGAGTTAGTGCATCATATTTAACTTGGATTTACGGAATTATTGTGATAGAAAACTATATTAAATTTACCATATTTAACTTAATTATGAAATTAACGTAATAAAAAATTTGAATCATAATCAATTTCCTTCCCTAATCAGTATGGATATTGCTGATGTATAGGTATGCATTTTAGCAACAATTTGACCAAAAATTATAATCTTCTTGAATTACAAAAAAAACTTCCAACTCATGAAATACTCATCCTTTTTATTTTATTAGCCTCGCAAACTTTCAAATTATTTTGTGCCAAAAGTTTTTCGTCCAATGCCCTATTTCTTTGTAGAATCCATTTTATATATATATATATTCACAATATTGTTTTTAGTCTGTATCATGTAACATGGTATTAACGTTTCCTTAAAATAATTGAACTCTTTATCTTTTGAATCTCTATATTTTCAATTTAAACTCATTTATATTATTTTTTTTTACAACATGGTCCATTTTCTTTGTAAGAAGAGTTTGCTCCCATAGCTCCTAGATCACCGCGTCTTTTAAAACGCTATATGTATTAAATTAAATTTTTAAAATTTAAAATAAACAGTTATTTTATATATAACCAAGATAATATACATTTAATTTATTCGCATTCAAATAAATTTTAGCTCTAATATTTTGATTTTTTTTAAGAATAGGTAATTAGTTAGGTTTCTTTTCTTTTTTCCATAGGAATTGATAACTAAACTCGTTTCATGCTTAATTAATATGGGTTGATTCATTTAATAAAGTAGGGAATTAAACCTCGGATCTTGTAATCAAATAATATTTTATAACACGGATATTATTAAATTAACTCTCCTAAAACTATATTCAAAGAAATATATTTTATAACACGGATATTATTAAATTAACTATCCTAAGACTATATTCAAAGAAATATATTTTATAACACGGATATTATTAAATTAACTCTCCTAACACTATAGTCAAAGAAATTAATAAAAATTAAGAGAATCCAAGAATCATCACACATTTAAGTTTTTTTAAATAATATTTTTTTAAAATTCAACATACATCAAAACTATACTTAAATTCAAAAAGAGTCAAGGGATCTCTACTTGAATGGTTCATGAGGCACAATACTTGCTAAGGTTTTGCAAATGGGGTAGCAAGCTAAGTGGGCTTGATTGTGGGGAAAAACTCCACAGTTAAGCGCGCTTGAGCCAGAGGAGTTCTGGGATGGGTGACCTCCTGGGAAGACCTGGTTACCGGGTGCAAGCCCCGGAAGTGATGATTGATGCTATGTGATTCGTTCTCCACATTTCACTAGTTTCAATCCCACTTCTTCACCCCTGTGAGCATCACCCGATGCAATGAGTGCTAAGTGAACTATTCAAAAATCATGAGAAATTAGTCAGTTACGACTACCTCTCATGGAAATGGTCATACGTTTGAATGACTTACTTAACGCAGTTGAATCCCAAAAATGATATCTACTATACATTTTTCTAAATCTTTTTATTAAAAAACATTACAACATTATAATAATGAAGATACGTCCTAATGACGCATCTATGTATAAGGATGAAGTACTGCAAAAAAAAAAACAAAATTAAAATACAAAACTTGAAAAAATATTTGCATGTTTTATAAGTTTTTGATAGATGGATGGTTAAGAATATATATATATATATAATTGTATTTTGAATGCATAAATGGATTAAATGGCCTATAAAAAAATTTAAGTACTTGGATTGTGTAAACTAAACAACTTAAACTTGTAATTTTAACAAATATTTGTTGGATTTCAAAAAAATTAACCATAAAATATACCTAAAATATTTTAACCATAAGAATTTATTTTTTTCAATAGCTTTATATGATGTATACATTTTTAAAAAATCGTATAAAATATATGCTTTTTTTTTAAATTGAAATATTTTATTTATTGATGATATTTTTAGGCCGATAGGCCTTCCTTTGAAACAGACTTTCATCGTCCTTTTCATTCTCAGGTTGACACCTGGCGTTCACATTCGGCAGGCATATGTCGTGCAATTTCTGTGCAATTTTTGTTTATTCTCAGCGATTTTCGAGAACTTCCTTATCCATCAATGGTGCCAAGAACGTGGCGTCCCGTTTGAGAAGCCGGAAAAAGGGAGTAGAAACATTTCGCTGGAGAGCGTCGCTAGCACCAAAGCGGCGCTCGAGGCGACTAAAATGACGGCCGCCTTTCTGGTAGGGAAGCTCTCCACTAGCACGCCGGAAGTCCAGAAACAAGTCGCATATGAGCTCCGTTTGCTTGCAAAGTGCGGGATGGATAACCGTGCCTGTATCACCGAAGCCGGCGCTATATCGCAGCTGGTGCCGCTGCTCTCATCTGAAGACCCTAAGATGCAGGAAAACGCGGTTACGGCTCTATTGAATCTTTCCATCTACGAGAACAACAAAGTTGTGATCATCGAAGCGGCTGATTCTCTGGACTCGATAATCCAAGTCCTCAAGTCCAGCTGTAGCGTTGAAGCGAAGGAGAATGCGGCCGCTACGCTCTTTAGCCTTTCTACTGTGAACGACTACAAGAAACTCATTGGAGAGATGTCGGACGCCATTCCAGCGCTCGTCGAGCTTCTCCGCGATGGAACCGCCCGCGGAAAATGGGACGCCGTGTCTGCCCTGTTCAATCTCTCCATTAACCGCAACATCGCGGCCAGGGTTGTGGAAGTGGGCGCGGTGCCTCTGCTGGTGAATCTTCTGATGGAAGAGGACCGTGAACGACCCGACCTGGCCGACGATGCTCTGGCTGTGCTTGCCGTTCTATCCAGTCAGCGCCCGGGTCTGGCCGCGATTAGCTAGACGTCGACGATTCCCATTCTGGTTGGCCTTCTCCACTCGACTTCTCCAAACGGTAAAGAAAACGTTGTGGCGGTTCTGTTGTCGTTGTGTCGTCACGGAGGTGGCAATGTTCTGAACGCCGTGACTATGGTTCCATCGTTGCTGCCTTCCTTGTACCATTATTCTCATGATAGGCACTCACCGCGCTAAGCAAAAAGCCACCTCATTACTGAAGATTCTACAGAGATGGGAGCCTCCTTCTCGGAAATCGTGAGCTGGAGCTATGTTTAGAATACATCTGCACAACATCATTTTTCCAGGTTAGGTCCTTCTTCAACTACTTTGTTTCCCTTTCCTTGCCATATCATCTCTCTCAGTCCTGTTTTGCTTCGTAGGGATTTGCTGGACTTCATTAATGATAGGCTTATGAATTTTTTTTACATGGTTGTCCTCTGCCTTCTCCTTTTCCTTCATTCAGCATGATTATCCTTCAAAACAAAATCCGTTTTGATAAGAGGACATCTCTGACTTACACTGCCAACTATGGCTGCTTCGTGATAGACGCCTCACAAAACCAAGTTATGAAATAGTTTGCCGAAAGCAGGTTGTTCCATTGCTGGCACACAACTCGATATACACAAATTGCAGAGGAAGCCAATAGATTATATCCTACGGCAATTCGTTCCACCCTATGGCAAATACAAGAGTCGTTGATTCAATTTCCATATTTCTTAACTCAACCAGTTCAACAAGGAGACAATAACAATTCGTGACATTATAATCTGAATCCCATGACAGTATAATATGAATCCTTCCTGCTGTCATTTTCCATAGATCCACCCGTTATTTGAACTTCCCTTGATTTCTGGTTGGATCCTTTCTCAACCAAATAATTTGGTTTGGATATTTTAATAAGACTCTAGGTGAACGCTTTCAGTACTGAGCATGGATAGTGTAATACTGAAAAGGATGCATCCCCTCAAACAACTGCAATGTTTCTCTGAATTCTTTGACATGGCTCTATATATCTTCAAGACTGTTGGCATTTTTACATGTCTAAAAATTTAGGGACAATTCTGAAATTCTAGGCGCAGGTTTGATCTAAGTCACAGGTCTGAGAATCTTTGCACAGATATGAATCATGGTGAAGGTGGAAGTGACCATGGAGGTTGGAGCCGATGGAGTTGCCATAATGAAGCTGACCAATCCGCCAGTCAATGCTCTGGCAGTAACACGTAAGGGCTCGAAATGATTTTTACAAAATTGAAAATAGAAATCATAGAATCTGAGCTGAAACTGAAAATTTTATGTATTTGAGGGTTTTAACGATGCTTGATTTAAGGATCAGATGTTTGTTTTCATGATGTTTTTAGGTTTAAAAGGGTTTTAATTGTTGTTTTTTTAGTATTAATTATTACATGTTTTATGCTATTTTCGTTTACATTCTAGTAAAAGCTAGGGTTAATCGTCAAATCTACTGGAAACCTATTTGTGAGATAAAATGTTGATTTTCTGATAGAAAAGATAAATTATTTGGTGTCGAATTCAGATTGGTATAAAGAGGTCTGCAGATTCTGAAAACTTCATTTTGAAAATCCTAGCACGATCCGGGGAGTGATAATTTTAAGGAAAGAAAATTAACTTATTTTATTTAAATTTTGTTTAGAAGTTTTTACAACTCTATAAAATGACAATTGTGGAAATTTGGCACAATATTGTTGAAGTTACCAGACTTGACTCTGAGAATGGCTTGGCCAAAGCCCAACAGTTTGGAAATTAAATTGTCAAAGTGATCAATCTCGACTTCGAGTACGAATTGTAAAGGCCCAATATCAAGAGTTAATTCAAGCTCTGGAAAAACTTGTAAATTGATTTGGGAATGTAAAAGATACACTAAATTTACTTTTTCTGGGCAGGGGTAAACACTTTTTTATGGTCTGTTGGGAGCAATAAATCCCAACTTCATCCAATAACGCCTTTATTAATGTGGGTGTTATAAATCTTCGCCGATTCATACACGAGTGGGGCTCTATTCCAGCTGCAATTTGAACCTGGGTTGTTATTGTGGTGACTTCCCTGTCTCGACCTCTAGACCATAACTCAACAAAGGAAAAAATACCTTCGGGGGACAAAATGTGTTTTTGATTAATACAAGTATTTATGATAGCTATAAAACGGGAATACTAAAGACAACTCATTTTCGATTTTATATACATACACATACTTGAAATGCTATGGATTCTCGATAGGTGACACAGGTTTGTTGGTTGGCTGCTGTCAAATTAGGTTAGAAAAACAAACACAACGAGTGTCTTTTTGGGTTCTCTGTGTCTTTTAGATAGAGATGGCAAAGTATGAAACATCACTTGAAAGTCGGAACTTATTGAATCAGTTTGACTCACCTGTGACCTTGACTCTAAGTATATAACTCGGTGTCAAGTTAGATTTGGTTTCCTCAAAGAACAGAGTTGAACTTGGAAATTTGACTCAGACGAATTAGAATAGTCTGGCAACATTCTTTAAATTTCTCATGCTTCTTTGTTTTTCTGAAGAAGCTGCTTTTTGGCCAAACAAGCATTACATTGTAGAAGTTGTACTCAATTCTCACTTTTTTTGGCAAATTTTGGATAGAGTGGGCAAAGCTTAAAGTAATCGAGGAGTCTACTCTTGTCAGATTCATCTTCATTTTTATGGATGCTTTCTTGATCTAATCCTGAGATTGAGCTGCAAGTTAATGCAAACTATCAGCTTTTAAAGAATCTTTAGAAGGAGATGCTAAAAAAATATGGGACTCGGAAGTCTTGTTAATGAGAAAAGGGAGTACAAACATAAAATGAGGTCAGCCTAATGACACCTTCGCAATCAGAGATGTGACTTTGAGATTAAAGATTATGAGCATAGTTAGAAAAATGAGAACTATCTTGGACATTCTTTGTTTTGAAAATGAGTAATGAAATATGCTGATAAGCCTATGGAAAGAAAGGATATTCAAGCCTTGCAATAAAAGCATAGTTGATTACGAGAAATACATAATGTGGAATGCATAGTGTAAAAGTTAGAGCGATATCTAGAACAAATACATATTACTAATTGGTTGAACCCTTAATTGTGATAATTAATTTCAAGAAAGAGCTCTTTCCATTAGGGAATCTCATAATACAGATTCTAGATTGTAGATCAGCATTATCAAGATCATCATAACATAGAACCATTCATCGTTGTAATAAATTTCAAGAACAAACTTTCGCTGAACCTTGCACATACCAATTCCAAATCATAGGTCAACCTTACCAAATTCATCATATTACTGTCCAGAAAGTAGTTGACTACGTCATAATTTTATGTTCATTGAAAGAGAAGGCTTATTGACATACGCATTTGTGTGTTGATATATTGGTGTAAGCAATGGATTAGCATATGTGTTATCATTTAACTTAATATCTGTAGGAACCATTCAATTGATTTTATTTACAGTTCTTGCAGGCTTGAAAGAAAAATATGACAAAGCAATGAGGAGAAATGATGTGAAGGCCATTGTTGTCACTGGTATGCATGTTTTGAAGTTGTCGGTTGCAATCTAATTTTGAAGGATTGTTTGATTATAATAGTGATAGTGATATGAATGCAGTTTGCAGAAGGGATGGAAACTGTACTAAATGTTCAATGGTGTTATAAATCTTTATATATATTCATATATATAGAGAGAGATGTAAATGTTTATGTTCAAAAATCGAGATGATTTCATGTCTATGTCTCTGTTTTGGCATTGTTAGGTAATGGAGGCAAATTCTCAGGTGGTTTTAACATCAACGTTCTCCAGGAAGTACAACAGACTGGTATGCCAAACTAAGTTTTCATACAAAATTCAAATTTTGTTGCAGATTGTTTCAAAGGTTTCCATGTTTTCTCATATTCAATTCTCTGTAACTGTGTATCTAGTAGGGAACTTGTCGCATTTGGGTAGAGTTTATGTTGATCTTATGATCAATACTATTAAAGGTAGGTGTTTGTTATATATGTTTCTTTTTTTTGTTTTCACTAAAGTTGCAAGTTGTTGGTGATATGTATGGCTGAAGTGGGGGTATTGTATCTCGGGAATGTTAGCTATTATCAAATCTACAAATAATGTATAAGATAGAGGAATGTTGCTTTTACTTTGACTTGTCATTTCAAAAAACATTACCAATTCTTGTAAAATACATTTTGCTGGATCGTTATTTTCCATATGTTATTTGAATACTATAAAGCGAAACATTAGCATACCCTTGACATTTTGAGCTTTTCTAGGAATGTGCCAAAATATGGATACCTAGGCTTATTGTAGAGTATAGTTGGATTTGATGGTACAGTTAAAAGTAGCATTCTTATAGTATAGTTAGGAACTCATCAATGTATTGGTAAAGGATTCTACATGTTTTCTTGTATTGTAATATGTAGCTGGATATGTTGATATTGTTAACATAAAAAAATTAAGATTCTGATGGATGTTTAGGCACCCCTCAAAGTTTGGAAAAGGATTCTATGTGTTTTTAGGATGGAACCTTTTTTTGGCTCTGACCTTTTTGGCCTTTTGGTGTTGTTATAGAGATTAAGAAACCTTCCGTAGCTACTATTCAAGGGCTTGCACTTGGTGGTGGATTAGAATTAGCAATGGTATGTGGCAATGATTGTCCATCTCTTGTAATTTTATGTTTTTGAAGGGGAATTTTTGGAACTTACATGTTTTGAGTTATCATGGATGTATTTAATTTACGCAGTCTTGTCATGCTCGTATTTCAACCCCAAAAGCGCAGCTTGGGTTTCCAGAACTTCAATTTGGGATTATTCCAGGATTTGGAGGTAAGATTTCTCAATGTACATTTATCTGTCTGAGCAGGGCTGTCTCAGCGCTGGAAACAAATCATTACCTATTTTCTAGATAATTCATAGTAAGATTAAAATTGGAATACTGAAAAGGATGCATCCCCTCAAACAACTGCAATGTTTCACTAAATTCTTTGACATGGCTCTGTATATCTTCAGGACTATTGGCATTTTTACATGTCTGAAAATTTAGGGACAATTCTGAAATTTTAGGCGCAAGTTTGATCTAAGTCATAGGTCTGAGAATCTTTGCACATATATCAATCATGGTGAAGGTGGAAGTGACCATGGAGGTTGGAGCCGATGGAGTTTCCCTAATGAAGCTGACCAATCTGTTGGTCAATGCTCTAGCAGTAACACGTAAGGGCTCGAAATGATTTTTTACAAAATTGAAAATAGAAATCATACAATCTGAGCTGAAACTGAAATTTTTATGTATTTGAGGGTTTTAACGATGCTTGATTTAAGGATCAGATGTTTGTTTTCATGATGTTTTTAGGTTTAAAAGGGTTTTAATTGCTGTTTTTTTAGTATTAATTATTACATGTTTTATGCTATTTTCGTTTACATTCTAGTAAAAGCTAGGGTTAATCGTCAAATCTACTGGAAACCTGTTTGTGAGATAAAATGTTGATTTTCTGATAGAAAAGATAAATTATTTGGTGTCGAAATCAGATTGTTATAAAGAGGTCTGCAGATTCTGAAAACTTCATTGTGAAAATCCTAGCACGATCCGGGGAGTGATAATTTTAAGGAAAGACAATTAAATTATTTTATTTAAATTTTCTTTATGAAGTTTTTACAACTCTATAAAATAAAAATTTGGAAATTTGGCACAATATTGTTGAAGTTACCAAACTTGACTATGAGAATGGGTTGGCCAAAGCCCAACAGTTTGGAAATTAAATTGTCAAAGTGATCAATCTCAACTTCGAGTACGAATTGTAAAGGCCCAATATCAAGAGTTAATTCGAACTCTGGAAAAACTTGTAAATTGATTTGGGAATGTAAAAGATACACTAAATTTCCTTTTTTTGGGCATGGGTAAACACTTTTTTTATGGTCTGTTGGGAGAAATAAATCCCAACTTCATCCCATAAAGCCTCTATTAATGCGGGTGCTATAAATCTTCGTCGATTCATACACGAGTGGGGCTCTATTCCAACTGCGGTTTGAACCTGGGTTGTTATTGTGGTGACTTCCCTGTCTCAACCTCTAGACCATAGCTCAACAAAGGAAAAAATACCTTCGGGGGAGAAAATGTGTTTTTGATTAATACAAGTATTTATGACAGCTATAAAATGGGAATATTAAAGACAACTCATTTTAGACTTTATATACATACACATAGTTGAAATGCTATGGATTCTCGATAGGTGACAAAGGTTTGTTGGTTGGCTGCTGTCAAATTAGGTTAGAAAAACAAACACAACGAGTGTCTTTTTGCGTTCTCTGTGTCTTTTAGATAGAGATGGCAAAGTCTGAAACATCACTTGAAAGTAGGAACTTATTGAATCAGTTTGACTCGCCTATGACCTTGACTCTGAATATATAATTCGGGGTCAAGCTAGATTTGGTTTCCTCAAAGAACAGAGTTGAACTTGGAAATTTGACTCAGACGAATTAGAATAGTCTCGCGACATTCTTTAAATTTCTCATGCTTCTTTGTTTTTTTGAAGAAGCTGCTTCTTGGCCAAATTAGCATTACATTGTAGAAGTTGTACTGAATTCTCACTTTTTTTGGCAAATTTTGGATAGAGTGGGTAAAGCTTAAAGTAATCAAGGAGTCTACTCTTGTCAAAGTCATCTTCATTTTTATGGATGCTTGCTTGATCTAATCTTGAGATTGAGGTGCAAGTTAATGCAAACTATCAGCTTTTAAAGAATCTTTAGAAGTAGGTGTTAAAAAAAATATGGGACTCTGAAGCCTATGGAAAGAAAGGATATTCAAGCCTTGCAATAAAAGCATAGTTGATTACGAGAAATACATAATGTGGAATGCATAGCGTAAAATTTAGAGTGATATCTAGAAAAAATGCATATTACTAATTGGTTGAACCCTTAATTGTGATAATTAATTTCAAGAAAGAGCTCTTTCCATTAGGGAATCTCATAATGCAGATTCTAGATTGTAGATCAGCATTATCAAGATCATCATAAAATAGAACCATTCATCGTTGTAATAAATTTCAAGAACAAACTTTCGGTGAACCTTGCAGATACCAATTGCAAATCATAGGTCAACCTTACCAAATTCATCATATTACTGTCCAGTAAGTAATTGACTACGTCATAATTTTATGTTCATTGAAAGAGAATTCTTAATGACATACGCATTTGTGTGTTGATATATTGGTGTAAGTAATGGATTAGCATATGTGTTATCATTTAACTTAATATCTGTAGTAACCGTTCAATTGGTTTTATTTACAGTTCTTGTAGGCTTGAAAGAAAAATATGACAAAGCAATGAGGAGAAATGATGTGAAGGCCATTGTTGTCACTGGTATGCATGTTTTGAAGTTGTCAGTTGCAATCTAATTTTGAAGGATTGTTTGGTTATAATAGTGATAGTGATATGAATGCAGTTTGCAGAAGGGATGGAAACTGTACTAAATGTTCAATGGTGTTATAAATCTTTATATATATTCATATATATATAGAGAGAGATGTAAATGCTTCTGTTCAAAAAACGAGATGATTTCATGTCTATGTCTCTGTTTTGGCATTGTTAGGTAATGGAGGCAAATTCTCAGGTGGTTTTGACATCAATGTTCTCTAGGAAGTACAACAGACTGGTGTGCCAAACTAAGTTTTCATACAAAATTCAATTCTATTGTAGATTGTTTCAGAGGTTTCCATGTTTGCTCATATTCAATTCTCTGTAACTGTGTATCTAGCAGGGAACTTGTCGCATTTGGGTAGAGTTTTTGTTGATCTTATGATCAATACTATTAAAGGTAGGCGTTTGTTATATATGTTTCTTTTTTTTTGTTTTCACTAAAGTTGCAAGTTGTCGGTGATATGTATCGTTGAAGTGGGGGTACTGTATCTCGGGAATGTTAGCTATTATCAAATCCACAAATAATGTATAAGATAGAGAAATGTTGCTTTTACTTTGACTTGTCATTTCAAAAAACATTACCAATTCTTGTAAAACACATTTTGATAGATTGTTATTTTCCATATGTAATTTGAATACTATAAAGAGAAACATTATCATACCCTTGACATTTTGAGCTTTTCTAGGAATGTGCCAAAATATGGATACCTAGGCTTATTGTAGAGTATAGTTGGATTTGATGGTACAGTTAAAAGTAGCATTCTTATAACATAGTTAGGAACTCAACAATGTATTGTTAAAGGATTCTACATTTTTTCCTGTTTGTAATACGTAGCTGGATATGTTGATATTGTTAACATAAAAAAATTAAGATTATGATGGATATTTAGGCACCCCTCAAAGTTTGGAAAAGGATTCTATGTGTTTTTAGGATGGAACCTTTTTCTCGCTCTGACCTTTTTGGCCTTTTGATGTTGTTATAGAGGCTAAGAAACCTTCTGTAGCTGCTATTCAAGGGCTTGCACTTGGTGGTGGATTAGAATTAACAATGGTATGTGGCAATGATTGTCCATCTCTTGTAATTTTATGTTTTGGAAGGGGAATTTTGGGAGCTTACATGTTTTGAGTTATCATGGATGTATTTAATTTACGCAGTCTTGTCATGCTTGTATTTCAACCCCAAAAGTGCAACTTGGGTTTCCATAACTTCAATTTGCGATTATTCCAGGATTTGGAGGTAAGATTTCTCAATGTACGTTTATCTGTCTCAGCAGGGCTGAATTCATACTGTGGTATAGCCAATTTTAATCTTACTATGAATTATCTGGAAAATAGTTAATGATTTGTTTCCAGCGCTGAAGACTCTTAAATGAAGATGTCGGCATGCAGGCTTTTATATTTTATATTTTATTGCGAAGTTATTTGTGGCTTCTTGAGGGTTGATTTTCCCATGCTTTAAACCTGTCAGATCATTGGACTGTCATAGCTCCTGGCATGCACGTTATTTTTGTATTTATGAATGGGTTTTTTTGCTTCTTGGCTTCGATCATGACTATATGGGGTGGCCTTCTGCACTGATTTCCATCTGCATTCATCATCATGAGCTAGAGAGTCTATGATGTGTTTTGTCTTATAAGGTTGCATGTGTTCTGTTTGATCATTCTTTTGTGTCTTCGATCATGGTTTCAGTATTCTGGATATAGTCTTAAGCTTGAACCAACATCTCTGTTAGAAAAATTCAACAATTCCAATTTAATAATCCTATCGGCCTCTCTTTGTACCTTTTGGGACAATTGCTAGTCATATCATGTTACTTTTTTATTAACATGCTTTTTAAATACACTTTCATATTGCTTAATGTGTATTTAAATATTTTATTTATAATTAGCACTGAATTTTATAATTATTATTAATAATTTTTAAATGAAACATGACAGGTTTATGAATTTTATATTAAAAATTGAATGAATTATAGATCCAATTTTTTTTCCAATTACATTAAACATTGAAATATGTTTTTTTTTTTGCTAATGCAAGAGTCGTGCCTTCTATTCAAAATGTTCAAAGTGTAAAATTACATAAAATACAACCAACCGCAGGCTAAACCTTTTAGCCCTAGGTAAAAGCATCACCAAAATACAAATCCACCAACTAGGACCTAAAGACCCAAACAATAGACTCATAATAACTCACATCTTAAATAAACAATTCATAAAAGGTCAAAAGACCCAGACCCACCAACCTGCACGCTTTTCCTGACCGTTGATTCTTCTCGCCTAATCCAACAGCAGATGATAATACTGCATGAATTAAAAGCACAGAGAATTACTGTGCGATAAACAACCTGGACCCACCAACATGCATGCTTATCCTTGACCGTTGATTCTCTTCACCTGATCCAAAGGCGGAGGATCATATCGCATGAGCCAAAATCACAGAGAATTACCGCGCGATGAGGGTGGTATTCTCTCCCCAACTATGGCCACGTGTTGTGTGGTGAGTGGAATCGCTCCCAACTTAGAAATACTTCTCCTGGCTTGAAGGGCATGTGATAAACCAGAAACCACCCCGAGGGCGGTATTGACACCACAGGAAGTAATGCAGGGGCTTTGAGTCTGTTGAGAAAGCATGGACTCCGGCCCCTCACACCATCTCATCTCCTCGGGTGCATGAACCAAAGAAAGATGAAAATCCACCCGTCCATCCGTCCTTCCAAGAAACACCGTCTACCGAGAAACTTCCACCTGAGACTTTTGGGTTTGCGCTTACCTGGGTTGAGGAGGCAGACAGAGACCTGCATCCCAAATGTAACATCACTTCTGAAAAACACTTCATAATGAATCCAAATCAACTAGACCCTGTCTCTATGGCTCTGTTTCGAAATAACGTTCTGTCCTCATCCACCTGATCGAGACAATGCTCTCTCAATATATTCTGAGGCATCTCTTGCCAACTCAACTTGACCCTGCTTTTCGTATAGAGCACCCCTTGATTGGCTAGAATGTCCGCCAATTTATTTTTCGTCCTTCGCACATGAGTAAAACTCATGATTCGTAAGCGTATAAGGTGAAACTGAATCCTTTGAAAGACCTGAAGTAGCCTCTAGTGTCTCGATACTTTTTCTGGCTCAGTGCCACAGCAGATTCTCTTGATCGGGTTAATGATTAACTCAAAATCAACTTCAATTATTATATTCTGGAGATTATCCTGCTTCAGGAATTCTAAACATTGCTCAAGTGCCATTAATTCCGCCATATTGTTTGTGGATCTTCCCAAATGGCAATGGAAAATAAAAAGGATGTAGCCATTTTCATCCCTTAACACCCCTCCAAAACCAGCAATACCCGAGTTGCCTTTTGAGACCCCATCACTATTGCATTTCAAAAAGCCCTGAGGGGGAGGATGCCAGTAATCTGGCTTATTGTCCAGTTTCATCACCTTCCTATCCATGCCCTGTGGTATAACCCCCTACATACCCAACTGAAGAAGTATCTGCATTTCAGCTTTTGAAGGTGGATTCTTTGGGGAAGTTCGCACTAAAGTACCTACCGTCCCCTTAAGTTGTCTTAAGATCTGCTCAAAAATGTGTAGGGAGGAACTTTTTTCATTTTTTAAGATTCTATTGTTCCTTTCTTTCCAGATATTCCATATTATGAAGCTTGGAGTTAAAGCCCAAGTTGAGCGAAGAAATTCATAATCAGAGAAGTTTTATCTCCAATTATTTAGGGTATTGATAATGCTTCCTTTGTCCCTATCCGTCTATTAGAAAATTGTGGCGAAAGTATCCCACAACCTGGAGGTGAAAATGCAATTATTGGGAAGGTTCTCCATAGTTTCCTCTTGGGCTTCATAGAGCTGGCATCTAGAAGGTCCCAAAACACCCCTCTTCCGAATGTTTTCCCAAGTCAAAATTTTCTTATGATGTACCAGCCACATGAAGAGTTTGATTTTCATCCATCCTTGATGCCTCCATAGGTTCTGCCAAACCCTGTTCGGTACATTGGAATCCAACTCTAGGATTATGCGCTTTGCCTCCTTAAGATTGAAGGTACCTTCATTATTGTTGCCCCATCTAAGTTGGTCATGCCCCTCTGAAACTAAAATTTTCCTTTGGTCCAACATTGTCAGAAGTGCATCAGCTTTTGCTTTCAAGGGGCTATCATCCCTATATTCTATACTCTTCCAAGTTCTCCATTTTCCTTCACTACTGGTTTGATCCCAAAAATATTTTACCCTAAGTAACCCTCTAGTATAAGTTTCTTTCTTGAGGTCCAAAAAGTCCTCTCTTAACAATGTAGGTTCTTGTTGCCATTTATCCTCCCAAAACAAAGCAAGATCTCCCTCTCTGATTTCCCAAAAGTTGTTTTTTCGCACTAAGCCTCTATTCTCCCAGGCTTTATTCCAGATGTAGGAGCCTTTTATGATGATAGTCATCCTTATGTGATCATCATCTTGCCAAGTGTTGGCGTATTTTTTTTTCCAAATACTAGCCCACTGAGCCTTTGGATCTTTTACCCAATGCCACCATAATTTTTCCCCTAAGACTTTGCTTAGTACTTCCAGATCATCCAATCCAAGACCTCCATGGTTTTTAGGTTTGCAAATCTTATCCCAGGATACCAAGGCCCATTTCTTTCTCTCCTCCCCCTTACCCCAAAGAAAGTCTCTTTGAATGGTTCTAAATTGTTGCAAAACTCCTTTTGGAGCTGGAAGGGCTGAAAGCATGAAGACGGGGATTGATTGAAGTACAACTTTTGTAAGCACCAACTAGCCTGCCAAGTTTAAAGATCTAATAGTCCATTTCTGGGTTTTATCTTGCATCTTATTAATCACCGGCTCCCAAATTCTCTTGTGCAAAGGTTTATTAGTTAGAGGAACTCCCAAGTATTTGGAAGGAAGGACATCCCTTTGAAAGCCCAGAATTCTGGAGATATTCCTCTGGATAGCGATATTAGTATTAAAGAAAAAAATCTTAGATTTGGAGAGATTTACCTCCATACCTATAGCCATGGCAAAGTCACACAGGATTTTTTTATAAGCTGCTGCTTCTTTGACCATGGGGATACCCTGCAACATAGTGTCATCAACAAATTGTTGATGGGTCAAAGCCTGTCTAGTCTAAGTGAGTTGGAGACACTTGATGTTACCCACTTCTTTCGCATGCTTGATAGACCGACCAAGTCCTTCCATCATGAGGATAAAGAGAAAGGGAGAGAACGGATCTCCTTGCCTGAGGCCTCCTGAAGGAGTAAAAGTCTTTGAAGGAGAACCATTAACCAGAATTGAAAATCTAGAAGAAGTTACCAGGGCCATGACCCATCTTACCCACTTATGGTCAAATCCAAAGGCTAGAAGGACCTTCTTGATATAGGTCCAATTCAACTTATCATAACCTTTGGCTAGGTCCAATTGCATAATCATTCTTGCATTCCTATTGCTTAACAATGAATGCACCACCTCATGCGCTTAAATGATGTTATTGAGAATTTGTCTACCCTCCACATAACCTGATTGCTCCCCAGAAACTAGAGTAGGAAGAAGGGGTTTGAGTCTATTGGAAATAAATTTGGATATTATCTTGTACACCACATTGCACAAAGCTATGGGTCTAAACCTGTCTGGAGTCTGAGCATTGTCCTGTTTGGGGATCAAGGAGATGAAGGAAGTATTGACCACCTTCAAAATGGTTCTATTCATCTTGGAGTCCTCCACTACATTCAGAATATCTTGTTTAACAATGTTCCAACAAGCTTTAAAGAAATCCACATTGAAACCATCAGGGCTTGGCGCTTTACCGTTCTGCATTTCTTTGATGACCTCACTAACCTCCTCTTCAGTCACTGGCCTATTGAGATTGAAATTATCCTCTCTTGTTACTAGCCTAGGTATATGCCTTGTTAAGTCCCTGATAAAATGAGCTCTGTCTGAAATGGTCTCCTCTGTTATACCTCGAAAGTGTTGAACTAACACAGTTTCTATATCTTCATGGGTATTGAGTAGATGACCTCTAGCATCCTTGATCGAAGAGATCCTATTATGAGATCTATTTGCCATGGTGGATCTATGGAAAAATCTAGTGTTTCGCTCCCCTTCTTTTAGCCATTGAACTCTAGATTTTTGTCTCCAAAATATTTCCTCTTGTTTACATAAGTTCTCCCAGTCTTGATGATGTTTTGTGACTTGATCATTTCTGTCTCTATCAAAGCCATCCGTGATAAGGGGTTGATTGAGTTCCTGCATTTTATCTTCAACAACTTTTTTTGCTTCAAAAATATTGCCAAATTCATTCTTGTTCCAATCTTTGAGTCTGAGCTTGATGTGTTTTGGTCTTTTGTGTAGCAAAAGCATTCTTGTACCCTGAAGATGCATATATTTTGTCCACCATTTTGCAATGTTTCTGATAAAATCTAGGTGGGTGAGCTAGATATTCTCAAATCTAAAAGGTCTGTTCTTGGGGGTGCCAATGCCCTGAACCTCAAGTTGTACAGGCCAATGGTCCAAGCCTCCAAAGGGGAGAATTCTCACTATCATTTCCTTGTCGATGAGCATAAGGTCCTCTATGATTATGAATTTGTCTAACTTTGAGGCGACTTGAGACTCTCCTCCTCTCTTATTGTTCCATGTAAAGAGGCCATTACTCATATTAGTGTCAACTAGCTTCATATTTTCTATAAAAGTTTGAAATGCTATAGAGTCTTTGCTTAAAGTTCTGGTTCCCCCTTTTTCTTCGAAAGTGACTTGATCATGTTGAAGTCCCCACCCATGATCCATGGTACTCCTGCATGTCTATCTCTTAGTTCCACAAGAGAATCTAGAATCCTGAGTTTATCATCTAGTCTTTGGGGGCCATACACATTTGTAACCAGATAAGTCTCCCTATCTCCCAAAAGTTGAATAACCACTGATAAATAATTCCTAGATGCTTCAGCATCTATTATGCCAATCTTTCGGGGGTTCCAAAGAGTGAGTATGCCTCTTGCTGTTTTATCTTCTTTGACTTCTAGAAACTCATATTTATTGAGCCATTTGTTGTTTATTCTTTTATTTTTTGAATGGAACATTTAGTTTCCTCGATAAAGATCATATCTCGAGCTTCTTGTTTCATTCTATTGCTAAGTATTCTTTGTTTTCTTTTACTACCTAGACCTCTGATATTCCAAGATGTGACTTCATTAAGAAATATTTGTAAAGGAGTAGCTGGTTAGGTCTTTCATCTTACCTGAATCTATCATTAGCTTTCCACATTCCATCAATAACTCATTCTGATTTTTTCTGCCTCTTTTCTTTCCTAGATTTCTAGGAGCTAATCCTAGTGTGGTTTTCATAGTTTTCACACCTTCGTTGCCCTGCCTTTCATTGTTTCTTTGCTTTTCCAGCCCTTTAGCCTGATTTTTCCATAGGAACAGCAATTGTACTCTGTTGAACTCTTCTTGAGGTAGTGAGTCTACTCCTCCCATGGTCCCCTGTTTCAAGAACCCTTCCAGATCTAGGTGTTCTCTATTAAGAACATCTTGCATTTCATGATCCTCCATTTCCATCTCACTCTAGGTCATTTCTTGGTCCATTTCCAGTTCTCCATCACTCAGCGTAGTCTCTTTCTGTTTATTAATGTCCTGTGTTTGCCGACTATTTTTTTCTTTCTCCTTCTCCATTGGGCTGCCTTCCATTACCTAATCTACCTTTGTTAATTCTTCCTCTTCTTCTAGTACTTGGAACCTATTCAGACTGGCCTATTGCCCTTCTGTTTGATGTTTCTTTGCCCCCTTTTACCCCCTTTTCCTCTATATCCCACTTTGTGAAATTTTTTAGTGTCTTTCACTGTGGTAGCTTTACTTTTGTTCTCTATTTTACTGAGAGGGTAGTCTCTATATAGGTGCCCATGCTCATGGCACCTGCGACATCTGAAAGGAATGTGTTCATAATCTACTGTTTGCACCCATTCTTCATCAAAAACTTCCAAGATGACCTCATCCGGTAGAGCTCTAGAGAGATCCATCTCCACACATATTCGTGTGAAGGAAGTATATTTTCCCCTTCTAGTGGCCTCATATGCTTTGGCAAAACACCCTAATTTATTTCCTATAGCAGATAATGATTCAGTTTGCCAGTAATCAAGAGGTAGGGAATAGAGTCTTACCCAGATCGAGACCAAAGTGAAAGTCTCTCTCTCTGGGACAAAATTCATCATCCAAGGCCGCATGTAGAGGCCTGCAGCTGCATAGAAGTAGGGTTGTCCTTCAAACACCCTATCTTTGTCCTCAATATTTGTAAAGACCACAATGAAGAAGCCCTTTGACCCAAGATGTAGGTCTATGCCTCCTTTTGGTTTCCAGTGGTATTTAATCCATGCTTGTAGTGCCTTTTCTGTGGGCCATAATCCCATGAATTTACAAATGATAACATAGGTCCGCATGTGGTCCCTGTGCGCCTGCTAAGCAGGATCATTTAAAACTACTCTAGGTGTGACCTCAACCTTGGGTTTACATGGCCCCTTTTGTGTTTTGTTTTCTGCTTCTTGTTTCTTGTCTTCTTCCTCATTTTCTTTTGTTCTATTATTCTCTCTTGTTTTGGTTAAATCCTGTTCATCTTCAATGTTCCTTTTCCCTTCTCCTGAAGGACCTCTGGTAGTTTCTATCAGTTTCTTACCTCGGCTGGCCATAGCCTGACTGTAGGAGGGAGTGCAACTCCCCCCTTTGCATCCCTCCATGGAGTTCAACGCTTGCATAAGCTTGAAACCCTAGCTCTTCATCGTCCCAAGAATTGTCTCCGTCTTCGCATCGATATCCTAAGCCTCCTTTTGTTTCAAACATTGAAATATTTTATTAAGGTGAATATTTTTATTTAAGTTGATATTGAAATATATTAATTAATATTAACATAGATTTATATTAAAACACTTTTAAAAAATAGGAGACTAATACATCTTTCCAACTTTATATTTCTTTAAATTTGATAAAAAAACAATGTTTTTTTCCCAAGGAAAAATCGTAATTTCCATCGGGGTGCGAGTCGGTGGTTGGGAAGCTGAATAAAGGATTAATGGAATATACACCCGCGTATACTACCACCTCCCCCCACACACTGGAGGTGATTGGTGTGGTGGCCCATTGCATGATGGCATGCAGGGAACATGGGAAAGGTGGCAGTGGGAGTTATGAGAGGGTTATCCTTAACAACAGAGAAGGGAGACAGTTGAGTATTGTTGTTCGGATCGCTCGTCGATAGGGAAACTCATGCAACGGACGGGTTCTGTGACCCCATCCACAACACCAAGCGTATCGACTGTTAGCGGGAGTTAACCGATATGTATTCGGATAACTCTCAGCCCTCGCAATGTTGACCTATTCTAGTTTTCGTTTGAGGGAGAGGGGAAGTATTATGGGTGAGAATTGCAAAATTGAGCATTGTTGGAAGAATTAGGGGTGGAGGCTAGTGGAATTTCTCTGGTCTTTTGTTTATCTCTTACACCCTCTTGGTATTATATACATTTCCCTTATCTTCGAAATCCTTCTTTCCTGCATGGGAATCCTAGGGATACTAGACATAGGGTCGAGTGGTGCAGCTCGAAGGGGTCATGCGGGTTTAGGTAGAGAGACAGGCCCAGGGGGTAGACTTTTCCAACCCACCCACAATCTGGGTGATATCCTTTGTTTTAGATGCATGTGTAGCATAGGGAGATAGGTAGAAACCTTAGCAAGAGGGTAAAGGTCGAGAATTATGGGTGGAAAGTCTGGCAAGGGAACAAAGTTGAATATGATAGGAAGATAGGAAATGACGGCATCATGGGGCTCAAGGATGCGGGGATGAATGGGTTGGTTGCTCTGTTTGCATCATGGGCAGATGGGAAAGGGTATGCTTGCCTTGGTTGGTTGAATGAGGGAAAGAGGCAGCGGTCACCAACTTGTAACTGGGGAGTGTAAGTCAACTTGGTTGAGGCTGAGAGGAGATGTTTATGGCCAAGGAATACCACTAGGGATGGCAGTGGGTCGGCCCCCTCCGGGGAATTGACCTATGACCACGAAGGGACTGGCATTGTAATTGATAGGGAAGGGGAGGAACAAGGTGGGTTGAAAAGCTGTAATATTATCACACGAGTGCAATACTATTGTTATATTACGTTTAACTGTTACTGGTTAATGACTTGTTGCAATGAATAGGATTGGGACAGCGAGACCATGGCTCGTCCAATGAAAAATCGTGGTCATGGAAGACGGGCCCAAGTGACCAAAAGGGACAGAGACCCCAGCACGTCCAAGGTCCGCAAAGGTAGGAAAACTATGGAAAGACTAATCAGTGAGGAAACATAGGCATAACGTGAAGGCACCAATGAAGGAATTCATAAAATTCTAGAGGAGTGGGAAGAACAAGTTAAACAGGAAAGCGAGAGAGGCGCAAAAATGGAGGACTGGATAACCCTTGTCCCGAATCCTGGCAACACAAGGGGAGGAATCACACAATTCAAGCAGACCCTATACCTGCATTGGCTTAAGAAAAGCCTACTGGGTAAGGCTATGGAGAAGATTTCGGTGGGCATAGATGTCACTATCCAAGGCATGCTGAATTATAAACTGGAATTCCAGAAGGTGCAGTTTCAACTACACAAGAAGGATGTTAGACTAGGTAGAATTAAGAGGCACATCCCTTGTATCTTGGAACAGACCGAGATGCCAGGAACAAATGCTAAAGAGCCAGTGCCCATGGAATCAACTTCTATTGAACAACTTGACTAGAAAATCTCTCTTGTTAGTTTTGTTTATATATGTGGATAGCTTTTAAATTTCCTTATGCAAGTATATGTGTAGGTAGATATCTAGAGTATGGACATGAATCTGAGACTTATATAGCTTGGATAGAAAGACTGAAACTCTTTTGTTACAGGATGGCATACAATACAGATAGGTGGCCAACAAAATTGGTTTCCCACTGGGCAAGTTGAGGCCACCTAGCCAATCTATATGGTGTAAATTTGTTGTATAAACTAATGAAAAAGGAGGATCTACCAAGCTTAACAAATTTTTATTGTTGAAAATTACATGTTGCATCAGCTGCATAAAGTATTATGCATGTAGCAGAGATGGACCGAGACATCTACCCTAGTATATCAGTTCATAATTAATAAATATTTAACAAAAATTACAGGAGTATATACATGTAGCATAAGAAATGTAATGTAACTGTCTAATGCAAAAATATCAGAAAAACGTGTCTAGCAAGATCTGTCAAGGATCATGGATATTGATCAGTCGGCTCTGCTTACCTTGTATGCTCGATGAAAGGCCTTTGTTAATACTAGTATCTTTCCTGTTCCATTTGTTCCAGTATTAACCATTGGCCGCTAGGCTACTGCACGGCCTCCTTGGAAAGACTGTCCGAAATTTGGTTCCTTTCTGTGTAAATGTGGTTGCAAACAATAAAATCAAATTTTGACTTTAATTATGTAATTTATTCCAAAGCCTCTGAGTGTGTGCACGTGACAATGTGTAAGTGATTTGAACCAATCGATCATAATTTTTGAGTCTCCAAATATCTGAATCTGGTTACAATTCTTCTCAACTGCAAAAAGGAGGAGTAATTTGAGGTTGTTAACTTCAGCATAATTGTTTGTTCCACAGCCAAATCCCATCTTTAGTTTGTAATAATGATTTCCAATGAGATTTAATATAGCTCCTCCCCCATCGCCAATATCTTGAGCAGATCTACCAAAGTATGCCCATGGGAAGGTTTTGTCTATGAATTTAGGTACAATGTTTCGGGTCCAGGTCATTGGTTCCTCTTCAAGTATAAAAAGGAAAAGGGCCTCTATTTTGGTGCATATGTTTTTCCAAAGTATGAGGGAATCCTGAAAAATAATTTTGTTCCTTGTTAGCCATATGTGCCAACATACTAAGAGTGGGAGGTTGCATATTTTCTGTGACTGTGTGGAGCACCACTAAGATTTCCATGTAGATAGGAAATTTCCCCCCTACTATCTACTAGTAATGTCAAGGGAAAGGTAATGTTGTTTCCATACTTGTTGGGACACTAGACACGACGAGAATAGGTGGTATATGGATTCAAATTGTTCCTTACAGAGGCAGCAATGAGAAGGGCCATGGATAGATCCGTTGTGTAGGTTTTCATAAATAGGTGCTTTATTGGTTAATAAGCACCACATGGACAATATGGATTTGGGAGGTAGCTTTAATTTTGAGAGGGGTCTCCACCACCACTTGACTATCTTACGTTCACGCTCAGATACAAAGAAAGAGTATCCTTCCTTGGGGATGTATTGTCCATAGGGAGAAACAACCCATATTAATTCATCCTCACGTTCTATAATTTTGACATCAGATTCTTCAAGAGCACCAATATATATGTTCCAATAATTTCTCCAATTGTCAGGGATCATGAGTTCATGTGCCGATTTCCAAGCCTGTGAAAGGAAAGTTGAATTTTCTTCGTCTGCAATCTGGGATAGATGTTTTATGCTAGCTGATTCGAGGAGCTCCATGAGGTCAAGCGGAAGGAGGTGGCAATTCACACAACCCGACCAAGCATATTTTCCAATACATACTTGTTCGACTGATCTAATTCGCCAAGCCAAACATTTTTTGATAATTGGTATGGAGTGTGTGATTTCTCTCCATATGATGGAGACTCCAGGTGTATTTCTAATCGAGCTACTAATCCATTCAAGTATCAATTGGGGATAAATGTATTTGTGATATAGCACCTGTTTCCATAAACTAGTGGAGAGTATCTGCTAGCCCATTTTTTCCGCAAGTGCTTTTGCAAAATATTTTAGATACTTTAATCCCCAACCACCCCATTTTTTAGGTTTTTCTAGAGGCTCCCATTTGACCAGGTGAAAGTCTCACCATCATGATTTCTGCTCCATAAGAATCGACGACATATTTGTTGTATTCTGTAGGTGATACCTTTAGGGATCTAAGTCAGTGCCATTTAGTAGACTGGTATGGCTTCTAACATAGATTTAATGAGAATTAATCTGCCTACTCGTGATAGCCATCTCTGCTACCATATGTTGATACAACACTCAAATTTTTCTATTAGCCAAGTCCAATCCGCAATATGATAATTGTTTGGCTTTAGTCTGTAACCCAAATTCTTGATTCCCTCCTCAAGGTCCAGATGTCTGTATTGAAATTGATGTAGAGCATATATTCATTCATTGAGCGAGCAATTTACTGTCATAATGGTAGACTTGCTATGATTCAGAGTCATTCTGGTATCTTTTCAGGAAAGGGGTTGTATTTGCATGGAATTTGTGGAATATCTAATGGATCCATCAAGGAATATGAGGACATCGTCAATAAATAATAGATGCATAAGATAAATAACATCTGTAATTTTTAACCCATGTAAATCCCTGGACAATCTAGCAGTGGAAATGAGCCTACTTAATCCTTCTATGATTAGAAGGAAGAGTAGGGGAGATAATGGGAAACCTTGTGTGAGACCCCTCTCAGCATGAAAGAAATTGGAAGCAACCCCATTGATGAGAATGATATAGGAAATAGATGTGATACAACACATGATCCAGTTATTGAGTGAGTGAGGAAAGTCGATGTGGGTAAGGATAAGGTGGAGGTACGTCCGGCTAGTGCAATCGAATTCTTTGCACATGTCAATTTTGAGAATGATGCTTTTAAGGATCTTGAGTTTGATGGAGTGGAGTCCTTATTGAGCAGTGCCTATGGCTTCATGTATCTGTTTGTGTTTAAGGAAGGAAAATTGTTCTTTGGAGATATGATGGGATAAGATAGGTTTGATATGATTGGCGATGATTTTGGAGATGATTTTGTAGATATAATTGCATAAGGAGATAGGTCGATAGTAATCAAAAGTCAGGGATTTTCCCAATTTGGGAATGAGAGAAATAACAATAGAATTGAAACCCTTGTACATATTTCCAGACAATCTGCAGTATCCAATTTCCAGGAGAAGGTCCTTGCCAATTAATTCAAAAAGGTAAGATAGAATTCAATGGGCCAACCATCTGGTCCTGGACTTTTGTATTTTTTGAGCCATTCTGGGACTGCTTCTATTTTCCCAATAGTGACATGTCTGTTCAAGTTCTCCAAATCCTCATCATTCACAAACTAAGGCATAGTTATGGCAATGCGAAGTACCTCTCATATGATTTCTTCTCGAGGGGCTCTGAATAAATGACTAGTGTCTGATATCGATGTTTGCTAGATGATTTAATGTAGTGGCCTCCCTTCCATCTTGATCTCTTAATGTTCATATGGTATTGGTTATCTTCCTCCCCCTCGCACATTGTCGAAAAAACATTGTATTGTCATCACCTGCTTGGAGCCATATGTCTCTCCTTTTTAATCTCCATGCTCCCTCTTTTTGTCTTAATAGTTGAATATTTTCTTCTTCCAAACTTGTTAGATGATATTTTTGTTCCAAGTATCGAAATCCAGAGTTTTCCGAGTCCACCAGCGAAGTGAGTTCAACTTCAACCTTCAACAATGTGGCTTCATCCCTTTTCTTCTTTTCGTTGGCCCACTCTATCATTCTGTGTTTAAGACGAGACAGATTATTTGCAATGGAAATGGTAGGTGTGGAGTTTCTTTCATGCCAACAATGTATCCATGACTCCTTTACAATTTTGTGGAAGTCATCCTCCTTAAGCCAGGCAAAGTTAAATTTATATGGGGATTTTGGTTTGTAGGAGGATTTCAGAATTTATAAGAAGATGGGGGAGCGGTCTAATATACCCCCAGAACCAACCCATTGTCTAATTTTGTCCAAGCAATCCACGAGCTATGCCTTTATGAGAAAGTGATCTAGTCTTCTGGCCAATGAATGTTCCCCAATCCTCTTATTACACCAAGAAGGTTGTATTCTGGACATGTCAATATTCAAGAAGTTGTGATGATCCAATAGATTCTCAAAGTATTTCGTGAGAGGGTCAGTTTGAGCATGATTTCCCCAAGATTCTACATGACCTAGGGAGAAATTCAAGTCCCCACCAGTGATAATATTATCATTATTCATAATGGAAGTTGACATCAGGTCATCCCAAAATGCTTCGCGGTTATGGCAAGGCCCGTATACATTGATCAAACGAAGAGGGATACCAAGATCCACAGATATGACATCTGCTCCTAGGAATCCTTCCCTCCCTCGGAAATTTTTAAGCTTTATAGATCTATTGTTGAATCCAATAGCACAGCCTCCACACCGCCCTCTCACATCTAGGTAATGAAAGGTCCAACTTGGCAGGATAGATTTCAAGAAATTGTTGATATAGAAAATAGTCTTTTGGATTAATCACATTGATCTGATTAATCTGAAAGACTATTTTCTAAATGATGGATCACAAAAGTCTTAGATATAAAGTTGTTGATAGTTTCTCCATCATCAAGGGTCTCTTGAAAATATATAACATCCAACCTCTCCACTTCAAATAGCCGTCTGAGGGCCAATTTTTTATCAAGGCTAGCCAAACCCCTACAATTGAAAGATAGGAATTTCATGAGGTAACCATATCACGATTTCCTTTTTCTCTTAGAACTTGATCAATGGAGATTTATTTTCTTGATGCCATCTCAATTCCAGCATGATGGATAGCTTTTGATATGTTGGAGTGTCTTCCTCTAGATGTTCTGGAGGTTTCAGGGGAGAGTTTTCACCTATTCCAAAGGGAGGAAAATTCTTTGAGTAAGCATGGGATCAGAGATTGTACCTATGGTTGGTTATATTGTCTAATGAATCCGTGCCTACAACAGGATGTGTACCCATTCCAGGGATCGAGTTCAAATTGCATGTAGACAAAAAAAATTGGATAAACATAATGATATATTGGCACATTTTGAAAGAAAGAAAAAATTCGTGAGATGTAATAGGAGGAGAAGAAGAGAGTACAGTACCCAGAAGTGGACCAGACCCAAAAGAGTGTGATCAACTAACCCTTACTAAAGGTGGCCAAGTTGCTAGATGTTGTGGGGTCTTTCCAGTGTACTTCTATCGCATCAGCAAATTGGTGGTCGCTTTTGTTTGAATATCCATTTATTCATCAACTTGTGTTTGTGTTCCAGTCGATTCTTGTCTTTTTGTTGTCTCCTTTTTCATAGAATTGATTAGCAGGAAATCCTTATAGAGATGTCCAACTTCATGGAATCTTCTACAATGAAAAGGGACCCCTTCATAGTCCATAATATTCCATCTGATGTTACCACGGTACTGAAGACGAAGACTCTCCATGAGACCTTCCCTAGTGTCCAAGTGAACTAGAATTCTAGCTATAGATACATTCCCCATTTCAATGAAGGACTTGTCATGGTCTAAATAGATGCCCAGATCATCCCCAATGCATCTAAACACATCCTCGGACCAAAATTGGAGTGGTAAGCCTGGAATTCTAACCCAAATAGGACTCGCCACTAATTTTTATTTTTCTCTGTCTAAAGGAGCCTTCTGGTGCTTTAGAAGAACCAAAGTCATCTCAATATTCCATAATTTGGAGAGGACCCAATTTCCCTAGTCAGGGTGAATGAAGATGAGGAAAAACCACCTTCTTGTTATAGTGAGGACCACCAGTAATTGGTGGAGGGTATTTCTCCAGATTTCCATCACCCATCTCTTGAGTCTTGTCATGGAATATTTACGTGCTTTGATCATACCGACCAACACCGAGCTCTTTGTTTCTCCAACCTGTGCCATGCTAATGCCTTCCCCCAAAACTAGTAGGGGTCCACGTTCCCTGACCTTTGTGCACCTAGATTTTCACCCCCCCCCCATTTTTTGGAATGTTCTTCGCATTTTTTCCCTATCTCCTCTGGGTGAGCTTCATAGGAGTCAGAAACCTTAACTTCTTTGTGATCCAAAATCTGATGGGGGATGCCTTCAAAGTAACCCGAGGTTCTTAAAGTAAGTGGCGGTTGAGGGCTCCGAGTTTGAGGATTTTCATCCCTTGAAATATTAAGCCCCAATCGTTCAAAACCTACAATACCCACATCGGATCTAGGTAACCCTCTTGCCGCCACAGATGTCTCACCTAGTCTGGATGGCAACTTGGAGAGCTGCTCAAGATCCCAAATTTTTAGCTCTGACAAAGACATGATCAGAAGTGCCAGCTAGGGTTGATAGTCCAGTAGAATGAGGTCGAAACTTGCACCAATTGCAGGGGTAGGTGAGAAAACCCGAAGGTATTGAGAGAGGTCACGCCTTCTTCCATATAAGTAATATAGGGCTCAACCTGGTCAGCCAGTGCCCGGGATATCGCTAGTGACTGCAAAGAGAGATGCTGAGATGGATCCTCAATCTAGATCTCCGTGTGATCCATTGAATATATGGATTACTCAACGAGATCCATTTCCATATCAATAGCGTTGTTGAGAATAGTTGTAGTAGGGTTCCATTGTAGTGCGTAGTTGTCGCCTTCCTTCAGTGTCATTGCCCTGTATAGATGCCTCGTCCTTCACCTTCCCTGACAATTTTTTGCTTTCCCCACCATGTGCAGCCTCTGTCAGAAGGAATCAGACTCTGCAAACCCTAACCAAGCCCTAGACTGTCACTAGCCCTCACAACAATGCAGAGCTTCAGAGCCCTAGCCATCCCACCCTTTAAGTATTATTATTCCTTGCAAAGGTTAGAGATAACCTACATTCATTAAACAGGGATACATAAAAAACAATATTGTTTATCATGGACATTGAAATAAATTATTGATTTATAATAGTTAGAGTGAAATACTTTTATATTTATTTACTTTATACTAAATTGTTGTAATAGCTAAATGCTTACCCAAGGTGAAAATCATACATATAAAAAAAATGTAAAAGGCTACCTAATCACTAACCATCATCAGTGTTAGATTGCATGCTATATAACCATAAATCGATTACTGTATTGATGAAACAGTCAAATCATATAATCACTCACTAGCCAACTAAGTACATTGATTATCAATCGCTCATGTGCAAATTGTTATTCATTAAGGCTAAGTGGATGGGTTATCACGGTTTGATATTTATGATCCATAAATATATTTAATGATTGAGGAGCGCAGATATTTCCCGAGGCCAGTCACGCACCCTCCAGGTGCGCTCAACTTGGACTGCCACATGGAAGCTATCCCACGGTCATTGTTAATCTGGAGGATCCGATGGCTCATGTGTCTCGAGTTGGTGTTAGGAAACTGCCTCCAGATGGATGGTTGAGGTGGTCATTTGCTGCAACGCCCTCTTGAGAGGATGGCTCTGCAACCCCTTTTCACTATTGCTTCATGTAGTTTGAAAGCTAGCCACATTTTGTTAGTCTTTCAACGATACCGCTGCCACAGAGATTTTCAGGCTTACTTGTTAGTTCGACATGTTTACCAGTATTTTCCCTAAGCTTATCATGGTAGAAGGTCATCCTTTGCCCCTTCTCCCATCTTAGTATGTTGCACATTTACTAACTGGTGATTATTGTAGCTCAGAATGTCTGCTTCCTCTTTTGTAGTTGCTCGGGCCACGAATTAGAGTTGTCTTCCTTACAGAAGACTCAGGGAACGAGGGTTTTTACCAAGTCATAATTTATCTGCACTTCAATTCTTAATTTTTTCTCTGCAACAACTAAATATGGCTTTGGGTTCTCTATTACAGGGAAGTCGGACAACATCTAGGGGTTTTGTGATGGTAGTTGGTTTGAAGATTTTGGTTGCGACCCAACCTCAGGAATGACCAGGTTGGCTTCTGGCCACGTTGTAAGCATTCTTTGGTTTTGTATGGTCATAATACCAATCAATAATGTTAAGGGATTCACCCGGATTACCATTAAATAAATGTATAAGTATTGTCGGTTATGAAAGGACTGGGAAGTCCTGAGACCCCTTTGTTCTTCGCTCGCTGGTTTGGCCCAAGTTCTATGCAATCCTTTGCAATTTCCCTGATCTAAACTATTATACACCGATGGTTTCTCTTTTTTTTTTTCATTTTGAAGTTAATGATATATTTATGCATACCTATATTTTTGATTCTCAGTTCGAGTTGGTTCCATGTTCTACTATGCCATCGTTAACTAATTAACTTATATGGTATAAACTTAGTTTACACAGATTTGCATCTTTTATGTTAATTCTCTGCACCACGTGTGTTGTACGTACTCCTTTAAGAGCATGAGGATTATTATTGTAACAGCTTTTCTGGTTGTTTTATTTACCTCCTTCTGTGTGTAATTTTATTTGCAACCGTGTGAGAATTAAGTATGGTTAATTAATGAGAGGTTCTTGCTACAGTTTTAGTTCATTTAGCATTATGGGTCTGGCCTCCATCCTTGGATTTCCTGTGAGGCTGATGGAAACAATTGTCCTACGGGCTAACCCAGGTGGCAGACACAACCAACAAACAAATTATACTCAGACTTAGAAAGATAGAGTAAGTTATTTCCTTTCCTTTCCGTCTGCTAAGGTAGGTTGTCTCTCTTTTGTAATACCTGGGTGCCATAACCCCCATTACTTCATTTACTATTATTTCAAGGATTCCTTCATGTGCTTCTAAAGCCATATTTATATTAAGTTCTAGTTCCTTAATGTGTTTCATCTCTTACAGTTAAAACTCCTCCCTGGAAATCTACCGATTGTAGAAACAATCCCAAAATTATCCTTTTCATTGGGACCCGTATTGTGTGAGATTCACACCAGCAGTTGTTGTCTTTTAACATTGCACCATTTCTTGAAGCAATTTCAGTTATTAACAACATTTGATCCAAAGGTTACTGTTTAGATTACTACTTTACTTTTCTACTGGTTTTTCACACCATTATGTAATCGTGACTCATGCAAGATCCTATCTCATTTTCCTTCTATACATTTACCATTAAGCATAGAACTCTCATTAACTGACATAATTCACATTAAGCACATAGATTCTTTCAATAATAAAAATCATTAAGCAACAAGGATGCTTCTTTACTCAATATAAAATGCTTGCCTGGCAAGATGTAAATTTATGTAAAAACTATAAAGTAGATAATAAAAGCATATAATCACAAAATACTTTGAACACCAAATTTCCCTACTTATGTTTGATTTCTTCAGTTGTTTAAAAAAATGTATTCAGGATGAGTACGCTCCTCCCTTCCAATGGAACTAGAAATTTCGAGGTTCCCCCTAGCATTCACTTTCCAGCACAATTGAATATTAACCTCTACAGGTTAAGTTCTCATACCTCAGGATTTCCAAGTCCAGCCTGGAACATCCACATTTTCATCTAAGTGGACAGTTTCCACTGGCCTAGAACTAGCTCAGGACAACATTCCGGCAGCATTCGCATTCATTCTCTTCCTTGGGTGGTTCTATCTCCTTCTAGTGGCTAACCCCTTCTAATCCCTAAGGAGATCTTTTATCTCCAGGATTCAAAATGGAAGGAATAATTGTTTTCAACGGTTTCTGGGAAATTTTTAATTAGTTAATGTGATATCATCTTTGTTCAATTTCTTAACAACTTTTTTTAGAACTATCACATAATAAAATTTACTAGTACTTTTAATATAACTAACAAAATATATCATTTTTATTTTTTATTATATTAATCTTTATTACTGTCTGCCTTCTGCAGGACTATAGCGATCGCTTAATCGTTGAACATTTTTTATTGTTGAAAACGTAATTTCAACCACATGCGTACAACGCCCAAACCGCCGCATCGAAACCAGAAACTACCCCTGTCAGATTTCGGACCGCCTTTTGGTGTGGAGTGGTTTCCGTATAATCGACTTCGATACAATGTAATGCAGCCACGTGGTCCTCTACATACGTCAGCAGAACTGACTTTTCGGACGCTAATGTTCATCATGAAGTGGGCTCCCGAAATCGACGTCAACTGTCCGATTTGCTTGATCATTCTCCGTCGTCCATCAACCAAAGTAGCATACAAGCCTGCAACGAATAAATATTGTGTGGAGTAAAATTCAAGTTTCGTTGACCGCAGTTTTGATATTAAGGCATTTAATAAAACCGTCATAATAGTAGGTAAAATACTTTATTGCTTGCACGGAAGAATGGGTAAGTCAACGAATCATATATATGTTTTGTTTTGGGGTTATATGATATAACAAGTGAAATGAAAAGTGCTTGCTGCTGTAATTTTTTTTTGGCATATGTTTTCTTTGTAATATGTCTTTTTAATGTGTGTTGACCATTGTGTGAATATGATACAAAAAAACGCACAACAGTGCATGAAGAAAAGAACAGAGGGGAGCGCATATGTTTGAGTGAGGTATGTAGAATATGCACAGCAGTGCGAGAGTGTAAGCACACAATTTTGTGTGGAGCTGCATATGAAAATTAGTTTTACAGCAGTGTGTAAAAAAGATTTTTACACTAGTAAGTGAAAAAGGATTTTTTTACAGCAGTTTATGTAAAATCTTTTCACAACAGTAAATGTAAATGGGTTTTTACACACCAGCAGTGTAAATTCTCAGGAGGAGACAGAGTTTTGTTTTTGTTGGTTGAATGTTGTTTTTGCTGAATCCCTCTCAGAAAAGAGGATGAATATGTATCAGGCATCATATTTTAATGAATAGAAATCATTTTTATGGTGGTGTAATACTCTGTTCTCAGACAAATTTTTTTTAAAAAGCTTCCATGTGCAAAGGATCCTGTGGAGAGAAGGAAACAGAGCATTGCCTCTATGTGTTTAATTTTCTTTTTGTTTTTTGGGATTTTACCAGAAAAATCCCCAACAGTGGTATCAGAGCAGGCTTAGACTCTTTGAAGGTGTTCAAGAAGTTGAAGGGAGGAGTCTTTTGTTGCAGCAGTAAATCTTCTCCAGCAAAGTGAAGTTTCAGGCAAAAGATTCAGGTATTCCTCATAGTTTTTTTTTGAGTTATTGTTGAAGAAACAGTCAGTGTTTTAAAATACACAGTCAAGAAATTAAAGTATAGTTGAGGATGCAAAGAATGGCTAGCACCAGCACTAGCATGGGTATGTTTAACACCCAGCTCCCACAGTTTAATGGGAAGAACTATGACTACTGGTCAATAACCATGAGAGATTTATTTATCTCTCAAGATTTATGGGAAATTGTTGAAAATGGGTTTGAAGAACCAGCAGATGAAAATCAATTTAACAACTTAACTCAGGCAGAGAGAGATCTGTTGAAGAGCAATATGAAGAAGGATGCAAAAGCCATTGTATTGTTGTATCAAGCAGTGGACCAGAGTGTGTTTCCAAGGATAGCAGGAGCTAAGACATGCAATGAAGCATGGAAAACCCTCAAAACAACCTATCAAGGCATGGAGAAAGTAAAGACAGCAAAACTACAATTGCTGAGGAGAGATTTTGAAAATCTGAGCATGAAGGAGTCAGACACCATTGACTCATTTTTCACACATGTAATTGGTCTGGTCACACAGATAAGGACTCATGGAGAAACCCTTGAAGAAAGGAGGATTGTGGAGAAACTGTTGAGGGTCCTACCCCCAAAGTTTGATGTGATTGTCACCACCATAGAAGAGACAAAGGATCTCTCAAACTTTTCAGTTGATGAGCTTCATGCATCACTGGTAACACATGAGCAGAGGTTGAGTAGAAATGAAAACTCATCTCTAGAGCAAGCCTTTACGACCCATATGTATTTTGGAAGAGGAAGAGGTCAAGGCAGAGGAAACAAGAGAGGAAGAGGCAGAAGCCAGAACAGAGGTGGAAGGAACAATCCAACAAATGCTCAAGGAAGAGGCAGCAATCCAAATCAGAACCAAGGCCAAGGCAACAACCAACAAAGAGGAAAACATCATGCTCAAGGACAAAGGTATGAAAAATCCAATGTCCAATGTTATTACTGTAAAAAATATGGGCATTATGCCAGTGAATGTAGGAAGGAGCAACATGATATGAGTAATAGACAAAATGCAAATGTCACTAGAGAAAACATCAGCCAAGATAATGTGTTGTTAGCTTGTAACATCGCTGAAACAAACAGTGAGGACATATGGTTTTTAGACTCAGGTTGCAGCAACCATATGACAGGAAACATAGCTCTCTTTTCTGCCCTAGATAAAAATATGAAATCAGAAGTCACACTAGGAACTGATAGCAAAATTTTTGTTAAGGGAAAAGGAGAGGTAAAAATATTTACAAAGCAAGGAGAAAAGAAAACCATAGCTGATGTCTACTATGTCCCTGGAATGAGATGTAACCTCTTGAGTATTGGACAACTTGTTCAAAAAGGTTACAATGTTTTCTTTGTGAATGATGTGTACACCATCATGGATATAGCACCCAGCAAACGATGCATTGCTGAAGTGAAGATGACAAGGAACAGGATGTTCCCTCTTAGAATAAGGGCAGATTTGAAAAACGAAGGAGAAATTGCAGCAGTCACCCAAGATGCTTTCCAAAGCGTGCCAAAGGATGAAAATTGGTTGTGGCACTTGAGATTTGGACATCTCAAGTTTGGAGGTCTTAACTTGTTAAGCAGAAAAGGAATGGTAAGAGGATTACCATTGATAGAGAAACCGGACAGCCTATGTGAAGGTTGTATTTTGGGGAAACAATATAGAGAAAGTTTTCCATCAGGGAAAAGCATAAGGGCAAAGGCACCCTTAGAGATCATCCACTCAGATTTATGTGGACTGACGCAAGCTCCATCATTAGCAGGCAGCCAATATTTCCTAAAATTTATTGATGACTTTACAAGAAAAACTAGGGTATATTTTCTTAAAAACAAAAGTGAAGTGTTTGAAAAATTCCGAAATTTCAAAGCACTTGTGGAGAACCAAAGCGGGCTGCATATAAAAGTTTTGAAAATTGACAGAGGAGGTGAGTATATCTCCAAGGACTTCCTATGATTTTGTAGAGAAAATGGAATCCACAAACAGTTTACAGCTACGTACACCCCACAGCAAAATGGAGTTGCTGAAAGGAAGAATAGGACCATCATGGATATGGTGATGAGCATGTTGAAGGCAAAGCATTTGCCAAATGATTATTGGGCTGAAGCTGTAAATTGTGCAGTGTATATTTTGAACAGGTGTCCTACAAAAGCAGTCATGAACAAAGTGCCGACAGAAGCATGGAGTGGGAGAAAGCAAGGTGTCACCCACTTGAAAGTTTTTGGATGTGTGGCCTATGCACACATACTAGATCAGCTAAGGAGGAAGTTGGACAGCAAAGGGGAGAAATGTATCTTCATTGGATAGAGTGAGGAATCCAAATCTTACAGGTTGTATATCCCATCCACCAAGAAGTTTTTTGTCAACAGAGATGTTCAATTCATTGAGAAAGAAGCTTGGGATGGAAGCATAGAGAAAATAGTGAATGTTAAAAACTATTTATCTCATGATGAACATGATGAGGGGTGGCTGAAATGCATCCCCAAATAGCAGCACCAACACAAGGATAGCAAGGAACACCCTTGAGGATAAATGAAAGTGCTTCTTCAAGCACACCACAAGGAGGAAATTCAAGTGCGCCTTCAAGCACTTGCACACCAAATGAAAGAGGTAAGAAATTTATAAATTTAAGTGACATTTATGATGAAGGAATGAATTCCTTATTTGTCTTGTATTGTCATGTTGATGATCCTATTCATTTCGAAGATGCAATTAAAGATAAGAAATGGATAGAAGCTATGGATGAGGAGATGAATGCCATAGAGAGAAACAAAACATGGGATTTGGTTGAGCTACCAAAAGACAAAGAAGTCATTGGAGTTAAATGGGTCTACAAGACCAAGAGCAATGCTAAAGGCAAGATAGAAAGGCACAAGGCAAGGCTGGTTGTCAAAGGGTACAAGCAGAAATATGGGAGAGATTATGAGGAGACTTTCGCACCGGTTGCAAGAATGGAAACCGTGAGAGCAGTGTTGTCCATAGCAGCTCAAAACAAGTAGAAAGTTTACCAAATAGACGTGAAGTCAGCATTCCTAAATGGAGTGTTAATGGAAGAGGTTTACATTGAACAACCTCTAGGCTATGAGAAGAAAGGTGAAGAGCACAAAGTGTGCAAATTGAAGAAAGCTCTTTATGGGCTGAAGCAAGCGCCAAGAGCATGGTACAACAGGATAGATTCCTATCTATTGGATAATGAATTTGACAAGTGTGAAGGAGAACCCACCGTCTACATCAAAGAAAAAGATGGTAAAATTTTAATTGTTGTCTTATATGTTGATGATGTTATTTTCACAGGTAATGATGATTAGCTCATTGAGAATTTTAAATCAGTCATGAAAGAGGAATTTGAAATGACTGACATTGGTTTCTTGAGATACTTCTTAGGCATAGAAGTAGATTAAAATGAAAAGGGAATTTTTATCTCACAAGCTAGATATGTAAATCAAGTGTTGGGCAGATTTAACATGCAAGAATGCAAAGCAGCAATCACTCCCACAGTAATGGGATTAAAACTCAGCAGAGAGGACAGCAGCAAGGATTTTGATCCTAGTTTGTACAAGAGTATTGTTAGCAGCCTTATGTATTTAACAGCTACTAGGCCTGACATTATGTTTGTTGTTAGTTTAATTTCCAGATTCATGGAGAGGCGAAAGGAGGCACATTGGCAGGCAGCAAAAAGAATTCTCAGGTATGTCAAAGGTACCAAAAGGTTTCGAATTTTATATACTACTTCAGAATGTTCAAATTTAATTGGATACACTGATAATGATTGGGTTGGAAGTGTAGATGATTGGAAAAGCACTTCCGGTTATGTTTTTCATATGGGTTCAGGAGCCATTTCATGGGCTTCTAAGAAGCAGTCCATTGTAGCATTGTCTACAGCAGAGGCTGAATATGTGGCAGCTACAGCAGCAGCATGTCAAGCAGTTTGGATGAGAAGAATGTTGAGGAGCTTAAGCCAAGAGCAGGAAAAAGCGACAGTGATTTTTTGTGACAATAGCTCAGCTATTGCATTGTCAAAGAATTCAGTGTTTCATAAGAGAACGAAACACATTTATACAAGGATTCACTACATTAGAGAAGTGGTGAACAATGGAGAAATTGTCTTAGAACATTGCAGGACTCAAGAACAAGTAGCAGACATTTTGACAAAGCCATTGGATCAGAAAAGCTTTGAATTTTTGAGAAAGTGCCTGGGTATGACTGAATGCCCAGCAGTTGAAATTAAAGGGAAGTGTTGAAAATGTAATTTCAACCGCATGCGTACAACGCCCAAGCCACCCAGAAACTACCCCTGTCAAATTTCGGACCGCCTTTCGGTGTGGAGTGGTTTCCATATAATCGACTCCGATACAATGTAATGCAGCCATGTGGTCCTCTACATACGTCACCAGAACTGACTTTTCGGACGCTAATGTTCAGCATGAAGTGGGCTCCCGAAATCGACGTCAACCATCCGATTTGCTTGATCGTTCTCTGTCGTCCATCAACCAAAGTAGCATACGAGCCTGCAACGAATAAATATTGCGTGGAGTAAAATTCAAGTTTCGTTGACCGCAGTTTTGATATTGAGGCATTTAATAAAACCATCATAATAGTAGGTAAAATACTTTATTGCTTGCACGGAAGAATGGGTAAGTCAACGAATCATATATATGTTTTGTTTTGGGGTTATATGATATAGCAAGTGAAACGAAAAGTGCTTGCTGTTGTAATTTTTTTTGGCATATGTTTTCTTTGTAATATGTCTTTTTAATGTGTGTTGACCATTGTGTGAATATGATACAAAAAAACGCATGAAGAAAAGAATAGAGGGGAGCGCATATGTTTGAGTGAGGTATGTAGAATATGCATGCGGGAGTGTAACCACATTATTTTGTGTGGAGCTGCATATGAAAATTAGTTTTACAGCAGTGTGTAAAAATGATTTTTACACCAATAAGTGAAAAAGGATTTTTTTTTTACGGCAGTTTATGTAAAATCTTTTCACAGCAGTAAATGTAAATGGGTTTTTACACACCAGCCGCTATTATGTACTTACCTCTTGGACCTATCTAGCAGCGTTCAAACTGGCTTAGTTGCAATAAAAGGAAGTGGAAATAATAGCTGGTGAAATCCGGCAACCAGAAAAAGACTCATCAATGCCGCTTCATCCCGCAACAGATAACGACAACTGCATCATATAAGACTTTTAATTGGCTTACGATTTGGTTTATTAAAATACACGCACGTTAATGCAATTGGATTGACATATAATATTACTGAATCACAATGCATAAACCGCACGGCTCTTAGATTCAGTGAACCCTAAAATGGTAAAATTATTTCCTTCTTACTTTTAGTCATAAAAAATTTCTATATAAAATAACAATTCTTATACTTTTAAAAATATTTCAATACCATTCTTTTTTTTAAGTTACAAAAATGTATAATTTAATAAACATATGTTTTATTAATCATTTATGTGAATTATTTTCATCCAAAAATTATAACTATAAATTTTTTAATCAATTTCACTCAATATAATATATCAAATGCTTTTCTATAAATTAAATAATCAAACTATTTATAAATAAAAACAACTAATAAAATTAATATGAAATACACAAAACAATGACAACATTCCATAGAACAACCAGCTAGCAGACCTTGAAGATCACCCAACTTCCGAGCAATGGGCACACACAACGCTCCATTGAACAACAGCAGAAACTATTAGCAAGCCAAAAATAGGTAAATGGAACATACAGCACTTCGTGGAACAACATAAAAAAGCTGCAAGATCACATATTAATTTTAAAATAATAAAATAGTGAGTAAAATTGCACAAGATATTAGCTTCTATGTGACATAAACTTTACATAATAAAATAGTTAGCTTCTATGTGACATAAACTTAACTTACATAATAAAATAGTGAGTACAAGATATTAGTGTCTATGTGACATAAACCTAATTGCTGGTCACTGTCTAAAATGCGCACACATAGGTAAATGGAATACACAAAGAATGGCAGCACTTCATGGAACAAGAACGCAGAGTTAGAATTCACCGAACTTAAAAAAATGCATACAACAGCCAGACCATTATGCCTCCACAACAACCATATCCAACCATCTCCCTCAACAGCTCTCTATGCCTCCTCAACATTTTGAGCGTTGTTCACCTCTGACTTATGATGATCTCCAGGGTCGGGGAATGGCTCTTCAGCGTCGTTCACCTCTGACTCATGATGATCTCCAGGGTCGGTGAATGGTTCTTCAGCGTCGCTCACCTCTGACTCATAATGATCTCCAGGGTCGGGGAATGGCTCTTCATGGTTTAGCATAGTGCCAAAGGGTGCGGGAATTGGCTGAAGTAGAGAAAAGAGAGGTTCATTAATATCTATGTAAGCTAGTGGTTCGGGTACGTATGGTTCGGGTATGTATGGTTCCTGTTCAATGGGATTTGGTATTTGTTGCTGAGATAAAGAATGGTCTTCATTAATCTAGCCAAGATGGCGACGTGTTTCGGAGTTTATCGATCTCCTATTTGGTGGATCTGAGCCAGTCTCAGCTCCTCGACGCTCAATGTTGGAAAAGGGCACTGGCATCCCTGGCTTAAAAATAAAACCACGCAAGACTATATCGGTGTCTTGCACTTTCATTGTTACGAAGTACCCACTACCAAATGAGCCATCCACAACACCATCAACTGTTTGGCAAATAAGTGAGTTGTCAGGAAATGACGAGCTTCAAGGAATTTCCCCGCGTCCTGCCATTGTTCGCAGATCACAAGACTTCTCGCCGAGATCTAAAAGAGAGGACGGGATCCAACAGAGAGGACGGGATGTACGAAGCCTGGTTCCCTTTTTGTTTTAAATTGCTCTATGGATAATTTATATTAGCATAGATTTATTTTAATTACTGATTTAAAATGAGCTCAGAAGGCTTTAATAAGGATCCAATGAACCTACATTATTTAAATGTTTTGTATAATTATTTGGGCCGACATTATTTAAATATTTTGTATAATTATTTGGGGCGACATTATTTAAATGTTTTGTATAATTATTTGGACTGACAAGAACAAAATTTCAATTTTCGCTGTAAAATAAGCCTCCTAACGCAATAAGCTTGATACAAGTTTCTGCATATATAAAATGGGTATTAGTCTTATAGCTTAAATACACTTTCAATAAAAATGTCTTTAAACATGCTACTTCATAATTTATTTGTTACAATGAAAAGGAACTTAGACTCATTACATTGATGTGAAGGAGATTTTTCATTTGGACCCTTCCATTAAATAAAAAAAGTGAATGATCATATGCATTTCTGTGAGCACCCAACCAACCTCCAAACATCCAACCACGTAGGTTAAGCCCATGAGAACTAAACATAGGTAGGACTAGTATGGCTATATAAATTAAACTTTTGATAAATATAGATAAGCATTAATCAAATCAAATATAAGCATCAAAATGTTGACTTATTCATACCTCTCACACGTTGTTAAAAATAAAAAATATTATAAAAATTAACAAAATAAACTTCCTTACAATATCATCGATCAATATTGTAATTTATCAATGCCAAATGCCCAAAAAATTATAACTCATTATATATATATTTTTTGAATTAAAAAATGTAATTAAACAAAAATATATATAATAATTATTTTTCATAATATCTAGAGACATAACCCGTGAAGTCGGTGGTGAGGACTTACTAAATGAACTAACCCTTTGGCAAAAAATATTCATGATGATGATGATGATGATGATGGTTAACGTCCACTGAGACCAAATTGGTCTATCGGACCTACAATTTTCTTAATTTTTCTTGTCTGGCTCCTCGTCTTTCTTGGCGAGATTGGTGTTGTAGCTTTCTTTCTTTTCTCTACAGTCTTCCAACTTCCTTTGTCTTGCATCTCCTTCATCTCTTCTGGTTCTTGGGACATTGGTGTCTTAGCTTCGCGATCTATAGTCGGAGAAGAAGTTTGGTTTAGGAGATCTGCTTTGTTGTTAAATGAAGATTTATTTTCTGCGGTATTCAAATCCTCATAACTGTTGATTTGTTGGGGCGGGCTTTCTCCTTGCTTGCTTTGAGAGTTGTTTCTTTCTTCCTTGATTTCTTGTGACTCAGAGTTTTCTCTAGAATATTCTTCTTTGATGACAGTGTAGTGTTCTTTTTGTGCTCCTTCCCACCATGTAGATCTGTGGTGGTTTTTTCTAGCAAAATTTTTCTTAGAGGCTTTTGGGCAATTTTTGGCTAGATGCCCCGTCTCAAAGCACAATCGACATCTGAAGAGGACACTTTCATAATCAAGCTTCTGGTTCCACACATAGTCTTTACTTGTTAGGTTTATTTCAGCTGGGAATCCGGCGCTCAAATCCATTTCCACACAGATGTGTGCATAGGTGGTTCTGGCATATTCCTCTGTTTCTGGGCACCTGCAGTAAAATTTCCCAATTTCATTTCCGATGTCTTTTAGCGAGGAGAGATTCCAAAGATGCAAGGGTAGGCTTGGCAATCTCACCCAAACTGGTGCTGAGGTTATCACTGTTGTAGAGGGATCGAATGATGGGTTCCATGGCTTCATGAATAGGCCTGATTTTTCCCAAAACCAAGGGCCGGAATCTAGAATACATTGTCTGCTTTCAGGATTTTCAAAATCTACTATAAAGAAACCTCTAGCGCAGGGGTAGATATTAATTTCATCAGAAATGATAGGCTTCCATACCTCCGAGATCCAATTGTGGAGTGCTATCAGCCGCGGCCAAAAACCATTGAACCGGCAAATTAGGGCACTTTCGGAGAACTTCAAAGCTTCATCGAGTGAGTCCTGGACCACTTGGATAGTGGGAGCTGGGGCTTCACTCACGATATGGGCAGGAGATTGCCCTCCAGAGGCGGATGAGCCACCAGTGATTTTTGCGAAGCTCGGAGCCATATTTTACGCAGATCTGCACCAGATCGAAAGCCAAACCGCAGATCTGAAGAGATACGAACGTCCCACTCAACCGCAGATACTGAAGAGATACGAACCGCAGCTCAAACCGCAGATCTGAAGAGATACGCAGCTCAAGCCGCAGATCTGAAGAGATACGAACGTCCCACTCAACCGCAGATACTGAAGAGATACGAACCGCAGCTCAAACCGCAGATCTGAAGAGATACGCAGCTCAAACCGCAGATCTGAAGAGGAACCGCAGCTCAAACCGCTAGATCCCTTCACGCTGCATCCATTCATTCGCCCTGCGTCCAGTGAAGTGCAAGGAAGGCTCTCCCCAAGTTTTACGCAGATCTGCACCAGATCGAAAGCCAAACCGCCAAGATTGGACCGACCTCAGCGATCCGCGGCGGAAGAAACCAACCAATAGGAGAGCAATTAATTCAATCTATGAATATAAATTGCACTTCTCCTTCCGAATAATTCATAGTTATTCCAGATTTTCGCAGAAAGAACTTGTTTGCCGTGAGAAGTTCGACGATCTTACAACGATTTGCAGTATCAATGGCTCCTCCCAAGGGTGAGAAGAAGCCTGCCGAGAAGAAGTCGGTTGCAGAGAAATCTCCTGCGGCCGAGAAGAAGCCCCCGCCGAAGGCCGAAAAGCTGCAGATCATACAATTACATGAATGAATAATAAATATATTTTATATGAAAATAACTATCACATAAACATAAGCGTAAAGATCCAAACCATTTAACAAGGTTGTGATAAAATTGATAATTATAAGCGAAAATAATGAAGATATGTATATTATATAAAAAAAAATGAAAGTATTAAAAAAATGTTTCTCTGCTAGGGCTTTGATTTGCTAGTTGTGAAGTATATTGTCTTGTTAGATCTGAAAAGTTTTTGGCGCTTCCTTCTACCTTGTGGATTCTGATAGGTCGTATGAGTACTCACGCGGGGAGGGGAGAGATCCCCTCTTATCAAGGCATTGCTACAAGTGAATTGAGCAGAAAAGTAGGAGCCCCCTCAGCAAATAATAATGGATTCGACCTTAATGATGGTCCAGACATGGGAGCATAATGGAAAACCTAGCTCAGAGGTCAATGTCTACCGAGGGCAACCAAAAAACCAAAATTTGTGATTCCATCCAATAAATTGGATAACTACTGGAAGTTTATGAAGGACCATGCCCTGATTTGTAAGTTCATTAGTATTTGCCCTTCAAAAATGGATCTAATCTAGTGAATCCAGTTAAAATGGCAGTCAAAAGGCCATATAGTCTTAAAATTGGGAGCTAGGGGTTTTTTCATAGTCATCTTCACCAGCTTGGAGGATAAGGAAATGATTTTTGAAAATGGGCCATGCTTTTACTACAATGTTGGCCTTTTCATGCGCTTCTGGGAAGAATGCTACAACCCAGATTAGGAAAAATTCATGGCAACCCTAGTTTGGGTTCAAGTTTTTGCCCTACCAGTCGATTTCTGGGATCTAGAAATTCTAGAAGGAATAGGTAACTCTATTGGAAGATTTGTCAAAGTAGTTGATTCTACCCGCCGCACGAGATACACATCATATGCTCAAATATATGTCTACATGAACATCATGGAGCCTCTCCTTGAATTTGTGGAGCTTTAATACCAAGATGAGGTTTGGCAGCAACCGCTAGACTATGAACATATTCCTTTTTGTTGTTTAAGACGTCATGAATATGGGAACTTGTACAAAGCATGTCATTTGAATTAACTCGATTCTGTGGAAACAACCTCCCTTAAAGAATTGCTTTGACTGCATGATGATAGGGAAGGTTTTCGAGAGGTTTCCCACAAAAACTGGAATGAAAAACACCCCAAACAAACCCTCATACCCCACGTGGATAAATAAGGACAATCAAAATAGATATGAGATTTTACAAGATGGTGGTGAAAGTTCAAAGGTGGAGGATAAAAAAAAGGACACCATGAATTCTAGGGTTCCACCAAAGAATACTTCAAAGCCAAAACAGAAAGCTCAAGGAGAACCCTCGGGCAAGGAAGATCATGAACCGCCCAAGGACTAGAAAAATATGGAGATTGATGGATCAAAGGAGGACTTAAGTATAGAGGAATAAGTGTTGAAGAAGCTGCTGAATGAATGATAGAATATGGATGAGAGATTCACACCAGAAGATCAAAAGAAGTTATATCGAGACACATTTCAACAATACCAATCCAAGAAAAACCAAATCCTACCATATCCACTTGATCCATCTAGCTTTCAGCTGGATAGCAGCATGGATCAAGGAGGGAAAGGCAAAGGAGGTAAGAAATGGGGCCATAAGAATCTATAGGAATCAATACAGATGGTCAAATATCTATTTGTTAACTCATGAAGGGTGGTGTCACTCTCAGCGGTCTTCCACCAAATCAATAAATCTTCCCAATGATTGTAATATCCTAGAATATAAGAGGCCTCAACAGCCGAGGAAAGCAGAGATATTTGAAGGAAAGCTTAAAACAGGAAAGGTCGAGTAATGTGATGCTCCAAGAAGCTAAGGTGTATGAAGGGAGATTGAAAGCAATTATAAGAAGTATGAGACCCTTGAATGAGGTGATGACCTTAAATGCAAAGGGCAGTGCGGGTGGGCTTGTCATTCTTTGGAACCCCACTGAGATCCTTTCTGAACATTGGGTTCATATGCCTTGAATTCTTTTGGGGAGATTTAGACACATTGGACCTTGAGACTAGGCCCTACTATCGATTGTCTACGACCCTCACATTCCAGGAGAGAAAGTTGCTTTCCTTCAAAATATAGGAAATCTTAGAAATCTTTGTCTAGACGAACTTTGGATTATTGGTGGGGACTTCAACCTTATCACATTGATTGAGAAGAAAAAGGGAGTGATGAGGAGACGTGATCCTGAGATGGAGACATTTTGAGATCTAACTTTAGATCTGAAATTGGTATACATACCTACCATTAATGAAGTGTACACATGGAATAATCATGGGGGGGCGGTCTCACCAAGTTCCTCACGCTTGGATAGATTTCTAGCGTCATAAAATCGTATAAGTAGAGATATTTTCTTTGAAGCTTCTATTCTTTCGTGCCTTGGGTCAGACAATTGACCAATGTGGCTAGAGATGGATTTGAAATTGGCCCCTAGAAACAATCCCTTTAGATTCGAGTCCTTTTGGATTCGAGACCCTTCCCTGCTTCGAAAAATGGAGAATTGGTGGAAATCCAATACGGTGCAAGGTAGGAACTACATGCATACCTTCCAACTTAGACTAAATTAGCTTGAGCAACAGATAAAGTGGTGGAATCAAATGGAGTTTGGCCATATTATGAAGGATCAATGACATCTGCAAGAGCGAATGCAGAATATTCAACAACAAATGATCACCGAAGGATGCTCAGGGACCCTTGCAGTGGAGGAAGGGCAAATCCTAACTCAGATAGAGGAAAGGAGGAAGCAAGAAGAAATTCTTTGGAAACAAAAATCTTGGACCCAGTGGCTCAGGGAGGGGAAACGAAATATGTGCTTCTTTCATAGAGTTATGATCCAATATCATCAACACAACTGAATCTTTTCGTTGAAAGACACATAAGGAAATGATCTAGTCCACCATGACAAATGGAAAACCTTTTGGTTGATCATTTTCATACCCTCCTTTCAGATCCATGTTCCGAATGCTTGAGGGCTATAGAGAGAATAACCAGAAACATCCCCGAACTGGTTAGTAGGGACCAGAACCTGGCTCTGATGAGGGCCACCACTCTAGAGGAAGTAGAGGAGGTTGTCAAAGGGATGGCTAAGAATAAAGCACTAGGTCTAGATGCCTTCATCGCACAATTATTTCAAGAAGATTGGCCCTTTCTTGGGCAGGACATTCTAGATGTGGTGGAGGAATCTCACAGATCCCAAAAGGTACACTCTACTCTCAATTATACTTTTATTGCAAATATCCCTAAATATGCTCATTCTAAGGACCCTCAGGGTTTTGGACCTATAGTGCTATGTAATGTAATTTATAAAATTATATCCACCATCATGGTCAAGAGATTAAAGCCTCTTTTTCCTTCTTTAATTTCCCCTGAGAAAACCGGTTTTGTCCAAGGTCATCAAATTTTAGATGGAATCATAACTTCCCATGAAGTTGTTCATTATATTAAGAATATTAAAGCTGATAAATTTGCACCTTTCTAAAGCCTATGACTGCCTTGACTTATATGCTGAATATCCTAAGGGCATTTGGTTTTGACCGTTGGTGGATCAATTGGGTTTCTTCTCTCATTTCCTCTTTTGTTTTCTCGATTCTAATCAATGGCTCCCCTTCAAGAACCTTCAATCCTTCCAAAGGAATTCGACAAGGCGATCCCCTCTCTCTCTTCCTCTTGATTTTGGTTGCGGAAGGCCTAGGCCATTAAATTAAATGAACAATTCAATCGGGTTGCATCAAAGACATTCGCCTTTAGGGTGAGGAACTTTCACTTACTCATCCACAATTCGTGGATGAAATAATGATCTTCTATCAAATGTTCCTCTAGGAAATTAGACAAATAAAAAATATTCTCCATGAATTTATGAAGACCTCTGGGACTTTGATCAACAACCAAAAATCAAAAATTTTCTTCTTCAATACCCCAGTCCCTACCCAAACCTTCTTGGCCCGTATCTTGGGTTTTAGCATTGGCTCTCTTCCCTCCAAATATTTAGGCATCATCTAGTGCTTGACTCTTTAAGAAATTCTTGCTGGAAAGACCTTACGCAAAAAATTCAATCCAAGCTCCATGGTAGATGCTTTAGAGCTCTTAATTTAGCGAGTCGAGTGGTTCTTTGAAGGTTGTTTTCAATCTATGTCAATTTACCGACTATCCTCTTTAGCTGCTCCCAAATCTTCTTTCTTTGATATGGTAGAAATATTTTAAAAGAAATATAGAGGGGTGCTCAAGAGGCTAATAAATGGGCCTTAGTCTCACGGTCTCATATCACCAAGCCCAAATTAGCGAGAGGCTTATGTCTCCGAGATCCTCATACCCTCAATCAAGTAAGAAATTCTTGCTGGAAAGACCTTACGCAAAAAATTCAATCCAAGCTCCATGGCTGGTGCTTTAGAGCTCTTAATTTAGCGAGTCGAGTGGTTCTTTGAAGGTTGTTTTCAATATATGTCGATTTACCGACTATCCTCTTTAGCTGCTCCCAAATATTCTTTCTTTGATATGGTAGAAATATTTAAAAAAAAATATAGAGCGGTGCTCAAGACGCTAATAAATGGGCCTTAGTCCCACAGTCTCATACCACCAAGCCCAAATTAGCGGGAGGCTTATGTCTCCAAGATCCTCATACCCTCAATCAAGTTATGGGTGTGAAATTATGGTGGCGATGGATTTAGGGAGGATCTAATCTATGGAAGATCACATGGAACCAAAAATATCAAATCTCGGACTCTCTTGAAGGTAAATTAAGAATCTGAGACACCCCTAAAGGCTACCCAATATGGAATTTATCCTCGACTAATAAAGAACTCATTTTAACTCACACTTTCTGGGAGATCCACGATGGAAAAAGATAACTTTTTTGGCAAGACTCATGGCAACAAGAAGCTTAGCTCTTCACCAGGAAGGGCCTTGGGGAAATTTTTCTCTTTACGCGTAGTCATTACTATACATCTGTGGAGCATTTCTGGAAGCCTTCTTTGTATCCTTCTTGGCGACAATGGAAAGGGAAACAAGATTGGCCTAATCCCCCAAAATTCAACCACTGGGAGAACATGGAGAAGAATCTTCAATCTAGGAAGATTGCAAAACTTTAAGGCCAGGACAACTTACGATGGGGATACACAACTAAAGGAATGTTTAATATCTAGGAAGCATATAAAATTGCTACAACTGAGAATCAAGAACACCTCAGCCCTATATGGAGGAAGATATGGACAAGGCAATTTTTGCCGAAGGTGACATACTTCTTATGGTTGGCATGCCGTCAAAGATTTATTACATGGGATCAACTTCAGAAAAGAGGTGTCCAAGGAGCCTCCCTATGTAGCCTATGTCAATCCCACAGCGAAGCTATGGAACATGTCTTGAACCTTTGTCCCTTCGTGGACCAATTATGGAGAAATATAGGCCAAATATTTGGTCACATGGACCATGATAACAATAGCATTATAGATTCATTGAAATGTGGAGGAACAACATTTTCTCAAACCCTATCTTGGATAGGGCTTGGATTATTTCTTTGAGATTTCTCTTATGGGCGATCTGGAAAGAAAGAAACAGAAGGATCTTCAAAGGAAAAAGACTCTCCCAGGTAGAGGTATGGAAAAGGGTCATCCATAACATTAGAGAAACTATCTTAGCTAAGCAGTGGCATCTAGATGATTGACAGGTTTCCCCTCATGAAGCGAGGATCCTCATTATTTTGAATCTATCTCCGTAAATGCTTACCCCATCCTCCTCGAAGCTTTTGGTTTCCTATAGATATTTTCCTTCGTAGTTCTCAGCTCCTCCTATTGTTTTTCTTAAACTTAATTTTGATGGGGCCTCCATAGGTAACCCAGGATATGTTGGATATGGAGGCTTATTCAAGGACTCCCAATTCCAGGTAAAAAAAATCTATGCAGCCGGCTGCTCCTTCAAAAGAAATAATGAGGTAGAATTCAATGTTGTAAAACATGGACTACTCATAGCTAGAAGAGAAGGGTATAGAAAGTTGGTGATTGAAGGAGATTATAACCTAGTCATTGAAATAGTTAAAAAATTAAATCACGACACTCATTGGGATAAGATCAGACATAATTGGAGGACAACCTGCTTGGTCGAGGATTTAAGTGAGCTCATTCTCTGCTTTGATTACATCATTCCCTCGCATGTTAGACATACAAGAAATAAAGTGGCTAAATTTTTAGCCAATTAGGGTTGCCTCAATATTGGCATGACCCTTGATTCTCCATGGATGGATCAACACCTTGGTGAAGAGATGGACCCTCTGAAGTAGCTTCTAGTTTAGGACGCTACCCCTAATCAGGCATCAAACAGGAAAGTGATCCAAGATCATTTATCGGGGTGCGAGATAGGGTATGATGGTTGACGAGGGGTACAAAGGGTGGCTTACCCTGAGCCCTCGCATCCTTGACAATCAAAGTGGGGTGGAAACGTGCATGCTATATCTTAATGGTGATGCGACGAGCCAGATTGAAATCCCCCTCGAGATGGTAAGGGCTCACAACTCTAAGTGTTTAACTGTTTGGCTCTTGGTTTTAGTGATTGGTGGTGGTTGAAAGCTCCTGGCTAGTTTGATTTCATCTCGAAGGAAGGATATGCAAGTTGGTCTCTTAGATTGTTGGGATGGAGTCCCTCGGGTTAGTTTTGGGGTTAAAAACCCAAGTTTTGATGTAAATTTTGTAAAAAGATGTAAAATCTCTATGATTTATGGACACAGAGTGCATAGATAGTTAGAAGTCAAAACGGGCTTTAGCCCCTTTATTATGTAAAATTGATTCGGTTTTGAGATCCACCCATGGTCCACGGACCATGGGACTATATGTAGAAAGCTATAAATAGGTGTGTCTTAGGGATTATAAGGCATGTCATAAAGGAGATAATGAGGAATGTAACGGGTTAATAGGAGATAGCACAGAAAGTGAGTTGTAGAGAAGGGAAAGGTTCCCCAGCTAAGTGCACAGAGTCCTAGAGAAGAGCCTGCAGTTGAGTGCACATAGAATTTTTGAGTCTGTAAATCCGCACTGAAGATCAATAAAGAAAGTTACTAAAGACATCTTGCGTATATCTGTTTATCTCTGTTTATTTATGCTTGCAATATATGCTACTGATGAATAATGTGTTATGAAATATTGATCTAAATGTGCATGATCCTATTGAATAATTGTTCAATGATGTACGCAAGCATGTTTATGCGAGTTCGCGAAGACTGTGATAAATTATGTTATGTTTATTAAATACTTAAGTAGATCATTGCGAACTCTAATCTAGGGTTGTTTTCTGATAAGCATAAGTGGATGAATAGACTGTTAAGGGTCTGCAAAGACCGATCATGGACCTTCGCGAAGGTCTAAAGGATGTTCTAACAGAGTTGCAGTACCATGACCTAAGGGCTTATCAATCTGTGCGAAGGCAGATCTAGGACAGAAAAATACATCACACTGATCTCTAGATGTGGAAACTTGGTTTTAGCATCCCCCCATACTGCCTCTAGTGAGACTTCAGTGCGTGCTAAGTAGGTTGACGCCGAAAGGGCCAGTAGTGTAGGGTTTTGTTTGGCGCAACTAACTATGAACCTAGGTCAAGACCCACTAAGCCAAAAAGTGATGAGCCTAGGTATTGTAGCAAGAATCCTGCAACTCCGATGACTACCAACTTTACTTATCAACCCGGGGTTCATACAAACTTGGAGGTGATTGTGCTATATACACAAGTATAAGTGAAGGTATTGCCTATTGTCACTGCTCATCTGGCAAGAGACCCCAAGGGTTACAAGGCAGACTTCTATAGGGTTAGAATAAGCTTGATTTTCATGGAAGGAGGCAAAACTAGTCTAGGGGAGAGCTAATCTACTACAGAAATGAAGCAAACAACATGAAAACCTAAATCACCATAACCTAATTAATCATGAAAACAGCTAGACTAAGAAGAATTGTTAAACAACACTAATCTAATGCTAACTATCTAAGTTGCAGAAGAAAAATGGCATAAAACTATCCTAAGTTGTAGGCAAAGGCAACTAGGCTAAGTTTGGGTTGATGCGGAAGAAGCGGTCAGAGGTCGAAATGGTGGAGGACGTAATGGGTAACAGTCCATGAGGACCATTGGATGAGGTGGGTAAAGGGTAAATGCACAGTTGAGATCGGACAATAGGAGGGTACGTAGGAAAATGGGCGGACATGGTGGACTAATAAGATGGATGGCTGGGATTATATCATGGAGGCGATCGACAGATGAGCGGCAGAGATCGGCCAAGCCAATTGGCGATCGAGTGAAGCAATAGCCGTCGGATCAAGAGACAGATCAACAATGGAAGTTCGAGGCAATAAAGCAATTAGGTGATATGATGACCGTCAAATCTGGTAAGGCAGATTGATGGTGGAGGTTGGAGCACGAAAAGAAATGTACGGAAATGACAAGCGGGTTTGGAGGGCGGTAAGTTGTATCTTGCGCGCCCTCAAAGCCGTAAATGGTTTTGTAGAATTTTGTGCGATTAGCCTCCCCGGTCGACACGTAGCATGGGGAAACTGCCCATATCATGTGCTCTCAGCCCGATAACGATCGAAAGGAAATCCACGTGACATGGCATGAGGGCCGTCAGATCTAGCAAAGCAGATCTACAGCGAAGAGGTGACTGAGTAGGTTGGTGAGTGGAAGCGCGATAACCGTCAGATCTAACAAGGCAGATCAATGATGGGGATTTAAAATGAAAAAAGTCAAACATGAAAAGTGGATTTGAGCGGTGATTGCACGATTTAGCTTGTGAAAGGAATTTTACCAGTAAAACCATTTAAGCATGAATTATCAGCTCCTGCACAAGTGTTTCAGGCTTAAAGAGAAAGACATGGGAATGTGAGTGAGGCTTGAGAGATAGAAGGAGAGTGAACAAGTTGATGACCATTAAAGGGGCAGAGCACTATGAAATGACTTCAGTGACTGTTTTAAACGACAAAACCCTATGAAAACCAAAACCCTGTGTTTTTGGTGTTGTTGTAGGGTTCCTTCCTCACCTCATGGTCCCGAAGGGAGGAGGTGAGGCTGAGACACTTGTGAACAACCTTGTGGGCTTTTTTCTTTGCCAACCTACTGCTTATATGAAAGCATGAATGGAACAAACTGAAACACAACCACTCTATCCTACACCATTGTAATGGAATTGCAACTATTCAAGCAAATGAATAAAAAATGGGAAACTACTTAAGTCAATGAGCAGGAAAGCCATGAATATGTGTTGAACCACAGTGATGAACACACATCTACTTAACCAAATGAATAATCAAACCATGCATCTATGCTAGTTCTGTAATGGAAATGAACTACATGAGTAAATGAACAGAAAACATGAATCTATACTATTGTTGTAATGAGAATGCATTTGATTAAGCAAATGAATAGAAAGCACGAAGCTATGCTAACATTACAATACAATAAAGAGGAGCTTTGGCTGCTAGGGTTGGGCCCTAATCCAAGAGCTTCAGTCCTCTGAGTTAACTCAGTGCTAGATCAAATCAAAACTCATCTTCATTATCAGAGAACATTGTATTTCATCAAAACTGTTACAAAGTAGAAGTTTGAATCCTTGCGCACTGACTCATTGACTATCTAGTTGACTGGTAACTAACTGACTAAAAAAACTGAGTTCTTAAGCCTCTCTATTTATACATCTAAATTCCAACAACTTCCCTCAAAATTAGGGAGGTACATCTCCCGCTTAATGGTAACTTTTCCTTTCACTTTCACTAACTCAGCTGCTTTCTAGTAGGGAGGCTGCTCGTACTTCCACTTGCTTGGCTATCTTTTAGTACTTCAGATTTAGTTGTTTGTACTTTTAACTGATGGAGGGATATTTGAATGAATGGGCAGTAAATGAGGAGGATTTACCTCCTGTAATTCCTCTCCCTTGTCCCATTTGATTTTTTACCAAGGTCTTTTACCATACTTCCTTGCTTTTATCTTTTATCCCTGCATTACATGCACATTAGACCACAAAGGAAAATATCCAACTTTAACTCAACTCATGAGCAAAATATAATCAAAAGTATGTAATAGGTTGTGAGAATAGTTCGTTTGACTAAGCTAAGAGGTGAATTAAACCCAATTAAGGCCATAGAATTACTCAATGATGAGACTCATCATCACCCCCCTACTGAAAGTGTTGCTCATCCTCTGAGCAACTTAGTGGCTCCGGTAGCCTCTCTGGCATCTCAATCTTTTTTTGTGGTCTTTTCTTCTTGTTTATAGCAGCCTTCGTTCCTTTCTTTTTCTTCCCACTGATATTATTTGATCTCCAAGCTATGTTGCAGTGTTTTATCTCTTTTAGCAGGCATGTATATTATCATCTCTTATCAACCTAAACATATCCTCAAAATGTGTACTTGCTTTCCCATGGACAACAAGATATCTAAGTGTTAGCTGAGGATTACGTGCAATTAGATGTTGATTAGGGCCATGGGGTTTGATTGTTCAACTGATTCTCTATCCTTGAGGCCACTTAGCTCCTTTGTTTATTGCTACTCTTTCTCTTTTTTTTGTTTGAATGCTCTCTTTCTCTTTTTCTCGGCATCATGTTTCTATGTGTTAGTTCCTTTTGTATCCATCTCCTCCCCATCTAACTCTGTATCTACTTTTTCTTGTTTTGTCTCCTCCTTACTGATAGAAGGACTAACATCATAGATGAAGGTTTTGATGTCATCCTCTACTGGTAAGTCATTGAAGACTGTCCATGTTATAGGGATCCTGAGGTTTTGGAGGGCATAGCCTTTTTAGAGGAAACTAGCCACCTTTTTACTCACAAACCAACTACCTCTTAACCTTTACAACTTTTGATCAAATGATGCAGATGAGTGAGTGAGTAGGATACTTACCTGTGGCCTTAATGCCACGCTACAAGTGTCAAAGATCAGAGGTGCTGCTGATGGTCATTCTTCTTCCTCCTCTGTTGTCTGTTGATGGTTCCTTGACTACATATCAGAGGTTGTTACTGCTGCTGTATCGTCATATTTTTTCCGTCCCTTGTTGTCTACTGATGGTGTCTGTGAGGATGCTACAATGAATGGACAAAGGGCATAGGAGTGTGTGTGGGTTCAGGGATGATGGTCATGGATAAGGTGATTATTTAGAAAACACAATCTTCACCTGAAATGAAGCAATGAAGTGAAAAACAATGGAATTTATGGAGGGGTGCATGGTAAGGAGTGGGGGAGATGAACATATGTGAGGTAGGGCCCCTTTTCGATCTTATCTTTGCTCCTTTATTTTCTTTCTCATCCTCCTGCAAACAACAATTATGTTTTTTTCTTTTTCTTTTATTATTATATTTTTTTGAAAAACACCTAGGCTACCTTAGAGAGGTTTTCACCCTAGGTATCTGCCCTAGGGACCTCAAGGAAGCTTTTCACCCATGGATATTCTTTTTCTTTCCTTTTTATCTCATCCTTGGGCCGCCTCATGGAGGTTTTCAACCTAAATATGGGACTGAGGCGCCTCATGGAGGTTTTCACCTGAATCCTTATTATGTTTTTTCTTTCATTTTTAGTGACCTGATGAGGGAGGAGCTAAAACTTGCTCCACCATCATCACTGTCTTATTGATGCTCTAAATGAACTCTTGTTTATATCAAGGCCTCTTGTATAATTTCAATATGTGTCCATTAACTAGTAATGGAATGGCTTCTTCATCTATAGTCCTGATTCACACTGAGCCATTGTCATGGCATCTTTCCACCACATATGGTCCAAGCCATCTTGTTCTTATATTTCCCTTGAAGTCCTTGTACCTCAAAGCTATAATAGTTTCCAGTATCCTTCTTGAAATAGCTTCTCCTTGATATGTTTATCATGCCATATCTTTCTCTAGAGCTGAATTATCTTTGTATGGAGTAGGGCCTGCATCCTTAATTCATCTAGGCCATTCAAATGGAACAACCTTTCTTTTTATGCATGACTAAGATATAAATATAGTTGGGCTACCATCCTCAATGTGCTATATTCAAATTCTATGGAGAACAAATCCTTTTTCCATAGACCAGCTCATAGGGTGTAAATCTAGTGGTGGTCTTCCATGTTGTATCCTAGGCCCAGGTGACCTCAACTAGTCTCTCAGCCAAGTCATTTCTGTTGTTGTTCACTACCTTGGTTAGGATGTTCTCAAGTGCTTTGTTGGTCACCTCGAATTGCCCATTATCTTGTGGCTGATAAGGAGTGGAGGTCCTATGTTTGATCTATGCAATTCTTCAATCATGCTAGAGGTGAACTCACCGCCTTGGTCTGTGACTAGTTTTCTAGGGTACCCAAATTTTTAGAATATGTTCTCCCTTAGGAACTTAGCCACCTTTTCTTCTATTGTTGCCTTGATTTCTTTGGTTTCTTCCCACTTAGTCAGATAATCAGTGCACACAATGATGTGTTGTTTTTTCTTGTAAGGAGGGTTGATAGGCCCAATGAAGTCAATGCCCTACTTGTTAAATGGCTTGAAAGTCACTTGAGGTTGTAGGGGCATTTCATCCCTTGGAGTTGGATTTCCCATCCTCTGGCACCGATCACAATGACTAACATATTTCTTCACATCCTAATGAAGAGTAGGCCAATAATAGCCTGCTTGCAACACCTTGAATGTTGTCCTTTTTGCTGCAAAGTGACCTCCACAAGGCCCATCATGATAGGTCAGAAGGATGTTAAAGACCTCCTCTTCCCTTACACATCTTCTCAAGATTTGATCTAGGCCAAGTTTGAATAGGTTTCCCCCAATCCAAGTGAAGGGGTCACTCTTCCTGATTATCTTGCTCTTCTCTCTAGAGGGAAGGTTTGGTGGGAAGTGTGCTGACACCATATAGTTTGCCATATCAAAAAACCATGGGGAGAGCACTGAAATAGCAAACAAATGCTCATCTGGGAACTGATCATCCGCCATTCCTTCTTCACTTGCAGGCAGATTCATTCTAGACAAAAATTCAGCAACAACATTTTCTTTACCAAGCTTATCAACAATAGTTAAATCAAATTGTTGCAATAAAAGTAACCATCTGATGATTCTAGCATTTACATTTGGTTTGTTCATTAAATATTTAATTATAGCATGATCAGTATGCACAAATGTCTGATATCCTGTAATGTAATGCCTAAACTTGTCCAATGAATGCACAACAACCAGGAGCTTTTTTTCTGTCACAGTATATTTTAGTTCAGACTTTGATAGGTTTTTACTGGTAAAGTAGATGACATAAGCCAATTTCTCTTCTACGTGACCTAAGGTTGCTCCTATGTCTCTATGTGAGGCATCAGCATGAATGTGAAAAGGGAGGGCCCAGTTTGGGCCTCTAAGGATTGGTGCAGTGGTTACCTTATCCTTTAAAATGTCTAAGGCCTCTTGACAACTCTTTGACCATATAAATTCAGAATCTTTGGCCAATAATCCAAGCAAAGTGTTGGCATTATGATACATATGTTGTACTTGATGGCAACCCACTCATCTAAGATGATAAATTATAGTGCATCAAAGTTCACGCACTTGCATGAAGATAAAAGTTTCTTTCATGTAGAGAAAAGTTCACGCACTTTTATGAAGAGAAAAGTTTATTTCATGGAGAGAAAAGTTCACTCACTTTTATGCGGAGAAAAGTTTATTTCATGTAGAGAAAAGGTTTGATCTCACGCACTTTCATGGTTGGTTCATGGTATTAGTTCGACAGTTTTTGATCCTATGGTTTTGGCCCGTGGTATTGCATCCAAAAGTGTTGATCTCACGCACTTTCATGGTTGGTTCATGGTATTAGTTCGACAGTTTTTGATCCTATGGTTTTGGTTCGTGGTATTGCATCCAAAAGTGTTGATCTCACGCACTTTCATGGTTGGTTCATGGTATTAGTCCAAAAGTTTTTTGATCCTATGGTTTTGGACCGTTGTATTGTGGAAGGCCTAAGACTATAAAAGAGGAAGGAGATCATTTGGCAAAGTATCATCGAATGAATTGAATATCTAATAAGTGCTAGATCTGAAATATTTGTGATTGGGTTATGGTGCAGATCTGGATCTGAATGAAGGAGGAACCTTAGCGCATAAAGAAGGATAAGTTCTTTTGATGGGTCATAATCTTTATGCTTGAATAATAGTATCTTTGCATGATTTTGATCTGTTATATGAGGCGCATGCTTGATCTATAAATCTGACAATCTAGGTTAATTAGTGTCTGAATATTTGAAAGAAGGAATTATCCTTTATAGATCTGCACGCAGGTTTCAGGTTGTTGAAGTAGCGTATATCTTTAAATTATGATCTAGCTGCCTCCGTCTATTGCTGCAGTATTATGTGTTCAGAATTTGCTGTGTGGTTATTGTTACTGTGTTCTGGGTACAACTGTTAGAGAAGTGTTTACTTGATTCAGTGCTAATTGGGAAAAGGAGATTGTTTGATGCAGATATACTTGATGATTGATTGATGTTCATGGATCCAGTCTGAAAATTTATGAAACGTGGTCCCTGTAAGAAAGAGAAGGTTGTAGCCTTCAGTAGGCCAGCACCTACATACTAGTATCTTGGCTAGTACAAGAGCTAAGAGGGTTGTAGATCTCTGTAGGTTGTAGCCTGCATACCGGTAAAGGACTGCACCAGTACAAAATCATTGTAAAAGGAGTTTCTTATTAAAAGAAGATAGAGACATATTGCAGCAGGTGGTTTTCACCCACATTGGGTTTCCACCTTATATCTGGTGTTCTTTTGTGTGACTATTTGCTTTTCTTGTTCCTGCTCATTATTTTATGATACTGACATACAAAGTAATGATCAATATTTGAAGAATTATTCAAAGTATAAATAAGGAAGATATATTGAAAAGAATTTGATAATACTGATTCACCCCCCCCCCCCCCCCCTCTTAGTATTATTTCCAACAATTGGTATCAGAGCAGGTCCTTCTGAAGAAACTTGATCGCTTGAAGGAAGATCTAACATCATGAGCAACTACGAGAGGGAAGCATCAATCAGGCCACCGATTTTTGATGGGACAAGCTTCATATATTGGAAGGTAAGAGTTACTGCCTATCTTCAATCTTTGGGTACATAAGTATGGGACATTATAGAAACAGGGTATACTTTTCCATCAGCTACTCCTACAGATTCAGCTGAGAAGAAGAAATATGAAACAAATGCAAAGGTAGTTAATACTCTTCTAGGATGTCTATCTCAATCTGAATTCATGAAGGTTATGCAATATAAATCCACAAAAGAAATATGGGACAATATTTTTTTGAGCTATGAAGGAGATGAACAGATAAAACGTGCAAAACTTCAAACCCTCAGGATTCAATATGAGAATCTCAAAATGTATAATGATGAAAGTGTGGCTAACTATTTCCTTCGGGTAGATGAGATTGTTAATTGTATGAAAAACTTGGGTGAATAAATAAAAGAGGTTGTTGTGGTTGAAAAAGTCCTAAGATCATTGTCCCCCAAGTTTAAATCTAAAGTATCTGCAATAGAAGAAAAGGAAAATCTACGAACTCTTACTATGTCTCAGCTACACGGAATTCTAACTGCTTATGAAATGAGAAAAGGAGGTCCATTAGACAGGAGAGAAGCTTCTTTTAAGGCTTCACGCAAAGGAGACTACTATGAATCAAGTCACGTGCTAGAAGAAGAAGAAGAATCAAATTTTGTTAGAAATCTTCAACGGGGTATTGGAAGGTTCAAAGGTAAGCTACCTTTTAAATGTTTTTCTTGTGGAAGAGTAGGTCATTATGCTGCCAAATGTCCTCATAAGGATAAGATTGACAAAGGAAAGGAACCTGCTAGATGGAACAAGAAACAGAATGCAAATAAGAAAAGCTACTACACTCATGAAGACAGTGATGGTCTATCAAATAGTGATGAAGATGAACGAGGTAATGACTATAAACTTTTAATGGCATTTGAAGATGATGATTACATGGATGCTATAGATGTGGATAGTTTTTATGATGAGATTTCTAGACTTAAGACATGTATAGAAGAAAAGAATATGATCATTGATACTCTACAATTTCAAATTGATGAAAAAGAAAAATATCTTGAAAAGTTAGAAGGTGAAATTGTTGGCCTTAGAAAAGAAATTGAGAAAACAAAGGCTATTAATCTTAAGTTTGTTAAAGGATCTGAAACTCTGGATGAGATCATCAATGTACAGCGTTCTCCGCTAAACAAGACAGGTCTGGGGTATAATGGAGAAACATCTCAAGCATCCACCTCAAAGAGTTATCTTGATGCAGCAAGAAGGAATGAGCAAAAGCGCAATGGAGATCACCAGGTAAAGCAGGGACGAATTACATCAAGAACGAACAAAGACTATCAGGTAAACTAGGGGCAATCTGTCTTAAGGATGAACAAAAGCTACAACCAGCCACAGGTAAAATCTTCTCAATTTGCTTCAAGAATGGATGACAATAGAAATTACAATCATTTGGCCGGTAGATTTGATAATCGCAGAAGTTTCTTCAATGGGCAATGTTTCTCTTGCCATAACTTTGGTCACAAAGCAGCTCAATGTGTTGCATATAAAACAATCATGACTAGAGAAGCTCAAAAACAAAGAAGTATGATCGGGATTACAAAAAGGACCTATAACAACTTTTCGGCTCTTGAAAATGAAGTTGAATGTTCTATTTGTAATAACTTTGGTCATGAAGATTCTGAATGCAGGAGCAGGTTTCAGCAGACAAAGGAACAAGCCTCAAGCACCAGAACATGGAGAATAAAGGAACCACAAACAGAAAGATGTGGGATAGCATTTTATGCAGAAGGACAAGAAAATCTATGGTACATTGACAGTGGATGTTCGAAACATATGACAGGTGATAAAGAAAAACTTGAATCATATTCTGCTTTAGAAAAGGGAAAGAAAGTTTCTTTTGGAAATGATACTCCTGCAGCTATAAAAGGAAAAGGCACTGCTCAGTTAAAAGAAAAGGTCAAAGCTGGAAATGTTTTGTATGTTGATGGATTGAAGCATAATCTTCTAAGTGTCATCCAGATGTGTGATCAAGGAACCGAGGTGATATTTAGATCAAACGGATGTCGTGTTCGTGATCTTGATACAGGTGAAACAGTGATCAAAGGTAGAAGAACTCCAAATAATCTATACATATTTGAAGAAGGACAACAACAATGCTATTTGAGCAAGGATGATGAACACTGGTTATGGCACCAGAGGTTGGGGCATCTAAGCTTTTCACAAATAAGGAAAGCATGCAAATATCAGGCTGTTCGTGGTCTTCCAGATATCAAAATTCCAAACAACACCATATGCAAATCATGTCAATTTGGAAAGCAAACCAGAACTAACTTTCCAGAGAAGGAAGGATCAGCTAGCATGCCTCTTGAGCTAGTCCATACAGATGTATGTGGTCCATTTAGGAAAAGGACACCTCTAGGAGAAGAATACTTGATATTATTCATTGACGATTTCTCCAGGTTTGTTTGGTTAGGACTTATGAAGCACAAGGACGAAGCATTCGAGAAATTCAAATCCTTCAAAGCCTTGGTTGAAAATGAATCAGGTTACAAAATTAAGTTCCTCAGGTCTGACAGAGGTGGGGAGTTTACCTCAAATGAATTTTTCGATTTCTGTGAAGAACATGGGATAAGAAGGGAATTCTCTACAACTAGAACTCCTCAGCAAAATGGATTGGTGGAAAGGATGAACAGAACAGTCCAACAAATGGCCCGTGCTATGCTTGATGAGTCCGTAACTCCCGCAACTTTCTGGGGTGAAGCTGCATATGCTGCGGTTGTTATTCTCAACAAAACAAATGTCCAAGTGAACAACACTCAAACTCCTCATGAGCTCTGGTATGGTGAGACTCCTTCGGTAAAGCACTTCAAAATCTTTGGGAGCAAATGCTATATTAAGAATACTGATGAGCAACTTGGCAAACTTGAACCTAGAGCAGATGAAGGCATTCTTCTTGGTTATTCTCCACACAGCAAAGCATATAAGTGCTACAATAAAAGACTTGGAAGAATTGTTGACAGCATTGATGTAGTGGTTGATGAAAAGGGATACATTCCTAGGCAAGTAAATCATGAAAATATCGAAGAAGATGAAGACTACCCTCAAAGACAGAATGATGAAGAAGAAGAACCTCAAGAAGCACTAGAGGAACAGATAATGATAGAAGAGAAGACTCCATCCCGGTACATTCAGAAGAATCATCCAGAATCTCAGATTTTGGGGCAGAAAGAAGCAGGTGTACAAACAAGAAGAACAATTGCAGAAGCTTCAAGCTATTTGGCATTACTCTCCTCCACTGAACCACAAAATGTAAAAGAGGCGTGCAAAGATGAATGTTGGGCATGGAAAATTTTAGGGGCTAATGTTCGCCCAGTGGGCTAATTTTCCATGATTTTTCCACAAAAAAGATTCGCCAATTTCCAATTTTATAAAAGACGATTCGCCCAAATTTTAGAATATAAAATTATTTTACCTTAAAAATCGCCAAGATTATAGAGAGACTATATATAAAATAATTATAATTTTTGATTAATTTTACAAATATATCAATAAACATTTATAATTTGCATATTAGGGATTAGTGAGATTCGCCAATGTTTTAAACTTCAAGAAAATTTTCCATCCTTCAAATTTTCCTTGATGTTGGGTCAAAGCAATGGATGAAGAACTTGAGCAGATCAAAAAGAACAACACTTGGGAGTTGGTTCCTAGACCAAAGGATAAGAATGTTATAGGGACAAATGGGTCTTCAAAAATAAGTTGAATGAAAATGGGGAAGTAATTAGAAACAAGGCAAGACTTGTTTGTAAAGGGTATGCGCAGCAAGAAGGAATAGATTTTGAGGAAACTTTTGCTCCTGCTGCAAGACTTGAGGCCATCCGAATGTTCCTTGCTCTCTCAAGCTTTCAAAAGTTCAAAGTATTTCAAATGGACGTGAAATCAACCTTTCTGAATGGAGACTTAGAAGAAGAAGTATACATTGAGCAGCCAGATGGTTTCATTCTTGGAAATGATCCAAATCTTGTATGCAGACTGAAAAAGGCTCTCTATGGTCTTAAACAAGCTCCAAGGGCTTGGTACTATCGTTTGGACAAATATCTTCATCAACAAGGTTTTTCAAAAGGATCAGCAGATAGAAATCTTTATATAAAAATTGGAAATGACAAATTGCTAATACTTGTTGTGTATGTAGATGACATTATCTTTGGCAGCAATGAACAATCTATGAGTCAAAGCTTTGCCTTGGTGATGCAGAAAGAATTCGAAATGTCCTTGCTTGGAGAATTGACATATTTTCTTGGCCTGCAAATCCAACAAAAGGAAGGAGGGATCTTCTTGTCTCAAACCAAGTATCTCAAGCAGATTTTGAAGAAATATGGCATGGAAGATGCAAAACCAGTATGTACACCCATGGTCACAGGATGTAGCCTCAGTGCAAATGATGAATCAGCAACAGTACATCAACCAACCTACAGATCTATGATTGGAAGTCTACTTTATTTGACAAGTACCCGACCAGACATCATGCATGCAGTGGAAATAGTTGGAAGATTTCAGGCAAATCCAAAGGAAACTCATCTTGAGGTAGTAAAGGGAATCTTCAAATATCTTCAAGGGACTCAAAATTATGGCTTATGGTATCCTAGAGATACAGATCTCACACTTCATGCTTATACTGATGCAGATTGGGCCGGAAGCGTGGATGATAGGAAGAGCACAAGTGGTGGTGCATTCTTTATGGGTTCCAGATTAGTATCTTGGTTCAGCAAGAAACAGAGTTCGATTGCCTTGTCTACAGCTGAAGCAAAATATGTTGCTGCTACATCTTGCTGCACTCAACTCCTTTGGATGATGCAGACCTTGTAGGATTTTCAAATCACTTGTACACCACCCATCTCCATCTTATGTGATAATACAAGTGCAATCAGCATTTCAAAGAACCCAGTCATGCATTCAAAAACCAAGCACATACCAATCAATATCACTTTCTCCGGGAACAAGTGCTTGAACAAAAGGTCAAGTTGGAGTATGTTCCTTCTAAGGAACAAGTTGCTGATATACTCACCAAACCATTGCCTAGGGAGACCTTTGAATACCTCAGGCAAAAGCTGGGGGTTGTTGATGCATCATCTTGTTGTTGAATCTCTTCTGATTGTTGGTTGTACGCAAGGTTCATCTGAAGTATATGCGTACATATGTTGGGTTGCGGATTGGTCAAAGATCGAATGGCACAGGTTCAGGGGGAGCATATCATGCATTGTTGGCATTATGGAGGAAGTACAGAAGGAGATCATGGATGCTAGTTTGAATATTGTTGCAATACGTCTCTATCTCTCTTTCATGGTCATTTATGGTGTTTGATGGATTATGGTTCTTCTTTGCAGATCTGGTTTATAGTCAGGGGGAGCATGTTCTTAGGGGGAACATAACCCTTTGCCCTTGATGTCAAAAGGGGAGAGTGATTGGTTTTTGTTACCATCAAGTCCAAAGGGGGAGATTGTTGGCATTATGATACATATGTTGTACTTGATGGCAACCCACTCATCTAAGATGATAAATTATAGTTCAGCAAAGTTCACGCATTTTCATTAAGATAAAAGTTTCTTTCATGTGGAGAAAAGTTCACGCACTTTTATGAAGAGAAAAGTTTATTTCATGGAGAGAAAAGTTCACGCACTTTTATGCAGAGAAAAGTTTATTTCATGTAGAGAAAAGGTTTGATCTCACGCACTTTCATGGTTGGTTCATGGTATTAGTTCGATAGTTTTTTATCCTATGGTTTTGGCCCGTGGTATTGCATCCAAAAGTGTTGATCTCATGCACTTTCATGGTTGGTTCATGGTATTAGTTCGACAGTTTTTGATCCTATGGTTTTGGCCCGTGGTATTGTATCCAAAAGTGTTGATCTCACGCACTTTCATGGTTGGTTCATGGTATTAGTCCAACAGTTTTTTGATCCTATGGTTTTGGACCGTGGTATTGTGGAAGGCCTAAGACTATAAAAGAGGAAGGAGATCATTTGGCAAAGTATCATCGAATGAATTGAATATCTAATAAGTGCTAGATCTGAAATATTTGTGATTGGGTTATGGTGCAGATCTGGATCTGAATGAAGGAGGAACCTTAGTGCATAAAGAAGGATAAGTTATTTTCATGGGCCATAATATTTATGCTTGAATAATAGTATCTTTGCATGATTTTGATCTGTTATATGAGGCGCATGCTTGATCTATAAATATGACAATCTGGGTTAATTAGTGTCTGAATATTTGAAAGAAGGAATTATCCTTTATAGATTTGCACGCAGGTTTCAGGTTGTTGAAGTAGCGTATATCTTTAAATTATGATCTAGATGCCTTTGTCTATTGCTGCAGTATTCTGGGTTCAGAATTTGGTGTGTGGTTACTGTTACTGTGTTCTAGGTACAACTGTCAGAGAAGTGTTTACTTGATTCAGTGCTAATTGGGAAAAGGAGATTGTTTGATGCAGATATACTTGATGATTGATTGATGTTCATGGATCCAGTCTGAAAATTTATGAAACGTGGTCCCTGGAAGAAAGAGAAGGTTGTAGCCTTCAGTAAGCCAGCACCTAGTACTAGTATCTTGGCTAGTACAAGAGCTAAGAGGGTTGTAGCTCTCTGCAGGTTGTAGCCTGCGTACTGGTAAAGGACTGCACCAGTACAAAATCATTGTAAAAGGAGTTTCTTATTAAAAGAAGATAGAGACATATTGCAGCAGGTGGTTTTCACCCACATTGGGTTTCCACCTTATATCTGGTGTTCTTTTGTGTGACTATTTGCTTTTCTTGTTCCTGCTCATTATTTTATGATACTGACGTACAAAGTAATGATCAATATTTTAAGAATTATTCAAAGTATAAATAAGGAAGATATATTGAAAAGAATTTGATAATACTGATTCACCCCCCCTCTCAGTATTATTTCCAACACAAAGGAGAGGATAGCTTGCTGAAGTCTTTTATGAATCTTCTGTAATATCTAGCTAGCCCTAAGAAACTCATAACATCTCTTTGCTTTTGTGGAGGAGGGACCCTTTGAATGATTGCTACTTTGTTTGGGTCCACTTGCAGTCCTTGTTTAGATATTGAGTGACCTAGCAAAGTCCCTTCAGTCATTAAGAATTCACATTTTTCTGGACTGAGGGACAGGTTCATCTCAATGCATTTGCATATTACTTTGCCTAAGTTAGTTAGGGCCTCTTGAAAATCACAACCATAAGGTGTAAAATCATCCATGTAGATCTCCACAGCATCATGAACTAATTTAGCAAAAATACTTAGGACTGCTCTTTGGAAAGTGGCAGGAGCATTGCACAAGCTGAAAGGAAGGACTCTATAGGCAAAAGTACCCCATGGACAAGTGAAAGTGGTCTTATCCTTGTTTTCTGGGTAGGTTTGTATTTGGTTGTACCCACTGAATCCATCTAGGAAAGAAAATAGCTTCTTCCCTGCCAGGCCATCTAACACTTGGTCAATGAAGGGTAAGGTAAAATGATCCTTCTTGGTGGCTTTGTTCAGCTCCCTATAATTGACATAAATCCTCCACTTCCCATTTTTCTTTGGCATTAACACTAAAGGAGAGACTCACTCACTGTTAGAGATAAGGTAAATGAACCCTACTTCAAACAGTTTCTGCAGTTCTTCTTTGACTGTGTCCTTGAGGGTTGGATTCATTCTCCTTTGTGGTTACTTAATTGGCTTGCAACCTTCCTTGATGTATATGTGGTGAGTACACACCGAGGGGTATACTCCCTTCATTTCCTTGTTGTTCCAAGCAAAGGCTTCTAGGTTCTCCCTCAACAAGATACATAATTGTTCCTCCTCTGAAGTAGAGAGAGATGGATTAATCTTCAAGGTTTTCTCTGGCCCAAATTCTATGGTTTTGACTCGGAGTGGGTTGGAACTAGCCAAGCATAAGTCAATTTGATGATTGTTCAGTTTTTCTTTTACTTCTTCTTCTAGGGGTAATGAACTAGGAGTTGGACTCTCGAGCAGGTGTTCAATTAAATCATCCTCATCTTGTTGTCCTCCTCCTATGATGGCTTCCAAAGTATACAGTTCAGCAAAATAATGCTCATCTTCTTCCTCCTCCTCCAACCATAAAGGTAAGTCATGTTCTAGGGAGGGTTGAGCAGGAGGGTGTAGGACTAATTATTTGGACATATCCCCATTCTTGATGGTCATATTCCCAGCTCTGCAGCTAATGTAGGCATCAGTTGTGGCCAACCATGGCATCCCAAGGATGAGAGGGTAACCAGTTAACTTAGCCTTAGGCTGGAGAACTAGGAAATTTTTAGGGTACTCCCAGGAATCAATGGAGACCATCACATCCTCCACAATTCCCTTAAGGGTGACTGTGGAACGGTTTTCAAGTTGCGGCACTGTTGTAGTCTTTCTTAATGACCATTGGAGGTTAAGCTTCAGCATGGTGTCCTTGGTCATCACATTAATGGTAGCCCCAAGATCAATCAGAGTGTGTGGGACAATGGTGCCATTGATGTGGACATCGACTACAGGGCTTCCAGGGTCTAAGTATTTTGGACATAGTGCCTACCCCAGCATTAAGTCAGATAACTGCCCAATGACATTAATGGTAGGGGCGTCCCTTTTTCTTCTTCTTGGATGCTTAAAGCACTTCTCCTTAATCAATTTATTGTAAATAGGAACATCTTTGATTGCCTGGATAAAGAGAATCTTTACACATAGGTTTTCCAATTCTCCCAAAAGTTCAGTTTCTTCTGGGGTAGGCTAGTGTGGTTAGGCTAATATTTTAGGAAAGGGTGGATTTGCTTTAAGGTTTCTTTCCTCTCTTTTTTCCTCAACCTCCTTATGTGGAGAGGGAGGTTGGTTATCTAGGAGAATTCTCCCAGATCTCAGGTTGATATCCTAAATTTCAACAACATATGTTGGGTATGATGTCTCTCCACTGTATTTTTATTGGGCCTGCCTATTTTTTGGGTTTGGATTTGGCTGAGCAGGCATCTGGGGTTTCCTAGGTGGAGCAGAGTGCAAGAGTTGTGGTTGGGCAGGTGATGGAGGCAATAGAGCTGGGGTGGTGTAGCTATTTTTTGGTTGGGTCTGTAATATGCATAGGATGATCCTTGCATACCCTGTCGGTATGGTCTAAGTCCAGGAGGTCTCCTTTGGTTAATGTAGCAAAGCTACTCAGTGACCCCTTCAGCTCCTTGGTATACAACTTTGAGTTCAGGTAAGGAAGGGCACTTGTCTGTGGAGTGGTTTTCTTCACAGACTAAGAAAATCTCAATACATTTTAATGGGCATTCATTCCTAGGATGCCTTCTGGTGCACCTAGGACAAAAGATGGCCAAGGCTCTCTCTTCTTCCTCTTGCTTTCTTCTGATATTCATGGTATCCAATTATAAGGCAAGGGTTTGTAGCATTTCACTTTTTAAGTCCTCTAGCATATTTCCAATTTCACCCTTGATAGATGAGTTGGAGGACGATGTACTGGCCATAGGTTGACTACTTCTAACCTTGTTTCTAGCTGCCCTAGAATGGTTTCTAAAGACAATCTTGATGTCCTCATAGGTTAGTTGGTAGATATCTCCTCCTGATAACATATGTAAGGTGTCTAGGATATCCTCCCTTACTCCTCTAAGTAGGACCAACTTCAGTGACTTAGGGTCAAGTGTGCACTTGGCCCTTTTGTAGCTGAGCTAGAATCTTTCTTCATAGTCTTCTAGGGATTCATCATGGCCTATGGTCATCCTGAAAATTTCATCCTTAGTGTCCTTTGACCTACAGTAATCCCTATATTTGTTGTTAAAGGCTTGCTGCATCTGAGCCCAAGTTTTTATGCTATCTCCAGGTAAACCCATGAACCAGCACAACATTGCATCCTTGAGGGTAGATGGAAACAGTCTCAACTTCTACTCATCATTTGTGTAGTCATAGGTTCGGAAAACAACAACAAACTCAAATAGGAAAGTGTCAGGGTCCTCTGCAGTCAAGCCATGGAAATGAGGTAGAGTCGAGGGGCTTATGTTCTTCATTTTAGTGTCCCCATTGTTTTCCCTAATGGGGAAGCACTCACAATTCTCCCTCTATCTCCTTTGTCATTTAAGTTTTCATACATTTGTTCAGTAGGAATGGGGTCCTCCTCCTCTTCTTCCCCTATAGGTTCTTCAAATATGTCAGGTTGCTCAACCAAAGGGGCTTCCAATTCACTGTCAATGAAGAAGAAAGGAGGTTGACTGTTGGATGAGGTGGGGGAATTTGGCAAGAATTTCCCTGAAGTACACCTAATCCTATAAGGCTTGAAAGGAAATGTTTTTGGGTTTTTGTTAGATTTTCTTGAAAGCTGGGAAATAATTTCCGAAAGGGAATTGTTGATTAAATGAAATACAACTAACAGAAAGGAAACTACTTGTTGAATTGAAATTGTTGAATGAAAGACTACTGGCAGAAAGAAAACTACTTACTAAATTGAAATTCTATTTGCAAGAAAGGAAACTAGATTATCTTGCAGAATGGAAAGGAAAGCAGATAAATGACAAAATGAAAGAAAGAAACTAGATTACTTTTGCAGAAATGGAAGAAAGTTGGAAACTAGAAAATATAAGAAAAGAGCAGTAAGAACTACTACTCTAACACCTCCCTGGAAACGGTGCCAAAAAGTGATGAGCCTAGGTATTACAGCAAGAATGCTACAAATCCTAGGGCTACCAACTTAACTTGTCAACCCGGGGTTCATACAAACTTGGAGGTGACTGTGCTATATACACAAGTAGAAGTGAAGGTACTCCCTGTTGTCACTATTCATTTGGCAAGAGAGTCCAAGGGTTCCAAGCCAGACTTCTATAGGGTCAGAAGAAGCTTGATTTTGATGGAAGGAGGGCAAACCTAGTCTAGGGGAGAGCTAATCAATATAGAAATGAAGAAAACAACATGCAAACCTAAATCACCATAACCTAATTAATCATGAAAATATCTAGAATAAGCATAATTGCTAAACAACACTAATCTAATGCTAACTATCTAAGTTGTAGAAGTAAAAGGGCATAAAACTATCCTAAGGTGCAGGCAAAGGCAACTAGGCTATGTCTGGGTTGAAGCGGAAGAAGCATTCAGAGGTCAAAATGGTGAAAAGGGGACATAATAGGTAACAGTGCATTAAGACCGTTGGATCAGGCGGGTAAAGTGTAAATGCACACTTGAGATCAGACAATAGGAGGGTACGTAGGAAAATGGGTGGACATGGTGGACTAATAGGATGGACAGCTGGGATTATATCCTGGAGGCGATTGGCAGATGAGCGGTGGAGATCAGCCAAACCAGTTGGTGATAAGATGAAGTGACACCTATCAGATCAAGAGACAGATCGACGATGGAGGGTTCGAGGTGATAAAGCGATTGGGTGATGCGAAAATCATCAGATTTGGTAGGGTATATTGATAGTGGAGGTTGGAGCGTGAAAAGAGACGTGCGGAAATGATGAACGGGTTTGGAGGGCGGTAAGCTATATCTTGCACACCCTCAAAGCCATAAATGGTTTTGTAGAATTTTGCGCGATTAGCCTCCAGGGCCAATACGTAACACAGGGAAACTGCCCATATCGCGTGCTCTCAGCCTGATAACGATCGGAAGGAAATCTACGCGATATGGTGTGAGGGTCGTCGGATCTAGCAAAGTAGATCTACGGTGGAGAGGTGACCGAGCAGGTTGGTGAGCGAGAGCGTGATAACCGTCAGATTTGACAAGGCAGATCGATAGTGGGGATTTAAAAGGCATAAATTTAAACATGAAAAGTGGATTTGAGCAGTGATTAGATGATTTGGCTTGTGAAAGGCATTTTCCCGGTAAAACCATTTAAACATGAATTATTAGCTCTTGCGTAAGTGTTTTAGGTTGAAAGAGAAAGACATGGGAATGTGAGAAAGGCCTGAGAGACAGAAGGAGAGAGAACAAGACGATGACCATTAAAGGGGCAGAGCACTATGAAATGACTTTAGTGACTATTTTAAATGACAAAACCTTGTGTTTTTGGGGTTGCTGCAGGGTTCCTTCCTCACCTCATGGTCACGGAAAGAGGAGGTGAGGTCGAGACACCTGTGAACAACCTTGTGGGCCGTTTTCTTTGCCAACCTACTACTTAGATGAAAGCATGAATGTAACAAACTGAAACACAACCACTTTGTTCTAGACCACTATAATGTAACTGCAACTTTTCAAGCAAATGAACAGAAAACATGAAACTACTTAAGTCAATGAGTAGGAAAGCCATGAATCTGCGCTGAACCACTATGATGAACACACATCTACTTAACCAAATGAATAATTAAACCATGCATCTATGCTAGTGCTGTAATGGAAATGAACTACTTGAGTAAATGAACATAAAACATGAATCTATATTGTTGTTGTAATGAGAATGCATTTGATTAAGTAAATGAACTGAAAGTAGGAAGCTATGATAACATAACAATATAATAAAGAGGATCATTGGCTGCTAGGGTTGAGCCCTAACTCAAGAGCTTCAGCCCTCTGAGTTAACTCAGTGCCGGCTCAAATCAAAACTCATCTTCATTATCAAAGAAAATTTTATTACATCAAAACTGTTACAAAGTAGAAGTTCGAATCCTTGCTCACTGACTCACTGACTATCTAGCTGACCGGTAACCAACTACCTAAAAAAACTGAGGTCCTAAGCCTCTCTACTTATACATCTGAAGTCTCGACAACTTCCCTCAAAATTAGGGAGGTACAACTCCCACTTAATGGTAACTTGTCCTTTCACTTTCACTAGCTCGGTTGCCTTCTAGTAGGAAAGCTACTCATACTTCCACTTGCTTGGTTGTCTTTTAGTACTTCAGATTTGGTTGTTTGTACTTTCAGCTGATGGAGGGATATTCAAATGGATGGGTAGTAAATGAGGAGGATTTACCTCTTGTAATTCCTCTCCCTTGTCCCATTTGAGTTTTTACCAAGGTCTTTTACCATAGTTCCTTGCTTTTACCTTTTATCCCTGCATTACATGCACATTAGACCACAAAGAAAAATATCCAACTCTAACTCAACTCATGAGAAAAATATAATCAAAAGTATGAAATAGGTTGTGAGAATAGTTGGCTTGATTAAGGTAGGAGGTGAATTAAACCCAATTAAGGCCCATAGAATTACTCAATGATGAGACTCATCAATAGATTTGGGTGAGACTTCAATGCGCGCTAAGCGGGTTGATGCCGAAAGGGGCAGTAGTGTAGGGTTTTGTTTGGCACAACTAACTATGAACCTCGATCAAGACCCACTAAGCCAAAAAATGGTTCCATTGCTGGGACTGGGATCTACATAAGGAGATGTGTGATGTCGCATCACTGGAATCCGAACAAAAAGGAAATTGAGAAGTGGTTGGATAGAAAGATCCATGAATTTGTGGTGCAGGAATACAGGAATCCGCACCTGTCAAAAGAATAATGGTTGGATAAATATTTGTATACAGAAATACACGAAATTTTCTTTTGTACTTTACCGATCTAGTTATATGAGCGGATAGCTAAATTGGCAGATGGCCAAAAAAGGTGGAGACTTGATGATCCAATAGTGTGGACTCCAGAACTAGTGAGTAGGTTGGAAGCCTCTAACAATAAGATCGTGCGTGTTGTTGACCACTGGCTTGATCGAGTCATAGGAGGATTTGTGACAAAATTCACGGTTGATACCTCAGTCAGCTACAGTGAAACAGAGCGACGATTCTTCAAAGGGACGACATTTGGAGTAAGATGTTGTTGTGTGAAAAATGGGTTATGCCCTTGCCTTGAAGTTCGGAGCTACACAAAGTGGAAAGATTTTCAGAGATCGAGGGAAAACAGGTCCTGAATATAGCCCATTAATTGGGCCTCCTTCAAGCGATGATGAGGGAACAGTATAGGCTTCACCACGGAGTGTTGTACAATTGATAAGGCAAGGTTTTCCACGAAATCATCATCCATCCACTCCACCTCCATCTTCACCTCCACAGCATACAACTTCGCCTACACCGCCACCACCACCATCGTCGTTCAACATGTTGAATACAGTGAAGTTACAAGTTTTCAAGGGTATAGGGAGTTAGGATGGAGACCAATTTTGGTTTGTTGCAAATGTTGTGTGGATAGCGCAACAAATTATGGATGATAATATGAAGAAGGCGTAGTTGGTTACCACTCTGCAGGATCACGCGCTGACATGGTACATCAGAGATTGATCCCTCTGTATTCACCAAGTTCCTAGAAACCTGCATGAAACTTTTGCACGATAGTAAGGCTATGAAGGGCTTACAGGAATTGATAAACAAGTGTGCTAGTAGAGAAAATTCTCCTGATGGACACCGCGTAGTATGAAAGATTGGATAATATAATGCAAGGACAGGGCGCGAGATGAGGCTCATTGCGTAGATAGGAGAATATGAGATGGACCAGGTTATTTTGGATTTGAAATCTGACGCAAATTTTTTTCCTAAACAGACATGGGAGAGAATGGGGAGACCTACACTACAATGGTCTCCGATTCAACTAAGGATGGCGAACCAGTAGAAGATTATCCCTATGGGACAACTACATGGAGTCACCGTAGACATAGAAGGTGCGAGCGCACTAGCTGATTTTGAAGTCATAATTATCATTGATGATAGTAATCCATATCTCGGGCTCCTTGGAATTGATTGGGCCATTAATATGAATGGAGTCATCAACTTGAAAAAGTAGACAATGTTGTTTGAAAGGAAATCACTCCGCGTTGTAGTACCATTGGACCCTGCAGAAGGACTGTGCTATAGTGATGATGATTTGGATCAAACCTACAAGATTACAATGCAATACCAAGGCTGGATTAATCCAGCAATGGATGGATGAATTGCATGGGATTGCGAAATCTCATGTACCTCGAATTCAAATGAAGAATTAGAGAATTGGCAAAATTAGTTGCATGAAGTATCTACACTGCGTTGTAACATGATGACTAAATCGTTGCGCTGTGTGTCATTGGAGGTAAGAAATTTACCCTATTATGATGGTTTAACTGATGTAGATAATTTTTTTGGATTCCTTTGAAAGAGAAGCACTCGAGTCTCATCTCTTTCGAGCATTAGATTTGGCGTTGTGTGCTATGCCCACACAGTAGTGGGGTTCACACGAGGACAAATTTGATGAATGGCGTGATTACGAGAGGATAATGAGGTTGCAATTTGGTCTTCCAAAAGTATGATTAACTGAGGAATATGATGGGAGAAATGATCCACGCGATCATTTTGCAAGATGGAAAAAATTCTATGGAACAAACTCGCAGCCAGAGTGGGTGCACCTATTCTGTCATACTCTAGATATCATCCCCATGAATTAGTACCTAGAAACAGAGCTCCGCCATGGCACTGTAGAGTGGGATATATTAAGGGAAGGATTTCTAATGACCTTCAATTTTGAGGATGAGTTTGAAATCATTGATGAAGCTCTACAGGAGGTTAAGGTGATGATTTTCAGAATTCCGCAAGACCCTCTGGAGTTGGTTCAACCAGATTGGAGCACCCAGCTGCGCCATGTGCTGGAATGTTACAATGTGACTACTAAGGGGGAGGATGAAGATCCTAGAAATATTAATATCCCAGAGGCAGAAGGACACTGCGAGGTCAATGATCCACAGATAGAAAATCTAGACATCACCGTGCTGCTGAAAACCTGACAAGTGAACATTGGTACTAAAGCATAACCAAATTTGCGAAGATCAGAGATTACTGGGATGATGCCACAGTGAATAAAGTTGTTGAGTTACTCCACAAATACCAGGATCTTTTTCCTACAAAAGTTTCAGACTTAAAAGGCATCATAGGTGACTTAAGTGTGATGAAAAATACTTTAAAGCAAGATGCAAAGCCTATTAAGCAGAGACCATATTGCGTTAATCCCATATAAGGAAAATGTTCACTCGTAGCTAGATAAGGTGCTAGAAGTAGGCATCATTGAACCAGTTGAAGAATCTGATTGGGTGAGCCTGATGGTGGTTCAGGAAAAGAAGAAGAAGGGAGAAATAAGGATTTGCATAGATCTAAGAAAGCTTAATGATGCCTGTATCCATGATCCTTTTCTGACACCGTTTGCAGGTGAGGTATTGGACAATGTTGGGGGCAGGAGGCCTACTCATTCACTGATGGTTTTTCTAGGTACCATCAGATTAATATCGCGCCAGAAGACAGGAGAAAAACAACCTTCGTGATAGAATGGGGTTGTCTCCAGTATATGATGATGCCGTTTGGACTCAAGAGTGCGTCAATGATATTTTTCGCACGTAGTTCCAAGTCTTTACTAAAGTCTTACTGTTGTTCCAAGTCCCCTACATGACTCATAAATATTTTGATGGTCTGCTCTTCAATCTCATCAAGTCTTCCACTTGATTGCTTGATATCCTTCTCCACTTCTTCTTTCAGAATAGAATTTAGATTCTACCTGCCTTCTTCATCCTTTCTGACAATATCAAAAAATTGTCCTTCCTCACATGTTTCACTTGCAAACATACATAAATCATCAGATTTAAAACCATGTGGCCTTTTTTTATCACTTGAATTTTTAGTCTTCAAGTCTTCATATTCACCTGCACCCAGAACCTCACCCTATTTTGGTTCACAAATGGACACTTCCATTTCCAACTCAGCTTCTTTAAGTTCTTGCATCAGCAACTTCACTTGCCTCTGTTGTAGTCTTCTCTGCAACTTAGACCACTTCACCGGCTTTTTCTTCAAGACCCAACCTAGTCTTTGGTTTTCCTCAAGTATCATCCTTAATACAATGAGTTATTATTTTATCTCAACAATCTCTTTGTCAATCTCCTCTTGACTCATTCTCTTGCCATTTACCTTGGCATTCTCTTTCTTCACTTGGTGGCTTTTCTTAGAACCTCTGCTATGACTATCAGTAGTCACCTTCTTCTCCATCTCTATGAGTTCTTCAATCACTCACTATGAGCTATACAAGTCTCTACAACAGCAAGTACTCTCTTCTGCATGATACCTCACTAAGCTTCTCCCTTTGAGCTCAGTCGTTTTACATCCCTCTAGTTCTCTCCTCTGGAACCATATGAGCACCCCATGCTCTAGACTTCAACTCATCTGCACTTTTGAGAACACAACTGTCCTCATGTATTTCAAACACAATTGAAATACTAGGTTCTACCACTTCCTCTCAGAAACCTTTACTGGCTTCCTTCATCACTGCTCTTTAGGTTGTGATCTTCTTGCTGAGATACTTCACTAATTACTATTACCTACATATCAATTATATTCAAACCAAAGATCATTCCAAGCTTTCAAAAGCTTGCTATTCAGCTTCCTTCTGAGAACACTCTTGTCCTCCCTATCCAACCTTCAATCGGATTCTTCAGGTTCACTGCCACCTATTTTTCCAGTCTTTCATTCACTTTGTTCTTTATAGCATCTACATATTTCCTTTCCTATCTACTTCTATCAATATTTACTTTGTCTTTAACCTACAAAACTCAAACCATATTTAAATAATACAATACCTGTATGACTTCACAAGCAGTCTCCATCCACTCTTCACATTTGAGTGAATCTCCCTTTTTCTCAAGAAAACAAACATCTCTATGCTTTCTTTATACTTCTGCAATCCCTTCTTAAGAGTATCACTTACTCTCATCTTATGTCATGCCTTCTACTTATCAAATTCAAATAACCTAATCTCCTCTTGCCTGCGTACACATATTTAAAACATAACACAAAATTTCCTTATTCTACTCTGATACCAAATGATGCCAACCTAAGCCGAAAATACCCATATTATGCAAATAAAAGTGCATGTCACTAGTCCTAGGCCTTAATCACCTGATCCATGGTGAAAACCTTCACAAATAAAGGTTTAAGGCTTCTTAATTAATCTTTAACCCCGCTCATATTGACCAAACCTCATACCACGGTCAATTTCCTTTGGTTACACATGACTTAACCCGAAGTATATTTAATTCCTTTATTTCTATTATAACTCTAGTATAATAGAAATACACGTAATTCACTTAACTTTACCTCTCCACCAATCCACGGCCTTTGCACATTTTCTCAAGCTCACCTTTATCAGTTCAATCCTCCACCATCGAATTCATTCCATCATATCAACGGCTGTCGCATTGTATGACAACATTAACTCATTCATCCGCCGAAACTCAAATAAATTTAACTCACGTCCATATCTCATCTCATCCAGATTTCAACTCAATTAAGATATAGTTTGTGAACCTCATCAGGTCCATTTTTTGGAAACCCATTTGGTTTTGAGGCCGTGCAAAAACCACTTCTGCCTAAGGAAACTGCTCTCCTCTTCCACTAACTCTTAGGTTTAATGTCCTTCATTCATTTCTTTTAATTTATGATGCGCGACTTAATCTTGGCCACCCATCACCTTCAGCCTTGTTTGTTGATCTCATAGATCCAACGACTCCTTTGCATCATCACTCCATTTCTTCATCCTTCCCTTTACTTTGTTTTAAGGCCATTTCTCAGTGTTTCTATGGTTTCAAGTTTCTACTTCAGGGTTTCAATATTTAGTTTCCCTGCAACACAACTCCCTCTTGATTTAACTCCGCATGCTCTTAACACTGTCACTCCTAAATCTCGACTGTGATCCTTCGACTGGATTCAAGCAATCCAATATGATCCTTCATATCACTTCTTCTCTGTGTTCTGCTCAAACTCCACCTGCAACCTCTGTTACACAAAACTTATTCTAGTTCACACACAGATTATAACTAAATTATTCCATACACACACATAAAATCATAATCGAGTTGTTTGTATTAATAAACAGGCATTTACCCAAGAACTCTCTCCTTGGCTTGATCTTCTGTATCAGTGGCCTCTGTTTTCCTAACTGCCCATAGGCTTACAATCAAACCTCTAACTAGCTAACCAACTAACTATCTAACTTAACTAACTTTTCCTCTACCTTTTTGGCTTACATTTATACAAAAGGATTCTATAACCAATTCCTGGTTTAGATCCATAAACTTCTCAACAAAATCCTAAAATCTCATCTTTATCCCTAAGGATCCTCTTTAATCCACAAATCATGAAACCAATTCCTAATCTAAGATTTACATTTGATTTCTAAATCTTTCAATTATCCTAAATATCTCATGTTCTCTAACATTCAAGAACATTTACAAATATGCCTCACAATACTTAATTAATTCCTATTCTCATTAAAATCACTCAAAATCCTAAATAATTACATTAATTTAACACTTAGGAAACCAACTTCCTTAAAACACAAGACCCCCTATGTCTACTAAAATACAATGATTTTTCTTGAGCTGAATACTCCTACATCACCATATGTCATCAAAGAAATTACAGATGGAGGCGCAGTTCAGCTCACAAAGCTGAATGGAGAACCTTTTCTGGGAGGAGTAAATGGAAGTTGATTGAAGCCATATACAGGAGACTTGGCTCAATGACTATATGGTGGGAGGACAGTCTTATTGCTCCGGGCAGTTGTAAGGGAGCGCAGGATTATAAACTACCCTACCACGGCTGGAGGACTACGCAGTGAATTGGATGGACAGACGCTGGTGATGGTGCAATATCAGACTCTGCGCGAAGGTAGATATGCCATAGATGGCAGTTCCATGCTACATAGCTGGAAAGTGACCATTGAAAATTTGATGGCCCGAAGACGGGTACAAAGAGTGGGTTGGTAGCATTTAAGGTCAATATTTGTAAAGATCTGCCACCAATGTAGCATTGATGATCAGATTTTGGAGGGAATGGTTGGATGTGACTCCAAATACCCCTATAAATTATGCATGTCGATCCAAAAAATAAAACTTTTCTCATTTCAGGGTTCCTCTAAAATTCGATGTTTGTTGATGAGTCGAGCCTTTTGGGAAGAGTTCTTTGCCCTCACAGAAGTGTCAATTGAGGCCCATGAACTATTTATGGAGAAGATGAGTATGGACATTGTAGCCTCTGACGTCCGAGGCCTTGAAAAATCTGATGTTGAAGCTACGATGCCAAGGACGACACAATCCATGGCTAAAGAAAAGTTGAGAAAGCTGGTAAAGACATGTGCTTCCCCAAAGGGGCATAAAATGACCCCAACCCATAAAAAAGGAAAACCACTGGCGAAAGGCAAAGAGAAGGTTATTGACTTAGAAGTAGAAGACATCTAGGGAGCCGAATATGTAGAGGATGAAGGAGCAAAACCCATCACAAAGCTCCCTCAGTATGTCCCTCCAAGAAGGGTAAGGCAAAGATTCCCAAAGACCCATATTCTAACAAATTCCTTGTTTCCACATCCCTACTACCTGAGCAAGTGCCATTTAAAGGAGAACGGCTTTCCCACCTCCTGCTATTGAAGATGGAGGATTGGGATTTAGCGGATCTCACTAAGTTCCCCCACTTATCGACGGATACCTTCATGAAGTGCATAGTCTACGAAGACACGGGTATGACAACATTGGAAACAAAGGAATGGGCCCGAGGCGTTGAGCAATCCAGGTTGCTTAACTTGCTTTGGGTGCCACACTACCATCGCACCCCAATTAACATAGCATGTATACACCAACTGCTCAGACTGGTACATGATGGGTGTTTATGGCTCAGAGGACCTATCCCCATCACTGATATGCTAATTCACAAGCTTAAGAACTTGCCGCATGACGGGCTGAATCCAGCCAATGTGTTTGGTGGAAAAATAGGGGAAAGGGACCTGGCTGAGAACATGAAAAGCACTTATAAGCTAGTAAAGAAGGCATGAGGATACTGCATCCTGTCCATATCTGACCCTACAGTTTTATTGGCTACGTAGATATTGGTAGGTAAGGTAATGAGGAAGTGTTGCGTAGACGAAGTTCTGGCACCTATCATTTCTCTAATAGCCCAGTGCACGGAAGGTGTGCTATTCAATTAGTCCAAATACCTCTGCCAAGAGTTCCTCGCGAATTGCCGCGAAGTACAAGATGAGACAACGTCATTCCATTACACTTGGTTGTTGCTATCTATTGTCCTGGTTTTGTGGGAGCTGTTGGAGGATAGCTAGTTTCCTCCACTAGAAAAAGGGTTGTCGGAGGTAGCACAGTTCACTTCCCTATGGGCTACGAAGAACCTTGCGCATGTTATGGAGACGAAGTTTTTTTGGGTCTTGATGGAAGCAAGTTTCTGTGTGGCCATCCACCAGCGCCCAAGGTTGTCCCCAACCTTGTACACACCAATGTCCACCTTTTCCACGTTTAAATATGACTTTCATAGAGTTTACATCTAGGCCTGGAAGGATCCCGCACATAAATGGTATGACCTACCCTATTTGGTTTTGGATTTCGATGTGGAGGAAGTTGTGTCACGCTTGATGGACGAGTGGTGCACCCCTTCTGATTTGGTTGTCAGGACAAGTACCGGTGCAGAAAGTACGAACAAAAGAAAAATAAAGGAGGCAGCCAAGAAGGCTACGCAAAACTTGGCCGCACAAAAGGAGAAAGGCACAGTAGGAAAAGCGTGGCTTCAGGAGGAACATGCTACCAAGGAAAGGGAAGAACACGAGCAATGTAAGGCCCAAAAATGTGACAAGTCATCTTCAATAGTAACCGAGATGAAAATAGGGCAAGATGGCACAACAGGGCAGTGCACAACCTCTAAGCAAAAGAAGATATATTTGGAATAGCAAGGAGGATCAAGGAAGAAGCAAAAGGCGCAGAAAACATAGGTTGATCCTTTGATGATTACAGAAAGTGACTTGGATGCAATAGGTGATAAAGTACGGGACGTTGCCACAAAAGTACTACAGAAACTGGAACATCAATACACTCAATCCTTAGGGGGAGTCTAGAAGGACCTTCACGAGTTGCAGCTTCAGATGACTAAGATCCAGGCAGAGGTAGGTAAGGCAAGGGGCACAGCGAGCATCTCAGTACCAGAATAGTGTGCCGGTACCGAGCTAATTCTATGGCCGACGATGGATGTGTGAGTCTTTCCCTTGCCTCCGGGGCTATTCCATGCTGAGATCAAGGAACAACGCGCCCAACTAGATAGCATACCAAAAATGGGCCTAAACTTGGCCATAATCAAACTAGAGACATTGCATGAGTTGCTACATGCAATCGTGGTGAGCTTCACCTTCAGCAACAACACATCATTTATGTTGTCAATGAAATCAAGGTGAATAATTAGCAGTTATTTGTCAAGAAGACTCGGGTTTTGGAAGAAAATGAGGTGCTCTAGGAACACAACTCATGATTGGATTCCACGATTGCGGAGGCATGCCGAATAGTACTGGAGTTCCATATTCCAGAGGATGCACAGCCGGAAGCAAAGGTTTGAAAATTAGCTTCTCGTGTGCGTGAGGCACAAGCCGAGGTTAATCGAGTTCAATTAGAACTCAATATGCAGATAACCGAGATACAATTTAAGGTGCAGCCATCGACTCTGCCGCGTAGTCTAGGAGCAACGCAGACCTGTGATCAAGGAAGGATTGGCCACTCTGGATGCCACCATTGTAGAGTGTGCAACATTATTTGAGTAGGTGATGGAATTGGTAACTACTCTGCAGGAAGATCCAACCCTGTAGAAACTGAATACAGAAGCTAAGGAGCTACAAAAGTAGCATGAGGAAGTCAGCGCAATGGCACGCTCTATTTCTCTAGCACAACGCCTAGCCAAATTGCAGGAAGGGAAGCAGCTCCTCGCCCAAGTTGAGGCAACACAGAAGAAGGAGGCCTTACTTAAGGCCAGATTGGAGCCCTGGTTGGACGAAGTGTACCAAGTCGTGAACAACATTCAAGAGAAGCTGACGAATTTACAGCTCACACAACCGAAGATCAAGCTGGTCGGCGAAGGACTAGCTACGGAGCAGCTCGTTGAACAAGTGAAGTAGGCAGCTACACAGAGTGTTGATGAGGTAGAAGTTGTGCAGGTGGAGCTAGGGTATCTTTGCAATAAGATCACCATGACAACCGAGTGACTCGAGGGCTAGTCACAACCTTTGTGTTGGGAACCTGTTGGGATGGGGTTCCCCAGGTTAGTTTTGGGGTTAAAAACCCAAGTTTTGATGTACATTTTGTAAAAATATGTATAGTATTCATGATTTATGGAAACAGAGCATGTAGATAGTTAGAAGTATAAATGGGCTTTGGCCCCTTGATTATGTAAAATCAAGTCGGTTTTGAGATCCACCCATGGTCCACGGACCATGGGACTGTATGTAGAAAGCTATAAATATGTTTTTCCTAGAGAGTCTAAGGCATGTCATAGAGGAGATAATGAGGAATGTAATGGGTCAATAGGAGATATCATGGAAAGTGATTTATAGAGAAGGGAAAGGCTCTGTAGCTGAGTGTGTGGAGGCCTAGAGAAGAGTCTGCAGCTGAGTGCACGTACCCTACAGTTGAATGTGCAGGAAAGTTTTGATTTTGTAAATCTGAACTGAAGATCAATAAAGAAAGTTACAGAAGAAATCTTGTGTATACCTGTTTATCTATGTTTATTTATGCTTGCAATATATGTTGCTGATGAATATTGTGTTATGAAATATTGAGCTAAATGTATGTGATCCTATTAAATAACTAGTAAATGATGTACGCAAGCATGTTTATGTGAGTTCGCGAAGAATGTGATAAATTATGTTATGTTTATTAAATAATTAAGTAGATCTGTGTGAACTCTAATCTAGGGTTGTTTTCCGATATGTCTAAGTGGATGAATAAACTATTAATGGTCCACAAAGACCGATCATGGAGCTTTATGAAGGTCTAAAGGTTGTTTGAATAGAGTTGCAGTACAAAGCCCTAAGGGCTTATCGATCTATGTGAAAGCCGATTTAGGACATAAAAAGACATCACATTGATCTATGGATGCGAAAACTTGGTTCCAGCATCCCCCCATACTACTTTGAGTGAGAATTCAACCTGCGCTAAGCGGGTTGATGCCAAAAGTGCCAGTAGTGTATGGTTTTGTTTGGCGCAACTAACTCTGAACCTTGGTGAAGATATGGACCCTCTGATGCAGCTTCTGGTTTAGGATGCTACCCCTAATCAAGCATCAAACAGGGCAGTGAACCAAGATCCTTGATCAGGGTGCGAGACAGTGAATTGGTCTCCTTGAGATCCGCATCATGGGTACGATGGTTGATGAGGGAGAGAAAGGGTGGCTTACCCTGAGCCCTCTCATCCTTGACAATCAAAGTGGGGTGGAAATGTGTATGCTATCTCTTAATGGCGATGCGAAGAGCTAGAGTGAAATCTCCCACCAAATGGTAAGGGCTCATAGCTCTAAGTGTTTAACCGTTTGGCACTTGGTTTTAGTAATTGGCGGTGGTTGAAGGCTCTTGGTTAGTGTGTTTTCATCTGGAAGGAAGATTCTACCGGTTCATCTATCAGATGCAGCTAGTACTCTCAGTCTAATGTCTTCATCCACCTGGTATGTAATTTAATTTACCCCTCCTCACCGCCCGTTCTTTGTAACTTATTCTATTATCTCTTGGATCTTAAGAGGCAAGTTTTATAATATGGTATTTTCAAGGAAATGGAACCTGTGTATGAAAATTAGAAATATTCCGCATTATTTTATGTTCAATCTACTTTTTATGTGACTATATCAATTCTCTTTGGAATTTTATTTTTTCGCATGGGAATTTATTATATTTCTCTAGTTTGGAGTTATCTAGTTGGTGCATGCTTGTTTGTCGGTGCTGGATATTTCATTGAACTATTGTTTCTGAGAGTGGGAAGGAGTCTAAACCTCCTCTTTTTTATTCTTATCATCTTCATTTCGAGTTTGGCTAAAATTGGGCTCGGGGAGTCAGTCTGTGTTGCCTTCTTCCTTGGGCAGTAGTCTAGCCTTGTCTTGCCTTTGTATGTGGTCTTAATTGGGCTCAGGGAGCTAGGATATGGTAGCTCATGTCATGGTTCGCAGCCTTATTCTATCCCCACGTTATTTTATGGGCTCGGGCCTAACGTTAGCTACACATTTCCTTTATGTTGTGTCAAGTCCTCACGTCCATTGTAAGTGCCAAGACCCCAAGTGGATAGGTTACGTCGAGTTCGTGGTTCCTCTAGTGTGTCTCAAGTCTTTCATTGTCTTGATTATTTGGCTAAAAATACTTATGGCTCACCCAACCCCCGGTACGAGTTCTTTGGGTAGAGGTGGCCACGATCGAGGGAGGAAAGTGGGTAAGTGGGGAGGAAATAGCCCAACCCTGGCATATCAACCATGAGGTTATAGTCATAAACTAGTTGCTCAGCTCATCCACGATGCAACCCATGCATATCAAACAGGTACTTCAGCTCAAGTACGACAATTAATTTCAAATTGGGAAGCTGATTTGTACTAGTAGGCAGAAGTAGAATTTTAGGTGCAAGATTTGTGTGACATAGTTCCCCACCTGTTACATTCTAGAGGCTGCACCACCCAGTAGAAGAAAATTTTTCACCTCTATTGGTTGATGAAAAAAATTGTGGCCAATGATATAATGAACTCTCCAGCTAGATCTATTAAATCTGATCCAAGTTTCTAGGAATTTCATAAAGAATTTCAATCCATACAATTCCAAATTCAAAAGTGGAATGTTCTTCTAAGTCACATTGAAAAACACATTTTGTGTCTTCCTCAGCCTGAATTACCGCATTCAAGGGCGAAGCACCCAACTCCTATGGAGTCCTCTGATGATTAGCATTATACTTTCCTATTGCTACCCTCATTTTTGTTTAATTTTATATTATGTATATGTCGACTAGGATTTTATGTTATAGGTAATTCATATGTAGATTGTATATGGTTTCCAAAAGTTCAATCCTACAAGGCACTATTAGAAAGACTCAAGCTATACTATTTTTAGATGGCATATAACATTGTTTGGTGGCCAATAGACCTAATTTCCCAATGGGCAGGTTGAGGCCACTGAACTCCTTGATTATGGTTGTAACATGGTTTTGCTGAAAATGAATGAATGAAAAGGTCCTGCCAAGTTTACAAAAAAAAAAAAAATGAAATTATTGTAGCCACATAAATTAAATGGTTGATAAATATTTATAAGCATCATATGAGCCTCAATATTGCAACAAAAATGTTGCAACTCCCAAGGCTACTAATTTAAATTATCAACTTAGGGTTCATACAAACTTAAGAGGTGTCGACACTATATGTGCAACATACAATGCATCCTTCTTTGGTTGATATCATGCAATGAATTAAATAGCATGAAATCAAACACTAGCCTAATTGCAGAATGTAAAATTTTCATTAAAAAAGAAACCTAGTCTATGGAATGGAAATAATAGTGCTTGAAATAGAAACCCTAGCTTAAGAATAAAGAAAGTAAATTAATCTAACATGCATGAAGGAAAGAGAATGTAATCAATCACTATATTCTAGATAGGTTGGATCCATTGACATAGTTCATTAGATACTTCATGTTGCAATCAAGGAAGCCATTATTGTGCTATCTAATTCATAAATCTGTCCATTAACCCAAATTGTTGAGATGTTTTGCAAGGGTAAAAGGGCGAGTCCTATGTGGTATTTGGTCTTCTTCAATCATGGACTTAGAGCCTAGGGGTCATTACTTAGCTCAAAGAGACAAAAACCAAACTTCTGGAGGACATATGGTCAAGTTTACACGTGCTACAGGAATGCTACAAGACTGCTACATGAGTGCTACAAGAGTGGCACGATTGTTACAGGAGTGAGATAACTTACCGAATTCCCAAGTAAATCAAATTAAAATGAGGTTGGAATAATTTTTTTATTAATTAGGATGTCGTAGGACTCCATTCCAAATGGAATCACTCCAAACTACCTATGTTAACACGTGCTAAAAAATAGCAGAAAATTACTACTATAAAAATTGGAAATTCAAGAACTTGTGAGCTAGTTAACCTACCAAATGCCTAACCTAATCAAGTGAAAATTCTATGGGGATTTTTTTTTTATTAAATTGAATGTTTTTATGATCAAATACAAGTAGAATCAACTCAAATTAATTTCATTAATGCGTTAGCAAAAAATAGTAGAAAATTGCTACTATTTTACTACAATGGACTTCCAGAAATTCTTGATTTGTGAACTAGTAAATCAATCCAAGTAGCTCAATGATGAATATGACTTTTAAAAGTTGTTCTAAGGATGAATCATGCTTATGACTCTATAAATAACCTGCAAAACAACTCACTTCAATCAGTTAACCAATATGAAATACAACAAAAGAAACATGAAAAGTAAATGCAGAAATAAGAGATGCAAGTGAAAAATACATTCAAAGTAAATAACGAAAGTGTAAAAGAGGGCTCCTGATATAGGTGAATATTGGTCGCCACCCACCTATTCCACTTGGACCCTCACCATTGTTCTTTCAGTTTTTTTCAGTTTCCTTAATTGTAGCACAATTTACTATTTTTGGTAGCTTTTTGGGTCCTTAACTTCCAGAGCCATTTTGAGGCCCTAAACAACATTTTTTTGGAAAAATGTCTTTCATGATAGTATTGGAAAATGCATTATCAGTTGTAGCCCTAGGAGAGATCTTTCCAATGAGGTATCATATGCATCAAACAAAGATAATATGACCAAGTTACCACCCTGGGAAGTTGGCTACCCATCTAACCCCAATCGGGCCCATAAACTCTTGGTGTTACATCTCCTCGAGTTAGGGTTTTGGTTGTTTAATATTTTCTCTTATTGTTCAATAATAAAAATACCCTTGAGCCTCATTATAACTCACTTCATAGGCATGTAGCCACCACATCTCTTCTCAAAGATAAGCTCCCATCGCCTGAGCTAGCCTTATTTCCATTATATTTGTAAGCATATCTCAGTATTTGATATTAATGAAATGAAGTGTTATTTCGATTGCATCTTTGTATGTATAGTTATATATGTAATTTGTTGCATTCCTGTTTAAATCTGGATCAACTTTGGGGCTCCTGGGATGGCCAATCCCAAGGAAAATCAAATTCCTATGAAGGAAACCAAGCTTTAGAAGCTAAAAATGGCACCAAACTTCAGTATTTGAATCAATCCAAGTACATCCCTGCTAGAAATGAAAGTGGAGCTGCTAAATAACAAATGTTCTCCATAATAAGACTAAGAAATACATGCTCCTAGAGGAAAATTCAAATTGGTACCTATGCAAAGTGATGAGGAAGCATTCTCCTTGAAAGGAGGCATATTTCCCCTCCAAAACCCTTCAAAAAGTGGATCTAGTTCTCAATACTAGGAATTTGCATTAAATGACGGGGAAAACATTCCTAGATTTTCTAAATCAATGGAGCTCCAAAATTTGTCAATAATTTCATGATATTTTGTTCATTTATTATCCAATCTTGATCCTCCTATAGCAGGGAGCAAGTCCCTAGATTATCTCCTCCTCCAAATATTTATAATCTGCCCAATATTCTCACAATATTCTACACAAATAAATAATATTAGGCACAAATATGAAATTATCTCTAAACCTTACTAATGAACATATTAAAGTTAAAAATGTGTCATCTAATGCAAAAAGAGAGGTTTAATGTGTTGAAGGACGGTCAGATAAGCCTTAATTTATGTCTAATTTGGAGGCCCATCAACATCAAAACACTTATCTCATAATATATCTCGCATTATCAAGATTAAAAATATATATAAAAGTCAACTAAATTGTAATTTTATTTTAAATTATTATTAATCATAAAAATAATTATTATATGAGTTAAACAGATACATTTAAGAAAACATTTAACGAGATTTTTTATGATGGAGATTAACCCCTACTTTATTATGGAGATTCTTAATTTGTAAACAGACTTTGTTACAACACCATGTGTCACTCTCATGAGTTACTAATACCACATGCCCAAAAACAACACTCATGTTCATATAGCTCTATTCATATGACATTTTTTTAGTTAATAAAATTATTTAAAAGGGCATAAAGAGCATACTTACCTTTGAGATAAGTCTCAACCTTTGATGTGTGACAAATACTAAGAATAAAATATATGTGAAGGCTAAATTTGTGCCATCCACTTAATAATTATTGATAATTAAATTAAAATTCTTGAAGCCCGGGTACAAAATACACATGTCTAGTAAATATTGATAATCATCAACCCATAATAAACACCTACTTTGTGAGAGCATAAATCCATAATAAACATCTAAACCTTTACTTCATGATACATCTCACACTGCTAAAATTTTAAAAATCATAACATTAAAGTAAATTATAACTTTATTTTAAATTAATAGTATTATTATTATTAAATGTATAGTAGTATATGATTATTACATTTATTTAATATATTTAAAATGACAAAATTCTATCCCAAAGGGTGTAGAGTAGATAGTGACAAGGTGTTTTGTTAAGGCACTTTATTGTCTAAAGTCACAAGATTGAATCTTTGTGGAAAAAAACTAGCCATGTACATTAAAGGCTGGTGTGGTTGAGACTAGGTGCAATCACAAAGTGATTTTGATGACTTAGATTCCCTTGGGTCACAACTACTAAAGCTACAATTCAAACATACTGGTGATTTCAGGACTCACATAAACTAGCAAACAAAAAAATGTTATAATTCTAAATATAAATAATTCTTTTTATTACACTTAAAATATTATTACTCTTTCATTAATATAACAATATATTATCAAAATTAAATATATATATATATATATATATATATATATATATATATGATTCCACTAAGTTCCATTGTGTCGAAAACCGGAAAAGGCTTTCGACACAATGGAACTCAGTGGAACCAAAAGGCAGCATAAATCGGACACCTCGGACTCTGACAAGGAAAATCGTCGACCCGGTGAGGAAAACCCACTTCAACTCGTTCCCATGCATCCAGCCCAAGGCGAGTGGCACAAGGTAGAGAAGAAAAAGGGGAGGAAAACTTGATCTTCCCCCTATCTGGCATCTCAGTGCTCTAGGCATGGTTTATTTTATCAGTTTTTTTTCGCTGTACTTGACACTTGTGTCAACCATTTTTTGTCAGACTACATAGCCTTGTCTTTGCAATGCTTTGGAATCTACAAAATGTAATTTTCAAAATTAATGGAAATTACGACTTTTTCCAAGGGATATATATATATATATATATAGCTAATATATTTGGAGTAATATAGTGATAAATCATAAATATGATGAATAATTAATAATGTATATTAATATTGGAACCTTTTCACTATCATAATGGTGTATCACAAAAACAAAATGGATAAGAAAAACATTTATGCTTTAAAAAAAAGACAATTTAGTATTAAATAAGAAATGAATTATAATATTACATATAAAAATTTTGAACCTTAATTAACAAACATCTCACAACACATCTATAATAATGAATGGTGTGGTAATATTCTAGTAGCGGTTACAACGTTGTTGAAAAATATTGGAAGTTTTAGGGTAAAACCTTGTTGGTGCCCTTTCCCAAATAATGGAACTTTTATCCCCAATGGGTGTGTGAATGGAATTGATAAGGTTATCTAGGGGACTAAGATCGTCACTCTAGGACATGATGGGCATTTATGATTAAGGGACAGATGCACCCCCAACATATAAAAGCATGCATGGAACTAGATGATCACCTCTTGTTATAAATTAGCTACTGTAATGGAATTTTGGGCATTCTGCAAAGAAGAGAAGAGAAGAGGTGAGGTCGAGAACTCAACCTCCCTACTACTAGTGGCAATCCTAGACACTGTTGTGAAGTTAGATATCTTTGTGGTCTATTTTGGTGTTGTGACGGTTGGTTATTGTCCTATTGAGGGCCTGTGGGTGCGGTGGTAGGAAGGCGTTGAAGTTGGTTCTATGCAAGTTGTGTTGTGGTTTCTCTTCCTAGAGGTTGATGGTATGTGGATACACTTCTCCTTTAGCCCCAGTGACGCAATGCAAGTTGTTTTCTCCCTAATCTTATTTTTCTTCCATGTTTTCGTGGATCATTGATCTGGGGACATAATTTTGTCTATGGATTGGGAGGGTTGTGATTAGCATTTGTGTTTGTTCTCTAGTCGTTTCAACTGGATTTATTTGATTTTTGTGCTAAGAAATTTTGGTATTGGAATGCATGTGCTTGAATTCTTTGCTGGTATAGAGGTTCTTAGGGAAAAAATTTAGGCATTGTTAAGCATCTCTCCACACTCCTAGTTTATCCTAATTATGAGAGTTTGCTGTAAATTTTTCCCTATGGGAAACTTGTGGGTTTGTTTTTTTCTATTTGTGTTTGGTTATAAGGGTTTTGATGCTAGGATAACCACTTTTATGGGAGTTGAGATGATAAGCCCTTCAAGTGGCATCATTTATTTCATGATTCTAAGTGATGGATATATAAGGTGCTGGCAAAGCTTTGAGGGAACTATTGTTGTTTCACTCTACTATTTCTTTGTAGGTCATGGAATTTATAGCAGTTGCTACAGGTGTGACCCCTCTGCTACCTTCATGTCCCCTCGGCAATGCATGCATTGTAGGGGAAGCAACTTGCAAGGCGAGTGTAGAGTGAGTCATTTTTCCCATGATTCTGCTATCACAGCCAACGTGGACTGAGGCCCTTCACCCAAGATTCTACTTCTATGTATTTGAATGATGTACCACTTGAAACAAGAAGAGAAATTCACAAGCTGGGGTGGAGAGGAAATCCCATTCAGATTTTTAAATTATGAATGAGGTATATACTTGGATTCTAGACACTAGTTACACTAGGGAATGGAAGAAGCAATATTTGAACTCAGTGGCATTGCACTAGCAAATAAAAAAATTGTTGGGGTTGGTTTTAGAGGACAAATAGGTTGAGATGTATAATGTACTTTCCTCCTTGGAAGACATTAAAATAATGTTGAGGAACCAACACTTCACCCTGGATAGGTTGGATGTAATGCTTTCCAACGTGGAGAGACACTTACAATGCAACTCTAACACTATTGTACCTCGAAGATCGAATGCTAGACACCCAAATCCTATTTCATCTTTTGAGTTTGAATGATTCTTTTTAATGACAACTTTTAAGTTATATGTTATGTATGGTTCAGATAATCTAATAAGAAGGGTTTTATAATCTTTTTTTTGTAATTTGGATTTAGTCATATGGCCTATTTTTGAATCAAAGTATATTTAAGAAAGTTTCAGCGTTTAGGAACTTTGGTCACCCATGAAATACACAGAAATTTTATAATGAATACTTGCTACAATTGTACATATCTAAACATTTTTTTGATAATATAAAGAATTAATTTATGAAAAAAAATAATAAATTGTATGATGATATTCTCGTGGGCATCTAAAAATTTTAACCTATTAACAATATGTGTTTGGCAAAAATCCAATGTATTTAACATTTATAAAATAGATGGAAAAAAATTATATATATATAAATGAATGAGAAGAAAACATGGTAAAGCAAAGTAAAAAAATAATAATGAATATAAATAATAACATATTGATACTAGATAATGTTTCATAATGTATCATACAACTTAGATAGAGGGAAAATAGATGCCATGCAACAACGAACAACCCAATACTACGTAAGTATTAATATTTCAACTAGTAAAGTTTGTTAACATGATCCTACACATTGAAGCCCTATCGGATAAATGAATAGCCTAGTGGAAAACACTAAATAATTTTGGTAAGGAAGACTTGGATAAACCCAAAAAAATATTAGTAAGTATGGAGCGTTAGTATGGAAGAATTTGATTCATGTGACAAACCATAAGGATCGGACAAAGATAGTTTTTTTAATGAACGCATGATGCTCCATTTGTTAAGCACTTATTAAAGTATGAAGAAAGTCAAAACTAGATACTGCAAGATGCTTATAATGCTAATAAATAGAGGCAGATTATACACATTGAATCCCTTATTAAAGTATGAAGAAAGTCAAAATTAGATACTGCAAGATGCTTATAATGCCAATAAATAGAGGCAGATTATACACATTGAATCCCTTAAGTGTATCATCTTTAAATTGCTAACAATTTTCCATTAATTTAATTGTATTGTTAAGTACATCTGGTGATAATAACGCATATGGTTGGTATTGGACCATTTAATGAAAACGTTGAACCACTGTGTGATCATGATATTGCTTGATTTTCATTGAGTATTTTGTATTACTAAAAGTAATTATGATAAAAATTTCCAAAATAAACATTGAAGTTCTAGTTAAATAGATAGAGTTAATAGGAGTGTAAAAGAGTGGAATATTAAGTTTTTCAAAATTCACTAATAAAAGATAATCACACAAAGTAATTAATCACACAAAGTAATCTATATGTTAAAGGAAGTTGGAGTTTATATGTTAGAAGTTAGTTGTATTGCAAAGATTTTAAAATTTTTAGTGATATTGTATTTATGTTTTTTTTTTGTGATATTGTATTTATGCTTATTCTTTATTTTTATATATAAAAAGAAATTGTATGGGAAAGATACTAAAATTTTAGTGATATTGTATTTATGTTTATTTTTTATTTAAGATTGGATATGGTTTTCTTAGGAATGTTACTTATGTATGTGAGTTTTGGTATGTTTATAGTTTATAATGAAACTAAGTCTAAGAACATATTCAATTTTTCAAATCTTTTAAAGCATTTGAATCTTGATCGAGTTCAATATTCGAATCTTGATCGAGTTCAATAGTGGTTTTCTTTGAGTTCAAAGGGGTAATCTTGAATTATTCACTATCAGAAATGGTTCCTAAAATATGGGAATGGAAAAGGTTTTTTCTAGGCTTTAGAAAAAATGAGGGTTTGTTGAGATGAAGGTTTGGGTTTGAGGGAGGCACTGTTCGAAGCTGGGTGGAGGAATTAGGAGTTTGGCACTGCAACAATGAAGGGGTTGGAGCTTAACATATAAAATTGCTTGCATCAGAAATTCATTCAAACATGACAACGGGACAAAATATTTCAAAACCTCTGGAAACAAATGATCTAGGGCAAGTGAAAATTGCCTCATAAGCCAAACTTGGGAAGTGGGAATTGGTCAATTTCAAACATTATTGGAGCATTTTAAAATGAATACTAGTTTGTATAAACTGGGAGCAGAAAAGGAAAAAGAAAGTCTGAAAGGGAAAGAACTCGGGCCCTTTGCAATAAGCAATATCCAAAAAGTCCCCTTTGCAAGCATGTGGCAACAATAGGCCTAGGGGAAAATTCATTGATGATTTTGCTTTCTATAATCCCACATCCACACCTCTCACTTAGTCATCTGATCTTTATGTGAAAGAATTGTTAAGTGCAAAAAAGAGGTTGGAGGTTTTAGAAGCTAAAGGGTAGGGAAGAAATCATACAATTCATGTAATAACAACTGAAAACTAGGCTTTAGAAGAAAGCAATAAATTTTTGAAGGAGAAAGTGGCATTGCTACAAGAAACTCTCCTGATAGGGGAGACAAAATGACAATGCATGAAGGAAGATGTGAAGAACATGAAGAAATTTTTAGCGGGGATTACAAAGGTGATGAATGTGAAACCATCCCAGGATAAACGTAAAGTGGTTGCCCAAATAGACAACCATGAAGAGACAACAAGAGAAGAAAGGAAAGGAGGTTCCAAAAAAGTTTCCAAAACCTGGGCTGAAGTTATTAGCAATTCTGCGAACAGGGAAGGAGAAGTAAACATTCGAGTTGGCAACATGTAAGATAGAGAAAGCAAGGAAAGGAAAGATAGAGAAACACACATAATTATTAAAGGGGTGAAATACTATGGGAAAAATATATGTACTCTTGACCTTGCAAGAGACTTCTTGAAAAACAAGCTGCTATAGCAAGGAAAAATATGTCAAGCATGGAGAGTAGGTAAGTTTAACAGTGAGAGAGCTAGGCCCATAAAAGTCATCATGCCTAGCTTATGTGATAAATATATCATACTAAGCAAGAAGTAGCTCTTGACGAGTTCTCGCTTTTTTCTAGAAGGATATTTAACTATAAGAAAAAAGAGGAAAGGAGGGAGGAAATTTCAAAGGTTAGGGTAGCAAGAGATGAGGGAAAGAGGGCATGCATTTATAAAGGTAAAGTTTTGATAATGCAATTTTGACCTCCTTCCAAAACAGGGCAGCATGATGATAACAAAGAAGAGGCAACAAACTCTTTAAGAAGAAATCAAGAAGCAAGGTAGGTATGGGAAAGCAGGGATAAAGACTTAACTCTGAGTCTTGCATATCAAAACAAATAGCAATCAAGTCATACCTTGGTTTATTTAATATTAGTTTGTTGGAACTGCAGGGGTTACACATGGAGATGAGGACCTGGGTTTGGGCCTATTGTAGACGATAGAGACATAATTTTCCTCATAGAAACACATGAGCATGAAGGGTGCAAGACACCTTTGTTTAAAGGGTACTGGAAGATGGCAATGTGGAACAAGGTAGCAAGGAATGGAAAAGGACATGGGGGTATCATGTTATTAGTGAGAGAAAAATAAGGTTGTTTCATTTAGCTATAAAAATAATACTCAAATAAACAATTTGTTTGGTTTAAAATATCATAAAATGGAAATCACATTAGAATTGCAGCATGTTATTTTGCACCAAAAGTTTCAAAAATATACAAAAGTAGAGGGCTTGACCACAAAGATCCAAAAATATACAAAAGTAGAGGGCTAGGTGAAGTCCTTATAGTAGGTGATTTCAATGCTAGGACTGCAAGTGAGCAAGCTAACATTTTTTGTTATAAAGAAGACTACGACCCTATCTGGATTACGGAGAGTAATTATCAGTGAGAAAGAATTTCATAAGATAAAGGTTGCAAACTGTTTAGCGAACAATTTCTCACCATTATGTGGGGATTTTGATTTAGTCATTTGTAATGGTCATTTGTAATGTTTGACTAGATGGTAAAAGTACAGTGATTTCACTTGGAATACTTACACTAGAGCAAGTGCAGTAGATTATGTAATTTGCTCACATATTTTTGTGAGAAAATGGAGGGCGATTAGATTTGGGGCTTAAAATCAGATCACAAGCCAATTTATTTAAGTTTCTCTTGGACTGAAAAGAAGCAGTGATAGTCAAAAACTCACTGTGCACAATAAAATCTCCCAAAGGGCAGAATTCTTTTGACTCAATAAAATTTTAATACCTTCAAAATAATGCTAGAGAGGCTCTTCGAGAAGGAGAAAATTTAACTGCATGGCCTTCATAGTCACAAATTAACACATTTAATTCAAAGCGCACTTGCAAAGTGCAAAAGAGAAAAAATTAATAAGTCCGAAACAAATTTCTTTCCTCTTAACGCTTGGTTTGATGAGGAATGAAAAAAGGTAAGGAGAATGTGGAAAGTGTCAAACAAGGATAACATAGAGCTCAAAGCTTACAATAATATATTAAGAAAGAAAAAGATTGATTTCATGGTTTCGAGGAGAGAAGAACTAATCTTCCTTGGGAAAAACAACCCCAATTTATTTTGGAAGGAGCTCCAACCACGAAAGGTGTAAATGGAAAACAACATTACACTTTCTAAATGGTTCAACTATGAAAGACAACTTTATGAGCAAGATCCTAGGGTTGACCCTCCTCCCTTGGTCAACAGTGATACAAAACTCTTCATGGTACAAGAGGTAGAGATGGGTATCAAGAAGTTGGGTGTTAGAAAAGAAAAAGGCTTAGCTGAACTCTAAGTAGAGTATCTAAAGTGGGGCTTAAAAATTCTTGCACCTCACATCATAAAAAAACTTCAACATCATCATATAAGAGGGGTTCCCCACAGATTGGACAACTAGTCTGGAAATACCTCTTTTCAAGAGTGTTGACGTCAATAATCCCTCTAATTATAGGACCATAATGATAAACCCCTTCTTTGTAAATTTATTTGGAAGCATGTTACAATATAAAATCGGCAAGTGAGCAGAAGATAGAGATAAACGTGCTAAAGGGAAAACGATTTTTAGACCTAAACATTCCACAGTTGATCATGGTATAGCTTTAAGGCAGATCATTGAAAATAAATTGGGAGAAAAAGGAAGAAGTTTTTTGTTGTTTTGTTGATTTCAGAAAAGCCTTTGACACAGTTCCTAAGTAGAAGCTTTGGCAGAGAATGGAGGAACTTGGGGTTCTAAGGCATTTGAGAGCATTTGTGCAGAGGTCGTATGAAGAGGTTAAAATCAAAATTAGAACTTCAACAAGAATTTCTGAAAGTTTTAGAAGCGATATAGGGGTCAAGCAAGGTTTCCCATTGTCTGCAACCCTTTTTAGTTTATATATCGACAATCTTGAAGAGTGGCTAAATTTGCAAGGGGGTGATGGTATCCATTTGGGCAAGTTCATTATAAGGCTTCTTTTGTACACAGATGACCTTATTCTGACTACTAAATTTGCTCTTTGTTTGCAAGAGCACTTACTTTCCCTTAAACATTTTTGTAGAAGGGTGGGGATGTAATTCAATATTAGAAAAACAATAGTGGTTTTCTCTAACAAAAGAAAGCATGGCCATCATAAGTTCTACTTTGAAGGAAACATTCTGGAAGAAGTTGCAAATTACAAATACCTCAAAATTGACTTCAACAGAAATCTAAGTTGGGATGGTTGTAGAAAGAAAACAACTTTGTGGGGTTGGAAATCATTTTATGCTTTTCAAAATAGGTGTAGAGAGGTAGAGTTATGGGACTGGAAAATCACTTTAACTCTTTTTGGGATTTTGGTGATTCTAGTGGTTCTCTACGGTTGTGAACTATGGGCCAGCAATACATCTAAGATGCAATGGAAACAAATTGAGAAAATTCAGAAGTGTTTGGCTACAAACAAATTTAAAATTAAAAGTGCAATTCCTTATGCTATCTTGTTAAGTGGAACAGGGGTTTCTCCTATTGAATCAATTGCTATGGTGCGAGCCATAAGGTATTTAAAAAAGATTGAGCAAATGGAAGAGGGCGGATGGCCTAAGGTTGTGTTTAATGACATATTGTGTAAAAGAAAGAAGACTTGGATGCGACAAAATAAAAAATGGTTTAGTAAATGGGGTATTTTCTTGAGCATGTGTCCCACAAACAATAAAGAGATAAAAACTTTTGTTATTGATAAATTCCACAAACCTACTTGGGAGAAGGATCTAGGGAGAAATAAGAAGTACTATATTGAAGAGTTTAATCCCACTCATAATCATCAATCAAAAGCATACATAGGGCTAATATTTATTGGAGAGCCAAACTTCTTATTGCTCAATTAAGGACTAATTCTCATTAACTCCATTGTGAAATAGAAGGTTAGAAACCCAAAAGAAATGTGGGAGGAAATATTATGTATTTTTTGCTCTTCCAGAAAAGTGGAAATAAAAAATCATTTCAATTTTAGATTGCAAAAAGGAATGTGGAAGGAAAGAATATGTATTTTTTACTCTTAGGGGAAAGTGGAAATAGAAAAGCATTTCATTTTAGAATGCGAGGCCTTCAAAGACAATGTGGAATGTTATGTAGATATTTCTGGCATCTAGCTCTTGGGATAATCTATTAGGCTAAGGGTTTGTCGAGAGGAGCGACTTCACAAGGGAAAAGGTCTAATACAAGAACCAAATGGAGAAGCAATCTCTCCCATAAGCTACTTTTAACCTCATAAATGTTAAAATAATTTCATTTCATTATAAAAAAATTACTCAAAAACTATTTATTCTACAATCACATTAAAAACATGATAATATAATCTCATTAAAGTTAAGAGATATAATTTAGAAATTATTATTTTCGTGTGTGTATATATATATATATATATATAGAGAGAGAGAGAGAGAGAGAGAGAGAGAGAATTTTAAAATAGATATAATCATCATCTATTTATATCTTCATTTTAGAATGCCAGGTCTTCAAAGACAACATGGAAATTTATGCAAATATTTCTGGCAGCTAGCTCTTGGGATAATCTATTCAGCTAAGGGTTTGTCGAACAAGAACCAAATGGAGAAGCAATCTCTCCCATAAACTATTTTTAACCTCATTAATGTTAAAATAATTACTCAAAAACTATTTATTCTACAACCACATTAAAAACATGATAATATAATTTAGAAATTATTATTTTAGTTTATCATATAGATATAATTTTAAAAATAGATATAATCATCATTTATTTATATCTTTAACAACCTATTCAATAATAATTCAAAATTCAGTACATCAAATATTAATATTTATTTGTAATATAAATAAAAATAGTTACTTTACAAAATTATATTATGTAATATTTAAATTAATTCAAAATAAAACAAATTATTTATTAATATCTTAATCAATTTAAAATAATACAATTTAGATAATATATAATAACAATATATTATTAATTAATTAATGAATAAAATTATATATAAAATAGCATACAAGCATATTGCCCAACCCAACCACACCCCAAAATAATATTTTCATGGGCACCCAACATTTCATTTCCAACTTACCATTAATTAAAAAGGATATTTAAGATAATCAAAAAGTTTTTATTTTCCTTCATAAAATAAATAGCATTTTTCTTTTCTCGAGAAGATTCAAAATATATAATTTTTCATATGTTTTTAAAACATTTTCTCTTAATTGCTTTCATTCGAAATATTTAAAACCATGAAAATTATAAGTGTGAAATTAATTTTTCTCACTTCCAATGAATACAATATATCAAATAATCTTCTATAAATTAAATTTATATATTCAAATCATTTAGCAATAAAAGAAACTAAAAAATTAATTAGTTTATGAGTTCATAAAACATCACTAACACAAATAAAAGGCAGCGCCTAACTAGCCATATATCGCGTATTCAATGCACCCAGAGATGCACGCGACATAGCCCGTTAACACGCAAATTGCCTTTTTTTATTTAGTGACGAGTTTTCAAATTCGTGTGTTAACGGATTATCTCGCGTGCATCTCCGGGTGCATTGAATACGCGATATATGGCTGGTTAGGCACTGCCCAAATAAAACGAAGCGGAAGCAACCGGGAGTTTTAATTTACGAGATCTCGTTGAATAAGGAACGATCCTTTTAAACATGATTTTGGGAGAAACACCTGGCTGATGAAATTGATTCAAGTATTGATCCTAATCCATGGGGTAGGAGTTAAAGGCACTGGAAGTGGAGGTTTCGCTAAGTTGGATGTATTTTTTCAGCTGAACAAAAACTGCAATTCCACAGAGTTACAATAGTTTATTGGCCTACCAATTAACTCCTGCGGACTCTTCAATCAAAACCATATCTCAGCATGCATGATATCCATGGGGTAGGAGTTAAAAGGCACTGGAAATGGAGGTTTCGCTGAGGTGGATGTATTTTTTTCTGCTGAACAAAAACTGCAATTACACAGAGAGTTACAATAGTTTATTGGCCCACTAATTAACTCCTACGGACTCCTCAATCAAAACCCTATGTCAACATGCATTATAATATAATAAAAAACGGAGTAGTTTAAAGAGGCTGAGGAATTGTTTGGTTAAAAGTGGTCGAATCCGGGTAAAAAAATTTCAAAAAATCTTGTAGAGGCAATGCTGAATAGTATTTTTGATGGTAGAAATAGATTCACCATCATCAAAAAATCTAAGACACCTAAAATTTTGAAATTAACAACTATATTTTGAAATTAACAACTATAACTTGGATTTATAAAAAAAGCAAAAATTTTTATAAATAACATTTCCCTATCTGTTACGACATGTGTTGGCACAATCATTCACTATTTTCACTTTTCCATGTAATTTTTACAAGTTGTTCTGACCAGGTGGCATCCTCAAGTGAGGATAAGAGCTCGCATTTGTAAGTGGCAATCGACTCTAATTCCCATGACAAATGTCAAACCATTTGCATATTCCTAGACCTCGCATTTGTACGTGGAATTCAGCTTTAATTGTACGTGGAATTCGGCTTTAATTCCCATGACAGAATCAAACTACCAAACCATTTGCATATTGATTTGGTTTTTTTCCTGATTTCCAGAGGTGCTCAGGTTTTATTTTAGCCATGGAGATTTCCTCTGACTGCATTTTGGCCATGAAAAATTAGGCCATGCAAAATTAGGAGTCTAAGCTTAACCACGATTGCTTGGGTGTTGGGCACGAGACCACCTACTTCAGACAACTAGCAGATGAAGGATGATAACCAATGGACCAAACAGGAGACCACACCTAGCTAGCACCTGTTGAGATTTTCTGTTTGAAGTGAAATAGGCAGAAATCTCTATAGGTGACAACAATAGGAATTCAGGTCCTAGATTAACTCCAGGTTGTTGGGAGGGAGTTAATGCCTCTTATATTTGATGTGAGGGAATTAATGAGGCTCTTAGATTCTCTAGGCTATATAACAGGCAACCATTCGGATGTTTGCTAAGAGAGTGTGAGGATTTCTTGATGTAATCTCCAATTTGATTAATAAACTCTTGATGCCTATGTTTGGTGGACGTAGCCCAGATTGGTTGGGTGAACCACGTTAAATACTGTGTCATATGTGTTTGATTTTTCTGCTGTGTGTTTATGTTGTTTGCTGTGCACCTGAACCAACAATTGGTATCAGAACTTGGTTGGAGGTGCTGCCTGGAGAAAAGCTGAGCTTGAAGCAGAAGGGGCGTATTGCTGTTGCTGTTGGTGCATGGAAGAGAGGCACCAAACCAGCGTGCTGTTGCGTGGAGGTTTCTGTTGCCAGAGTGCTGGTGGACCACCAAAGCACTGGAGATTGCTGTGCGAGTGGCGCTCTACAGAAATGCGCGTTAAATATTGGTATACTGTGAGAACCAATTGATTGCTACGTGGATTAAACAATTGCTGCCTGCGTGTTTACAATTGCTGCCTGCGTGGATTAAACATTTGCTGCCTGCGTGGACCTGCGTATGGATTAGACCATAAAGGCGTTGACACAGCATGTGAACCTGCGTGGAGATTGCTGAGCTTGTCTGGAGATGCGCATACTCCCTTGGCTGCTGGAGCAAACAATTGCTGGTGGTGCGTATACTTTATATAGCCGCATCTTCCATGACAATGAATAGAAATCGGTAGCGTATTTCTGTGCCAATAACCAGAACTCTAGTCGCCCACTGTTTATTACTAAGCAGATTGTCTCATGTTTTGACTTAAGGCATAGGCAGTTTGTGCTGATGCGTAATTGAGAATGCGTATTACAGTAGTGGTTTATAAAACGCAGAGTGATTTGATAAAACCTGCAGTCAAGTTTTTTTTTTTTTTAAACGCAGTGACTCCAGTGAGTTTCGTTGGCAGAGAAAGCCAAATGAAAACGCAGTGCCAGTTAGTCAATTTAAAAAAAAAAAAAAAAACGCAGTGACAGCATTCGAAAACACTTCCAGGTTCAATAATTCTCATGGTGGTTTCAACATAAATTCGAACTCTGAGTATTTGCAATTCTCTGCGAAACAGTAAATAACAAAACCGTAAATAATCGATTGGTTTATTGGTGCAAATAAAAAACAAGTAGTGTATGTATTTTGTTTTTTATAGGGCAGAATTTTGCACAAATAAAAGGAAAGTTTTGTTTTGAAAGAAAAGTAATAAGTGCAAAGGGCAGTTTTTTTTAAAGACAAAGGTACAAAGGCATAGGCAGTTTTTTTTGTAAAAACAAAGGCATAGGCAATTTTTTTTATTGCTGGTTGGATATTGGAGATTATTTTGTTTTTTGTTGATACAAATGGCGAAAACTCAAAGTGCCCGGTTTGAAATTGATAAATTTAATGGCAAGAATAATTTTGAGATCTCGAAGGTGAAAATGCACGATCTGCTGGTTCAACAAGGTGTGGCGAAAGCACTGTTGGGGAAAAACAAAAGACCTCCTTCCATGACGGAGGATGAATGGGATGAGATGGACGATAGAACTCTGAGCGCAATTCGGTTATGTCTGGCGGACGATGTTCTGTTCAACATTGTGTCAGAGAAAACCGCCGCAGGCTTGTGGTCAAAGCTTGAGAAGCTCTATATGATGAAATCTTTGACAAATCGGATTCTCCTGAAACGGCAGCTTTACAGTTTGCGGATGAAAGAAGGTACCTCAATTGCTGATCACCTGAATGTTTTTAATACCTTGTTGGTGCAATTAAACAGTCTAGATGTGAAATTTGATTCAGAGGATAAGGCAATAACTCTATTATGTTCTTTTCCTGAATCTGGGATCACTTTGTTACTTCCATAAGCTTTAGTACATCAGAAATCCTTGAGTTTGACGATGTTGTTGGAGCCTTGTTGGCTGAGGAGACGAGGAAGAGGTCGAATGCAGACACCTCTACATCAGAGGTAATGATGGCCAGAGGTTGCTCACGAGAGAGACACTCCGGGGGAAAGCATAGCGACTCTCATTCGAAGTCCAAAGGAAAGAAGCCAAAGGTGAAGTGCTGGCATTGTGGCAAGGCTGGACATCTGAAAAAGGATTGCTGGAAGCGAAAGCAGGCTGCTAAAGAAGGCTCTTCGATAGAAAAGAAGGAAGCCAACACCACAGATACAGGTTCAGTATCTGGTTCAGGTATGAGTGATGAAGTATTGTCAGTTAATGTTTCAAAACATGCTCAACATTGGGTGTTAGATTCCGGGGCATCTAACCACATGTGTATTCATAAAGATTGGTTTAAAACATATAAATCAGTTGATGATGGAGTCGTGTACATGGGTAATGATGTCACTTGCAGTATTGTTGGAATAGGAAGTGTACAACTACAAATGTTTGATGGCACAACCAAAATATTAACTGATGTGAGACATGTAGCAGATCTAAGAAAAAATCTAATTTCATTAGGAGCACTGGATATGAATGGATATAAAACTGTAATTCAAGGTGGAGTTATGAAAATTTACAAAGGCATCTTACTAGTTATGAAAGCTAAGAAAGTAGGAAATCTATTTCAGTTAGAAGGTAGAACTAGGTCAGATCATGTGTCTGTGTCTGAAAATGACAGTAGTTCCATTCACTTATGGCATCAAAGATTGGGGCATATGAGTGAAAGAGGATTGAAAATTTTGGCTGACCGAAAGTTACTTCCTAATCTAAGATCTGGAAAATTGGATTTCTGTAAACATTGTCTGTTTGGTAAACAAAGTAAACAAAAGTTTAAAACAGGCAAACATACTAGTAAAGGGATACTTGATTATATTCATTCAGATGTTTGGGGTCCAGCCCCTACAACGTCGTATGGTGGCTCGTCGTATTTTGTGTCATTCATTGATGAATTTTCTCGGAAAGTATGGGTCTACATGTTGAAAAAGAAGTCTGATGTTTTTACAGTTTTCAAGCAGTTTAGAGCATTGGTAGAAAACAGCACTGGTAGAACTATAAAATGTTTAAGAACTGACAATGGTGGTGAGTTTTCCTCCAAGGAGTTTGACAGCTTTTGCAAGGATGCAGGGATCGAAAGACATAAGACCACAATTTATACTCCTCAGCAGAATGGACTTGCTGAACGCATGAACAGGACTCTTCTAGAGAGAGCAAGGTGTATGCTGAGTAACACCGGGTTGCCGAAGGAGTTGTGGATGGAAGTAGTGGCAACCGCTTGTTATGTGATAAACCGGTCTCCATCAACGGCTATAGACTGCAAGGTTCCGCAAGAGGTATGGACAGGACACCCTTGTGACTATTCTAAACTCAGAGTGTTTGGTTGTGATGCATATGCTCTAGTGCCTAAACATCAGCGAACTAAATTAGATCCAAAGTCTAAAAGGTATATCTTTGTTGGGTATGGTGATGGAACAAAGGGATTTAGATTGTGGGATCCTACCACCCGCAAAATCATCATCAACGGAGATGTAAAGTTTAATGAATCCTCTCTTGTACAGTTAGATGTAGATAGAAGATTGAAACAGGATGATGTATCTGATTTCCAGCATATTCAGTTTGACAGCATTTCTAATGATAGTCATAACGACCATAGTTCAGATTCTAGTCATGAACAGGTTTCAGAATCAGATTATGAACAGGGTTCAGATGGAGGACATGAACAGGTCTCTGATGGCGATCATGAAGAAATTCCTACAGTTGATAGACAGCCAATTGTGGAAGCACCAGAAACATTCTTATGGAGGTCTACAAGAATCGAACGTCGTTCGAGAAGGTATGATGATCATGTTACTTTAGTTGCTTTGATCGCTAATGATGATGAACCTTTGTGTTATCAGGAAGCTGTAGAAGGTTCAAATAGTGACAAATGGAAAGCAGCCATGAAGGAAGAAATGATGGCCTTAGGTAAGAATGGTACGTGGGATCTGGTTGAACTTCCCAAAGGCAGGAAAACTGTGGGATGCAAATGGGTCTTCAAGCTGAAACGGGGTGTGAATGATATGGAAGACAGGTACAAAGCTCGGCTGGTTGCAAAAGGGTTTTCTCAGAAAGCTGGCATAGACTTTCATGAGATATTTTCACCAGTGGTTAAAATTGTTTCAATTAGACTTGTGTTAGCATTAGTGGCTTTGTTTGATTTGGAGTTGCAGCAGTTAGATGTTAAGACTGCATTTCTACATGGTGATTTAGATGAGGAAATATATATGGAACAACCGGAAGGGTTTGTTTAGCATCGCAATGCGAAATTTGTCTGCAGGCTCAAGAAGTCATTATATGGCCTGAAGCAGTCGCCTCGGCAGTGGTATAAGAAGTTTGATTCTTTCATGTTGAGTCAGAAATATGTAAGAAGTGAATATGATCATTGTGTTTACTTTAAGCAGTTAAATAATGGCATGTTCATTATCTTAGTGTTATATGTTGATGATATGCTTTTAGCAAGCAAAAACATTGAAGAAATCAACAGGTTGAAGACTCAGATGGCAAGGACGTTTGATATGAAAGATCTAGGAGCCGCAAGACATATTTTGGGCATGGAGATTTTCAGAGACAGAAGTAATGGTAAGCTGTGGCTATCACAACAGAAGTATGTTGAGAAAATACTTTTGAGGTTTGGTATGAACAATGTGAAGCCTGTGTCGATCCCTTTAGCTTCCCTTTTCAAGCTTTCTTCGAGTTTATGTCCTAATACATATGAAGAAAATGATTATATGTCTTGAATTCCTTATGCAAATGTAGTAGGATGTTTGATGTATGCGATGGTGTGTACGCGACCAGATATTTTTCATGCAGTTGGGGTTGTCAGCAGGTACATGGAAAATCCGGGTAAAGAACACTGGTCAGCAGTGAAATGGGTGCTTCGGTACTTGAGAGGCACAAGTAGTTATTGTATTTCTTACAATAAGAGTAGTGAATTTGTTTGCGGATATGTTGATTCCGATTTTGCAGGTGACTTGGATAAGAGAAGGTCAACTTCAGGGTACGTCTTTACTCTTGCAGGTGGAGCTATTAGCTGGATGTCAAAGCTACAAAACATTGTTGCTTTGTCTACTACTGAAGCAGAATACATTGCTGCTTCTCATGCTTGCAAAGAGGCGGTTTGGTTGAAAGGTTTGCTTGGTGAGTTTGGTAGGTTACAGGACAACATCAGGTTACTTTGTGATAGTCAAAGTGCAATACATTTGGCTAAAAATACGGCCTATCATAGTAAATCAAAGCATATTCCCATCAAGTATCATTTTGTAAGACATGTTGTCACTGAAAGGGGAGTTTCTCTTGAAAAGGTGCATACAAAGGAAAACTGTGCAGACATGTTCACGAAACCAGTTTTGTTGGAGAAGCTACACTGGTGTTTGGCTTGTCTTGGCTTGCAGAAAAGATAAAATAATAATAACAGGGCATCAGGCGAATTGTTGTCAAGGTGGAGATTGTTGAGATTTTCTGTTTGAAGTGAAATAGGCAGAAATCTCTGTAGGTGACAACAATAGGAATTCAGGTCCTAGATTAACTCCAGGTTGTTGGGAGGGAGTTAATGCCTCCTATATTTGATGTGAGGGAATTAATGAGGCTGTTAGATTCTCTAGGCTATATAACAGGCAACCATTCGGATGTTTGCTAAGAGAGTGTGAGGATTTCTTGATGTAATCTCCAATTTGATTAATAAACTCCTGATGCCTATGTTTGGTGGACGTAGCCCAGATTGGTTGGGTGAACCACGTTAAATACTGTGTCATATGTGTTTGATTTTTCTGCTGTGTGTTTATGTTGTTTGTTGTGCACCTGAACCAACAACACCTGGCTTTCTCCTTCGAACCCTTGCTCCCACTAGACGATGATGTGAAACTAGGGTTGTTGGTGGGTGAGTAAGTTTCGTGTTTCAGACGTGCACGAGAGGTCTGGTTTCAGAGTGAATTGGAGAGCGGCGTTGAAATGTGAGATATGGACAATTTATTCAACATGGGGAGAGTTATTTACAAAACCCATGTGCATTCTAGACAGGAAAGTCGCAATGCTTCAAAATTGGGCCATTGGTTAAGTGAAGATGCAATTGAAACATTTTGGTCCTTATGAGGCTACCTGGGACTACCTGGGAGCTAGAAGATTTTGGGGGATTGGTTCTTGAAGGCGTACAGAATACCGCAGTTGGCTGTTGCGTGTTGAGCAGAAAGCAGGGATGCATATTGAAGGGTAATGCAAATTGACTGTACTGCAATGTGTTAATAGGGAATGGTGGGTATGCGTGCAAATGGGTAATGTTAGAATGCCAGTTGAAACTGGCTTCCATATGCTTATGTTGGTTGTTCTCAGTAACCTGAAACTGCTACCTTCGTATCAGTTGGTTGGTGGTCTCAGTCTCAGGCATGGAGATGTTCCATACCTGTGCATCTGGTTTGGTTTATAAAATTCCCAAGATGTCGTCTCAGTCTCAGGCGAGATGTTCCATACCCGTGCATCTGGTTTGATTTATAAAATCCCCAAGATGTCCCTGACTTACCGGATGCGCCTTGGATGCTGGGCCGGTTGAGAGCTGCTTCTTGGGGCTGCGTTCCTTGCTTTCCTGTGTTCCTCGCTTTCCTTGTGGTTTAGGGATGGTGCTAGGGAATAGAAAAAGAAATGTTATAATAAAGGTCCATGCTAGGGAGATCATGTCCGCAAGTGAGGTGGAGTTGCAAATACTGTAAATGGATGAATACCCTAGTGAAAAGCGTTGCAAGACTGTGCCTGCTCATGTGGAGCAAGAAAACGCGGTGACTTGTGACTTATGGGAAAGCCTGAGGTAGAGAAGACTGCAAATAATATGAGAGATGGTGGCCAATGATAATCTTTCTGGAGTAGGCATGCATATGTCGCGAATCTTACAAAAGAAGAAAGAGGAGCAGGTAAACCAGCTAGACAAAGCTAGCCAAGACAGAAAGCCAGCCAGACCTCTTTCGACCTGCAGTTGCATGTGGATTAAAGAGCTTTTAAATGACACGCTGCATGAGTACACATATTTTGATAGTTGTTGTAGGGACAATAACCTCATATCATATATAGCATTGTGAACTTATAACATCACTATGCCAACTGGGAAGAGTCTAGCCCTGCAAATAATGCCAACCGGGAAGATTCTAGCCCTGCAAATAACGATAGAGGTATGCATTACGAACATTTCTAAATGCTTAAAGATCAGATCATGATGGAGGTAAAATTCTTATTCCTTTCTGCAAATTTAAATTACAACTTTATTTTTTCTGAACAGGGAAATGCTTATTCCTTTCAGCAAATTTAAATTACAACTTTATTTTTTCTGAACAGGGAAAATTGCACAAAATATTAGTTTCTCTACGAAGTGTAAACTTATGGCTGGTTTCCATTTAAAAGAGAATATAATGGCTCCCACAAAAACTAGATCTAACCATCTCCCTAGCGAGCGAAGAGAAGACATTCTGCCTCAACAGCTCTCTAGGCCTTCTTAACATTTTGAGCGTCGTTCACCTCTGACTCATGATGATCACCAAAGTCCGGGATTGGTTCTTCATGGCTTAACACAATGCCACAAGGTGCGGGAAATGGCTGCAGTAGAGAGAAGACAGGTTCATTAATATCTATGTAAGCTAGTGGTTCGGGTATGTATGGTTCCTGTTCAATGGGATCTGGTATTTGTCGTTGAGAGAAAGCCTGTTCTTCATTAATATGGTTATCATGGCTACCTGTTTCAGTGTTCAGCGATCTCCTATTTGGTGGATCTGAGTTAGTTAATCCAGCTTCTCGATGTGCAATGTTAGAAAATGGCACTGGCATTCCTGGCTTAAAAATAAAACCACGCAAGACTCTACCAGTGTCTTGCACTTTCAATGTCATGAAGTACCCACTACCAAATGAGCCTTCCACAACACCATCAACTGTTTGGCCAATAAGAGAGTTTTCAGGAAATGGCGAGCTTTAAAGAATTTCCCCGCTTCTTGCCATTGTTTGCAGGCCAAAACACTTCTCACCAGGATGTCCTCTTGATGCAAGTTTCTCTATATGTAAAATGGATCGAGAACCTCGTAAGTACAGAATCAGCGATGAAATATTAGGTAACAAGTCATTCAGAGTAAGTGCACTTTCCATAAATTAAAAAAAAAAAGAGGGGAGTGTTTAAACATTGTACTTCATAGTTTAGTCGTGTCAATGAAAATAAACTTAAACTAATTACATTTGATATGAAGAAATTTTTTCATTTGGAAAAGACCATTGCAATAGAATAAGAAATGGAGTGAATCATCACATGCCTACCTCTGAGTATCCAAACGACCTCCCGGAACCTCCAAACGATTTGATAGATTAAGAAAATATACATTAAACATAGTTAGGATTATACAGTTATAAAAATTAAATAGTTAGTAAATAGTTAGTAAATGCAGATAAGTATCAATTAATGATAATCTACATTTTATGTTTTTAAAATAAAACAAAAAATTATAAAAATTAACTGAGTAGATTTTGTTACAATACTATGCATTAATATCATGGTTTTGTCAATACCATCTGTCCAAAAAATAATAACTCTTTTCAGATGACATTTGTTCATATGATCTTTCTTTTATCAGAGTTTAGCCTTTTATGATCTATATCTAGTTACCAAGAGTTTTTTTTTTCTTTTTTTTCAGAGATGATCACATGGGAATTCTTGTGTCTACGTTTTTCTAACCATCTAATGAGTATAACTACTTTGGAGATATATCTCAACTTTTGGTTTGTGAATAAAATAAAATAAAAATAAATCCTAGGTGAAAATAAAAATAAATTCAAATTAAAATAATAAAAATAAAAAATCTACATTATTATTATTATTATTATTATTTGTTGAGTAGTTTAGGGAAATTTGACTTGGTGTTACTAGTGGTTTTTGAGCTCCAAGTTTATGAGAACCCATGGTATTGACCTATGGTATTCATGTGGAATATATTTTATTGAAGGGAGGACTTACACAAATCTAGATGTATCTTAACTCCACTTTTACCAAGTGTCGGGAGGGATCAAATATTTTGAGATGCAAACCTCTTTTATAGTGAAAAGAGATTTGAACCTTCTAAGCACTTGGTAGATCCAAAGTTAAAATAGATCTAGATTAATTAATATTTAAATTAAAATTTTATAAGTTGTATTTCTAAATGGACAAAACTATCGACATAACTAAAAGCTATATATATATGTATGTATATACAGTCAAACTATTAAATAGACTACAATACAGTAATGGATAATTAATGTATTTAACTTATAAAACATATATAAAAGAAATATGCATATAATTACATGAATGAATGATAAATATATTTGTGTAAGGCTACCTATTTCAACTTAAGGTGGATGAGGATCTGTTGAATTTTTTTTATTGACAGTCTAGATTGATTCTCAAGGGTTTATGTTTTAAATTTACGACCTAGATTGATTCTCAAGGGAATATGATCAGCATATTTGGCCTCAATGTTTATCAACCATTGTACCATATTACAAAATTTGTTACATTGCATTGACTTTTGATAAACTAAAAATTTGTTACTTTGCATTGACTTTTAATAAACTGAAAAAATTAGATTCGTGCCAAGTTGCTTTTTTCACCCACCAATTTCTTAGGGATTTGAGATTATTCCAATTCTAATAAATTCATATTCTACTTAGATGGAGAAATCAAGGAGATGAAGAAGCAATCTGTCCCATAGGCTATCTTTAGCCTCGTGGACATTAAAATTTCTTTCTTTCTATAAGCAAATTTTATTTAGCAAAATGGTCCATTTTATAATAAGATGTCTAATTATTATTTTTTCTCAAGATAAATTATTCCGGTTCTCAACCCACCAATTTCCTAGGGATTTGAGATTATTTCAATTATAATAAGTTCATATTCTAATTAGATGGGAAAATTAATATATAAGAATTTTTTATTTAGAAAAATGGTCCATTTTACAATAAGATGTGTAATAACTTTTTTTATCTCAAGTTAAAGTTGACCCATAACCTTTTTAAACATGGTTAATCAGGTAAATGGGTGTTGCAATAGTTTTTTTGTTGCAATAATTCTTTTGTTATATTTAAGAAGCCTTCCGTATATCAACCGCATTAATATTTTTAATGTGGGTGTAAATAGTCAAACGATTTAATAGGCTTGTGATAAAATTGATATTTATAAAAGAAAATAATGAAAATATATATACTATATAAAAGAAATAAAATTATTGTAAACATACAATTAAATGGTTGGTAAATGTAGATAGGCATCAAAATACTTATCTTATAATACATTTCACATCACCAAGATTACAAAAAAAAATACAAAAATTAACTAAACTATAACTTTATTTTAAATTATTATTTATTATATAAAGAAATAAATAATAAATGAGTTGAACATGATAAGATTGTTTTTAGAGCCCTTCTAGAAGCCCAAAAACAACCACCTTATTGTTGAACTTAATTCTCTGCAAAATCCATGTAAGAGAGACTTAGCTCTCTAAGGAAAAAAATTGGTTGGCAAGTTTATGGGCTTGTGATCGAACCCAAAAGTCAATGAATCCTAGATCACTGAACAATAGGCCCCCAAGCTTCAAGGTCAGGTAAATTTCTTTGCAATAGGTGTTAGGATATTCCGACACATAGGATATAGTTAAGTTCAACTTGGTCTAGCATAGAGTTAGGTTAGAGTTAGGTAAAGTGTGTTTCTTTACCGTTGTACATTTTGTAACTTACAATCCGACGGTCACGATATGTAGTGATCCGACAGTTCACTCTCACCTCGGTATTACCGACACTTGATCCGTGGCTTGACACCCGATTGGTCCATGAGTTCTATTTAAAGCGCATGGAGGGTCATTGTTCGGGTAATCCGTGCATGAGAGAAGCTTATGTAAATTTTCATTCTTTGATTAATAAATTGTCTGTACCCACGTTGGGACAGGCCGTGGACTGTTTCCCTCCTTGCACTCTGAGGGTTTTAACCACGTCAAAAATACTGGTGTATTGATTTGAGATCTGGTTGTGAGCGGTGTCCTTTTGGTATTCTTTCTGAGGAACTTACCCTGTAAATTCCTACATGGTATCAGAGCTATTTGAGGGCCGCGTCTGTTGGTGATCCAAATCTGAAGCCGGTAGAACTGCATGCGGCTGTCGTTTCCTAGATCTGCTGTTTCTGACTGCTTTCGGGCCGAGAGAACTGCTCTGTTGCGTTCGGAGCATCTGTTTCAGTGAGGAACCCCTTTCGTTTCACGCGAAAAGGTTTCCGGTAGCCCTAGCTGCGTCATTTTTCAGATCGGGAGGTATACAGTGTTTTTTTTGCAGTTTACTGTCATTTTCTCTCTGCTTATTTCGGTTTCGGTTTATTTAGCCTTTTTTTTCCCGGATCTATACCTTTCATTTCTGCGTATGCTCTTTGCCCTGCGACTCTGTGCGATCTGGGCAAATCAGAAACAGAAAGAAAGGATTTTTCTCATGCGTATGCTCTTTTCCCTGCACCTTAGTGTGATCTTGGAAAATCAGAAACATTGAGAAAAATATTTAGTTTTTCGGTTAAAAGCTAACTTTGAGATTTTTTTTAAAAATTCTAGTTTTTTGGCTAAAGCTAACTTTGAGCCGTAAGGTTCGTTTTTCTTTGCATATTCGTGTTGGGTTTTGTGTTTTGTGTTTTGTAGGGGAAAAGAGCCTTCCCAAGGCAAGCACGCAAATCGAGGCCCCCCCCCCCCCCTCTCTCTCTCTCTCTCTCTCTCTCTCTCTCTCTCTCAAATATTTTGTATAGATCAATTGGTTCAAAGACTTTTTAAGAGAGTAGAGGTCTTGGGTTCAAGTCTCCATTTTGTGGGGGCGGATTTTTTCATTCCCGCACATTCGCGCACTTTGCCGGCAACGTCAACAATTTTTTTTTCAAAAAGCCATAACTTCTTCATCCGGAAGCCTTTTTCAGAGCCGTTTTTTTTAAAACCGCCTATTTTTCAGTCTGGTTATGCATTAAATGTATCTTCTTCTTCTTCTCATTCTCATGAGTGGCTCATTGATTCTGGAGCCTCTTGTCACATGGCCAAAAACCAAGCCATGTTTTCTTCTTTAAATGATTGTAACACCAAAAATATATATGTTGGTGATGATAGATCTCTTAATGTTGTAGGGACTGGAACTGTTCATCTAGACAATGGTCAGTTCAATGATGTATTATGTGTTCCAAACTTATCCTGCAACCTTCTATCTGTCTATCAGATAACTCATTCAGGTGAAGGTAAAATTGTTGAATTTTCACCTCATGATGTTGTAATCAAGGATCTAAAAGATCCTAAACAGATTCTAGCTACTGGTCTTGCTGATGATTCCAAAAGGTTGTATAAGTTTCACAACTTTGGGTCATCCCATCTTCCCTCAGTGTTTGTTGCTCATAATGATGAAGTGAGCAAACTTTGGCATGAGCGGTTTGGTCACTTAAACTATCGCTCCCTTCAGCATCTATGTAAAGAAAATATGGTGACAGGTCTTCCTATGGTATCTTGCAAAGATGGTGTTTGTTCCGGATGTGTACTCGGAAAACATCATCGGGACAGTTTTGACAAACGTGCCTCTTGGCACGCCTCAGCCCCTTTACAGCTTGTGCACAGTGATTTATGTGGTCCTCTTCCTGTTGCTTCATTCTCTGGCTGCAAGTACTTCTTAACTTTCATTGATGATTTCTCTAGACGCACTTGGGTATACTTCTTAAAACTCAAGAGCGAAGTATTTAGCACTTTTTTGGCCTTCAAAGCATTTGTTGAAAAACAATCTGGACATCAAATTCTTAAGCTAAGAACTGATAATGGTGGAGAATATGTTAAAAACGCATTCATCAACTTTTGCACCGAAAATGGAATTCAAATGCAACATACTGTTCCATACACTCCACAACAAAATGGTGTAGCTGAAAGGAAAAATCGCACCTTAAAGGAAATGGCTAATTGTATGCTGCAATCTAAAGGACTCAGTCTTAGTTTTTGGGCCGAAGCAATTAATTGTGCAAATTATATAATCAATCGCACTCCTACTAAGGTTCTAGAGAATATCACTCCAGAAGAAGCTTGGAGTTCCATTAAACCAGATGTAAGTCACTTTCGTGTGTTTGGAAGTGAAGCATGGGCCCATATTCCAGATGAAAAGCATAAAGCTTTAGAACCTAAGAGTGAGAAATGTACTTTTGTTGGATATTCTGAAGATGTAAAAGGTTATAGACTTATTCCATTTAAGTCCAAAAATGTTATCATTAGAAGAGATGTAAAATTTGATGAAAATAAATCGGCCTGCGAGCCTAGTCCGGCGGATGTGCCACCTCTTCCTATCTCTTCTATCTTTGAAAACATTTCTTCTTCTGATGATGAAAGCGAGGATGATAATCCTCCCCCACCTTCTCAGGATCCTCAACTTCCAAGATGGGTCCGTGCTACTCGGGATGCAGCAGGTGATCTTGCCGGTGATCCTACAGATCAGCGACGTACACGTTCTCAGTTTGAAAGAGCCTCTTCTTTACTGGCTCAAGCTCCAGTAAATCATGATCCTGACACTTTTGCAGAAGCTTCAGGCCATCCACATTGGGAAGCAGCTATGAATGAAGAATATCATTCATTGATGACAAATGATACATGGGATCTTGTTCCTCTACCAAAGGGACGCAAACTTGTTAGATGCAAATGGGTTTACAGAACCAAGTATGGACCAGATGGGAAAGTTGATAAACATAAGGCTCGTCTAGTTGCTAAGGGCTTTTCACAGGTTGAAGGCATTGACTACACTGAAACCTTCTCTCCAGTTGCCAAAATGAACTCTATCCGCCTTGTTCTTTCCCTTGCTGCCTCTTTAAAATGGGAAGTCCATCAAATGGATGTTAAATCTGCCTTCTTGCATGGGGACTTGCAGGAAGAAATCTATATGGAACAACCCATTGGCTTCATACAAACAGACTCCAGCCTCGTTTGTCGACTTAAGAAATCCCTTTATGGCCTCAAACAAGCTCCTCGGGCTTGGTATGCCAAAATGGATAGCTTTCTTTTAGAATCTGGCTTTTCTAGGTGTCATTCTGACAATACTGTCTACACCAAGAAAGTGGGCAACTCTCTTATCATCCTTGTTCTTTATGTTGATGATCTTATTCTTACTGGTAGTGATCCCAACCTTATAAACCATGTGAAGTCCAGCCTTAAAAAGAAATTTGAAATGACAGACTTAGGACACTTACACTATTTTCTCGGTCTTCAAGTCTTGCAATCCCAAGAAGGTATTTTCCTTTCCCAGTCCAAGTATGCTTGTGATATTCTTCGTCATTTTCACATGGAAGACTGTAAGCCAGCCCCTTCTCCCTTTCAGTCTGGAGTCAAACTTTCAGTCTCTTGTACTTCTCCTGAAGTTGATGCTACCTTATACCGTCAACTTGTCGGAAAACTCTTGTATTTAACCCATACTCGTCCTGATCTTTCCTTTGTTGTTGGCCTTGTTGCTCGTTTTATGCAAAACCCCCGTGAAAGTCATTGGAAAGCAGCTAAAAGAATACTTCGTTATGTTCGAGGTACAGTACAGTTTGGGATTCATTACAGTGCCAAAGCAGCTCCTCTGTTAGTTGGTTTCACTGATTCTGATTGGGCTGGTGACCTTGATGATCGGAAGTCTACTGCCGGTTATGTCTTCACTCTTGGTTCAGGACCTATTACATGGGCTTGTAAGAAACAGGCTGCCATTTCTCTTTTGTCAGCAGAAGCAGAGTATCGTGGTGCCGTGGAAGCTAGTAAGGAAGCCTTGTGGCTTCGTCAGATCCTATCAGAATTTGGCTTTGAGCAGCAGCATCCAACCACACTTTGGTGTGATAATCAAAGTGCCATTCAGCTATGCAAAGATCCAGTCCAGCATCAGCGCAGCAAACACATTGAACTACACATGCACTTCATCAGAAAGCTCATTCATGACCATGTTCTTGAAGTGCAATATTGTCCAACGGATGATCAGGTTGCAGACATCTTCACAAAGGCTCTCACAGAGGCGAAGTTCACTAAACTTCGATATATGCTTGGAGTTCAGGAAGTTGTCACTAAGGGGGGATAGGCTCTAGTGCCTCCTTCCTTCTCCTATTGTGTCATATTTGTAAATCCTTCAATCCTATCCCAAGTTGTTCTTAAGGGGGGATGTTAGGATATTCCGACACATAGGATATAGTTAAGTTCAACTTGGTCTAGCATAGAGTTAGGTTAGAGTTAGGTAAAGTGTGTTTCTTTACCGTTGTACATTTTGTAACTTACAATCCGACGGTCACGATATGTAGTGATCCGACGGTTCACTCTCACCTCGGTATTACCGACACTTGATCCGTGGCTTGACACCCGATTGGTCCATGAGTTCTATTTAAAGCGCATGGAGGGTCATTGTTCGGGTAATCCGTGCATGAGAGAAGCTTATGTAAATTTTCATTCTTTGATTAATAAATTGTCTGTACCCACGTTGGGACAGGCCGTGGACTGTTTCCCTCCTTGCACTCTGAGGGTTTTAACCACGTCAAAAATACTGGTGTATTGATTTGAGATCTGGTTGTGAGCGGTGTCCTTTTGGTATTCTTTCTGAGGAACTTACCCTGTAAATTCCTACAATAGGTAGGGGATTATATGTCTATTTATTTCTCAACAAAATGGAAAGAGACTTGATTTTCAGATCAAGAGTTTCATGGGGTCTAAAACCTTTTTATCACTCCATGGACTTTGGATGTCAGTCCAGATTATGAGATTACTGTGGTGCCAATGTGGGTCTGTCTTCCACACCTCCCCCTTCATCTTTGCTACCTGATTCTCTAAAAGACATAGGAAACAAGCTTGGACACTATCTGGATGAAGCAAAATCAAAAGAAGATCAATTTTCTTGTGCTCGTATTTGTGTTGAGGAAAACCTATATGAAGATTTATCAGAGGCCCTAAAGATAAATCTAGGAGAATGGAGGCATAAACAAGAACTAGATTATGAGAAAATTCCTTTCAAATTTAATGATTTTCATACTCAACGACACTTTGCCAAAAGCTACCCCCAATTCAAAATAGAAGAGCAAACCCAAGCCCTTGTCTCTAAAGAGGCTAGTTTCCAACCAGCACAAAAGAAAAGAAGGAGTCAACTAAATAAGGTCGCATCCCCAAATAAACTTGTTGTAGTTGCTCTAGTACCAGAACCTTCAACAAAAATTCTTTTAAGGTTCTTTAAGATCTAGAACAAGATGAATATACCCCATGAAAGAAACCATGGATGAAGATCAAGGAAATATAGAGGTTTCGATGGATAATTGGGTAGCTAGGATACGTGAATCATAATGGTAGCATCTAATGAGGAAGGAAACATCTAGCATTAGGCAACTTATATCAGGAAAAGAAATATATAAATAATGTATTTAAATTTTTCCTATTTGACAACTCACAACAAAGGAGGCAAGTTCTAAAATATGTATTTGTAATCTATTTAAAAGGCCATCAGGCCTCATGATAATACAAGTGAATGTTAGATTATTTTATCTTATCTTGTGTGATTGTGTGTGATACATTTGTTTTTGAGTAGAGTCTTTAGATGATCCAACTTAGAGGTAAGCCTCTCTAAGCCTCAAATCCAATCAATTGTTGGTCAATTGGTATCAAAGAAAGTTGCACCTTGGGGTGTGCTCTAAAAAAACAAAGTATGCTCTAAATTTTTTCTATTAGCATCCTCCATATTTTCCATCCACTACATGTTCTTATTTTCCATCCATTCTACATTCACTTTCTTTCTTAATATTTCCCTCCCACCTCAGGATATGTAGGCACCCGCTACTTCATCAATAATTAGCATCACCTCATGTCAACTCCAACAACATCAAAAAATCATTTCAGCCATGAATTCACACTTAAACGAGGAGGAAGAAAGCAGGGGACGCTTTCCATCTAAACCAAGAGGAATTAGGCATCTAGGTTTCCTGGCTCATAATGGTAACATCTAATGGGGAAGGAATCATCTAGTCCTAGGAAACTTATATCAAGAAAGGCAATATATAAATAATGTATTTAACTTTTTCCTATCTGAAAACTCACAAAAAAGGAAGCAAGTTCTAAAATATGTATTTTTAATCGCTTTAAAAGTCCATCAAACATCATGACAATACAAGTGAATGTTAAACTTTTTTATCTTACATTGTGGGTTGTGTGTGATTCATTTGTTTCTAAGTCGAGTTTTTGGAAGATCCAGTTGAGAGGTGAGGCTTAGAGCTCTCTAAGCCTCACATCCGATCAATTGTAGATGAAGAATGCAAAGCAAGATCCTTCACGGATCACCTCTCTAGATTCAGAGTCATATTTTGAGAAAAGAGCATTGGAATGTAATCCCTCCAAGCTTGCAGAGATGAATATATATACTCCAAATCTTTACCAAAAAGCTATGTTTGTTACAATTGCTCATGAAAAATAATGCACAAGAGGCAATGCTGAAAATTCCCTCCTAAATGCAATAAAGCCACATTTCACAAGAGGCAAGAAATCCATTAAGGAAATGATCTAGGTGGATATTGGTGGCCACCCGCCAAGTCCACTTGGACCCCCACCATTGTTTCTTTCAGCTTTTCAGTTTTCTTAATTGTAGCACAATTTACTATTTTTAGCATTTTTTCGGGTCCTGAACGTCCGAAGCCGTTTTGAGGCCCTAAAGATGTTTTTTGGGAAAACTTGTAGATCATTGTTGCTCTTCCCAAAGTCGTAGTTTTCAGACAGATATTTCTAACGAGATATTGTGTGCGTTAAACGAGGATCGTATGCCAAAGTTATGACCCTAGGAAGTTGAGGTACCAATTTACCCAAATGGGGCCCACAGTTTGGCATTTCATGTTCTAGGGTTAGGTTTTTGGATGCTTAGGGTTTTCCATTATTTCTCAACAATAAATAGGCCTTCAAGCCTCATCATAACACAGTTCAGAGACATGTAGCCGCCACATCTCTTCTCATAGATAAGCTACCATCGCCCTAGATGGTTTATTTCTATTTTTGTTTGTAAGCATATTTCAGTATTCTACATTAATAAAATGAAGTATTATTTCCGTTGCATCTTTGTGTTTATGGTTATCTTTGTAATTTTTTACGTTCCTGTTTAAATCCGGAGTAGTAGTATTAGAGCGGTCTTCTTTTTCCTCTGTTTTTCTTTGCATGTCCCCAACGAGGTTGGGATATAAGGAGTTAGGGCTTGAACTGGTCGAACCTTTACAAGACCAGACTCACAAATCCTAATGGCCTCCCATGGCAGATGAAAAGAAAGACGAGGGGGTAGAAGATCCTATCAAAATCTTGCTCGAAGAAGCCCTCGAGTGATAAAGGAATGCAATGATGGACAACTTTTCCCAAATCCTTTAGCGGCTACCCAGGGGCGACACATCAGCTTCCAACAACTACTCTAGAAATGCCACACCATTTAAGGTACAAGTTAATTTTCAAATCCCCATATTCGAGGGTCAGATAGATGCAGATACCGTCAATAAATGGTTAAATCTATTAGAGGGTTATTTTTCTATTCATGATTTTTCCAGTCGGGAAAAGATTATTTCCACTCTTCTCAAAGAAGCCCCCCACATCAAGGACTAGTGGGAAACCTACTGCGAGCAGAAGGATGAAAGTATAGGCTCACTATTTTCATCCGCACCCACTTGGAATTCATTCTGGGATGCCAGCAAGGAGCAGTACTACCCTGTCGGAAATTATGAGGGTCAATACATAAAATGGACCATGTTGCAGCAGGGGAGGGACCAAGACGTGCTGAGTTTACCAATATTTTCCATACCCTTCGCACAAAGCTGGGTATCAAGGATTCAGAGCAACATTTGGTACTCAAATATCACAACTGCCTACACAAGTACATCCAAGAAGAAATAGAATTCCTGAACATCTCCTCGCTCGGCACGGCATACTGCTATACTGTCAAGGTCGAGAAAAAGTTTAAACAGAAGAAGCGAGACTTTGGAACAACGAATTCGAGGAAAGGGAAAGGTGCACCCAAACCACAGAACAAAGGACAAAGCCAAGGCGGGGCGGCCCAAGACAACCCGCCAAAGCTACAAGCAAAGAACAGTGCCACGAAGCCGAAAAAGGACACAAGAAAGTGGTGTGAATTCCATAAAAGCTCCAGTCACAACACAAGTGAGTGTCGAGCCAGCCAATCACTGGTGGCTGAGCTAAAGGTTTTAGAATCAGATGCATGTTCCAACTCTGAGTCAGAACCCGACAAGGGGAATGACAAAGGGAAGCAAGTTATCAATGTAGATCCCAATGCCACCGTTGCCACCACGAAGATCTAGAAGGAGGAACCCAAAGATCCAGAGGAGGAGGAGCGTCTATTCCACTCCCAGATGTGGGTAAAGGGCTCCCTACTACAATTCATTGTCGACAACGGGAGCCAAAAGAACCTCATTTTGGCTGAATTCGTGAAGCAGCTAGGCTTATCGACCACAACACATCCACAGCCATACACCATCGGGTGGCTTCACCAAGGACGGGATCTTCACGTGAGCCAGCGGTGTCACCTTCCATACAACATCAAGCCCTTCACAAATGAGGTATTTTGTGACATTACTCCTGTTGAAGTTTGTGATGTATTATTAGGACAATAATACTTGTGGAAGTGACATGTTGTATATGAATCAAGGCCCCGTGTTGTGATTGTTACTTTGAGAAATAAGTTGTATAGGATACTGGAGGTAGCACCGCCTACAACCATCTCTTTGGTTACTACAAAACAATGCAGTAAGCTCATTTCCAAAACTGGGAAATTTTTTTTCCTGATGATATGCCCTCAAGGAAAGAAGAAGACGGTGGCCACGACCTCCAGACAGGGCCCCTATGCATGACAACTACAGATGGACAAGGTCATGAAGGAGTACGAGGACATCTTCACCTCCCCCGCAGGGGTTCCTCTACACTGTCAGGTCAAGCACTCCGTGGATCTGACCCGAGGTGTGCCCCTACCCATTGGGCCAATATATCGACGCTCTGTTCTGAAGAACGATGAAATCAAGAGGCAGATTCAAGAGCTGCTGCAAAAGGGTCACATCTATCTGAGTTCATCGCCCTGTGGGAGCCTGATCATGTTGGTACAAAAGAAGGATGGGACTTGGAGACTCTGTATTGACTATCAGGCGCTGAACAAGATCATTTTCCATAATAGGTACCCGATCCACGAATTGATGACTTCCTGGACCAACTGAAGGGGGAAAATATTTCAGCAAGATAGATTTTAAATCATGATATCACCAGGTACCAATTGAACCCTCCGATGTGTGGAAGACTACCTTATAATCCAAGGAGAGCCTTTTCGAATGGTTGGTTATGCCTTTCGGATTGACGAATGCTCCTGCAACCTTCATGAGGTTAATGGATGACATCTTACGGCCATTCACCAACTCATTTGTAGTGGTATACTTGGATGACATCCTGATCTTCAGCCAGAGTTGGGAAGAGCACCTCCACCACATATGACAGGTTCTCCAAACACTGCGGCAACACATGTTATGTGCCACTTTGGAGAAATGCACTTTTGACATGACCCAAGTTCAATATCTGGGATACATTATTGATGAACAGGGGGTGCATGTGGATCCAACCAAGATCAAAGTCATTTGGTATTGGCCATCTCCAACCACTCTAACAGAGCTCTGCAGCTTTCTAGGTCTTGCCAACTTCTACCGCAGGTTCGTGTTGGGATTTTCTCATATCACTTGGCCCTTAAGTGAAGTCACCAAGGGAGGAGCGAAAGCAAAACTCTTTTGGTGTGAATCTCAACAGAAGGCATTCACAGAGTTGAAGGAGCACCTCTGCTCGGCACCAGTGCTCACATTACCAGACTTTCAGCAACCATTTGAGGTCGAGACAGATGCCTCTGACTATGCTATTGGGGCAGTCCTTACTCAACACGGGCATCCAGTGGCATACCACAATGAGACACTTTCAGACACAGTTTGGAAGTATCCCACTTATGACAAAGAGATGTATTCCATTGTGCAGGTCTGCCAATAATGGAAGCATTACATTTTGGGGAAGGAAATGGTCATCCACACAGACCACCGACCCCTGCAGTTCATACAGACCCAAGGGAAATTTCAAATGATCACCATCAGAAGTGGTCCACATACCTGCAACTGTTCCATTTGAATATTAAGTATAGGAAGGGCAGCACCAATAATGTTGTAGATTTCCTCAGTCGACCATCGATCATGGCATTAACCATCGTGCTCAACTCTTGTGGACATGAGACTTCTGATTGGCCACTTCTCTACAAAAGCGACCCAGAATTCGGCCATACATACCAGACACTCTTGGAGGGTCAACATGTTCCAGATTTACACCTCTAGGATGCCTTGTTATGCCACCTGGGTCACCTTTGTGTTCCTTCAAGCGAGCGTGCCAAGATGATTTGGGAAGCACACTACAGTGGAGCTGCTAGGCATTTTGGGTCGAGAAAATGGTGGCAGTACTAGAGAAGTATTTTCATTGTTCGAATCTTCAACAGGATGTCGAAAAGTACACCAGATCATGCACTATCTGCATCATTGCCAAACCGACCACCAAGAACCAAGGCCTCTATACCCCGCTGCCTACCCCGAGTCGACCTTGGGAATCCATCTCCATGGATTACATGTCAGGCCTTCCTTCCACTGAGCATGGAAATGACTGTGTTTTTGTGGTCGTCGACAGGTTTTCAAAGATGGTCATTATGGCGGCATGCAAGAAGAATGTCATAGCAAAAGCCACTACTAGAATCTTCTTTGAGCAAGTGTGGGTACACTTTGTGATCCCATAGTCTATCATCTCAAATCGGGACAGAAGGCTCCTCAGTACATTTTGGTCCAGTCTTTGGTCGATGCTAGACACCAAGCTCACTAAGTCCACAACCTTCCACCCTCAAACTGATGGCCAGACAGAGGTTGTCAACAAGATGATCGTACACATTCTGCACATGTACAACTCAAAGCATCCATGCACATGAGATGAGAGCCTACCCTGTGTTCAGCATAGCTACAATCAGGCTCCCCACAGCTCAAATGGACACAATACTTTTTAGGTGGGCTTGGGATTCTAGCCACTATGTCCCATTGATGTGGCCATGCCATTTGCAGCTACTCATGTAGATTCGGCTCATGTCCAATCCGAAACAGATAAGGTGAACAACTTCATTGAGCACATCCAACATATTTTCCAGTAGGTCCATGACATTCTGGAGAAATCAAATGCCAAGTACAAGCAGTGACATGATCAACATCGGGTGCCACACAAGTTTCAGGTGGGCGACAAAGTCTGGTTGCATTTGCAAAAGGAATGCCTTACTGGAGCCTATCGGAAACTCAGGCCACTCCGATATGGTACAACATTACCAAGGCTGTGGGAGACAATGCATTTGACCTCAGCATTCCCCCATTCCTTGGCCTACACCCAGTGTTCAATGTGGACCACCTTCGGCTACTTTCCACCATTACTAGACACATAAGAAATTGTAAAACAACTCACACTCACAGAGTTAAATCCAGATTGCATGGAATAAGTTGCAATTGATCGAATCATGGACACACAGATCAAACACACTCACCAGCAGAATATCCAGCTGTATCGAGTTGTCAAATCAGGCCAACTCCTTCACCAGGGTAAGTGGCTTACCAGGGACCAAGTTCAGTAGAAGTTTCCTCATCTCATGGAGGAACTCAACACAATGGGGACCATTGCTTCCTAAGGGGGGAGGAATGATCTAGGTGGATATTGGTTTCCACCTGCCAAGTCCACTTGGACCCCACTATTGTTTCTTTCATCTTTTCAGTTTGCTTAATTGTAGCACAGCTTACTATTTTCAGCAGTCTTTTGGGTCTTGAACTTCCGGAGCCGTTTTGAGGCCCTAAACGACATTTTTTGGGAAAACTGGGAGCAATATGGGTCCATGTATTGGTGTTTCTCTTCTAGATATTTCTAATGATATACTGTGCACATCAAACGAAGATCGTATGCCACAGTTACGACCCTGAGAAGTTGATGTACCAATTTACCCAAACGGGGCCCACAATTTGGCGTTTCATCTTCTAGGGTTAGGTTTTTGGAGGTTTAGGGTTTTCCATTATTTCTCAATAATAAATAGGTCTTTGAGCCCCATTCTAACATAGTTCAGAGGCATGTAGCTACCACATCTCTTCTCAGAGATAAGCTACCATCGCCCTAGCTAGTTTATTTCTATTTTTATTTGTAATCATATTTCAGTATTTGACATTAATGAAATGAAGTATTATTTCCACTGCATCTTTGTGTTTATGGTTATCTTTGTAATTTATTGTGTTCCTATTTAAATCCGGATTAGGAAAAGTGGGAACATGAAACAAATTATAACTTGGCTTCAGGATCCCAACTTCACATTGATGATTTATTCCAACATCATCCTAAATAGCTCAATGTGTTGTTTTTTCATTCTCGTATGCTCGCAATATGTAAGGATTTACTCTTGTAAACATGTAGAAGGACTTATTTGTAGTATCTATGGAAAAAGTGGGATTTGTCTCACATGAATTTAGTCTGTATCTTAGTGGAATATCCCATGGAAAAAAAAATTAATTGAACTAAGATGCTCATTCTACAACTCCGTATGACAAGGATGTGTAATTTTGATTGTGCTCAACTTCAAGTTGACATGTGCCCCTCTTAAAATAAAAATAAAATATTCTTCAAGTGGAAAGAAATGTTTATTATCAAAAAACGAAAATCAATATCTTATAAATGTTTAGTTACTTGTCCATATGACTTAATATAATTTCACGTAAAATATTTTAATTTCAACTATGCATATTATATATTGTTTTTAAAAAAATATGTATATATCATATGAAGTAATTGAATAAATAAGTTTTATGATTTAAACATTTGAAGTGGTCTCATTATTTTATAGATTGGTGATTTTTTAGGTATATGTTTTTTGGTCAAAGTTCAACAAAGAAATTTAGGCTTACAAGTTTAAGTTATATACTCTAAATACAATTTAAACAATAAAAAATTAGACATTGAATTTTTCCTTTAAAAGAAGTTTGCACCTAAAAAAAATTGATCATTCTTGGCTCATGCTAGATCTGTGCTTAAGATGCATCTATATTGGTTCTACAACTGAGTATGAGACAAATGTGTAATTTTTTCTCTGCTCAACTTGAATTTGACATGTGTCTCTTTTTTTGGAATATTTAAATTAAAAAATATATATATGATATAATTAAAAAGAAAAAATGAATATACGTATTTGTTATAATCAATTAAAAGGATTATAAAATGCCAATAATACCACTCTAAAAGACCATATTAAGGTGAAGTGGTAAAAATATTTCACTCTCACTCTCAACCATACATAAAAAAAATTATGGTTAAAACATTTTAAGGAGTCTCAATATTCTATGCCTGTGTACATTTTGAAGATGTTGAATCTATCTTATATATTCAAAAATACAATTTAAACAATGAAAAATTACAAGTGGTATATTTTAGAGTGGAAAACTTAAATAAAAAAATTTCTCCTTGATAGATGATCCTAAGGAAGATATATATATATATATATATCAAGCTTTGTAATAGGTTTACACCTCTTGAATTTTGATCCCTATCGACTCTTGCTAGATCTGTGGTTAAGATGGATCTATACTGGTGTAATGAATTCTCTGTGTATTTGCTATCACTGAGCATAGATTTAATATTATTTTTACTCATTTGTGTCTGGCAAAATATTAAACCCAATATTATAAACCCGGATTTTAAACCCTAAAATTATAAACCCAATTATAGTATTAAACCCCAATTTTGTAATATCACAATGTGACATTCAATAAATTGCATGTAATGTAATATTACGACAATGATTGTTAGATTCATTATCGCATTAAGATAATATTTGTCACAATGCAATGTTAGATAGATTTATGTACCATTTCAACATCATAATACTAAACCCTAATATTAAAGAAAATATTATAAACCCTAACATTGTAAAACCCAAGATTATAAACTCTTTGATTAATATATTAAACCTTGAGTATAATATATTAAACCCTAGGATTATAAACCCTAAGATTAATATTATAAACCTTAAGATTAATATTAATCCCAAGGATTGATATTATATACCCTGAAGATTAATATTATAAACCCTAGGATTGTATTATAAATCCTAAGGGGTAAACCCATGAAGGTGGGCTACACTTTTTGGCAAGCATGTGGGGAAAAGTGGAAAAAGAAGCTCGATCGAGAAATTTGAACACTTAAAAAATTCTTGATCGAGCTATAAAACAGATCCTCAGTGGACCTCCTATGTAAATTGTCGTTAATTAGGCACTCGATCGGGCAATGTTTTTCTTTTGGAAGGGTTTTCAAAATTGGAGCTTGATCAAGCTCTCTTTTCCACCACCCTAATCCTTTGATGCACAAAAGTTTGTGAAATGCCTTTGTCACTTGATGGTGTTCTTAAAAAATTAGCTGTAATAAATTTCTCAATTTCATCAACTCTAAGGTCATAATAATATAATGATTCTTATGAGAAGTTTTACTTAATTTTATAAGATTTATAATAATTTTTAATATAATAAATTTTGGTAATTTGTGTTGATTAAATTTTAAACGAAAAATTTAAGTAAATACATTTTTAATATAAAAATAACTATAACACATTGATTCTTGTGATTGATAATGGATTTTGATTTTGATTTTAATCATGATAATATTTGAATATACTAAAAATAAAAATAAAAATAAAAATATATTATAAAATATCAAAATATCATTGATACTAAAAAAACGAAATATTTCAATAATTTTTATTTATTTATAGTCATAGTTTGTAGAGGATATGAATGATAATAACACTGAAGGGAATACTATGTTTAAGGTTCACATAAATTGAAAATAATATGACTTCCATATCAGCTTGATTTAGAGTTTTCATGATCAACATCATGTTTAAATGTTCTTGGTTGGTGTACGGTGTAGAAAAATGGCTCAATTGAAGAATTTTGTCAGTTGAGCTATATTCCTCCATCGATAAATTGTTTTTCTTAACCCGCTTGTAGTTCGATCGAGGGCTTATTAAATCCTCAATCAAGTTATTTCAAATTTTACATAAAACTCTTGATCAAGCATTTTAGATGCTCAATCGAGTTGTTTAGGGCCTAGAAAACAAAGTTCTATCTCCCATTCTATAGATTTCTCTACAACACCATCTTGTAGCATGGCATAGTTAAGGAAATATGTGTCCATGAATGGCGTTGTTGATCACACGGGATTCATGAATGAATCTTTTATATGAATCCTCTATGTAATGGCATACGAGTTTAAAATTTTCAAATCCATATGATATTTTTCATCCAAATTCTTTGAAGCCTTATACTTGAAATTCTTTCTAACATATTCAAAAGGGATGAATGCAAAAAAAAAAAGCATAAAATATACAAAAATAAATAATTTCAAAAAATAATATTCACTTCATCTATGAGTCTTCTTCAAAGGGGCAGTTTTGGTTTTGAATTTATTTAAATAGAGAAAAAAATCATACATGAATATGTGTGTGAAAAATACAATTCTAATATTAATTCACAAACTGCAAAAAATAATAGAAAATATAATTTTGCATAGAAAAATAAAGTCTCAACTTCCATTGATTAGTTCTCTCTAAGTATATATATATATATATATATATATATATATATATCTATATCTATATATATATATATATATATATATATATATATATATATATATATATATATATATATATATATATATATATATATATATATATATATATATATATATATATATATATATATATATATATTCTAAACTATACATTTTAGACTAAGTTATCTCACACGGACACACCCATATCTGTTAAGATGCATGAAAATTTGCAAGGACAAGCATTTAATTTAATGTAAATTTGAAAAATTATATGAAACTAATTTATTTTTTTTTAAATGTCATCAAGGAAATAACATAATTCCCCACAAATTTCTTATGTACTCCAAATCAAAATTCACAAAGCTTATATGAATTTTGACGGCTTCAATTCAATAAAAGAGTAAAATTTTGAAATTTCATTGCCACATTGGCCCAAAAGTGTAACACATATTCATGGATTAACCCTAAGATCAATATTATAAACCCTAATATTATAAATAATAAACCCAATATTAAACCCTAATATTAGAAACTCAATATTATAAACCATAATATTAAACCCCAATTTTGTAATGTTGCAATGCAACGTTAAATAAATTGCAATGTAATATAACATTGCAATGACAATTGTTACATTCATTGTCATATTGAGAGAATTTTGGCATAATGAGACATTGAATAGATTTATGTACCATTCCATCATCACAATATTAAAACCGAATATTAAACCAAATATTATAAACCCTAACATTACAAAACCCAATATTATAAATCATAATATTAATATTATAAACGCTAAGATTAATATATTAAATTTAAGTTTAATATTTTAAACCCTAGGATTATGAACCTTAAAGCTAATGCTATAAAACCTTAAATTTAATATATTAAATCCTAAGATTAATATTATAAAACCCTAATCTTATAAATCTCAATATTATAAACCCTAAGATTAATATTAATATATTAAACCCTAGGATTATAAATCATAATACTAATATTATAAAACTTAAGATTAATTTAAACACTAGGATTAATGTTATAAACCTTAGATTAATATTATAAACTCTAGGATTAATTTGAGACTCTAGGTTTAATATTATAAATCATGGGATTAAATCCTATGATTAATATATTAAACCTTAGGATTACAAACCCTAAGATTCATATTATAAACCCTCAATTAATATTAAAAATCCTAAGATTAAAAATCTTAGAATAAATATTATAAACTCTAATATTAATATGACAAATCTTAAGATTAATATTAAACCCTAGGGTTAATATTATAAACCCTAAGATTATGAACTCTAAGATTATAAACCCTAAGTTTAATATATTAAACTCTAAGTTTAATATATTAACTCCTAATACTAATATTGTAGACCAACATGTTAATATATTAATATTATAAAACCCTAACATTAGGTAAATTAATATTATAAAACCTAATATAATAAACTTTAAAAGTAATCTATCAAACACTAAATTTAATATATTAAACCCTAGGATTATAAAATCTAAGATTAATATTATAAACTCTAGGGTTAATATTATAAACTATAAAATTATTATTAAAAACCTTAAGAACACAAACCATAAGTTTAATATATTGAACCCTAGGATTGTGAACCTTAATATTAATATTATAAACCCTAAGTTTAATGTATTAAATCTTAACATTAATATTATAAAACCAATGCTTCATATTATAAAAATTGATTATAAATAGTAAGATTAATATTATAAACCCTAGAACCCCTCATCGAGGTGCGAACCGGCGGATCACCTCATTAAGATCGAATTAATGGTTGTATTGCAAGGTACATAACCACCACCCCCCACACACTCGAGGTGATGGGTACGGTGGCCCTTTGCATGATGTCCAACACTACATATAGGAAAGGTGGCAGCGGGAGGAAGGGAAGTGTTGGAGTTTGCAAAAGCCTCGTAGAGAAGTCTGGTGAGTATCAGAGCGATTTTTGGCAAGGAGATCGGAGCAACAGGCTAGTTTTGTGGCTCCACGAGTAGTAGCAGATCCATCGTCTACACGCGGGAGATTACAAATATGTTATTGACCATCTCTCTTATCTCATTATGCTGCCCTGCTTTGGGTTTTGTTTGAGGGAGAGGGAAGGAATTGTGGAGAAGGATTGTAAGGATGTGGGGGGCTCGTGGCATGTGTGTGCTTATGTTTCTGTCTTTGGCACCCGATAGGTACCCTCTCCATCTCAGTCTGCTTCGAGATTCTCCTTTCCCATATGGGAATTTTGATGGCTTAGGTCATAGGGCATAGGGTAAAAGCATGCAGGTGCATCGCCAGAGAAGTTGGGGGTTGGGCTATGGGGATAATGTCTTCCAATACACCCACATTTTGATAGGAAACCTCTATAAGATGACCATGCATAGCCAAAAGGGGGTTTGTAGAGACCTGGGAATGGGGAAGAAGTAGGAGAATTACTGTGGGCAGGAAACCTGGCAAGGAATTGAGAGTGGTTATGGAAGGAGGGTTGGCGATGGTGGTGTTATGGGGCTCAGGGATGGGTGGACATCTGTGATGGGTCCTCTTTTTTCTTACCGGGTAGATAACAAAGGGCATTCTAGCCGACATAATTCTTGGTGGGGCAGATAACAAAGGGCAAATAACAACTACTCAAATTTGTTGATTTTATTTTTTTGAAGTCCGACATTTGTCTAAGCCATTTCTCTTCTCTGACCTAACTTTTTCAAATCAATATTGTTGAAGTAATCACCCATGATCTTTTGATGTAATGGCTAGAAGGCAGGCAGAAGAAGAGAATGGAAGTTGCGCTTCTTCCACTTCCAGCTACCGATTTTCTATTTTATTATTACAAAACATTTATTAAACATTGCGAAGCTTCGATTTTATTATTAAAAACCATGTATTAAACATCGTAAGACATAAGTTAATAGTCCTCATTAAATCTCACAGCCCTCGAAGGTTGTATATGACGAAGAATACTTAGTCAAAATGAAATCCTAGCTATTCATTAGAAAAATAAAATAAAAAAAATTGCCAAGATTATTTGTAATATTTGAAACTTTTAAATTTTCGAAATATCATAATTTCTATTATTTAATAAACCTTGTTATATCATTTGTCTAAATTGAATTAATTTGTAATGATAATGATCATTCGTTCTAACCATTTCACATAAATTTAATTGACTAATAAAAAATTGATATTGTATTAAAATTTTAAAAATAACTTTGTTTATCATAATTTATCACATATGTATTATAACTTTAAAAAAAACTAAATCAAAATTTTTAAAAATAACTTTGTTTCTCATAATTTATCACATATATTATAACTTTAAAAAAATCCACCATCAACAGGGAATTCAGATTCGAAATGATTCAAAGATATTTGAATCAAATCCAGAAACTTCTGACCCATGAGATCCCAATCCACATCCTCTTCAAGAAATTCATAACAAAGATGAATAAATATATCAACAAAATCCTCTAGTGATTCATTGGATCTCATCCTAAGCTTATTGATCGTCTTACATGTATCTTGATAATCATTCTTATCAAAGGCTTCATAAAGCTCCTTACCAAGTTGTTTGAATGAAATAATAGAAGTCGTTGGTAGTGTATGACACCGTAGTTTGACACGGCCTTCAAGGGTGAGGATGAACAACCTGGCCATGACATCCTTACAATGTATTCCATTAGAAAGAAAAAAAATGAAGAAATTGAATCAAATGTTCAAGGATAGTTAGTTCACTCTTACCATCAAACTTAAATTGAGACAAGTTATAAATGATTTATGTGGGGATTGTAAGATTTGATCTATTAAAAAAACATTCTTTGATTATTATTTGGAAATTATCCATTTCAAGATGGAAATATTCAACATAGACTTAGCATGCTCATATTTTCTTCTAGACCCCTTATAGAGCCAATTGTTGACAGTGTTGGAAATTCGTCAACCAAGGGGGTCTCCCGAATATGAAGTCCCAACTAGACCTCACATCACTGGAGTAGGGGGCCTAATAGGGAAATAAGGTTGGTTTCCATTATTCTTAGGAATTTTCCTTGACTACAATTATTAGCATAAGAGATTATACAAACAATCTTTGTAAAACGCGAGTAAGTTGGCACTATAAGGCATATGATTGCAATGTATATAAGGTGATTTCATGGCAAGGAAAGAGAGAGAGTGAGCATCTAGTAGAAAATTAGTAGTACTATCATAAAAATGCTACACAAGAGCATGGAAAGAACCATTAGTTAGCCAACAAAATAGTTCACAAGATAAGAACGATCATAAAAGAAAGTAATAACTTACTTTCAATAAAATGCATTCAAAATCCAAAGAAATAGTTCATTTTCATTAGTATGTGTTAACATAAACATACACCACAAAAAATGAAAGAATAGTCTCACAATCATTCATAACATATTCATGAAAGTGTTTCGCCTCTAAGAGCTACATATATTAAGTGAAAGTCCCAAAAGTACACAATTACAGTGTTTCCACCCTAGCCCTAATAGTGGAACACTAAGTCACCACTTAATCCTCGAAAGAAATATTTTCTCTCTTATGCCAAGCTAGAGAAGCCAAGGTGAAAATTCCAAAGTCCCTTCTCTTGAGCTATGAGGGTATATTTATGAAAAATGAGGTGACTCTTCACCTCCCGTGTGACTCTTGACCTACCTCATGACATTTGAGCTTCTACTATGACTTTTTGAATTCCTACATGACCTTTTAGCTTTTACATGACTTTAGAACTTACTAGTGACTTTTCACATTTCATGTGGGACTCTTGGGCTTCCACACAATTTACATTTTCTCATTTTTGGAAATTGCATAATTACATTCCACATGTGATGCGGTAAAATACATTGACACATATGAATTTATGGTGATACCTGGACAAGACATGACTTAGCAATGATGACATGAAACTTCATTATGATGTGTCAAGGAAAATTTTCTCTTCTTATTTCCATATTTTTATCTTCATGATAGATATTGAAATTACTTCATCTTCATCCTCCAAGAGGCTAGTTGATATTGATTCTTCCATGTGTCTTAATCTTCAACCATTTGTCATGATTCAATGACCCCTCATCTCTTGGCTTGATGATCTCTTTGTGTCTCTAGCTTGACAAGTTTCTTATTGCATCATCTCCTTGGCATCCTCCTTGAGAATCATCCTATAATATCAAGATAATAACTCTTATAAATGAAATTCACTCATGACAAGATGAAATCAGTCCCAAAATATCCTAATCTATCTTGTTTCTCATGCAACACACTAATTGATTCGAGACAGGTACATGATTGAAGAGGACACTTAGGGATTGTGAAATGCATAGAAAAATAAGGCATTAATGATAGTCTAGTAACTATGATTGCACAATTTACAGTGACCGAGGGATATGAAGGCCATATTGCATAGTTGAGGGAGTTAGGGATGTAGAGAGGTAGGCTTGCTCATTGCGATTATGCAATGTGCAGTTCTAGAAAGACTGAGATAGTTGATTGTGCAGTTGAGGAAGTCAAGGAAATATATGGGGCTTGATTGTTGTTCGAGAATGTGCAGTGCATAGCAAAGGCCTTGATGGGAAAATATTGTGTTGTGAGAAAGTGCAAGAGGTAGGGAATGGACACTGAGATTGCGTAATGCATAGTTCTTAGAGGCAGTCACTGTGCAGTTACAGAAGGCAAGGATAGCTTACTAGAGCTTATGAATGTGTAGTACACAGTTCAAGAAAGCAAGAGGATGTGTGGTTGGTCAGTCAAGCTGCAAAGGCAAGAAAATTCAAGAATAAGTGTGGGACCAGTAAAGCAGAAGGATGATACCAGAGCATGAAAAAGACTTAAACATGATCACACACTCATAAAAAATCAACCACATGAAATTGAAACACTTAAGGCCCAAAATTTGCATGCATCCATTGATGGAAAAATGACACTTACCTCCAAGTGTGACACCTAAAACGTAGCTTTACGACACTTGGAACACAAGTTACGACACAAATGTTGACCGCAACCAGAAAGTGTGCTAAGTTGTGGGAGAGTGTCTAGCATATATTCTTATGATATATCATATATGTTAATACATAAGAGTGTTCTATAGATGCCTCTAGTGGTGCTCCAGAGTGTAACACATGTAGGAGTGGAAATTATCAAAATAGACACTTGCGACAGTAAGAATAAGGGAAAGAAACACTTGCAAAGGCTAAAGAAAGTGAAAGAAACACATAAGAAAGCTATAGAAATCAAAAGAGACACTTTTTAAAATGAACAAGCAAAAACGATAGTCATGAAAGTGAAAGCGACACTTATGAAAGAAAAAGTGCACAAAAGTGACAGTTGAGAAAACTCACCGAAATAATTATATAGTTTCCACTAAGAGAGAGAAATTGTCAAATAATGTTGCACACTAAATTTTGGCATTAATTTCACAGTGCAATATACTTGTCAACTATGCAATCATTTTCATCATGGAAAACGCAATGTTCAGGAGCTACACAATGTCTGACATTAAAGAATTCCCAATCACTGTTACTAGGGATTGTGTAGGCATTATTTGTAGAGACTGCATAAGCACTACTCTCAAAGACTATGTAATTCCTATCTTTAAGGGTAAACATTGACTATTGAGTTTTTTAGAGGAAGGTGCACTTGAAAATGCATCAAAAGGCTAAGCATGTGTAAGCAAGTGCCTTCAACACTTAGATTCTCAGAAGAAGACTTGATCACTTAGAAAAAAATCAACCAATCATGAAGTGGTTGTGAGCATTTAAAAATGACAGATCATAAGATTACAACGAGGCTCCAAAATTCGAGTGTAGGCAAAATTTTGGAGGGTATTTGTCGGAGTGAAAAAATACCTTTATGAGGGCACTACCAATAATCCCTTATCTAAGTAGTTTTTAACCTGAAAATTTCCTCTTAAGTTTCTCATTATGGAATTATGAATTATTTTGTCAAGTAGAAACCTCATTTAATACTATTTTCTTTTATAGGCATGGTTATGGTTCCTCTATTCAACTATTGAAGTTTTAAGTTTCTATATGCTCAACGCAGATCACACTACTAATTCTAGTGTTCAACCCTTCTCACTTGATTGCATGTATGTAAAATTTATCCAATGAGTTTCTAGAGTATGTGTGCCTAACTCAATTTGGAGATCATCTATATGTAAGAATAATTTGTATTTTTTATTTATGACTTTAAATTATTCTTTTTGAATTCTCATTTTATAATTTGAGTATACTCATGGATATATTTCTTGTAGAGAATCTTAGTTGTTGTTAGTAAATTCTTCATTTTAAAAAAACACATTCAGTGTGATGTACAAAGTTTCCTCTACACCATATCTGGTATGTAAAAATGGTTATAAGGTTCTTGTACCATTAAGTTGTTTAATTTCCAGCTTTGTCTCATATTACCCGCTAATAAGACTTACCCAAGCCCTTTTATCCAATTTATATATTACTTGTATGAGATTATCCACAAGGTTTCTCTCCTATTTTTCAATAGAATATTAGTACTTTTTAAAATTCATAGGTGATTCAAAAATTTATTTTTGTACCTTTATGACAACATACTGAGTCATTTGGATTCCCTTTGTCATTCCTCCACTATCCTTAGTTAAATTCATCATGCATTTTAAAGCAGCTAATTCCACAATGTTTATCTTACCTTACACTTCTAATTTAGTACTCTATGTTATTAAGATTCACTTGCTAAGGAATGAAAATGCTAATAATATTTATTCCTAACATAATATTCTTAATAAGTATCTATTACGTAGAAGTCCTTCACCTTATACAATATTATCATTCAAAAAATTTATGTTAGAATTTATTTCGATTTAACAATATTAAACGAGAATTTATTGGTTTAACATCCATAGTTAAATTTCTACCAATGTCCCTAAAAATTTTTGATAACAAATCGATGTTATATATATGAGTTTTAATTCCATTTCCTATGTAGTATTTTATGTGTGTTATTTATGAGTTTTCATTCCATGTCTCTCTCTTAGTCACAACTAGCCAGATGATGACATCCTTTCTCTACACAAGTATTGAATTTGACATCTAAGGGGTCATCTCGCTTAGGTAATCATACAAATATAGCAAGGAGAACTTAAAATAACGGTAATAAATGGACAAAATCCCATAGACAAAGATTAGTCAAAAGTAATTTTCCATCATATCCTTGTCGAACAACAATATATTTCAAAACAGTAGGTCTTTTAAATCAATTTCGAATTTAAAGCATTTCTAGCTTATACCACTAGATTCTTCAGTTTATACACATGGGCTTATGCTATATCCTTTTCATGTTATCATATCTATAATAGTTGTTTCTATCATTTATATCCTTCTTGTTGGAGTTCAGTTTTGATTCAATACCATATGCACTCAATAGGATTTTTACTACAACTGTGTACTACCTTCCCTACATTTCCTACAACAACCTTTACTAGATTGCACTTTGCCCTATTATTACATTCAAAACTAAGAAGGGAGTAACTTATTTTGTTATTATATACTTTACTTGCCTCAGTTGCAAACTCCGCATGACCTAAGGAGGTTGTCTACTTTCTTATAGAAATTTTGTATATGGGTGCAACCATATGGTTGTATTATTGTGTTAGCCTTATGTACATGTGTTTGAGTGCTTTGTACTGCAATTATTTTATTGAGATTGTTGTACTCAACATTAAATAAATCTATATGTACTATATATATTTCTAGACAAAATTAATAAAATTAGACCAAATCCTAAAAATGTGATTAATCTGAAAGAATTTCTTCTACATTATGGATCACAAAACTCTTAGATCTAACAAAATCAGTTTGTCTTTCTTTCTCATCTAGTATATATTAATATTGTATTCTCTTTAGACCTGAATAAGTGTATGTATCCATACTTAGTTTTTCTATTTTCCTCGTATAATTGTTAGATTAAAACAAGAGACTTTGCTCTTTTTGGTCTAGCTATCACATACCTCAATTCAATTCATACCAATTGAAAAATAAAAATAAAATACTCTGACTCTACCATTACAAATTCAACGTGTTCCTTCATAATAATCCTTTCTAGTTCCACATATTAAACTTATCGTACAAAACTTCCATTTGTTTCATCGATTTAATTCCACTAGTAAAGTCGTTGCTCTACTCTTTAATGAATGGGTATCCCTTACATATATTTATACTTGTTCACCGATTTGTTTCTTTATTTGTGCATATATAGTAATTTTATATAATTCCTAGTTACTTATATGTTGGAAGTAATGGAGAAAGCTAAACTTAAATTACTGTTATGATGATGATAGGATTGAGGTTCTAATCTTAGACCTCATATCCTAATATCTAGGGAGTGGTTGAAACCATCCCGTTAGTGTGAAAGCCTATATATTTGAGGCTCATCTGACTCAATGTAATTGTGTGTGCATGAGTGTTTGTACACTCTCCAGGTATCTCACCTGGAGAACCATTTAGTTAATATATTTACTTTTTAACATGGTATCAGATCCTGTGTGGATTGGAGGGCCAATCACGCCGATCCACTATAACGCTTCCACACATTTTCATTTTATCGATTGTCACATATAGCTAGTGTACAGTCGCGAAGATATTTGTGAATCCGTGGTGCTAACTCGTGCCGACTATTTTATGCTGCATGTTTTTTTCAAAAGCTTGCGAGCTGTGCCAACCGTGGAAAGTGTGGCAAAGCTAAACTGTGTGGTAAAGCAATGTCAATTTGAGGTAGTGTAGTTGTTGTGGATCCCTGCATGTAGAGGTGCCTATTCATTGCTTCATAGACGTGACTATTTGTAGAGGTGTTGAGTGGTGACCCTGCGCGCATGAATTCGACGGATTCATGTATTTTTTAGTAGTTTGTAACCTACCTCCATGATTGAATTCCTCCTTCACTGAGTAGGTCTTCATTTGTATAGTATCAGAAACCTTGAATCTTGATCCCATAGCGTTCAATGCTTCACAGAGGTGAAGTGAGATAAAAAATAGATCCAGAGCATGTTTTTTGGCGCAGCTAAAGCAATCTAGTGACTTCTATATTCAAGCTTCTGTGATCCATAATGAATTAAACAATGTCTTTCGGTAGAAATCACATGAGAAAATTTTTTGGCCAATGCATTTCGAACCAACAAGTGTGGTTCATCCTCAGGACCAAATGAAGAGGCAGACCAAGGAAAAGGCTTAAATAAAGAGCAATTTAGAGACATAATTTCAAGTAACGGCTATATTTGAACAATAATGTTTAAATTATAATATTAATTTATTAATATTATTAATAGTGACATATTTTTTTTCTTTGAGGATCACAAACTCGTAGTCACAGCTTTCGTGACTTCATTTTTGAGGGGAGATGTGATAGATCATTGCGTGAGATTCCACGAGATTTGTACCGGATTGCTGGATTGTTGCATGTACAGGGGGCGCTCTCACTGAAATCTCTGTGCCCATCGCAGGACACCCACAATCACTTGTATTCCTTTTAGGTTCGTGGCTAGATTCTCTGGTCCTGTTGCTTGCTGGCCAGAAGAGAAACGAACATTGTGGGCCACCATTCAAGAGCCTTTGAAATTTTAGGCTGAGGTAGATTTCTTAAAGTCGGGTTTTTTGGTGCAGATGGTTTTGACTAGTCAAAGAGCATGATTGTCAACATCTCATGGGCAGATGTAATTGGCATTGTTGTTGGTTCCTCGGCGTCGTTGTTTTGTTGTGAGTCACTGTAATTTTCTTGTTACAGTTGCAAAAAGTTGGATGCATGTGCTGAGAAGGAAGAAGATGTGCATGGAGTCTCATGGAATTTTAATTGTGGAGAAAATCAAGTTGCAGGTTGTGGAGATGCCAAAACCAATTGGGTAAATTTTCTTGTAAGTTATTATATGCCATAATGAAAATGCAAAATTCCTTGCTGATGTGAACCTATCTTTAGAAATATATGTTATCAGAAATTGCTAATTACATATATCATAACTAGATATTGAGAACGTTTCCAGCTTGTGAGAAGTAATTTTTTGCTCATCGCCAGATCCGAGGGCACTAAGACCTGTGTGGCACAGAAGCCACAATCTACAAGGTTCTAGAATTGAAGAGCTACCAAAGGGAGAAGTTTCTCGCCTGCATGGTAACGGGGTTGTTGGAGCTCGTTAGAGGACCGTGTTGAGTCTAAAAAGAATCTCGAAGCGAGATAAGCTGGACTTTCACAACATGTCTATATTTTTCGATATTTTTTATTCTGATGATGATTATTTTCTCATGTGGGCATTTTTAAGCATTAGCATGGGTAGTATGTTCAAGTCAGAATAAATGTCAAAAAAATAATGTGGTTCTATTGATGACCACAAGAATCAAGAGGCACAGTCTGTTGTGCAAGATCCTGAGATTGAGGACACGCGGGCTGATCTTCAGGAAGGGTGTAAAGAGGAACAAAGTGTTGAAGATCAATGGAATGAGCCACATGAAGTTGATTGCAAAGACGTGGCAGAAGAAGATAAATTTGCAGATAATTTAAATTGTGATGATCAAAGTTCCATCAAACTAGCTTACAATCCTATGTTTCATAAAAACACTAAGCACATAGACACTCAATTTCATTTTGTTAGGGAAAAGGTGCAGTCCAAAGAGATTTGTGTTGAATATTGTAATTCTTGTGATAATATGGCTGATATATTTACTAAGCCTCTGGGAAGACTGAAGTTTGAGTTGTTTAGGGACATATTAGGTGTGTTTAAGAACCCTTTCTCCATTAAGCGGGAGTGTTAGAATTAATGGAGAATAGGCTATTGTTGTTACGTAGTTGTGCATTTTACTTTCTATTTTTATTTAGTTCCTATTCTTCAGGATATGATTTGTTGTCCCTAACAAATTGTATCTATTTAATATTTAATATTAATGTGAATCTCGTGCGGCATTTTTCTTGAGGTAGCTCCTAGTGATCCACACCTGTGAGCTCCTCTTGTGTTGATTTTTCATTTCATGTGTTCCCTGTGCTACTCTTGACATGGTATCAGAGCTTCAGGGTTGTCGATCCTGTACACTGAGTGGAGGATTTGAAAAGCGTGACTGAGGTGAAGTTTTCACGTGGATTGAATGGCTAATCACGTTGATCCACTATAACTCTTCCACACATTTTCATTTTATCGATCGTCGCAGATAGCTAGTGTACAGTCGTGAAGATCTTCGTGAATCCATGTTGCTAACTCATGCTGACTATTTTACGCTGCGTGTTTTTTTAAAGCGTGCGAGCTGTGGCAACTATGGAAAGTGTGGCAAAGCTAAGTTGCGTTGTAAAGCAATGTTGATTTGAGGTAGTGTAGTTGTTGTGGATCCCTACATGTAGATGTGCCTGTTCATTGCTTCGTAGAGGTGATTATTCGCGAAGGTGTTGAGTGGTGAGCCTGCATGCATGAATGCCGACAGATTCATGTATTTTTTGAGGAGTCTGGAGCCTACCTCCCTAATCGAATTCCTCCTTCACTAAGTAGGTCGTCATCTGTATAGTATCAAAAACCTTTAATCTTTATCCCATAGCGTTCGGTGCTTTGCAGAGGTGAAGTGAGCTATAAAATAGATCTGGAGCTTGTTTGTTGACACAGCTAAAGCGATCTAGTGATGTTTTTTTTTTCTTTAAGGATCAAAAAATCGTAGACGTAGCTTCCATGACTTCATTTTTGAGGGGGGTCATGATAGATCATTGCATGAGATTCCACGAGATTTGTACTGGATTGTTGGATTGCTGCATGTACAGGGGGCGCTCTCATTGAAATCTCTGCGCCCATCACAGGACGCCCACAATCACTTGTATTCGATGATCTATTTGGGTCGTGCCTGGATTCTCCGGTCCTGTTGCTTGTTGGCCAGAAGAGTAGCAAACATTGTGGACCACCATTCAAGAGCCTTTGTAATTTTATGCTGAGGTAGATTGCTTAAAGTCAGGTTTTACGGTGTGTATGGTTTTGACTAGTCAAAGGGCATGATTGTCAACATCTCATGTGTGGACGTGATTAGCATTGTTGCTGGTTCCTCACCGTTGTTGTTTTGTTGTGAGTCACTGTACTTTTCTTGTTACAGTTGCAGAAAGTTTGATGCATGCGCCGAGAAGGAAGGAGATGTGCATGGAGGCTCATGGAATTTTAATTGTTTGAGAAACTCAAGTTGCAGGTTGTGGAGATGCCAAAACCAATTGAGTAAATTTTCTTTTAATTTATTATATGACATAATGAAAATGCGAAAGTCCTTGCTAATTTGAACCTATCTTCATAAATATATGTTATCAGAAACTTCTAATTACATATATCAGAATTAGATATTGAGAATGCTTCCAACTTGTGAGAGGTCATTTTTTTGCTTGTCACCAGAGCTGAGGGCACTAATACCTTCATGGCATAGAAGCCACAGTCTACAAGGTTCTATAGTTGAAGAGCTGCCAAAGGGAGAAGTTTCTCGTCTGTGTGGTAACGGGGTTGTTGGAGCTTGTTAGAGGACCGTGTGGAGTCGAAAAGGTGTCTTGAAGCTAGATAAGCTAGACTTTAACAACATGTCTATATTTTTAGATATTTTTGATTCTGATGATGATGATTTTCTCATGTGGGCATTTGGAAGCATTAGCATGGGTAGTATGTTCGAGTCAGAAGAAATTTCAGAAAAACAATGTGGTTCTGTTGATGACCACGAGAATCAAGAGGCACAGTCTGTTGTGCAAGATCCTAAGATTGAAGACACACAAGATGATCTTTACGAAGGGTGTAAAGAGGAACAAAGTGTTGAAGATCAATGGGACGAGCCACATGAAGCCGATTACAAAGACGTGGAAGAAGAAGACAAAGTTGGAGAGAATTTAAATTGTGATGATCTCATTAATATTTCTGTGTGTGAAAACGTTACATCGATGAATGATGAAGACATCATAGCTGACTTTCAGATGGTCTACATCGAAAATAGTGAGAGGGGAAATTCTCCTATCCAGCCTGTCATAATCTTGAGAAGGGCGAGAATAAGAATTCAAGCTTTCCATCACTAGGGAAGAGAGGTGAAGATACATCACCATCTCATGGCGAGGAAAGTGAAGATGAAGCCTCAACACAAGATGAACAAGCATGGACTCTCAAGCAAGAAGACTAAAATGAAAACTCTGTTACCAAGTTTTTCATGTTTTAATTGTAAGCCTAGTTGAGACTAGACTAGTCGGCGTATGTTATTGTTCAGTACCTTTCTCCATTAAGGGGGAATGTTGGAATTAATGGAGAAAGCTAAACTTAGATTATTGTTATGATGATTATAAAATTGATATTCTAATCTTAGACCTCATATCCTAATATCTATGGAGTGGTTGAAACCATCCCATTAGTGTGAAAGCCTATATATTTGAGGCTCATCTGACTCAATGTAATTGTGTGTGCATGAGTGTTTGTACACTCTCCAGGTACCTCACCTGGAGAGCCATTTAGTTAATATATTTACTTTTTAACATTATATTGTTGGGTTCAAATTGTATTATTACTTTGGTTTTCGTAAAATATTATATTCCTTATACTCATTTCAACTCTCATAACTCAAGATGGTGGACCATTAACATAGGTCATAAATCCTTAATTTGAATTCTACATCCATATAATGTACCTCATACATAATTGTAAAGGTCCAATTGTACTCTGCTACGATAATTTTTGTATAGAGCTTCCCTTCTCTTTTGCTCATTTTCCAAGTTTACTTTTGCTATATATATAAGATTTCCTTTTGACTTAACTCCCCACTTTGCAGGTACAAACCCGGTATGGAACTCATCAGTAATTTGTATGAGGGTTTGTTGAATCATTTAATTGTTTGAAGTTATTATTCAAGGTTTATTGTCCTTATGGCTTTAGGGACATGGAAGGCGATATCTCATTGTCATTTTTTTCTAAGATATTAATTGTAATACCATAATGGTCATTGCCACGTTTCCATTTATCTTTGAAGAAGTTCTCATGAATACAATCTTCTCGTAATTTTGAAACAATTATAACCCTTACCATAATGACTCTGCAGATTTTGATCATTCCTTTCATTGTAACGCAGTTCTTAATTTTGCTATGGGTTATTTCTGGAGTTATTTTCATTAGTGACTCGACCCAGTATCTGATAATTGTTTCTCTCTGGGGTTTTTTTTGTAGGTTGAAGTTAGAGTGATGCACGAGGATATATAGGTATATGTGCTTTGATTCTGTTAGTTATTTGCATAATTTTTTTTCATTTTTATTCTTCTATTTCCTTACAAAAAAAAAATTGTGTTTATGTATGTATCGTTCGAGGCATATTTTTTACTAGTATTTATTACAGAGTAAATTAAGGTTGTGAGGACTAAAACGGTCTTATCTCTTCTTATAACATGACAGCTACTTTCGATTTGTTCTAATGTATCTATTACTACAATGGATGTCCATCTTGACTATCTTTTTAATATAAACCCTTGTTAGGGTTTCACCATTTACTTCTCACCCTGTTAGGGTTAGGGTTTTGTAGACTGGTCATAGGTCATGATAGATAGTGGAGGTTTTGACCTCAAGCTTACACTATGTAAATATTAGTTAATTTATCATAGTATTTGAATTGATGTATTTATTTTCTTGTATAACTATGTATGATATAAAATTGCCAATTATTTTGGTTGGCCTTATTTGATAGTTAATTTTGCATATCTGTTACTACATCTGGTGCCATGTATTTCCTAGAAGCTCTCTGGAACTTTTAAACGAGGTTTTAAATTGTTTCTATGATAAAAATCATGTTGTTATAGCAGAGGGTTTTATCCCTGCTCATAAAATGTACATATTCAATTTTTTGTTTATCAAATACTAGTTAATATCACTTAATCTACATAGTAACTCAAATGACGGTATCTGGTGGAAATATTTATGTTTTTTTCTCCATGCAATAATAAATTATTTATCTCCATAATTTTGAAACTCCTCATATATATATAGTAGATTTTTATTGTAGATTCAAACTTCTTATGTGATATGCTAAAACAAAAGACATGAATCTACTCCACTCATCAGCGGAAACAAAAATTGATCCATAAAATCACGAAGCAGAAAAGGAAGAATTTCAATCGCATATAACACAATATTTTTCTAGGGAAAGCAACTACTCAAAACCCTAAATATCTATATTGCATTAACTAGAATATCTGAGAAGAAAATACAATGCTTGTTCAACCCGAACAATCTCTGCACAAGTACAATCTCACTCACTGCTTCACAAACCAAATCAAGCCAACACTTGGCCAAATCTGTTGTTTACCAAGCCTCTAATTCCTTGCACAATCTCTAAGCAAATTAGACCATATTTAATTGGGAAAATCCCTCACCACAATTGTGCAATCCATCATAAGCCTTCTCCTACTTTCATGCACCATCTGTACAACTCAAAAAATTATACAACTAATAGTACACTATCCCTGAACTCTAATCTCAACTGGGTCTTCATCTGAAATGACATGCATGAGCTATTTTGAGTGATTTGTTATTTATCTGATTGATCACTACATGTGAATTAAACCCAATTTAGTTCACTTGGCCACTCACTAGTTCCTCTAATGGTTAGAACTAGTTTAACTGATTTTAACTCGGTTAAACTGAATTAAATAATTAAAACTCAATAATAACTCAACCTGGGTCCCTAAAATTTAGGGATCACTCTACATGACTCTAGATAGGCTTCCAACTTGAATTTCTTTAGCCAACTAAGTCAACTTAACTTAGTTAACTACTACAAGTTGCTATGAGAATAGAAATACAATTTAATTCCCAATTTAATTCAAGGACAAATTAAATTAGTATTTTCTTGTTGTGATTTTTAACACTCCCTCTCAACAAGAAAGGGATTATCTGATACCTCTGTCCTACCTCTATGAAACTCAAACTTTCATCTTGAAAATTACTTTGTCAAACTATCTGCATCCTACTCCTCCTTAGGAATGTACTCCAGCAACATGATTCTCCTCTACACACAATCTCAAAGATGGTGATACAAGATGTCAATATGCCTAGACCAATCATGAAAAATTGGATTCTCAAAGAGTTTGATACAACTATGATTGTCACAGTAAATCAATGTTGGATCATTTTGTTGGCTAAAAAACCAATAAGAATCTTCCTCATCTAGATAGCCTCACAAGCTACTTGACTAGTAGCCATGTACTCTACTTCTGCTGAACTGAGTGCAACTGATATCTGCTTCCTACTATACCAATAAACTGTTGTTAACAAATACTGAAGATTCCACCTGATGTTCTCTTCCTATCGTATGGACTCCCTGCCCAATCTACATCTGTGAAGCCGTGAAGCTTCACTCCCTCTATCTGTTTTTACCAAATACCAAACTTAATGGTGCCCCTGAGGTATGTCAACACATGTTTGGTTTCCTTCCAATACAGTTTGGTTGGTTTAACCATAACTTGACTGAGTTGGTTAATTGCATAACAAATGTATGGTTGTGTGTTCACCAAATACATAAGTGAACCCACAAGTTGTCTATAAATAGTAGCATCCACTACTTCTCCTGACATAGCATCCTCCTTCCTCCAATTACCAACTAGAGGAGTCTCCATGGGTTTACTACTCTTCATGTGGAACTTCTTCAGTATCTTGTTGGCATACTTACCCTGATAGACAAATAGTTCCTCATTTCCTTGTCATACTTCCATACCAGGAAAGTAATGCATGAGCCCCAAGTCCTTCATCTCAAACTATCTTGCAAAATCCTCTTTGCAAGACCTGATCAAATTCTCATCACCTGTCAGAATCAAATTGTCAAGATATAAAACAATAATTAATAATTTACCTTCAACCACAATATGGTAAAGGTTTGCATCTACTTCATTTTTGGTGAAGCCCAACCCAGTGAAATAGTTGTCAATCCTAGTGTACCAAGCACGAGGTGCTTGTTTCAGTCCATACAACGCTCACTTGAGTTTGGACACATGCAACTCTCTGTTGAAGATCTCAAATCCTTCAGGTTGCTCAATATACACCTTTTCCTCAATCATGTCATTGAGGAATGTTGTATTTACATCCATCTTATGTATATTCCATCCCATCTGTGTTCATAGTTCCAGAATAGATCTGATTTATTAGTACCTTGTTATAGGAACAAAAGTCTCATCGTAATCAATTCCCTCCACCTGAGAGAACCCTCTAGCCACAAATATGGCCTTGTGTTTCTCGACACTCCCATCTGCTACTTGTTTTACCTTGTAAATCCATCCGTAACTCACCATTGACTTATCTTTTGGTCTTGGGACCAACTCCCAAACATTGTTTATGATAATGGGGTCATACTCCTCAACCATGGCATCCACCCACACTAGTTTTTGCACCGCTTCCTCGAATGAGGATGGCTCAATCTCTACACACTCACCCATCAGAGCCATGTAGTCAATGTACCTCTCTAGTGACCTCCTTTGTTTATGATGTGATGTGGGTGGTCCCACATTCTCTCTAGCATCATGAAATAATCTGTCAGCCTCTCTAGTGCGCTTTCTCCCATCTATGTAAGTCTCTACATGAGTGGGTGTTTCCACTCTCTTCTCCTCTGCATGTGGCTACTCCACATCATCTTGAGGTTCCTCCTTTGGAGCTAAAATCTCCTCAAATTCATGTATCTGAGGCTCCCTCTCAAGGTAACATCTCATGGCCTTCTCTTCATCGAACTTCACATCTCTGCCAACCACTTTCATACTGTTGATTGGAAGGTACACCTGATAGTTGTGAGGTGTATTGGTGTACCCCACAAATATTCCCAACTCAGTTGTTGGCTCTAGCTTTCTCCATGCATCTTTGGAAACGTGGAAGTAGACTGATCAACCAAATATCCTAAAGTGTGCCATATCTGGTTTCTTCCCTGAAAAGCCTCTTCTGGTGTACTCATCCCAAGAATTCAATGAGGGCTTCTATTTTGCAAACAAACAATTGTGTTGCATGCTTCAGCCCACAAGTGTAATGGTAGGCCTTGATCATGTAACATCGCCTGTGCCACTCCCACAATACTTTTGTTCTTGCTTTCAGCCACCCCATTCTGCTGTGGGTTATGAGGTGATATCAGCTCTTATCAAATTCCTTCTGATGCATAGAAGTTATTGAACTCATTCAACACATATTCTCTATTGTTATCACTTCTAAGAGCTTTAACTTTCCTTCCAGTATCTTTCTCGACAATTTCTTTAAAGTCACAAAACTTAGTGAACATCTGATCTTTCTTTTGCATGAAAAAAGTCCAACACTTGCCAGAAAAATCATCAACAAATATTACATAATACTTGTTCTTGGCCATGGATGCTGTCGAGAATGGTCCACACACATTTGAGTGAACTCGATCAAGTATTTCTTGTTCTCGATTGTCTTTTTCATGAAAGGAAGCTTTGGTGTACTTTTCCAATGTACACCCTTTGCATGTGTCTCTCTACTCTAGTGTACCCTTGGGAAGTCCTTTAGAAATTTTTTGCATGATCTTCAAATCTTTGTGGTACACGTGACCAAATATTCTACGCCACAACTCATTAGTGTCTCGGCTCTGTGCCTTCTTTGCTTTACTGCTCAAAGCAGTGCAACCTTCTACCTCTAATTTCTAGAGGTTCTTCACTGGAACGCTAATCCATTCACCTTTCCTATGGCTATGTGGTGAAGGAAAGCCTTTCCCTTACTAAATATCACATCATAGCCTCTATCCACTAACATGGCAAAAGAAACCAATTTCTTCTTCAAACCCAAAACATACATGACATCTCTCAAAGTGAGGAGAGAACTAGACTCCCTCTGAAAGGTAACAGTACCGATGTCAGTTGCGCTATACCTCCTAACATCACCCATCTCAATATGCATATGGAGATCCTTCTCCTCCAAGTTACTGAAGAGATTCTTGTTACCGGTCATATGGAATGAAGCTCAACTGTCCAGGTACACACACTACCCATCATCAATTACACCATACAAGTGATGAGGGTAAAATCTAGTTCAAATTGTGAAGCAAGAGCTTCACCTGTAGCTCCTCCCGAGGGCTTGTTACTAACCTTCTTGTGTGGACACTTTGTGGCATAGTGTCTCATCTCCGACAATGAAAACACTTTATTTTTTACATGTCCTTATTCTTGTCGCCTTGACTAGAATCTGATTTGGAATGGGATGACTTCCCCTTCCCTTTCTTCACCTTCCTAGCTAAGACATAGTTCTCCTCATCATCATGCTTTGATGAGGATCTGTCTCTGGTGTTCTGTCGAATCTCTTCCTAGACCAAGTCGAACCATAATCGCTCCCACTTTGGTAACTTCTCCCTCTCATTAAATGATTCTTGGTAGTTGTTCCAACCCTTGGGAAGTCCTAGAAGTTTTAGGCTCATGATATTGTCTTCTCCAACAGTAACCTCGACACTTCCAAGCTCATCTCGACATTGGGTGAACTTGTTCAAGTACTTCGGAATTGAGTCACCCTTCTCAATCTTGATCTTTCTGAGCTTGTCCTTTAGTTCCAGCTTCCTATCGTCACTTCTATTTTGAAACAGGGCTTTCAATACCTTACACATTGCAAATGGAGTTTCCTTACCATGGATATTCGAGCCAATATGATCTTGAACTCCTTCTAAGATAATCCTTCTCGCCTTTTCCACACACTTTCTCCATTCAGTCAGATCTTTAGCATCAGATGTTGGAGGCTTTGGGATAGCATGATCTATTAATTCCTTCAGTCCATTGTCTTCCAACAATGCTTCCATCTTTTCCTTCCAACCTATGTAATTTAGGCTGCCCTCTTGGGCATACTCAAGTGTCAAACTGTAGAATTACATCCTACTAAATTTGAAGTATGAAACTACAAATTTGATTTCACCTGCACAATAAACTCGTATTATCCTCTTCTATAATGACTTCAGCTCCGATACCATGTAAATTTTTACTATAGATTCAAACTTCTTATGTGATATGCTAAAACAAAAGACATGAATATACTCTACTCGTCAATGGAAACAAAAATTTATAGATAAAATCACAAAGCAAAAAAGGAAGAGTTTAACACAATATTTTTTTAGGGGAAAGCAACTACTCAAAACCTTGACTATCTTTATTGCATTAACCAGAATATTTGAGAAGAAAATATAATTCTTGTTCAACCCGAACAATCTCTGCACAAGTACAATCTCACTCACTGCTTCATAAACCAACTCAATCCAACACTTAGCCAAATATGTTGCCTGCCAAGCCCCTGCTTCCTTGCACAATCCCTAAAGGAATTAGCCCATATTTAATTGGGAAAATCCCTCACCACAATTATGAAATCCATCATAGGCCTTCTACTGATTTCATGCACCATTTATACAACTCGAAACATTATACAACTAGCAGTACATTGTCCCTGAACTCTAATCTCAACTAGGTCTTCATCTGAAATAACATGCATGAGTTATTCTGAGTGATTTTCCAGTTATCTGATTGATGATTACAAGTGAATTAAATCCAATTTAATTCACTTGACCACTCACTAGTTCCTCCAACTATTAGAACTAGTTTAACTGAATTTAACTCAATTAAACTAAATTAAATAATTACAACTCAATAATAACTCAACGTGGGCCCCTAAAATTTAGGGATCACTCTACATGACTCTAGATAGACTTTAAACTCTATTTTATTGAGCCAACTAAGCCAACTTAACTTAGTTAATTGCTACAAGCTGCTATGAGAATAAAATTACAATTTAATTCCCAATTTAATTCAAGGACAAATTAAATTAGGATTTTCTTGTTGTTATATATATATATGTGTGTGTGTGTGTGTGTGTGTGTGTGTGGATTAGATCTTCAAGTTACTTGAGATAATATTTACCTTATTTATGTTGAGGTAATACTCTCGACTTGATTCCACTTAGAATCTTACTCATAATATGTACTAGATTATAAATCAGTTGACTATAATTCTTTAAGAATTCCTTATTATTAGTTCCATAATATGGTCATATACTAATTTAATTATTTAACTCTCAACTTCTCTATTACTTTACAACTCTTATTTTTTCATTGAAATTTAACTAAATAAGGATTCTAATAATGATGAAATAAATAACTTTACAACTCTTCCTTTTTCATTGAAATTTAACTAAATAAGGATTCTAATATTGATGAAATAAATAGACTATAATTCTCTAAGAATTCCTTATTATTACTTCCATAATAGGATCATTATACGAATTAATTATTTAAATCTAAACTTCTCTATTACCTTACAACTCTTCATTTTTCTATTGACATTTAACTAAATAAAGATTCTGATAATGATGAAATAAATAGACTATCCTAGACCTTACTATTTATTTAATGTTCCAAGACTTACTCTTTTTTTCTTGTACATATCTTAGGACTTATGCAACCATCTAATAAACATGTATCTTCCGATAAGTGCAAATGATATCATTAATTAATTGATATATATATATATATATATATATATATATATATATATATATATATATATATATATATATATATATATATATATATATATATATATATATATATATACACTAAATTTAATAATCAACTATGCTAGAATAACCACATAATGGGAAAAGCATTTTAGCCTTCAATAATACCTTAATTATTATGTTTCCTTACCAAGATAGTTTTTCAATTCTCCTGAAAGGTTCTTCCTCCTTATTAATTTAAGTTAAACATCCACATTGGTTTCTTTGAAAAATTCCCTTTGATAATTAAGAGATTTATTGTATGATTTGTAACATATACATATGTAGATATATTCATATAGTCTCTACCTACAGTATCCTACACAACTAAAGTTTAAAGACTCTTCACTATATGTTTATATGGGATTACCATTTAAGAATGGAATGGTGGAATTTACTTTAGAGTTTGATGTGTGTGTGCATAATTTCTCCTCGGCATGTATTAACAGAGAAATACTTAATTTTCTTCTTCCAAAGCACAATATAGTGTGATCTTTAACCTGATTTATTATTTATATTCCTATTAGGATTTCTTATTTTATCTATCACTCTCAATCTACTAAAACAAATGCCAAGAATATCCATGGTTTATCTTAAAATAAATTGTACCTTTACATGCATAGCTGATCTAAAATATAGATTATATATGTACATGCATATCTAATCTTAAATGCAGTTCCCTTTTTTGTAAATTTATGATAATAACTAGCACATAATTAAACTATAGTAACTATTATAAAAATCAATACATAATAAGCAAAATAACATAACTTTGTTTGTAATTTGTTGCTTTGGGAATATTCAGAAATAGAGTACGTTCCATCCAACTATGAATTGTCTTCAATAGTTCACTCTGAACTTAGACCTTCTTGCCTTCAGGAATTTCTGACTTCTTTGGTTTCTAGGTGGTTTCTCTTATAGATTATTCCCAACATATTTTGAGCAGCGTCCTACTTTAAGGTCTTCTCGCCTTTTGCCTAAGCCGTTTATTTTAATTTAAGAAAAATATTATTTTATTTTTCTTTAAAGCATGTTTTTCTCTCCCACTTTGCTTTATTCCTATTTTCATCCAACTTATCATTTCTCTCCATCTAAGTAATTAACTTAACCTTTCTCTCCCATTATGTTAATATATTTAACATCTTTCTCCTACAGATTTTTATGAAACTTTTAGGGAAGGTCCACCATGTGGACTTTAACCACCTTAAATCATTTCATGAGTTGGAAAGAATTATATAATATTGTAGTGCTCTTACCTGAATATTTCCAAACAACTTATCTATTAAAATTCAATAAAATAAAATATAATTACATCATCACATAGTTTCCATTCTGGCTTCCATAACCATTATGTCCAACAAAAATTTAAATTCTAAAAATAGCCATGTCTAAAAAAGAAAGACATAGGTGTTAGGTCCCTATACTACTAGTGTAATCCCTTATTGTTATTAGTGCAACCCCCTTATTATATTTTGGTGCCCGTGTAGTCCCCATATTGTTATTATTGTGTCCCATAGAAGCCCACTATTTTTATTATTGTGCCCTTACATTATTATTGTTATGTCAGCTCCGATTATATTATGACCCCTTAGACTCCTATATGTAGAAAAGAGGTCTTTTCATTAGTATCATCCAAGAATTGTTCATTTGTGTAATGTAAAGGAGGTTGCCCCCTCGAAGAGGCTGAATTCTAAGGTGTTGATCTATCTTTTCTATCTTTTTGTGAGCTGGTTTCCTAACATTTGGTATCAAAGCTTTGGATTCTAAGGTTTCGCTGTTCCAAACAGGTCATCATGGAATTTTCACTATAACTTTTTTTCTGTGATGTTTCAGAAGCTAACAAAAATAATCATTTGAGAAGAAGTCTTATTGAACCTCGGGTCCGAATGTCAAATCTTTTCTTGCTATATTTTCGGATATATGATCTGTGGAATTTAGGGTTTTTGCAAGCTCCAAAGTTTCATCTAAAACAGGTCATCGTGGAAGTTTCGCTATAACTTGTTTGATACGAAGTTTCAGAAGCTAAAAAAAACTCATTTGAGAAGAAAGCGGTTTGAACCTCAGGTCCAAATTTCAGATCTTTTCTCGCTATGTTTTCGGATATATGATCTGAGGAAGTTAGGGTTTTTGCAGACTCCCGAATTACATCCTAAACAGGTGACCTTGGGGAAATCATCATAACGTTCTCTTTGAGCATCAGATTGGAATTTAGTAAGAAGTTACAGAAATAAGACAGATTGTATTTTGTTTTGGTATAATTTTCAAAACCTAAAATTGAAGCAGTGACACGTGGCATGTCGTAAAAGTTCACTCTACTAAAATAATCTATAATTAGGTCATCGTGGGAGATTGGGAATAGATCTTTCTTCAGGAATCCAATTGCGCTCGGACTTGTGGAGTTAGAAAGAGGACTCAGTGAGCTATTCCAGAACTTAAAGATCTGAAATTACATAGTTACAGTCATTTCAAGATCGATCTCCTAAAATCAAGAAAAAGCGAGATGAGGAAGTTTGATGGAAAGGATCTAGTAAATTGGATACTACAGATGGAAAAATATTTTGATCTACATGGTGTACCACTGTTACAAAAGGTACGTATTGCATCTAATTATTTAGAACCGAATCAATTTTATGGTATAAAGGGCTTTATTCTCGTAAACCGCTTGTCACATGGTCAATTTTCACAGAGGAAATGATAGCACGTTATGAGGATACAAAGAGAAACACCTTCTTTAGCCAATTGATAAATCTCAAACAAAAGGGTTCAATGGTAGAAAACATTGAGGACTTCCAAAAATTGAATATAAGGGTAAATGATATTCCAGAGAAGAAAATGGTTGATGTTTTCATAGGTACTTTAAAGGATAACATTCAACATGAGGTTCGTCTTTGGGAACCTGATTCATTAGGGAAGGAATTCAGGTTGGCAAGAAAAATTGAAAGCGAAATTATGGAAACAAGGAATCCCACCACTCATGACTATCATTATGGAAGTGTTTTTTCTCATAGCCTTCCACAACCTACAAGGTTTACACCACAACAATTGGAAGAAAAAATAGAAAAAGGGCTTTGTTTCAATTGTGATAGAAAATACACTAAAGGTCATAAGTGTGCTGAGAAGAAATTATTTTACATATATTATGAAGAGGAGGAATAAAAGGATCAAGAAACATCAAAAGATGAGGATATACAACAGGAACCCACCCCAGAGAAAGAAGAAATGAATCCATTCGAAATAATTAGCACTCCTCAAACTCTTAAGATAGAAGGACATATCAAGAAGTGAAAGATCACATCAGGAAAGAAGAAATGAATCTGACCATATCTTGTAATGCATTGGCCGGAATTACCACTCCTCAAACTATCAATATAGAAGGACATATTAATAAGAAAAATGTTCAAGAATTGAAAGATCACATCGAGCAACAAGAAATGAATCTGACCATATCTTGTAATGCATTGGAAGAAATTACCACTCCTCAAACTATCAAGATAGAAGGATATATCAAGAAGAAAAAAGTAATAGTGTTGATTGATTCAGGTAGTACCCATAATTTTATTCATTGTAAGATATCCAAGGAATTGAATTGCTTCCCATATCTAGCACCAAAGGGTCAAGTGATGGTTGCAAATGGAGGAACCATAAATTTCTCTGGAAGGTGCCATAATATCAAGCTATCCATGGGAGAATATGTATTGAATATCCCAATGCTTTCTATTCCAATGTGTGGTGTTGATGTTCTACTAGGAGTCCAATGGTTACAATCTTTGGGTACGATAGCTTTTAATTTTCAAGAACTTTTCTTGAAATTTTTTTGGGAAGGAAAGGAAGTTGAATTGAGGGGTATCGAAGGGAAACTTGGAAAGATAATCAACTCTAACATCATGACAAAGCTTCTAAAAAAAAATCAACAGGGCATAATTGCACAATTATGTTTACTAGAGGATCCCACATTGAAATCATGTATTTCTCCATATCTCCAAAACATTTTGGACAACCATTCCAAGGTATTTGAGATTCCCAAAGGCCTCCTACCTATTTGAGATCATGATCATGCTATTCATTTGATTCCAGGAAGTTTTCCTCCAAACATCAGGCCTTAAAGATATCCATATGCCCAAAGGAGTGGGAACTCATTCAAAAGTTGCAAAAGATCCCAGTTCAAACCGTATTGCAAGAACCAGAAAAGGAAGGAAAATTCATATTGGAACCTGAAGCACTCATAGAGCTGAGAAATCGACAACTACGAAATAAATCAGTTTCAGAGTATCTCATCAAGTGGAAGAACTTACCCATTGAAGATTCCACATGGAAGGACAAGAATTTATACAGAATCATCAAAAACTACTCAAGCATTGAGGACAACACTTTTTGAAGGAGAGGGGCATGTTAGATCCCTATACTACTAGTGTAACACCTTACTGTTATTAGTACAACCCCCTTATTATATTTTTGTGCCCATGTAGTCCCCATATTGTTATTATTGTACCCCATAGAAGCCCATTATTGTTATTATTGTGCCCTTACATTATTATTGTTATGTTGGCTCTGATTATATTATGACCCCTTAGACTCCTATATATAGAAAGGAGGTTTTTCATTTGTATCATCCAAGAATTGTTCATTTGTGTAATGTAAAGGAGGTTTCCCCCTTGAAGAGGCTAAATTCTAAGGCGTTGATCTATCTTTTCTATCTTATTGTGAGCTGGTTTCCTAACAATAGGGGTGTTACAAAACACATGGAATACATTGTGGATGCAACAATTGTTTGGTAACTTCAACCCACAGGATCCTTCGATAGTTTTTTGTTGATTTTAAAAGGCCCATAGAATTTTGGAGCTAATTTGTTTTTCCCTTATTATTTAACCAATAAGTTCTTGTAAGGTTGGGGTCTTACAAACACCCAATTGTGTTCTTCAAACCTTCATTCATATCTATGTTGGTTTGTTTGTTGTTTCATTCTATTACGAGTTGTAGCTAAATTTTCATTTAATATTTTAATGATCGTTTGTTCGTTGTCAAGTTGATTCTTCACTACTTAGATCTTAGTGTCAATTAGTGTAAATTCCATCCATTTTATTGGTTCATATCCATATCAAGCTTGGAAGAGAATCATTTTGGCAGATATGTGGTAGGTAGAATTATACCACTGTTTGGCTAAATGAAACCATTAGACCACTTGTTCTACTTATTTGTTACAAAAAGGAGGAAATTTTCAAAACATTTATTTACAATTTCTATTTAGCCATATGTTTGAGGATGGTAAGTTGAACTCATATTAATGTTTGTTTGCAAAATTCACTCCAAAAATTTTCTTTAAATTTTGGATGCCTATCACTCACAATGACCTTCAAAAGACCATGCAATTTATATATGTTTTTACAGAAGACATCAACAATCCATTCTGTTGAATCTTTCTTTTTAATTTCCATAAAATGTATATATTTAATTAATATGTATACAATGACAAAAAGCTTATCTTTTTCGTCAAACACAAGTAATCCTTTAATGAAGTCCATTGATATATCTTCCCATTTATGCTTAGGAATGTGTAAGGGATGCAATAACCCTAGTGCCATAAATTTTTCATTTTATATGTGTCATATTCAGTAACAAACTTTTGAATATATTTACTCATCCCCTTCCAATAAAATGATTGTCGAGCATTATAGTAGGCTTTCAAAAAATCCAATATGTCATGTCATTGGGGAGCTATGTGAATATTCAAAGACTACCTTTTAAAACTTGAAGATGGAATTAGGTAGATCTTGTTCTTGCACCATAAGATGTCATTTTTCCATTCAAATTATGGATTTTTGTCCAAGTTGTTGAGTATGGAATAATATTCAATATATTTGGCATACTCAACTTGAATTCCATCTAACCAATCATAAATCACCATTGTTATCGAATATGTTGTTATTTCGTAATCCTTTCATGGCTTAGCTTCATAAACTACATTTCCCTTCCCTTATGGTGTAATATTTCAATATCAACGGTGGAAAGCTTTTCCATCCATTTTTTTGTTTGGTGAATAATTTCCTTTTTTGTAATAAGAATTGAATATTGTTGTGATATGTACATATTGTGAAATTACTTTCTAAGAGGTATTGTCGGCACTTGGCTAGTGCATGGATAATGGTGAACATCTCTTTATTATATGAATACTTTAAGATTCCCCTTTTTTTGTGTTTTTTACTCTCAAAATCTATTGGGTTGTGGCTTTGCATTAATATTGTGCTCATGCCAACCCATGAAGCATCACATTCTACCACAAAAGGTCTTGTGAAATATTTTTTTGCTAAGGCTAATGTACTAGACAAATTTTTCCAATGCCTCAAAACATTATTCTGCTTGGTTACTCCATTGGAAGTCATCTTTCTTAAACAAGCTTGATAATGGTGTTGTTAATTGAGCATAGTTATTGATTAGCCTTCCATAATAACCTATTAATCCTAGGAATCCTCTTATTTTTGATACGTTATTTTTCCTTTTCCATTAGATGATCACTTTGATTTCACTGGTATCCACCATAACCCCTTCCTTGGATATGATATGGCCAAGATATTGGATTTATTCCTTACCATAGGTACATTTTGATACTTTGGCATAGAATTGATTTTCTTCTAAGAGAGAGAATACTTTCTCCAAATGCTTACAATGTTCCTTCCATATATTTTTGTAGATAAGTATGACACCAAAAAACAATACTAAAATATTTCCTACATAGAGTTTAAATAGTTCATTCATGGTTTCCTAGAAGGTGGCAAGAACATTGCTTAACCTAAATAGCATCACCTTAAATTCACCATGAACTGTGTGAGTTGAGAAGGTAGAATTTTCCACATATTCTAGCCTTACTCGGAGTTGATAATGCCATAAACTTATATCTAACTTTGAGAAATATTTTCCTCCATGGAGCTCATCCCATATTTCATCTATAAATGGAACCATGAAACTTGTGTTTTGTGGTAGTCTTGTTTAGAACTTGGTAATCTATGCACAATTCGAAAGATCCATATTTTTTCTACACCAACATTATTGGGGTTGCGTATGAGCTCCTACTTGTTATAATAACTCCATACCTTACTGGGTCTTGAATTAATCTTTTTATTTCCATTTTATGGTGGTGAAGATATCAATATGTTTTTATATTCACCGATGTTGGTTTTCGTTTAAACTCAATTATAGGTTCTATCCTTATTTCCAAATGTAGTTTCATCATTGAGTCTTGGAATAATTTTTCATATTTATGGATTAATGCTTTAGTATCTAGATGTTGAGAATGAATTATTTCTGGTGCTACTATCTCCAACTAATGGCATTGTGCGATGTACACCAATTCCTCCTTCAAAATTAGTTTCTTCATTTTTTTTGAAGATGAAATTTGATTTGGTAGTGATTGGAATCCAAACAATTTATATTTTCTTCCTCCTCATTATAATTTAATAAATTGTTTATGGTAATTTTAAGAAAAGGTACCCCAGTGTTTGTAGTCATTGAATTTCCAACGTGATGTCTACTCCTCCCAAGGGCACTATGTAGAATCCTTATTTCAATTTGTAATATTCTAATTGTAGCTTGAATTTGTAACATCCACTGACTCCATCAATTATTTTTCCATCTTCTACCATCATTATTATGTCTATAGTGGGGAAACAAATAGATTGCCTTTTGTGATATTTATAGCTTTGAAGTTATGAGTGCTTCTTGTGTCTTTATGAACAGGTACATTTTTTTTCTTTATATGCCCCTTTAGTTTCAATGTTTTCAGTTGCACTGTTCCTTTTATTACAACAAGATTCATTTTGGTAATGGCTTTCTTAGTGATCGTATTTGGGATATTTTCTTCCTTACATTTTGTAGTGGTCGCTACAACAACACCCAAAATTTTTAGCTTGTAAATATAATTCCAGGTTCCCCTTTGATTTTCAAGGTTTTAAAGGATATTCCTGTCAATTGTAACAGTCAAAACCCTTTAATAACCTCATTATCATCAAGGCTATAAGTGCTTGTATGTCCATGAGGCACATTTCCTATGCTTTCTTTTCTTGCTTCATCTCATCATTAAGGTTTATGGCATTTACATTCATTAATTTTGCAAAGGCTTTTTCAACGTTGCCTCTCCATTTATGTTTATGTAGGTTAAAGTAATTAGGTTTCTAAGAAACTTTCAAAACTATAATTATGCGTGCCTTATGTACTCCCAGGGTTTGGACGAAGCTTTAATCATGTTAAGAGGGTTAATACCAGTAGGAGTAGCTCTTAATGAGAATAAGATACTATTAGGTTAGCAGGGTTATAAGATGCATCAGGATTCATCTATGATTCAACACCAACATTTTGATGCAAGGATAAATCTGGCTTCATCCATACTTGAGTTCATAGGAAACAATGAGCTTAGATTCCCCTCCACTTTAAATTTCCTCAGAATCCTTTCCCTACGAATTCCTAAATGTTATTACTCCTTTTACCTAACTCTGGTTTCATTACATCCTTGCAAGATTTTCCTTAAGCCTCAAAAGACTTATGTCATTGTCTTCATCGCAAGTTGCAATCACAACTTGGAGTGCTAGTCTGCTTGGCCTCTAGAAATTGGGTTTACAACTCAGTCAATAAATATCATCTCCCAAGCTGCAAATCTAGTGTCTAGTGTCTTATTCACTACCTCTTAGAAATGTGACTTGCAACTAGTCATTCTCCTCATCACACTCTAGGAGCACAACTTAGATATGTCACATGAGACTAAATTTTGTCGCAATTATCCATTGTGACTTTCACTACACATGTATGTTAATTATTTAAATGAATCGACAACCCTCTCATTTAATTACGCATATTAGCATCAGATGAGAAAACCATTCCTATAGCTGGAAATCGTGATTGCAATTGAACCACTAAGTAATGTGTTCCCATTTTCCATCATTACATTTTTTCTTTTCTCGAGTTTCGATTAGGTTACCCTAAGCATTTCGTTTCCCCTCATACTCTGTACATGTAAAACCTCATACGCTCTCCTTTCTTTTTCTATGCACCTATAAGACAAGCCTTCGCTTCCTTCCCGCTTAGCTCATCTCTGAGTCTCCTTAAGCTTCTATCTTTCAAAATTATTGATAATCCTATTCAAATATTTCTAAAACTCTTGGGGATTTTATTGTCTGGAATCCGAAAGTATACCCTCATGGCTTTCGCATTCCATTTATGTCCACGAGGGCATGTATTTTTCAAGTATACTCAAATCCCCAAACCTAGAAATGATTTTGTGTCAACTAGGGTAACCTTTTAATCAGAATCACCATTTATCTTGCTCCTCTACCTATTGATAATTCATGATCCCATCGAATAGAAACCCCTATCACAATTTGTTATTTTAGTTGCTAGCCTATATGCCAATCTTACTATTTTTTCGATATGTGATTGGATATTTTACGATTTCCTTGTCGCATGTCATAATCGTGAGTCTCATGTGTTGTTGGATTACCCTATAATATTACAACTAGAAATTAGAAATAGTACTTTCCTATGTCAATCATAAATCACGTTTGTAGGGTCCATCAAGATTTATGTAAATTTTAGACTAGTGACTTGACTTGCGACTAACCCTCTTTTGCAACTTATGATCAACCCCTCCTTTTGTGACTCGCAAGTAACAAAGTCACTCTTGTGTGGATTATAAATCACACCCTCAGTTCCCATCAAAATTCACATAAAATTGTGATTTGTGATTGACCGATGGTGTTATAGGAAGTTTCACTTCAGATTTCTAAGAGTTCTAAAAGGGAGTTCTCGTGATAGTTTAATTTCTATTTTAAATGGGAATGAAGATCATCCTTCCACAAAAATGCAACAAAATGTGCTTTCCAAAAATACCTCACCAATATATAGAACAAATACATTTACGAAAAATGAGGAACTAGATTTAGTGACACTCATCTTTCAGTATGGCCAATATTTCCTTATTTCATCATCTTATTTTGGAATTTTTTGTTTCAAATTTGCAGGGAATATGGAGCCAAAAAAGTTGCACCATCCTAGGGTGTTTCTCTACATCTTAATATCAACTTGAAAATGAATTATTAGCCAACAACCAGTTGCAATATGATGTCAAGAACCTTTTTACTTAATTTCAAATAGTGTTATCAATGGTAGCAAGAAATTCCAACTAAACTACAAAAACATGTGACAGGGTTACACATTAAGCCTCACATAGTGACGGAGATCCTAAATGGGTAGTATGCCCAATGGGTGGATCTTAGTTTTGTACATACCTCCAAAATTAATATACTTATACACATGACAAAAGTTTCTTTTTTAGAACGTAATGCATGCATATTGCTAAAAATATTTGCTAATTTTATTTTGGATTGGTTACTAAAGGATACTAAAACCCTGCAACTTCTCCAAAACGTGAATTTATTGCTCCAGATGGCCAAAATGCTAATGTAAGCTGTGAAAATTCCTAGATATAACAATCTCTGGAATCCTACTACAACCAACTGAATCTACTTCACCTAGATCGTAAATTACATTAAAAACTTATTTCAGATTTATTCTTGAAATATTGAAGTAAATTACTAAAGCAACCTACAACAAATTAAATATGATTATGAAACATAGAAATTGAGCAAGGAAATACAAACACATAGGACATCATTATTTTTGGACAAATGTCCTCAGAAAAACCCAATGCAGGAAAACTGATGCAGCAACTCTGAGGGTTTATTATTATTAAGCAGTAGTTTCTGAATACAACTCTAGATACCCTCTCGGCAATCCAACTACAAAGAAATACAACTGGCAGAGAATAATTGTGAGATTACCTCACTCTACCCGGAAAATCTCGGTTGTTCTAGAAGTTGAATCAATTGTCCCCATTTACAACTACAATTCCCTTGTGCAGTAACTATGTGGGCCTATGTGGAGCTCTCTGAGGCTTTGTGTCAGCTCAACTGGGAAACATCTTGCCTTTTGGAGCAATTTCCAGCCCTCTCGGCTCAAAAATGTCAACTCCTCTGCAAAACTTGAACTTCTGTGTGGGTGACTGAGATGCATGAGCCCTTCTAGCTCAACGTCAAGCTCTGTGTGGGCCCTTCTAGCTCAGCATCAACCCCTCTAGTGTCTCTCTACCTCTCTCTATTGTGTATCCTAGGCTCTAGAGAAGATACTCCAACCCAACTATCCCTGCCCCTCAACTGCAAGAAATCTCCTTGATCAGAGCTTCCTCCTGAGAACTTCTCAATTCATAAATTTGATCTCTCGGTGTATTTTCCAAATGACCCTCAAGCCCCTTCTTATATCTTCCTATTGGGAAACCAATAGCCTAGAATAATTCCTAATCAAAGGCTCAGATACTTTTGACTTGATCTCCATCTTTTTCTAGAAGATTCACCCACAATTATATTAATACCCATTAATATTTTAATTTTCCTAAGTTTAGACTTAGGAACCCCATTAAAAATATTAATTATTTTAATATAATTGTCTCTGGGTGGAATTTTCAAAAACTGTTTCTGGGTTCTCTGGAATACATGTACCCAAGCCTCCCTGCAAAATTTTAGGCTTAGAGCACATTCGATGCTACCCCAAATAAACACGACCTCTTAGCGAGGAATGTGCTCTAGAAATATACTACTGTTGCATACTGCTCTGACTCTGAAGCATCGTCCTCTACATTACTGATGTATGACATGCTATCCACCAACTACTGTGTTTTTGCTACAAATGTACTGCTACCTTTGACACGGCCACTGCCAATGCTACATTTTTACTACAGCTCCCTCTGAATTTTGCATCTACTATGCTGCTAGCACTGCCACTACTAACACTGCATCTGTACTGCAACTCAGATACTGAGGGAAGCAACTGAAAACACCAAAAACTAGACAAGTATCCTAGTGGATACACCTCAGTGCTGAAATCCTAACTGTTTCTAGTCCCACGCTGTCTTCTGAAGCCATTGTGTTGTTGAAGCTTTGCACTGTGCCTCCACGCATTGTTGCCTCTCTGCTCTGCATTGCTCAAGTTCTAGCACTGCTAACTACTACATCTGTTGCTCCAACACTCCATGGGACCAACTAAAAACTCCTCCATCCCACTACTACTGATCATGGGATCATGTAGCAAGGTGATGATCCAAGAGACGGGCTCCTCAAGGATCTTGCCCATCTGTAGCTCTTTCAAACTACATCTCCAAATCAACCCACCTCCCTCTTGGAGGTATCTTGTTTGTCATGATGAACTCCTCCTCTTGTTCAATCTTTGCAGCTGCAACCTTAGGATCATTCTTCTCACCCTTGTCCTTTTTCTTCAAAGGACACTGGGATGCATAGTGACCCATATCACCACATATGAAACACTTCACCTTAGAGACGTCCTTCGTTTTTCTTTGTTGGCCCTGATGTCCTTTCAATGCAAGGGTTGCATTCTCCTCCTCCTCCTTGGGCTTCGACCCACTGTTGTTTCTGCTTCCGTCAAGCTTTACCTTGACCAGGTCTCTCCTCATCTCCTCCTATTTTAGAGTTGCCCACATCTCATCCCAATTAGGCAATGTTGCTCTGCCCAGGATACTCTAGAAAAATACTTGCCACTCATCCAAGATAGAATTTAGGGCCAGTCTCACTAACTCTGAATCCTGAGGTGTATGCCCCGCAACCGACAATTCAACACGGGTCTCCTTTATCTTTGTGATGAAGGGATACACACACTCTCCCTTCTGCATCTGAGAAGATCTCATCTTCTGCTATAAGTACATCTTTTGTTGCTTGAAAGATCCTTGAGATAACATGGCCAAGGAATCCCACATCTCCTTAGCAATTTTTCTGCTACCAATACAACACACCACGTGATCCTTGACTCCATCCAAGACCATCCACTTAGCCTTTGCCATCTCAGCTGTGTACTTCTTCAATGGATCTACATCCACAGGTTCATCCACCGCGCTAGTGGCGTACATCTTGAGGGCATGTTCATCTAGAACGAAGGACATTCTAGCCTACTAGATGACATAGTTGGAAGCTTTGTCCAACATGTCCTGATCCTTCAAGCCACTGATTTTCACATCCTCCAAAAATTGTTGAAAAAATACCTCTTTCTCCCTACTACGTAGCTTCTAGGCTGGCTTACGCACTCCCTGATGGAGCTGGTAAGTATACAGCTCCTCTGCTACCCAGCAAATGAGAAATATTGATTTCCTCGGCAAGAAACCACTTAGGAAGTATTCCCTCACTATGCGATATGTTTCCTTCCTCCAACGGCTTTTCTGCCCAGCACTCAGCTTGCAGAAAATTGTGTCCCTCTAGCTATGCGTTGCGGCTCTGCATGGCTCCCTCTACCTTGGAAGATTCTCAATCTGGTAGTCTTACATCTCTGTTGAATCACTTAGAGAGAGACAACCTTGAAAATATAGCCCTCCTAGCTAGAATTGTGCAATCCCTCAAGGGATTCGAACTACTTCTTGCTGCAACAAGTTGGCCCTTGCTTCAGTGCTAGATCTTCTCTTCCTATTTCACATCAACAACTTTGATACCATGTGAAAATTCCTAGATCTAACAATCTCTGGAATCCTACTAAAACCAATTAAATATACTTCACCTAGATCGTAAATCACATTACAAACTTATTTCATATTTCTTCTTGAAATATTGAATTAAATTACTGAAGTAGCCTACACCAAATTAAATATGATTCTGAAACATAGAAGTTGAACAAGGAAATACAAACACATAGGACACCATTATTTTTGGACAAATGTCCCTGGAAAACCCCAATGCAAGGAAAGCGGTGCAGCAGCTCCGAGGGTTTATTATTATTAAGCAGTAATTTCTAAATACAACTCTGGATTCCCTCCCAACAATCCAGCTGCAGAGAAATACAACTAGCATAAAATAATCGTGAGATTACCTCACTCTACCTGGAAAATCCCAGTTGTTTCGGCAGCTGAATCAACTGTCCCTAGCTACAACTACGTTGCCCTTGCACAGTAACTATGTGGGCTTGCATGGAGCTCTCTTAGGCTTTATGTTAGCTCAACTGGGAAACATCTTCCCTTTTGGAGCAGTTTCCAGCCCTCCCACCTCATAAATGTCAGCTCCTCTTCAAAACTCGAACTTCTGTGTGGGTGACTGAGCTACCTCTGCATGAGCCCTTCTAGCTCAGCATCAAGCTCTGCATGGGCCCTTCTGGCTCAGCGTCAACCCCTCTAGTGTCTCTCTGCCTCTTTATGCCATGTATCCTAGGCTCTAGAGAAGATAATCCAACCCAACTATCCCTGCCCCTCAACTGCAAGAAATATCCTCGATCATAACTTCCTCCTGAGAACTTCTCACATCAGAAATTCGATCTCTTGATCTCTCGATGTATTTTCCAAATGACCCTGAAGCCGCTTCTTATATCTTCCTATTTGGCAACCAACGGCCTAGATTAGTTCCTCATCAAAGGCTTAGATATTTTTTACTTGATCTCCATCTTTTCTAGAAGATTCACCCACAATTATATTAATACCCATTAATATTTTAATTTTCCTAAGTTTAAACTTAGGAATCCCATTAAAAATATTAATTATTTTAATATAATCGTCTCCAGGTGGAATTTCCCAAAACAGTTTTTGGGTTCTTTAGAATACATGTTCCCAAGCCTCCCTGCAAAATTTTAGGCTTACAACACATCTAATGCTACCCCAAATCAACATAAGAACTGTAACTTGTGGACATGACTTTATCATCAAAGGAACTATATTTCATAACTTTATTTCAAGAGTTGAAGCTTCTTATACAAGGTGGCAAGTCATTTCATCAAAACTCATGACATATGTCAATTCACATTGTAGCTATTTTTTTGTTATAAAATGGGTCATAAAGGGCTTATTAAACTTGCCTTATTAGAGAGGAGGTGCAAGAAGGGTGAAAGGCCCTAGTTCATATGCCTTTATTGATCTAGAATTCTCTGATTTACCAACATGATCCAAGATATTTTCTTTAGTTTATGTTAGAATAATTGCATGAAAGATCATGTAATAACCATATTTATAAATACATAAAGAAGGGGAAACACAAATGAGACAGTAAAGGCAATGCACACAAAGTCTTGATAATGGAGTTCATCTGTTGGGGACTATGTCTCCAAACCCTGCTTAAATAGTGGGAGGTCTCTTCATTCATCTCATAAAAAAGAAAGGAAATTATATATAAAATACATCAGTATACCTCTATCTTGGGAATGAATTAAAATTCAACTGCTCAAATAATAGCAATCATAGCACTAGCAGATTCATCCCATCCTCCTGAGACTTTTGACTATAAACATGACCTGCTTTTGAAAGGCGAATTGTTGTCTCAAACTTTGTGCCTAGAAATTCATGAAGGAGGTATGTTTCTGCCATGACCCCTAAAATTTACTACTTGGATGCAAAAACTAACTAAACCATTGAGATCCTTGTGAAATTTTCATTAAAATGAGTATAAAGTCAGCTATGTTTTGCCACTATCATCTCTATACCCCCCAGGGAATATTTAAGATTCCTCGAAGCATCAAAAGGAATTTTCCCTCCTCGTATTGCGTACCCTCCTGGTTTCAGACTCCGGTTTATGTCTCTATTTTAGGGTTCCACAGTCAAGCTTCCATCTTGTTCTGAGTTCCCGTCCTCATTTGGTGTCACTTCGTTGTTGGTTCACAGCTACACCCTCATCGCATGGAAAATAATGAGTTTATATAAAACTCAGTGGGCAATGATAACAATGTAGGATTTTTGGCCCAACAGTGACCCCATCATGTTTAGTCAATTTCCTAGTTGGCCAATCAGGGGTTCCAACCCTGTGACCCATAGTCTATTGTTGGTTTCTATTAATATATATCGATTGAACTAAAATCGTCAATAAATAAACTCCTCCCATTTATTGGTTTGTTTTAATATTGGTTGGCATTCAACTATTACTGCCAAATGTTTTACCACATATATGTTTTATCCACTGAATGTTTAAATTTAACATAACAGTGTGATACCACTGTTGATTTTTATACATATATTTGTTGCCTGGTCAATTCAAACCAGATATAAACTTGATACATTAACCATTTCATCAAAACTTAACCACTTTCTGATCATCGGTTGGTATTTAATATGACCGTGACCATATATGGTTTTTGTTGACGGGGATTAGCTATCGGTTGGTCACCCGCTAACCCTTTTAAACTATATTATGCCAAAATATGATAATCATCGTCATTGATTTTATACTTTCAGTTGGCATTGATGCTATATTAAAACATTTTCAGTCCTATGTTTAACCATAGTGCCAAGTTTGGAACAGTCGGATCATAATTATTTTCCAACCTTAACCATCAGTCATTTGACTTGCCAATTTGTGGTCTGACTAGGAAACTTTGACTGCCCACAGGGTGCCATGTGGCACCATTTGGTTGGCCCATATGGCCCCTCTTTATTGGACCACTTGTCTGTCACAAAATTTGGCGGGGTGCCACCATATTTGGTGATTCAGCCAACTATAGTGGTGTTACTAGATTTATCTGGTGATCCGCTAAATTTAGCCCCCAAACCTCCAAATTTAGCCGAACTGCCAAATTTTTTAAATATCCAAATTTAACTGGCGACCTTCTAAATTTATCCCTTGGGTCAAGTTTGACCAAAAATTTGACTCAGCATAACTCCCTCATATGAAATTGAATTGAGGCATCATATTCCCTGTTGGAAAGCTTACAATGAGCTCTTTAATCTAGTCCTTGTTTTAGTGAGATCCAAGGAATTTTATTTTGGGGCCATTAGGGATTCACCTGGATCTTTTCTCCCCACTGAAGGACTTTTGGTCCTCCAAAAGTATAAACATGATCCACAATCTTGATTTGCATAACAAATGTATCTAACAAGCCACCTTCCCTTTCCTTCACCTTTGTACTTCGAAACTTGGAATGATGAAACTCACACCTTTATCCATATGAAAATCTATATCTTCCAATACATGTCCAACTTGAAAGACCCAAACAAAACCATACTTGCAAAGAGTTTATAACACACTCATGGTCAAGTTTTACAACAAAAATCATGCCCCATGCTATTCAACTAAAGGTCAAAATATCACTATGTTGCATATACAAGTGATGTTATACATTCATCACTTTTACAAACATTTTCACAACATATGATTTACAATGGTGGTCATGCCAAACTAGTTAGAAAAGATACCCTTTCTTACCTAACCAGGCTAATGGGATTTCTTTCTGTAGTTTGATTCCTTGTTGAACTACTTCAGTGATTGGCTCCTTCACAAGTGCTTTCATATATTCCCTGCCCTTCTTTGGTCGTTTCTCTGGATGGAGCTTCCAACATGTGGCTTTCTGATGTCGTTTCTTGCTGCAATGGCTACGATGGATCTTCCTCCTCCAGACTTTCCTTACCTTCTTTTGTGTCTCCTAATGTGGAGAAGTCTCTTCATGTCTTGGGTTCTCCTTGTTTAAGGCCATTCTTTTCCAACACTTAGCAGTAGCATGGTTATTCAAACCACAAAATGTACATGGTTTTCTATCCCATAAACTTTGCTTGCCAATTTTCTTATAATCAAAAGGAATGTTGGAATAGTTATACCTTGAATGGTTGTCTTGGGTTCAGATCTAGTGAGGAGAACTTGTCTTAGCTCTTCCTTGGAAATTATCACCTCCCTTTGGAGATGACTTGCAATCACGAATACTAGAATGGTGTGATGCACTCTCAGCCTACAATGATCCAGTCTCATTTATTGAAGACTCTCTTTCTTCTTTGGATTTGGATTATCTTTCATCGATGCACTACAGCTTTACCAAGACCCCTTTTGCAGCTTGTATCTAAAGTTGCAATATTTTCTTCTCATTTTTTGCTTCTTGTAGAAGTCTCCTCAATTCAAAATTCTCTACTTCAATGCTCTAGTGATGAGAGAAAGATGAAGAAGATGAACATTCACTTGAATATGGAGATGGGCGTTCTCATTCATTTACTGAAGCATCATCCTCTGCTCTCTCTTTATTCCTTTTTTCCTTCTCTTCCAATTTCTTCTCATAATCCACCAACAATATATCTACCATGTCTGCCATCTGGTAGAAATCCTTGTAGATATATTTTTCATTCTCCATTTTCCTTCTTCGTGTTGCACGTCCAATCTCTAGTTATTATTCACACTTGAAATTCACATCAGCAAGAAGGTTTCTCTAATACCAAACTTGATCCAGAATTCTCTGATTCACCAGTACGATCCAAGATATTTTCTTTAGTTGATGTTAACATAATTTCATGAAAGAGCATGTAATAACCATATGTGAAAATACTTAAAGAAGAGGAAACATAAAGGAGACCATAAATGCAATGCACGAAAAGGTTTGATAACGAAGTTCGTCTAGTTTGGGCTACATCTTTTGGCCTTGCTATAATAGTGGTGAGATCACTTCATTCATCTCCTCAAAAATAAAGGCAAGTACATGGAAAAATACATCATTATACCTTCGCCTTGGGACTGAATTGAAATTTGACTGCTTAAATGACAACAATCATAGCAACAGCAGATCTATCTTGTCCCCTTGTGACTTTTGACTATAAACATGACCTACTTCTAAAAGGTGCATTGTTGTCTCGAACTTAATGCCAAAACATTAATGAAGAAGGCGGGTTTCTGCCATGACCCCTAAAATTTGCTGCTCATATGCAAAAATTAACTATACCAATAACATCCTTGTGAAATTTTTGGTTAATAAGAGTATAAATTCAGTTATGTTTCACCACTAGCATCCCTAGAACCCTTAGGGAATCTTCAAGATTCATCACAAGCATCAAAAAGAATATTCCCTCCACATAATGCAGTCCCTCCTAGTTGCATGCATCAAGGTTTTGTCTTTGGTTCAAGGTTCTCATGTGAAGGGTCCTTCCTGTTCTGAATGCATGGCCTCGTTTGGTTCTACTGCGTCATTGGCTCGCAGCTCCACCCTTGTCACATGGAAAATAATTATTTTATATAAAACTCTATGGGCGGTGATAACAATGTAGGGTTATTGGCCCAACAGAGACCATGTCATGTTTAGTTCAATTCTTGGTTGGCTTGTCTAGGGTTCAAACCCCGAAACCCATGGCTCATTGTTTATTTTTATTAATACATATCGATTGAACTAAAATTGTCGATAAATAAACTCCACTCGGTGATTGGTTTGTTTTAATATTGGTTGGCATTTAATTGTTACTTCCAAACATTTGACTACATATATGTTTTATCCGTTAGGTGTTTAAATTTAATATAACCTCCTTATACCACCACTAAAAATTATACATATATTTGTTGCCTGATCAATTCAAGCCAGATATAAAACTCGATATGTTGACTGTTTTGTCAAAACTTAACCACCTGTCGACCATCGTTTGGTATTTAATATGACCATGACCATATATGGTCACTCTCAGTTATCCACTTGCCAACGATTTTAACCTATATTCCACCAAAATATAATTGCCATCATTATCGATTTTAGACCATCTGTTGGCATTGTCGCTATATTAAATTGTTTTCCACCAGATGTTTAATCGTACCACCAAGTTTGGAACCATTTTAAACCATCGGATCATAATCATTTTCCAACCTTGATCATCCATCATTTCACTTGCCAATTTATGGGCTGATCGGGCCAATGTTTTCGCCCATAGGGTGCCACGTGGCACCATTTGGTTGGCCCATGTGGCCCCTCGTTATTGGGCCACTAGTCCACCACCAAGTTTGGCAGGGTGCTACTAGATTTGGAAATTCCACTAACTATAGTGGTGTCACTATATTTATCTAGTGGTCTACTAAATTTAACGCCCAAACAGCCTAATTTGGCTAGACTTCAAAAGTTGTCGAACCTCCAAATTTAATTGGCAACCTACTAAATTTATCCCTTGGGCCAATTTTGAACAAAACTTTTATTGAGTACAACTCCCGCATACCAACTCGGATTGAGGCATCATCTATGTTGTTGGAAAGCTTGTGATGAGACATTTGATATAGTCCTACTTTTGGTGAGATCTCAGGACTTTTATTTTTGGGCCATTAGGCATTGGAGAAATTTTGAGGTCAAAAATGGGCCTCAAAACAAAAATGTACAACCAAAATAAAGTTAATCAACACCAATAGGATTTTATATGATGATTTCAACCATGTGGGAGGATTCACCATTTTTAGAGTAAAAAGGTAAAAATATTTAAAAAAAAAAAAAAAAAAAACTACCTTTTCAACTCGTATTTTCAACTTTTCTCCCTATGGTTTTACTCAAATTTTGAGCGGGAGAATTTGTTGGATACATAATATAATTCCTCATCCAAGGAGTACCCATGTTGCATACTTTCGACTAACCCTGATACACAAGAAATGAGAAATACATGAAAAAAATGATTTCTCATGTTTTTTCATGTATTTCTCATTTTTGTGTAGCAGGGTCCATCGAAAGTATGCAACATGGATACTCCTTGGATGAGGAGTTAAATTTTTCATCCAACGAGTGCTCCTGCTTGAAATTTGATTAAAACCATAGGGAGATAAGTTGAAAATACGAGTTGGAAAAGTAGTTTTTTCTTTTGTCCCTCTAAAATTTGATTATGTAATCTAATCTTATTTTATTATTTCCAATATTATTTTATAATACTCCTTAGGAGGCCCATTTTAGACCTCAAAATTTCTCTAATGGATCCACCTGGATCATTTATAGTGTTATGATGCCTTGATTTTAATTCACAGGGATAAATTGGCCTATCCAAGTTAAATTTTGTTTAATATTGATATTAAGCAAGGATCACTACTTGTGGCCACCAAGGAAGTGAGCATGGATCTTTTTCCATAACTTTCCCCATTGATAATTAAGAGGGGCTTTGAAGAAGCTAGGAACCACTTGCTAGCGAGCTTTCATCTAGTGAAATATTTCCTACATGACATGGAGAATGACATACATAAAGTTTTTAATATTTGACATGATGCTTTTAGAAGTGAAGTTATTGATCTATCATGGAATAAGGAAGCTCTATTTTCAAAATATGTGGACTAAAATAGAAATAAAAAGAACTGAGCCAATGAATTTTTATGTGAGAAATACATTGGAGCAGGTTGTTAATGTGGGTATTGGTTTTTTTAAGTGTGTTCGTCCCTTGAAAGCCCCAAAGTATGAGTAATGTTGTGGGATGCTCAGGCTAAGAGGTTCCTTTTATGAATTAGTGATGGTCTTTATTCATGACAAGCAAGGGACAATTATATTTTGGTAGTATACTTGTGACAATAAATTCAAAGAGAAACATAATGCAAACACTTAGGACCACCCCACAAATTCCAATAGAGAGAGGGTCATTGTATCATGAGAATTTTTTGCATGGTTCAGATTACAGGCCAATAGTAATGATATCCAAGATCGTATGATGATGAAAAAAAGCTAGGGATTTGGTTAACGTTTCCAGGGTTCTCACAAATAAGATATCTCTCCAATTAATATCATAAACATTTAACAACCTATATAGAAGATTATAAAACCCCCATCATATCGAAAGCAATCTCATTATTTTTACTTTGTGTCAAATATGTAGGGTATTACTACAAACCTCACAGGTTTGATGAATGAACTAATGGATACTAGATTAATTTCTCACGCTAGAGACCTTAAAAATTTTGCAAAATGTCCTACATAGGTTATCTAGATTCTAAATATTGAGAAGGCTCTTTTCAAGCCACTTGATACATGTGTAAACACCCCAAAAGACATTTATGAATGTCATTCTTCTCTTTTATAGATTATTCCCAACATATTTTTAGAAGCATCCTACTTTAAGGTCTTCCCGCCTTTTGCCTAGGCCTTATGTTTTAGTTTGAGAACAATGTTCTTTAATCTTTCTTTGAAGCATGACTTTCTCTCCTGATGTGCTTTATTTTGATTTTCACCAAGCTTATCATTTCTCTCCAACTAAGTAATTAACATAATCTTTCTCTCCCATTATGTTAATATATTTAATAGCTTTCTCCTAGGGATTTTTATGATACTTTTAGGGAAGGTCCACCATGTGGACTTTAACCACCTTGCAACATTTTCATGAGTTGGCAAGAAGTCTATAATACTCTAGTGCTCTTTCCTGAATACTTCCAAACAACTTATTTATTAATTCAATAAAATATAATATAATTACATCATCACATGGTTTCCATTCTGGATTCCATAACCATTAAGTCCAACAATAATTTAAAGGTCTAAAAATAACCATGTTTGAAAAATCAAGACATGGGGATGTTATAAAACACATGGAAGACATTATGGATGCAACCATTTGTTTGGTAACTTCAACCCACAGGCTACTTCACTAGTTTTTTGTTGATTTGAAAAGGCCCATAGTTTTTTGGATCCAGTTTGTTTTTCCCTTGTTTAGCTGATAAATTCTTGTAAGCTTGGGGTCTTACAAACACCCAATCATGTTATTCAAACCTTCTTTATGATCTATGTTGGTTTGTTTGTTGTTTCATTATATTACGAGTTGTAGCTTACTTTTCATTTAATATTTTGATGATTGTTTGTTCTTTGTCAAGTTGATTCTTCACTACTTAGACCTTAATGTCAATTAGTGAAAATTCCTTCCATTTTATTGGTTCATAGCCATATCAGACATGGAAGAGAATCATTTTGGCAGATATGTGGTAGGTATAATTATACCAATATTTGGCTAAATGAAACCATTGGATCACTTGTTCTACTTATTTGTTACAAAGAGGAATTTTTCCAAACATTTATTTACAATTTTTGTTTAGCCATATGTTTGAGGATGGTAAGTTGAACTCATATTAATGGATATTTTAGTTTGTTTGATAAATTCACTCCAAAAGTTTTCTTTAAATTTTGGATGCCTATCACTTACAATGATCTTCAAAAAACCATGCAATTTATATGTGCTTTTACAAAAGACATCAGCAATCCATTTTGTTGAATTTGTCTTTCCAATTTCCATAAAATGTGTATATTTAGATAATATGTAGACAATGACAAAAAACGTATCTCTTTTGTCAAACACAAGTAATCCTTTAATGAATTCCATTGATATCTTTTCACATTTATGCTTAGGAATGTGCAAGGTATGCAATAACCCCGTTGTCATAAAATTTTCAGTTTTATTTTTTTGATATGTGTCATATTCATTAACAAACTTTTGAATATCTTTACTCATCGCCTTCCAATAAAATGATTGTTGAACATTATAGTAGATTTTTAAAAAATCCAATATGTCATGTTGTTAGGGAACCATGTGAATCTTTTAAGACTATATTTTAAACCTTGAAGATGGAATTAGGTAGATCCTGTTATTGCACCATAATATGTCATTTTTCCATTCAAATTATGGATTTTGGTCCAAATTGTTGATTATGGAATAAGATTCAAGATCTTTGGCATACTCAACTTGAATTCCATCTAACCAATTAGAAATCACCATTGTTATCGAACATGTTCTTATTTCATAATCCTTTCATGACATAGCTTTAGTAACTACATTGTCCTTCCATTTTGGTGTAATATTTCCATATCAAAGGTGGAAATATTTTCCATCCATTTTCGTTGTTTGGTGGATAATTCCTTTTTTTGTAATAAGAAATGAAGATTCTTGTGATATCTGAATATTGTCAAATTACTTTCTAAGAGGTATTGTTGGAACTTGGCTAGTGCATGGATAATGGTGAACATCTCTTTATTGTATGAATACTTTAAGCTTTCCATTTTCTTGTGTTTTTTACTCTCAAAATCTATTAGGTGGTGGCTTTGCATTAATATTATTCTTATCCCAACCCATGAAGGATCACATTCTGCCACAAAGGGTTTTGTGAAATCTGATGTCGCTTACGCAAGTGTACTAGACAATTTTTTCCAATGCCTCAAAACATTATTCTACTAGGTTACTCCATTGCAATTCATTTTTCTTCAACAAGTTTGATAATGGTGTTGTTAACTGAGCATAGTTCTTGATGAACCTTGTATAATAACATGTTAATCCTAGGAATCCTCTTACTTTTGATACGTTATTTGTCCTTGTCCATTCCATGATCACTTTGACATCACCAGAATCCACTGTAACCCTTTCCTTCGATATGATATGGCCAAGGTATTGGATTTCTTCCTTACTAGAGGTATATTTTGATACTTGGGCTATTGGATTACCCTATAATATTATGACTAGAAATTAGAAATAGTACATTCCTATGTCGATCACAAATCGCATTCGTAGGATCCATAAGAACTTATGTAATGATCCAGGTGGATATTGGTGGCCACCCACCTATTCCACTTGGACCCCCACCATTGTTTCTTTTAGTTTTTTAGTTTCCTTATTTACTATTTTTGGCAGTTTTTCGGGTCTTGAACTTTCGGAGCAGTTTTGAGGCCCTAAACAATGTTTTTTGGGAAAACTGAGGCCAACATGGATCATGGACCCATGTTGGCCATTCAAAATTTGTGGTCCTCGGATAGATATTTCTAACGAGGTATTGTACACGCCAAATGAAGATCATATTCCAAATTTACAACCCCAAGATGTTGATGTACCAATTAACCCAAACGAGGTCCATAGTTTGGTGCTTCATCTCCTAGTGTTAGGATTTTAGATGTTTAGGGTTTTCCATTGCTTCTCAATAATAAATAGGTCTTTGAGCCTCATTGTAACACAGTTACAAGCAGGGAAAATTTTAAGAACCCCCCTAAATTTATAAATATAATAAATGGGCGAATCTCCATGGTATATAGGAAAAATGGAAGGTGATTTTATCAATAATATAATATGTATATATAATTTTTTGGCGAATATCTCACCAGGCATGGCGAATATTTTACTCAATTATAAAATCTTGTAAGATCTTGGTGAGTCTTTCACTAAATAATAAAACTTTGTAAAGTCCTAGTGAATCTTAGCATATGCTACATACTGGTTTAATTCCCCCATTTAAATAGGTTACATTCCAGGTGAATACCATGGGTCAATACCATGTGCCATTTTGGTGAATACCATGGGTCAATACCATGTGCCATTTTTATTTTTATTAATTCTAATATTAGGGTTAATAATGGTTTTTTGCATGGTATTAATAACAATCTAGTCCATGGTATTTGTCCCATAGTATTTTGGCCATAGGTTTCACCTAAATATAACCCATTTTTTGAGTGTTCGTAAATATAAGGTGACTTATGGAGTAAATATAAAAAAATGTTTTATTTGTTTACCATACCTCTCGTTTATTTATATTTTTATTAATTTACCATACCTCTTTTACAAATATGGTATTTGGCCCATAAGATTCACTTAAATAAAACCTCTTTCTTGAGCCTTCATAAATAGAACGAGCGTTATGGGCTAAATATAAAAAGAGGTTTTATTTATTTACGATACGTCTAGTTTATTTATATTTTTATTTATTTACCATACCGTTTGAGTAAGTATAAAAAGACGTTTTATTTATTTACCATACCTCCACTTATATTTTTATTTGTTTACACCGTTACATGTATATAAGGTGACTTATGGAGTAAATATAAAAAATGTTTTATTTATTTACCATACCTCTCATTTATTTATATTTTTATTAATTTACCATACCTCTTTTATAAATATGGTATTTGGCCCATAGGATTCACTTAAATAAAACCTATTCTTGAAAATGGGCGAATGGATTCACTTAAATAAAACATATTCTTGAAAATGGGCGAATGGAAGGTTGTAAGTCCTAATTTCAAGGGCTAAATTTACCTTTTTTACCCTCTTCCTTAAAATAAGGTGGGCTATTTGAGGTGATTTGTAAAAATGTACTATGATACAAAATATTTGCCCACTAAAAATTTAAAACCCCTTAATTTCGCCAAAGGGCGAACATTCGCCCCTAAAATTATCCTTGGTTCCAAGGCATGTAGCCGCCACATCTCTTCTCAGAGATAAGCTACCTTCACCCAAGCTAGTCTTATTTGCATTTTGTTTTTAAGCATATTTCAGTATTTGATATTAGTGAAATGAAGTATTATATCTATTGCATCTCTATATGTATGGTTATATCTGTAATTTTTTGCATTCCTATTTAAATCCAGATCATGTAAATTTGAGAGTAGCAACTTGACTTGCAACTAGCCCTCTTTTGCAACTTATGATCAACCCCTATTTTTGGGACTCGCAAGTAACAAATTCACTCCTTTGCACAACACAAATTTCACCCTCATTTCCCATTAAAATGCACGTAAAATTGTGATTTGAGACTAATTGATGGTGCTAGAGGGAGTTTCAAATCATATTTCTCATAGTTCTAAATGGGAGTTCTCATGATAGTGGAACTTCTATTTTAAATGGGAATGAATACCATCCTTCTATAAAAATGCAACAAAATGTGCTTTCCAAAAAGACCTCAACAACAGATAGAATAAATACATTTGCGAAAGATGAGGAACTTGCTTTAGTGACACTCCTCTTTTAGTATGGCCGATATTTCCTTATTTCATCATCTCGATTTGGAATTTTCTATTTCAAATTTTCAGGGAATATGGAGCCAAAAGATTTGCACCATCCTAGGGTGCTTCTCCAAAACTTAATATCAAATTGCACATGAATTATTAGCCAACAACCAGCTGCAATATGATGTCAAGAACCTTTTTACTTAATTTCAAATATCACTATTAATGGTAGCAAGACATTCCAAGTGAACTACAAAAACAGGTGACAAGGTTACACATCAAGTTACAAGTAAAATACTCACCTAGTGATGGAGATCCTAAATAGGCAATATGCCCAATGGGTGGATCTTGTTTTTGTACATACCTCCAAGAATACTATACTTATACACATGACAAAAGTTTCTTTTTTATAACATATTGCATGCCTATTGCTGAAAAGATGTGCTAGGTTTCTTTTATATTGATTGCTAAAGGATACTAAAACCCTACAACTACTCTAGAACGTGAATTTATTGCTCCAAATGGTCAAAATGCTAGTGTAGGCACTGTAACTTGTGGAGATGAATTTATCATCAAAGGAATTACATTTTATATATTTATTTCAAGAGTTGAAGCTTCTTATACAAGGTTGCAAGTCATTTTATCAAAACTCATGACATATGTTCATTCACATTGTAACTATTATTTTGTTGTAAAATGTTTCTTAAATGGATTACTAAAATCGCCTTATTGGAGAGGAGGTGCAATAAGTGTGAAAGGCCTTGGTTCATATGCCTTTACTTTTCCAGAATTCTCTGATTTATCGGTATGATCCAAGAGGTTTTCTTTAGTTTACGTTAGCATAATTGCATGAAATATCATGTAATAACCATATGTACAAATACTTAAAGAAGAGGAAACATAAAGGAGACCATAAAGAAACTACACACAAAGTCTTGATAAGGGAGTTCATCTAGTGTGGAATATGTCTCCATGCCCTGCTTCAATAGTGGTAGGTCGCTTCATTCATATCATCAAAAAGAAAGGAAAGTACATGGAAAATACATAATTATACCTTTATCATGGGAGTGGCTTGAAATTTGACTGCTCTAATTCACTGTAAACATTACCTACTTTTGAAAGGTGCATTGTTGTCTTGAACTTCATGCCCAGTGATTAATGAAGGAGCTAGTTTTCTACCATGACCTCTGAAATTCGATACTCATATGCAAAAGCTAATTGCACCACTGAGATACTTAATTTTGGTTAAAATGAGTATAAAGTCGTCTATGTTTTCCACTATCATCCTTAGACCCCTCAGGGAATCTTCAAGATTCTTCACAACATCAAAAATGATATTCCCTCCTTGTATTGCATACCCTCCTAGTTCTGCACTCAAGGTTTGTCTCTTTTTCAGGGTTCCACTATCGAGGTTCCATCTTGCTTTGAGTTCCTGGCATCATTTAGTTCCGCTTCGTTGTTGGCTCACAGAACCACTCCCATCACATGGAAAATAATGAGTTTATATAAAACTCGATGGGTATTTATAACAATGTCGGGCCACTGGCCCAACTGCAACCCCGTTGTGTTAAGTTTGTTTCCTGGTTGGCCGATTGGGGATTCAAACCCCATGACCCATGGCCCGTTGTTGGTTTTTATTAATATATATCGGTTGAACTAAAACCATTGATAAATAAACTTCGCCTAGTTGTTAACTTATTTTAATATTGGTTGTTCTTTAACTGTTACAACCAAACATTTTACCGCATATATTCTTTATCCACTGGTGTTTAAATTTAATATAACCACCCAATACCATCGTTGATGGTTATAAATATATTTTTAATCCAGTCTATTCAAACTGGATATAAAACTCGATACATTGACCATTTCGTCAAAACTTAACCGCCCACTGACAATCGGTTGGCATTTAATATGACTGTGACCATATATGGTTTATTGTTGGTAACGGTTAGCTATCGTTTGGCCACCTGCAACTATTTTAAACTATATTCGACCAAAATATAATAGTCATCGTCGTCGAGTTTAGACTGTTAGTTGGAATTTCTGCTATATTAAACCATTTTATGTCGGATGTTTAACAATATTTCCAAGTTTGGAACCATTTTAAACTGTCAAATCATAATCGTTTTCCAACCTTAACCATCACTCGTGGACTGACTGAGCCAATTTGGCCATCCATAGGGTGCCATGTGGCACCATTTTGTTGGCCCATGTGGCCCCTCTTTATTGGGCCACTTGTTCACCATCAAGTTTGGCAAGTGCCAGCATATTTGGCAATTTTTCCATGTGTAGTGGTGTCACTATATTTATCTAGTGTTCCGATAAATTTATCCCCAAGTCACCAAATTTTGTTGGACTACCAAAGTTTTCGAAGCTCCAAATTTAACTAGTGACCTGCTAAATTTATCCCTTGGGTTAAGTTTGACCAAAAGTTTGACTAAGAATAACTCCCTCATATGAACTCAAATTAAGGCATCATTTGCCCTGTTGGAAAGTTTGTAACAATCTCTTTAATCTAGTCCTAGTTCGGTGAGATCCAAGGACTTTTATTTTTGGGCCATTAGGGATCCACCTAGATCATTCCTCCCCACTGAAGGAATATTTCTCCTGAAAAAATTAGAAACTTGATCTGCAATATTGATTATCATAACAAATGTATGTAAAAAATGATGAAACTAACACTTGTATCCATATACAAACTTGGAGCTTCGAATGCATGTCCAACTTGCAAGACCCAAACAAAACCATACTTGCAAATAGTTTATAACACACTCATGGTCAATCTTTACAACAAAAACCATAACCCATGCTATCCAACTAAAGGCCAAAATATCACTATGTTGCATATACAAGTGATATTATACATTCATCACTTTTACAAACATTTTCACAACATGTGATTTACAATGGTGGCCATGTCAAACTAATTAGAAAAGTTATCCTTTCTTACCTAACCAGGCTAATGGGATTTCTTTTTGTAGTTGGCTTCCTTGTTGAACTACTTCAGTGGTTGGTTCCTTCATAGGTTCTTTCATATGCTCCCTATCCTTCTTTGGTCATTTCTCTGGATGAAGTTTCCAACATGTGGATTTCTTAAGCCTTTTCTCAATTGCAATGGCTACAATGATTCTTCCTCCTCTAGACTTTCCTAACCTTCTTTTGTGTCTCCTGATATGGAGAAGGGTCTTCATGTCTTGGCTTCTTCCTGTACAAGGCCATTATTTTCCAACACTTGGCAGCAACATGGTTATTCAAACCATAAAATGTACATGGTTTTCTATGCCATAAACTTTGCTTGCCAATTTTCTTATAACAAAAAGGAACGTTGGAATAATTATACCTTGAATGGTTGTCTTGGGTGAAAATCTAGTGAGTAGAACTTTCCTTAGCTCTTCCTTCGAAATGCTCACCTCCTTTGGAGATGACCTGCAATCATGATCAATGGAATGGTGTGATGCACTCTCAACCTGCACTGATTTAGACTCATTATTTGAAGACTCTCTTTCTTTTGTGTCTTTGGAATCTCTTTCATCGATACACTACAACTTTACCAAGGCCTCTTTTGTAGCTTGTAACTAAAGTTGCAATCTTTTCTTCTCCTTTTCTGCTTCTTGTAGAAGTCTCCTCAATTCAGCATTCTCTACTTCAATTCTCTAGTGATGAGAAAAAGATGAAGAAGGAGAACATTCACTTGAATATGGAGATGGATGTTCTCATTCATTTACTAAAGCATCATCCTCTTCTCTCTCTTTCTTCTTCTTTTCCTTCTCTTCCAATTTCTTCTCATAATCCACAAACAATATATCTACCATGTCTGCCATCTGGTAGAAATCCTTGTAGATATCTTTTTCATTCTCCGTTTTCCTTCTTCGCGTTGCACATCCAATCTCTAGTTATTATTCACACTTGAAATTCACTTCAGCAAGAAGGTTGCTCTGATACCAAACTTGATCCAGAATTCTCTGATTCACCAGCACGATCCAAGATATTTCCTTCAATTTATGTTAACATAATTGCATGAAAGAGCATGTAATAACCATATGTGAAAATACTTAAAGAAGAGGAAACATAAAGGAGACCATAAATGCAATGCACGAAAAGGTTTGATAATTGATTTTGTCTTGTGTGGACTACGTCTTTGGACCCTGCTTCAATAGTGTGGAGGATTCTTCATCCATCCCATCAAAAATATAGGCAAGTACATGGAAAAATAAATCATTATACCTCCATCGTGGGAGTGAATTGAAATTTTACTGCTTAAATGATAGCAATCACAGCACCATCAGATTCATCTTGTCCTCCTTAGACTTTTGAATGTAAACATTACCTACTTCTCAAAGGTGCATTGTTGTCTCAAACTTAATGCCAAATAATTAATGAATAAGGTAGGTTCCTACCATGATCCCTAAAATCTATTGCTCAGATGAAAAAACTAACTACACTAATGACATCGTTGTGAATTTTTGGTTAAAATGAGTATAAATTTAGCTATGTTTTGCCACTGTCATCTATAGACCCCCTAGGGAATCTTCAAGTTTCCTCACAGGCATAAAAAAAGAATATTCCCTCCTTGTACTGCATGCCCTCTTGGTTCTGCACGTCAAGGTTTTGTCTCTAGTTCAGGGTTCCGATGTCAAGATTCCATCTTTTTTTGAGTTCTCGTCCTCGCTTTGTTCCACTTCGTCATTGGCTCACAGTTCCACCCTTATCGTATGGCATATAGTTAGTTTATATAAAACTCGATAGGTAGTGATAAAAATGTAGAGTTGTTGGCCCAATGACGACCCTTTCGTGTTTAGTTCATTGCCTGGTTGTCCTGTCGAGGGTTCAAACCCCGTGACCCATGACTCGTTCTTGGTTTTTATTAATATATATCAATTGAACTAAAATTGTTGATAAATAAACTTCGCTCAGCTATTGGTTTGTTTTAATATTTGTTGGAATTTATTTTTTACCTCCAGACATTTGACTACATATATGTTTTATATGTTGGGTGTTTAAACTTAATATAACCTCTTCATACCACCATTGACGGTTATACATATATTTGTCACTCGGTCAATTCAAGCCAGATATAAAACTCGATACATTATCTATTTCATCGAAACTTAATCGCCTGTCGACTATCAATTGGTATTTAATATGACCATGAACATATATGGTTGTTTTCAGTTAGTCTCCAATCAACCATTTTAAACTATATGCCACCAAAATATAACAATGATCATTGTCGAGTTTAGACTGCATGTTGGCATTGCCGGTATATTAAATTATTTTTCGTCGAATTTTTAACCATAGCAACAAGTTTGGAACCATTTTAAACCATCAAATCATAAAAAATTTCTAACCTTGACAGTCCATCATTTGAATTGCCAATTTGTGCCCTGACTGGGCTAATTTGGTCGCCCACAAGGTTCCATGTGGCGCCATTTTGTTGGTTTGTGTGACCCCTCTTTATTGGGCCACTAGTCCACCCCCAAGTTTGGAAGGGTACTGCATGATTTGGTTGTTCCACCAATTGTAGTGGTGTTGCTATATTTATCTGGTGCTCTGCTAAATTTAGCACCCAAACCGCCAAATTTGGCCAGACTTCCAAAGTTGTCGAAGCTCCAAATTTAACTAGCGGCCTGCTAAATTATCCCTTGGGCCAAGGTTGACCGAAAATTCTACTGAGCATAACTCCCTCATACGAACCCAGATTGAGGCATCATTTGCATTGTTGGAAATATTTTAAGAGCTCTTTGATATGGTCCTAGTTTCGGTGAGATTCAAGGACCTTTATTTTGGGCCATTAGGCATTAGAGAAATTTTTGAGGTCAAAAATGGGCCTCAAAACAAAAATGTACAACCAAAATCAACTTTATCATAACCAATAGGATTTATGATGATTATTTTTACCATGTGGGATGATTCACCATTTTTTGGAGTAAAAACATAAGAAGATTAAAAAATAAAAATAAAACTACTTTTTCAACTCGTATTTTCAACTTATCTCCCTACTATTTTAATCAAATTTAGAGCGGGAGCACTCGTTGGATAAGGAATTTAATTCCTCCTCTAAAGAGTACCAATGTTTCATACTTTTGATGGACCCTGATAAACGAAAAATGAAAAATACATGAAAAAACATGATTACTCACAGTTTTTCATGTATTTCTCATTTTTTGTGTAGCAGGGTCCATCGTAAGTATGAAACAAGGGTACTCCTTGGATGAGGAATTAAATTATGCATCTAATGAGTGCTCCCGCTCGAAATTTGATTAAAATTGTAGGGATATAAGTTGAAAATACGAGTTGGAAAAGTAGTTTTTTATTTTTTCCCTCTAAAGTTTGATGATGTAATCTAATCTTATCTTATTATTTCCACTATTATTTTATAATAGTCCTTAGGAGGCCCATTTTAGGCCTCAAAATATTAGGTCCCTATGATACTATTGTATTCCCTTATTATTATTGTCATTGTAGCCCCTTATTGTTATTGTTGTACCCATGTTGTCCCCATATTGTTATTATTGTGCCCCATAGAATCTCACTATTGTTATTGTTGTGCCCTTATATTATTATTTTTATGTCGGCTCTGATTATATTGTGACCCCTTAGACTCCTATATATAGAAAGGAGGCCTTGTCATTTGTATCATCCAAAAAATTTTCATTTATGTAATTTAAAGGAGGTTTCCCCCTTGAAGAGGCTACTTTTGAAGTCGTTGATCTATCTCTGTCTTCTATTTTGTGAGTTGGATGCATAACATTTGGTATCAGAGTTTTGGATTTTAGGGTTTCGTTGCTTCAAACAGGACATCATGGAATTTTCGCTATAACTTTGTTCCGACAAATTTTATGAAGCAGACATTGAAACCCATTTGAGATAAAATCATGATGAATCTCATGACTGAATTTCGAATCTTTTCTCGCTATATGTTCGGACATATTTACTAAGGAAGTTAGGGTTTTTGCAGGCTCTCGAATTCAATCTCAATTAGGTCACCTTGGGAAAATCATCATAATGTTCTCTCTTAGCATCGGATTCAAATTTTGTAAAAATTGAAAGAAAGAGGCTGAACTGTAGTTTTTTGGGTATCGTTTTTAGGGCATAACGTCAAAATAGTGACACGTGGAACATCGTACAACTTCACTATACTGAACTAGTTGATCCAGGTGGATCTTCAGATACAATACCATGAAAAAGCTCAAAATTCAAAGTGGCAGAAAGGCAAGTATCTTGACATCAGATCGAAGTGCTCATCACCCTAATTCCAATGGTGTGAACGGCACTCCAATCTAAGTGTGGATGATGAAGTTATGGTAGAAAGAAGATTGCCTTGTTCCTTTGGAAAATGAGGCTTTTTCCCTTAAAAATGGGTTTTAAGCCTTTAAAAGGAAAATCGAAATTGGAGGCAGGCGATGGCTAATATCGGCGATATCGAGGACTTAAGATCGGCTATTGAGTGATCGGCATCAACAGATCGGGTTGGCAAAACACAAGGCATAAGACCAGGACCTCTGGGTCGTTGCGATTGTGATCTGCCGATCAGCGACGTGAAATCTCAGCCATCAAATTAGAAATAGATCAATGGTCAGGATCAAATCAGTGTATCAGCAATTGACATCAGGCCACAGTAAGATGTGATAGCAACATGTGATGCAATATAGACTGTCCGATCAAGGAACAGATCAATGGTCCAGATCTAATCGACGTATCGGCGATCGACGATATCGACAATCGGTGATATCGGCGATTCCCCGATATAAGAAATAGTGATTTGCGATAGGAACTGGACCCGATGGATTTATAGGTCTGATTTTATATATTTTGAAGTCCGGCCTTTCAGATTTTTCAATGTTTTTCAATGTTTTCTATGTATTATCGCTTTGAGAGGAAAAGAACTATTTCAGGGTTTTTTGTTGAACGACTTCTATTATAAACAAATCCAACCCTAATTTAAGCGCGCTTGTAACAAATCCATGATTATAAAACCCGATGCACGTAGAAAGTGCAGGGGGTTAGAGGATTTTGGCAGGTAGTTCGAGGCACGAGCAACATAGGAGGGCTGATAGTCCACTTTGTCTGAATTGGGCAAATTTTCTATGGTTTCAGCCCCTCTCGATGCCACAGATGCAGTGGTGCTATCTATTTCTTCATCTTAGTTCTCCTTTTCTCAGCCATCCTTCAGAATGGAGGTATAAGACTCCTTTTTACGTAATTGATGATTGTATTCTCTCTTTTCATGCCATTTAATGAATGAAGGCCTCCCCATTGATCGAGCACGGCCCAGAGACGTATTCCAAGTTGGAAGAACTCCGTTATCAAGTCTTGTTGTCTTCCTTCATGCTTTATGTGTTCTTCTTCTTCTTTCTTGTGTGTACATTAAATTTCTATGTTAAGCTGCAATTTTCACATGTGATTCTTTTCATACATCTATAAGCAAAAGAACATCAGGTCATCGCGGGAGATTGAGATAACTCTTTCTTGGAGAATCCAATCATGATCAAACTTGTGGGGTTGGAAAGAGGACTCTGATGGCTATCATAGGCCAAAATTTTATAACTTGGAGATCCTAAATTACGGAGTTACAGTCGTTTCAAGATAGAGATCATACAAAGGGAAAGAAAAAAAAAGTGTGTAGTTTTCTTAAAATTTGCATAAATTTTGTTTGAGAAAGTAGATTGAAGTGATTCAAAGGGAATTTTGAAGAATAATTATCATTCATTGATGAAACGAATAAAGAAAATGGAAACACCTAGTAAGCAACCTGAAATCTCTACTATGACACATGAAGAAGAGGAAGAAATGTAACATGATATGTCAAAATTACAAGACCAAGTGCAACAAATTTCGTTCTCACAAAAAGTAACTCAAGCTAAGATGGATGGTTTAAAGAATGGAATGGAAGCCAATATGGATGGCATGGAAGCTAAGATGGATGGCATAAAAGCAATACTTAAAGGAAACATGGAAGATTTGAAGATAGATTTGAAAACGTTGCTACAAGAAATGCTTACTAATGGCGAAAGGGTAGTAAACGAAACTCATGATGAGAACAAAAGAAATGTTAATCATGATTTCATAGACTTTAACGTTGGATTGAATACCCACCATGTTCCAAATATCGATATGAGGAAGTTTGATGGCAAGGATCCCGTAACATGGATACTACAGATGGAGCAATATTTCAATCTCCATAATGTGCAAAACGGACAAAAGGTATGCATTGCAACTTTATATTTGGAACCCAATTAGTTTGTATGGTATTGATGGCTTTTCTCTCGTAAACAAATTGTCACTTTGGAAATTTTTACGGAAGAAATGATAGCACATTATGAGGATACAAAAAGCAACACCTTTTTTAGCCAATAAATAAATCTCAAACAAAGGGGTTCAATGGTGGAGCACATTGAGGACTTCTAAAAATTCAATATAAGGGTAAAAAATATTCCATAGGAGCATAGGATTGATGTGTTCATAGGGAATTTAAAGGCTAACATCCAATATGAGGTTTGCCTTTGGGAATCTGATTCATTGGAGAAGGCATTCAAGTTAGCAAGAAAAATTGAAAGAAAAATTATGGCAACAAGGAAGCCTACCACTCACAACTATAAAGATGGAAGTGTTGTTTCCCCTGGCCTTCTGCAACCTACAAGGTTGACACCACAACAATTGGAAGAAAAATTATCGAAAGGGCTTTGTTACAGTTATGATAGAAAATACACTAAAGGTCATAAGTGTGCCGAGAAGAAATTATTTTATCTAGATTGTGAAGAGGAGGAAGAAAAGGAAAAAGAAATGTCAAAAGAAGAGGATATACAATAGGAACAAACCCTAAAGAAAGAAGAAATGAATCTGACCATATCTTGTAATGCATTGGCCGGAATTACCACTCCTCAAATTCTCAAGATAGAAGGACATATCAAAAAGAAAATGGCAATAATGTTGATTTATTCAGGCAGTACCCATAATTTTATTCATTGTAAGATAGCCAAGGAATTGAATTGCTTCCTATATCCAACACTAGAGTGTCAAGTGATGGTCGCAAATGGAGGAACCATAAATTGCTCTGGAAAGTGTCATAATATCAAGCTATCCATGGGAGAATATGTATTGAATATTCCAATTCTTTCCATTCCAATGGGTGGTGTTGATGTTGTACTAGGAGTCCAATGGCTACAATCTTTGGGGACGACAACTTTTAATTTTCAAGAAAATTTCAAGAAAATTTTTTTGGAAGGAAAGGAAGTTGAATTAAGGGGTATCACAAGGAAACTAGGAAAGATAATCATCTCTAATGGCATAACAAAGCTTCTAAAGAAAGAACAGCGAGGTGTAATTTCACAATTATGTTCGTTAGAGGTTCCCACATTGAAATCATCTATTTCTCTAGATCTCCAAAAGGCCTTGGACAAAAATTCCAAGGTATTTGAGACTCCCAAAGGCCTCCCACCAATTCGTGAGCATGATCATGCTACTCATCTGATTCTAGGAAATGTTTCTCCAAACATCAGGCCTTACAGATATACCTATAACCAAAAGAGTGAAATTGAACGTATGGTTGCAGAAATGCTAGAGGCTGATATAATTCAACCTAGTCAAAGTTATTTCTCTGCTCCATTAGTATTGGTGCACAAGAAGCATGGATCATGGCGCATATGTCCAGATTGTAGGGAGCTCAACAAGCTCACTATTAAGGATAAATTTCCCATTCCTGTCATTGATGAATTTCATGGATCGATTTACTTCGCCAAGTTGGATCTTCGTTCAGGATATCCTCAAATAATAATGAAGACTGAAGACATTTCAAAAACATCATTTAGAACTCATGAAGGTCATTATGAATTTTTTTTCATGCCTTTTGGCCTTACCAATGCACCTTCTACATTGAAAGGTTTGATGAATTCCATTTTCAAACCCTTCCTTAGAAAATTTGTGTTAGTATTTTTTGATGATATACTAATATACGGCAATCTTAGAAGGATCATGTTCAACATGTTGACAAGGTGCTCAAACTATTGGAGGAGAAACAATTATATGTAAAAACCTCCAAATGTTTATTTGGAGTACAAGAGGTGGAATATCTGGGACATATTGTATCTCATGAAGGTGTTAAGGTACACCCTAGCAAAATTAAAGCAATTAAGGAATGGAAAATCCCCACATCCATAAAGCATCTGCGAGGATTTCTCAGGTTGACGGGGCATTATCGCAAGTTTGTTAAGAATTATGGGAGAATAGCAGCACCTCTAACAACATTATTGAAGAAAGATGCATTTTCATGGATTCTAGAAGCAACGAAGGCCTTTGAACATCTTAAAGAGGCAATGTGCCAAGCACCAGCCTTAGCTACGCCAAACTTCACAAAAACCTTTATTTTGGAATGTGATGCCTCAACAAATGGAATTGGTGTTGTTTTAAAGAAAGAAGAAAGACCCATTGCTTTCGAAAGTCATCCAATCAAAGGAAAGTATTTACACAAATCTATTTATGAGAATGAAATGTTGGCAATACTACATGCACTTAAGAAATGGCAGCCTTACCTAATGGGACGAAAATTCAAGGTAAAAATGGATCATGATAGTCTTAAATACTTTTTACAACAAAGATCATCTCCAGAAGAGTGGAAAAAATGGGTCACAAAGATGTTGGGTTATGAATTTGAAATCATCTGCAAAAAAAGGAAGAAAAATGTTGTTGCAGATGCACTCTCAAGAAAGGATGAGGCTGTAGAATCGATGCTTTGTGCCATTTCTATTATCCAACTAGATTGGATAAACGAAGCAAGGGATGAATGGAAGAATGACGAAGAAGTGTGGACACTCATTCAAAAGTTACAGCAAGATCCCAGTACATCTGATACATTTAGTTGGAAAAATGATTCGTTGTGATACAAAGATCACTTATACCTCTATAAGAATTCCCAACTCAAACAAAATATTCTTATGGAATTGCACACCTCTCCCTTAGGAGGGCACTCAGGATTTTTAAAAACTTACCACAGGGTCAAGAAGGAATTTTTTTGGGATGACTTTAAATCTGATATTCAAAAGTTTTTGGTGGAATGTTTGGTTTTCCAACAAAATAAAGTTAAGGTAATTAATACCCCGTGCCTACTACAACCTTTATCCATTCCAAGTCAATGTTGGGAGGAGATTTCAATGGATTTTATCATAGGTTTACCCAAGTCCAAAAGGAAAGAGTGTCATCATGGTGGTAGTTGATAGAATTACCAAGTTTGCACACTTTTGTGCATTATCTCATACATTTAAATCCAGAACAGTTGTTACTGCATTTATGGAAACAATTCATAAGCTACATGGAAACCCAAATATTATTGTAAGCGACAGAGATCCCATTTTCACTAGAAATTTTTGGACAAAATTATTTTCTTGTCTGGGTACTTAGTTAGCTCATAGCTCATCTTATCATCCAAAATCTGATGGGAAAACTGAGAGAGTGAACAAATGTTTGGAAGGATATCTTTGTTGTTTTGTATCTGATAAACAGACCCAATGGGTCAAATGGTTGCCTCTGGCTTAGTGGTGGTATCACACTTCCTTCTATACTGCAACAAAAATGACCCCATTTATGGCACTTTATGGATATCATCCACCGTCCATCACATCATATTTAAGAGAAAATTCTAAGGTTCAAGTAGTGGAAGATGACATCGGGCATCAACAACAAGTTCTCCAACTCTTAAAGGATAACCTCACTTTGGTGCAGAATAGAATGAAACAACAGGCAGATCAACATCGCAGGAAAGAAGTTTTGATGTAGGTGACTAGGTATTCCTATTGCTACAACCATACAAAAAAATGTCCCTCAAGTAAGCTAAAAAGGATAATAAATTATCACCAAATTATTATGGTGCGTACAAGGTGTTGCAAAGGATTGGTACTATAGCATACATGTTGGAGCTTCCTGCATCTTCCCAAGTGCACCTAGATTTCCATGTTTCATACTTAAAGAAGGTTATAGGTGACAAGCTCCCAGTTCAAACAATATTGCTAGAACTTGATGAGGAAGGAAAAGTCATATTGGAACCTGAAGCAGTCATAGAAAAAAGAACTCAACAGCTACGAAATCGATCAATTTCATAGTATCTCATCAAGTGGAAGAACTTACCCACTGAAGTTGCCACATGGGTGGATGAGGATTTTATACAGAAGCATCCAAAACTACTCAAGCATTGAGGACAACGCTTTTTTGAAGGAGAGGGGCATGTTAGGTCCCTATAATACTAGTGTATTCCCTTACTATTATTGTCATTGTAGCCCCTTATTGTTATGTTGTCCCCATATTGTTATTATTCTTCCCCATAGAATCCCACTATTGTTATTGTTGTGCCCTTACATTATTATTGCTATGTCGGCTCTGATTATATTGTAACCCCTTAGACTCCTATATATAGAAAGGAGGTCTTGTCATTTGTATCATCCAAGAATTGTTCATTTATGTAATTTAAAGGAGGTTTCCCCATCGAAGAGGCTAATTTTGAGGTCGTTGATCTATTTCTTTCTTCTATTTTTTGAGTTGGATGCATAACACAAAATTTCTCTAATAGATCCACTTGGATCATTTACAATGTTATGATTCCTTGATTCTACTACACTAGGATAAATTGGCCTATCCAAGTCAAAATTTGTTTAATATTTATATTAAGCAAGGATCACTGCCTGTGGCCACCCAAGAAGTGAGCATGGATTTTTGCCCATGTCTTTCCCCATTGGTAATTAGGAGGGGATTTTAAGAAGATAGGAACCACTTGCTAGCTAGCTTTGATCTAGTGAAATATTTCCTGCATGACATGAAGAATGGCATTCCAAAAGTTTTTAATATCTAGCATGATGATTTTAGAAGTGAAGTTAATGACCTAGCATGGAATATGGAAGCTTTGTTTTCAAACTATGTGACCCAAAAGAGAAAGCAAAAGAATTGATCCAATGAATTTTTATGTGAGAAATATATTGGAGCAGGTTGTTAACATGGTTACTAGTTTTGTTAAGAGTGTTCATCTCCTTAAATCCCCAAAGTATGAGTAATGTTGTTGGATGATTAGGCTAAGAGGTTCCTTTTATGAATTAGTGATGGTGTTTCTTCATGACATACAAGGAACACTTGGATTTTGGCACTATACTTGTGATAACAAATTCAAAGAGCAGCATAATGAAAACACTTAGGACCACCCCACAAATTCCAATAGAAACAGGGTCATTATATCATGAGAATGCTTTGCATGGTTCAAATTACATACCAATAGTAATGATATCCAAGATCATATGTGATCCGTATTAAACAGGAATGCAACAAATTACAGAGATAACCATAAATACATAGATACAACAGAAATAATACTTCATTTCATTAATGTAAAATATTGAAATATGCTTACAAACAGAAATGGAAATAAACTAGCTCGGGCGATTGTAGCTTATCTATGAGGAGAGGTGTGGCGGCTACATGCTTCTGTACTATCTTAAAATGAGGCTCGAAGGCCTATTTATTGTTGAGAAATAATGGAAAACCCTAAACATCCAAAACCCTAACCCTAGGAGATGAAGTGCCAAACTATGGGCCCTGTTTTGGGTAAATTGGTACATCAGCTTCCCGGAGTCGTAACTTTGGCATACGATCTTTGTTTGACGCGCACAATACCTCGTTAGAAAGATCTATCCGATAACTACAACTTTGGGATGAGAAGAATTTGTCCATTGTTATATGATGCTCCCATTTTTCCCAAAAAACGTCACTTAGGACCTCAAAACGGCTCCAGAAGTTCAGGACTCGAAAATTTGCCAAAAATAGTAAATTTTGCTACAAGTAAGGAAATTGAAAAACTGAAAGAAACAATAGTGGGGGTCCAAGTGGAATTTGTGGGTGGCCACCAATATCCACCTGGATCATTCCTCCCCCCTTAGGAAGCAATGGTCCCCATTGCGTCGAGTTCCTCCATGAGATGAGGAAACTTCTGCTGAACTTGGTCCCTGGTGAGCCACTTGCCCTGGTGAAGGAGTTGGCCTGCTTTGACAACTCAATACAGTTTGATCTTCTATTGGCGAGTGTGCTTGATCTGTGTTTCTGTGATCCTATCAGTTATACCTTCTTCCGTGCAATCTAGATTTAACTCTGTTGGTGTGATATGTTCTACAATGTCGAATGTGTCTAGTAATGGTGGAAAGTATGGTTGAAGGCCATCCACATTGAACACTGGGTGCAGGCCAAGGAATAGGGGAATGATGAGCTCAAATGCATGGAAATGGTGTAAGGACCATATCGAAGTGGTCTGAGTTTCCAATAGGCTCCGGTAAGGTGTTCCTTTTGCAAATGCAACCAGACTTTATCGGCCACTTGAAACTTGTGTGGCACCCTATGTTGATAATGTTGTTGCTTCTACTTGGCATTTTATTTCTCTATAATTTCGTGGACCTACTGGCAGATATGTTCGATGTGCTCAATGAAGTTTTTTTCCTTATCTGTTTCAGACTGGACATGAACCGAATCTTCTTGAATAGTTGCAAATGGCATGGCCACATTAATGGGACATAGTGGCTGGAATCCCAAGCCCACCTGAAAAAGGTTGTGGCCAGTTGAGTTGTGGAGAGCCCGTTTATTGTTGTGTTGAACATGGGGGAGACTCTCATCCCATGTGCATGGATGCTTTGATTTATACATGCATAGAATGTGTATGATCATCCAGTTGACAACCTCTGTTTGGCCATCAATTTGGGGATGGAAGGCTATGGACTTACTTTGGTGTCCAGCATCGACCAGAGACTGGACCAAAATCTACTGAGGAACCTGTTGTCCAGATCTGAGATGATAGACTGTGGGATCCCAAAGTGTACCCACATGCATTCAAAGAAGAGTTTAGCAGTGGCTTCTGTTGTGATATTCTTCTTGCAGGCCGCCATAATGGCCATCTTCGAGAACCTATCGACGACCACAAAAACACAGTCATTTTCATGCTTAGTAGAAGGAAGGCCCGACGTGTAATCCATGGAGATGGATTCCCAAGGTCGACTAGGGGTAGGTAGTGGAGTATAGAGGCCTTGCTTCTTGATGGTCAATTTGGCAAAGGTGCAGGCAGTGCAAGATCTGATGTACTTCCCGATATCTGTCAAAGATTCAGCCAATAGAAATACTTCTGCAGTACTGCCACTATTTTATCGACCCCGAAATGCCCAACAACCAGACTATAGTGTGCTTCCAAAATCTTCTTGGCACGCTCTCTTGAAGGAACACAAAGGTGACCGAGGTGGCATAACAGGTCATCCTAGAGGTGAAAATCTAGAACATGCTGACCCTCCAAGAGTGTCTAGTATGTGTGGCTGAATTCTGGGTCGCTTTTGCAGAAAAGTGGCGAATTAGAAGTCTCGTGCCCACAAGAGTTGAGCATGGTAGTTAACGCCATTATCGGTGGTCGACTGAGGCAATCTGCAACATTATCGGTGTTTCCCTTCTTATACTTGATATTCAAATGGAATTGTTGCAGGTATGTAGACCACTTCTGATGGCGATCATTCTGCAACTTACCTTGCGTCTATATGAACTGCAGGGGCCAGTGGCCTGTGTGGGTCACCATTTCCTTCCCCAAAATGTAATGCTTCCATTGTCAGCGGGCCTACACAATGGAATACATCTCTTTGTCATAAGCGGGATACTTCCAAACTGTGTCTGAAAGTGTCTCACTGTGATATTCCACTGGATGCCCGTGGTGAGTAAGGACTACCCCAATAGCATTATCAGAGGCATCTATCTCAATCTCAAATGGTTGTTGCAAGTCTGGTAATGAGAGCATTGTTGTCGAGCAGAGGCGATGTTTCAACTCTATGAATGCCTTCTATTGAGATTCAGACTAAAATAATTTTTCTTTAGCTCCTCCCTTGGTGACTTGACTCAAGGGCCAAGTGATATGAGAAAATCCCAACACGAACCTGGGGTGGAAGTTGGCAAGACCCAGAAAGCTGCGAAGCTCTGTCAGAGTGGTTGGAAATGGTCGATCCCGAATGTCTTGGATCTTGTTTGGATCCACATCCACCCCTTTTTCATCAATAATGTATCCGAGATACTAAACTTGGGTCATGCCAAAAGTGCATTTCTCCAAATTGGCACATAACTTGTGTTGCCGCAGTGTTTGGAGAACTTGTCGAATGTGGTGGAGGTGCTGTTCCTAACTCTGGCTGAAGATCAGGATTTCATCCAAGTATACCACTACAAATGAGTTGGTGAATGGCTGCAAGATGTCATCCATTAGCCTCATTAAGGTTGTAAGAGCATTCGTCAACCCGAAAGGCATAACCAACCATTTGAAAAGGCCCTCCTTGGCTTTGAAGGCAGTCTTCCACACATCGAAGGGTTCGATTGGTACCTGGTGATATCCTGACTTCAAATCGATATTGTTGAAATATTTTTCCCCCTTCAGTTGGTACGGAAGGTCATCAATCAGTGGGATCGGTTACCTATTCCGAACAATGATCTTGTTCAGTGCCCAGTAGTCAATACAAAGTCTCCAAGTCCCATCCTTCTTCTGTACCAACACGATTGGACTCCCATAGGGCGATGAAATCAGTCGGATGTGACCTTTCTGCAACAGCTCCTAAATCTGCCTCTTGATTTCATCGTTCTCCAGAACGGAGCACCGATAGATTGGTCCATTCGGTAGCGACGCACCTGGGGTCAGATCGATGGAGTGCTTGACTTGACAGTGCAGAGGAACCCCTGCAGGGGAGGTGAAGATGTCCTCATACTCCTCAACGACCTTGTCCATCTGTAGTTGACGTGTGGAGGGGCCTTGACTGGAGGTCGTTGCCACCGTCTTCTTCTTTCCTTGAGGGCATATCATCAGGAAAACAATTTTCCCAGTTTTGGAAATGAGCTTACTGCATTGTTTTGCAGTAACCAAATAAATGGCGATAGGCGGTGCTACCTCTAGTACCTTGTACAAATTATTCCCCAAAGTAACAATAATAGCACGAGGCCTTGATTCATATACAACATGTCGCTTCCACAAGGATGGTTGGCCTAATAATACATCACAAACATCAAGGGGAGCAACGTCACACAATACCTTATCCGTGAAGGGCTTGATGTTGTATGGAAGGCGACACTGCTGGCTCACGCGAAGATCTTGTCCTTGGTGAAACCACCGGATGGTGTACGGTTGCGGATGTGTTGTGGTCAGTAAGCCCAACTGCTTCACAACCTCACCAAAATGAGGTTCTTTTGGCTCCTTCTGTCGAAAATTAACTATAGCGAGAAGCCCTTTACCCACATCTGGGAGTGGAAGAGGCGCTTCTCCTCCTCTTGATCTTTGGGTTCCTCCTTCTAGATCTTCGTGGTGGAAATGGTGGCGTTGGGCTCCGCATCGATAATTTGCTTCCGTTTTTCATTCCCCTTATCGGGTTATGACTCAGAGTCTGAACATGCATCTGATTCCAAAGACTTTAGCTCAGCCACCAGTGATTGCTTGGCCTGAGACTCACTTGTGTTGTGAGTGGAGCTCTTATGGAACTCACACCACTTTCTCGTGTCCTTCTTCGGCTTCGCGGTGTTGTTCTTTGCTTGCGGATTTGGTGGGTTGTCCTAGGTCACCCCACCTTGGCTTTGTCCTTTGTTCAGTGGTTTGGAGGCGCCTTTCCCTTGCTTTGAATTTGAAAATACAAAGTCTCGCTTCTTCTGTTTAAACTCATGCTCGATCTTGACAATGTATTGGTACGTTGTGCCGAGCAAGGAGATGTCCAGGAACTCCATCTCATCCTAGATGTACTTGTGTTTGCAACCACGATATTTGAGTACCAAATGCAGGTCAGAATCTTTGATACCCAACTTTGTGGGAAGGGTATGAAAAATATTGGTAAACTCTGGCACATCTTGGTCCCTTCCCTACCGCAGCGTGGTCCACTTTATGTATTTATCCTCATAGCTTCTAACAGGGTAGTACTGCTCCTTGATGGCATTCTGGAATGAATTCCAAGTGGGTGTAGCTAAAAATAGTGAGGTCGTACTTCCATCCTTCTACTCGCAGTAGGTTTCCCACTAGTCCTTTACGTGGGGGGTGGCTTTGAGAAGAGCGAAAGTAATATTTTCCCGACCAGAAAAGTCATGAACAGAAAAATATCCTTCTAACATATTTAACCATTTATCTACAACGTCTGCATCTATCTTTGTTGGGTCCCTATAATACTAGTGATTACCCCATTACTATTGTAGTTATACCCCTTATTAATATTGTTGTGCCCTTATTGCCCCCATATTGTTATTACTGTGCCCCATATAATCCCTCTATTGTTATTTTTGTGGCTTTATATTATTATTGTTAGGTCGGCTAGATTATATTGTGACTCCTTAGACTCCTATATATAGAAAGGAGGTTTTTTCATTTGAATCATACAAGAATTGTTCATTTATGTAATGTAAAGGAGGCTGCCCCCTCGAAGAGGTTGAATTCTAAAGCGTTGATCTATCTTTTCTATCTTTTCTTGAGCTGGTTTCATAACATTTGGTATCACAGCTTTGGATTCTAGCGTTTCGCTACTTCAAACAGGTCATCGTGGAATTTTCAGTATAACATTTTTTCTGTGATGTTTTAGAAGTTGCAAGAAAAACCCATTTGAGAAGAAATCGAGTTGAACCTTGGGTCCAAATTTCAAAGCTTTTTGTGCTATATTTGCGGAGATATGATCTGAGGAAGTTGGTCTTTTTGCAAACTCTTGAATTACATTCCAAACAGGTGACCTGGGGAAAATCGTCATAACTTTCTCTCTTGGGATCGGATTGAAATTCTGTAAGAAGGTACAGAAAGAGGACGGACTGTAGTTTCTTGTATGCATTTTTCAGATCCAAAGGTCAAAACAGTGACTCATGGCATGTCGTACAAGTTCGCTCTACTGAACTAGTCTATAATCAAGCCACTATCGGAGATTTCACATAACTCTTCCTTGGAGAATCCAATTTGGGTCAGACTTGTGGCATTGGAAAGAGGACACAAAGGACTACTGTATGTCACAAATTCAGAACTAGATGATCGGAAAGTACAGAGGTACATCAGAGGCAATATTGAGCTCCTACAAAGTGAAAAAAGGTGTGTAGACTTTCTTAAATTTTTGCTTAAGCTTGGTTTGAAAATTTATTTTGAAGGAACACAAAGGGCATAACCCGGATGAGGTTTCATGTCATAACCCGCATTAATGTATTTACTATTATTTCAAAGATTCCTTCAGGTGCTTCTGAAGCCATATTTATACTAAGTTCTAGTTCCTTAATATGTTTCATCTATCACAGTTAAAATCTCTTCTCCCTCCTAACAAGGAAATCTACGGATTGTAGAAGCAATCCCAAAATTATCCTTTTCATTGGGACCTGTATTGCGTGACCTGTATTGTGTGAGATTCACACCAGCAATTGTCGTGTTTTAACATTGCACCATTTCTTTTAGAAATTTCAGTTATTAACAACATTTAATCCAAAGGTCACTGTTTAGATTACTATACTTTTCTACTGGTTTTTCACACCATTATGTAATCATGACTCATGTACAACAACATTTTCAGTTGTTTCATTTTCCTTCTATACATTTACCATTAAGCACAAAACTCTCATTAACTAACAGAACTCACTTTAACTGAGAGAATTCACATAAAGCACATAGATTCTTTCAATAATAAAAATCATTAAGCAAGGGATGCTTCTTTACTCAATATAAAATGATTCCCTAGCAAGATTTAAATTCCTGTAAAAACTATATAGTAGATAATAAAAGTATATAATCACAAAATAATTTGAACACCAACATTCCATACTTATCTGTGATTTCTTCCATTGTTTAAAAAAGTGTATTTAGGATGAGTACGCTCCTCCCTTCCAATGGAAGGGAAAATTACATCCAGGTTCCCCAGCATTCACTTTCTAGCACAGTTTCTAAGTCGAACATTGAGATTTTCATCTAAGCTGAGAGTTTCCACTGGCCCAGAACCAGATGGGGACAACACTCCGGCAACATTCGCATTCATTTTATTCCTTCCTCAGGTGGTTCTACCTCAGGAGATCTCTTATCTCCAGGATTCAAAATGGAAGGAATCACTGCCTTCGACTGTTCCTCGGAAATTTTTAATTAGTTAATGTGTCATCATTTTTGTTCCCTTTCTTAACAACGTTTTTTTAGAATTATCACATAATAAAATTTATTATTGTTTTTCAGAAATTGTTTTCCTTCTTTTACATCCAACTAACGGTAATAACAATATTAACAGTAATATCAACATCTAAAGTGTTTCAATTGTAATATTAACCACAATCTTTATATTGCCAATTTTAACCACAATCTTTATATTGCCAATTTTATCCACTGAAATTTTAAGAAAAGTTTTTAGATGAAAAAAGTACCTCTTATTGTAGGCTTAGCTTATCCTACTATTGGAATGTTGGGACAACTTATTCTATCCAAAGTTGCTTTGCAGGAATGTTGGGACAACTGATTTTATCCAAAATTGCATTGGAGGAATGTTGAGACAACTGATTTTATCCAAAGTGTGTTTTATGTGACCAAGAGGCCACCCCATTGTCAACCAAGAAGCCTGCCACCTGCAACAGTGTGCATGTACATTTCCACTTGAAAGTTTTTATATGAAAAAAGATAAACCTCTTATTGCAGGCTTAGCTTATCCTACTACTGGAATGTTAGGACAACTTATTTTATCGAAAATTTTGCAAGAATGTTGGGACAACTGATTTTATCCAAAGTTTGTTTTATGTGATGGATACGCCACACCATTGTCAACCAAGAAGCCTTCCACCGGCAATGTTGTGCATGTACATTTCCACCTGCACTATTGTCGACCAAGGAGCCTCAACAGGTGTGCATGTACATTTCCACCTGCACTATTGTCGACCAAGGAGCCTCAACAGGTGTGCATGTACATTGCCACTGTTGTCGACCACTGCTTCGTCGGTAACTAGTATCTCATACTAAGAAGCAATATTTGTTAGTGAGTATTGCAATCTACATCTGAGCAATGCTGGTTAGCGAGTATTGCAGGCCTACATCATAATTTGCTCTAGACTGCACTATGAAAAACCTACATCACACTTTTGCATCAAATTTGCACTGGACTATATTTCTCTCTTGTGTTTTTGCTCCCATTATTCTCCCATTACAGAAGGAAAAGGTAGTTGGTAGCTTGGTTACAGTTTGATTATCTAGTAATCCACTGAAGTAGCTATAACGCCACAAATGACATATCACTTGCAGCACCTTCGGTTCATCCATATTCTTCTAGTCACTCATAGTGACTTAGGTAAGCACGTCGATAATATGACGATGAGAAAGTAGGCTGCCAGGTCCAAACGTGAGTAACCTAAATAGATCCTATCGATCGAATACGCCTACTACTATTGAGTCTCCCAAATAGATCAGCAGGGCAGAGTTGGAAGTTTTGTACTCACCTCTTACCTCTTGGACCTATCCAGCAATGTTCGAATTGGCTTAGTTGCAGTAAAGGAAACTGGAAATAATAGCTGGCTAAATCCGACAACCAGAAAAAGACTCGTCAATGCTGCTTCAGAAAAGAATGAGACGAGTCAGAGGATCCCAACTTGGGAGTTCGTGGCCGTCAGGAGAATGCCAGGAGAAGGAATAGAACGTTTTTGACGAGAATGCTTACGTTTCATTTCCTTATGCACGATGCCCAAGCATTAATTGATATAACAAGCAGAACTCCCAATATCCTTCAGTCCAATCCTTTCTGTTAACCATGTCTATGCCCAAGCCACGAGCACTAGTAACACAGTTCTGCGGTGCCACTAAGGCCAGAGGCGAGAGTAATCTGTTCTAAAAAATGGCCCAAATTTCGATAGGAGGTAATTCAGAAATCTGCTTGGGTTTTTTGCTGCGCATATGAGTGGAGGCCATCACGTAGTACCATAAACGACCGAGCAATTGTGGCTAATTAATAGAATACTCTTAATTTTTCATGGCCAACCTGGCCAAAATGTAGTCTGATGAAATCTCCATGGCTGAAACACAGCCTGAGCACCTCATTTCCAGAGTAAAGCCAAATCAATTTGCATATGGTCGTTTGATTCCGCCCTAGGAATTGAAGTCGAATGCAGTACACAAAGGCGAGCTCTGATCCCCACATGAGGATGCCAATGCCACCATGATTCCTGGTCATAAAAACTTGTAAAAATTACTTGAAAAACGGAAAATTCCAAAATTACTTGAAAAACGGAAAATAAGGAATAGAGGTAGCAATATATGTCACGATTTCGGTCGAAATGTTGTTTACATTTGTAGTTTTTAATTAGATGGAAAACAGAAAATAAGGAATGCAGATGCCAACATATGTCACGGCTTCCATCTAAATGATGTTTACATTTGTAATTTGTTTTTATATTATAATGCATCAACTTTATCCGCTAATCTTCTTCCCATAATCATGTTATATTAAATACTATCCTCAAATAAATTAGTTTCCATATAAAATGAATGAAGGGTATTTTCTCACCCGATACATACAACAACACCAACTTAAATCATCAGCAGAACGTACCATGGCTGGTTCAGATATTTCCCGCCATAGATAACGACAACTGCATCATATAAAACATTTAATTGGCTTGCGATTTGGTTACTGGTTCAAATCCCCTGTGAATGTTTCCTTACCAAAAAAAATATTATAGTTTTGATTTATGTTCACTACTTCCAAAAAAATATTATGGTTTTGATTTATGTTCACTATTTTGTAATATGATTAGCCGTGCATACATGTGTTTATAATTGTGCTAACAGGTATTTTACAACTCAATTTTAGAAATGTGTAAATTCTCTAGTACTTCAACTCAAGTTCACACATATTTTTTTAAAATATAAATAAAATGATTTGTAAATAAAAAAACAATGTACAAATATACATGTTATAAAATCTTACTAATTATACTTGCTCCATAGTGCTATTGTTAGTTTCACACATATCCTTTTTAAAATATAAATAAAATGATTTGTAAATAAAAAAACAATGTACAAATATACATGTTATAAAATTTTACTAATTATACTTGCTCCATAGTGCTATTGTTAGTTTACGATCTAATCTGGAAAGGTAGTAAAAATATTTCACTCTCACTCAGCCATAAACAAATTATATATAAAAAAATAATTCTTATAAATAAAAGTTTTTAAAAAATATTTCATTACAAAAATATATAATTTACAATTGGTATTTTTTGAAGTTACAAAAATATATAATTTAGCTATATTTTATTAAACACTATATATAAATTATTTTCATTTTAAATATTTGAAAAATTGAAAAATATAACTACAAATTTTTTAATCAATTTCACTCAATATAACATATCAAATAACTTTCTATAAATTAGATAATCAAACTATTTATAAGTGAAAAAATTTATAAATTTATAAATTTATAAATTTACAAAATAGCATTATCACAAATAATATAATAACATCACTTCATTGAACAACATAAACAAAGATGTTACCAAAACAAACATAAGTATATGGAATACACAGAGAATGACAACATTCCATAGAACAATCAGCTAGCAGACATTGAAGTTCACTCAACTTCCAAGTAATGGGCATACATTATTAATGACAGCACCTCCATTGAACAACAGAAAAAACTATTAGCAAGCCAAACATAGGTAAACGTAACATACAGCACTTCGTGGAACAACATAGAAAAGCTACAAGATCACATTAAAATAATAAAATAGTGAGTAAAATTGTACAAGAGATTAGCTCCTATGTGACATAAACTTAACTTTACATAATAAAATAGTGAGTACAAGATATTAGTTTCTATGTGACAAACTTAATTGCTGGCCACCATCTAAAAGGTGCACACATAGCTGTATGGCATACACAGAATAGCAGCACTTCATGGAACAAGAAGGAAGAGGTAGAATTCTCCGAACTTTTAAATAATAAAATAATGGGTCAAATTGCACAAAATACTAGTTTTACTGTGACATCTAAACTTAAAAAGAGCATACAACTACTAGATCTAACCATTTCCCTGGCCAGTGAGAGAAAAAGTGCCGTGCCGTGCCTCAACATTTTGAATGTTGTTCACCTCTGGCTCATGATGATCTCCAGGATCGGGGAATGGTTCTTCAGCGTCGTTCACCTCTGACTCATGATGATCTCCAGGGTGACGGAATGGTTCTTCAGCGTCGGTCACCTCTGACTCATGATGATCTCCAAGTACGGGGAATGGTTCTTCAGCGTCGTTCACCTCTGACTCATGATGATCTCCAGGGTGACGGAATGGTTCTTCAGCGTCGGTCACCTCTGACTCATGATGATCTCCAGGGTGACGGAATGGTTCTTCAGCGTCGGTCACCTCTGACTCATGATGATCTCCAGGTACGGGGAATGGTTCTTCAGCGTCGCTCACCTCTGACTCATAATGATCTCCATGGTCGGGGAATGGTTCTTCATGGTTTAGCACAGTGCCAAAGGGTGCGGGAATTGGCTGCAGCAGAGAAAAGAGAGGTTCATTAATATCTATGTAAGATAGTGGTTCGGGTACGTATGGTTCGGGTATGTATGGTTCCTGTTCAATGGGATTTGGTATTTGTTGCTGAGATAAAGCATGGTCTTCATTAATCTGGCCAAGATGGCTAAGTGTTTCAGAGTTTATCGATCTCCTATTTGGTGGATCTGAGCCAGTCTCAGCTCCTCGACGCTCAACGTTCGAAAAGGGCACTGGCATCCCTGGCTTGAAAATAAAACCACGCAAGACTATATCAGTGTCTTGCACCTTCATTGTTACCAAATGAGCCTTCCACAACACCATCTACTGTTTGGCCAATAAGTGAGTTGCCAGGAAATGATGGGCTTGAAGGAATTTCCCCGCGTCTTGCCATTGTTTGCGGATCACAAGACTTCTCACCGCGATCTAAAAGAAAGTACGTGATGTACGCAACCTATTTCCTTTTTTTGGTTTTAAATTGGGACATGAATAACTCATATGCTATAATTTATATTAGCATAGATGTATTTTAAACTTAGATTTAACAGGATTATAGAGGATATAATTTTTTTTATGAGCCAACATTATTTTAATGTTTTGTATAGTTATTTAATTTTTTAAATTTTTAGATTTTTTTTTGGGGGGTCGGCCTGAGAAAAATTTCAACTTTGATAATCGGATGGACACCCTTACACATCATTTTGAGTTGTAGAATAAGCCTTTCGTCTCAATAAACCTATACAAGTTTCTCTATATGTAAAATGGATCCAGAACAAATACAAAATCAAAGATGAAATATTAGTGTATTAGTCTTTCAGAGTAAGTAGGCTCAATAAAAATGTATTTAAATATGCTACTTCATAATTTATTTGTCACAATGAAAAAGAACTTACATTGATTATATTGATATGAAAAAGATTTTCATTTGGACCTATGCATTAAAAAAAAAGTGAATGATCACATGCTTATCTGTGAGCATCCAAACAACTTGTCTGAACCTCCAAACATCCAACTAGGTTTGTTAAGCCCATGAGAACTAAACACGGATAGGACTAGTACCACTATATAAATTAAATTGTTCGTAAATGTAGATCAAAGTTAATTAAATATAAGCATCAAAAGGTTGATTTATTCATACATCTCAAAGGTTGCTAAAACTAAAAAAAGTTACAAAAATTAACAATATAAACTTCGTTACAATACCATCCGCCAATATTATACTTTATCAATAACAAATGCCCAAAAAATTATAATTCATATATATATATATATATATATATATATATATATATATATATATATATATTGAATTAAACAATTTAATTAAATGAAAAAATATATAATAATTATTTTTCATAATATCTAGAGACATAACCCATAAACTCTCAATCAAAAGTGGTGAGGACTTACTAATTCAACTAACCTTGGGGCCAAAAATATTCATACAATTACATGAATGAATAATAAATATATTTTATATGAAAATAACTATCACATAAACATAAGCGTGAAGATCCAAACCATTTAACAAGGTTGTCATAAAATTGATAATTATAAGAGAAAATAATGAAGATGTGTATATTATATAAAAGAAATAAAATTATTAAAAAATTGTGATATGCTAGGGTTTTGATTTGCTAGTTGTGAAGTATCTTGTCATGTCAGATCTAAAAAAAATTTGATGCTTCCTTCTAACCTGTGGATTCTGACAAGTCGTATGAGTACTCACCCAAGGACAGGAGACATCCTGTCACGCCTCCAACTCTTTTTTCACGAGTTGCACAATGTGCAGCACCCACTAAACACTTAAACATTTTCATTTATAAGTTATTTTCCGGACTATGCCTAACATTCACATATTTTTCATTTAAACTTAGTAATGTGCAGAATACATTAATAAACCATAAACCATGCAAGCGACGAGATAACACAATGTATGCAAGTAATATTTATAATTCTGCTGTTTTTATAAATTTTCCCGAGAGCATAGCTCGATCGAGTCTACAAAACTTACAAACGGGTGGTTGTCCTGTAGTTCGGTCGGTCCACCGACTCGGTCGCTGCACCGTGCAAGCCTGCTCGAACCACACAGCGCTGTGTACAAGCCTTACCATTTCACCATGCACAAGTTATCATTTCCATCGAACTCCCAACCGTGCCCGAGCGCACTTGCCCAATGGCTCGTGTCGCCTTGCCGTGGGTGCACATGCCCATGGGCTCATGCCATCCTGTTGCGGGTGCACCTCTCCAGGCCACCATGCCCGACACCTCCGTGCTAATTTCAATCTTTCGCCCTTCGGTGTTACTTCGTTTTCCCATCATGTGCCCACTGCTGTAGTTAAATTCGTTCAGCCGGTTTGTGGTTGCAACTGTTTGCTCTCGTTGTTCCATCATTCCACCTGTCTAGCGGGCACATCTCCTGCACCACTACTTGGGTAGTCCGCCCGTGTCATATGGACTCCTTTGCGGTGAAGATCTGTGGAGATCTTCGCTGCCCATTTGCCACCAACCCACCGCTAATATATATGACTGTCCAACCCATGGTAGGGGCTTTGACTTTTGACGAGCCGACCCTCCCTTTGTTATTTCGCCATACTTTCGCGTCGGCCCATGGTGTGGGGCGCCCATGTGCGGGACCGCTCAACCATATAAACTCGCCATCGCATCAACGCATAGTCATTTTTCCATATGACTTGTGTGTGGACACTCCTTGGCTCATTCGGTTGGCCTGATTCATCATGCGAGCGCGCCATCAACTCGCTAGTTATGTGCGACCAACTCGTCTCACTCATCGCACACCCATGCTGACTCGTGCCAACTCATCGGTTAAACGTGCTCACCCTACTCGCTCAACTTGCCAACTCACGATGATGACTCGTGGGCTTTACACATCCGCTCCTATCAATGTGTTGTTGCAAGTGAATTGAGCAGTAAAGTAGGAGCCCCCAAATAATAATGGAGTCGGCCGCAATCATGATCTAGTCATGGGATCATAGTGCCAAGCCTGACTTAGAGGTCAATGTTTGTGGAGGGCAAACAAAAAACCAAGATTTGTGATTCCATTCAATAGATTGGAGAACTACCGCAACTTTATGAAGGAACATGCCCTGATTTGTAAGTTCATTAGTATTTGGCCTTCAGAAAGGGATGTGATCAAGTGGGTCCAGTTAAAATGGCAGCCGAAAGGCCATATAGACTTAAAATATGGAGGCAGGATTTTTTTCACAGTCATCTTCACCAGCTTGGATGATACGGAAATGATTTTTAAGATGGACCATATTTTTACTACAATGTTGGCATTTTCATGCACTTCTGAGAAGAATGCTACAAGCCATATCAGGAAAAATTCATGGAAACCCTGGTCTGGTTCAACTTTTTTCCTACCATTAAATTTCTAAGATCTAGAAATTCTAGAAGAAATAGGTAAATCTATTGGAAGATTTGTCATAGTAGTTGATTCTACCCGCCATAGGAGATGCACATCATATGCTCGAATATGTGTCTACATGAACATCATGGAGACTCTCCCTGAATTTGTGGGGCTTGAATACCAAGATGAGGTTTTAGCAAGCATTGGAATGTGAATATATTCCCTTTCGTTGTCGAAGATGTCATGAATATGGGCACCTATACAAATCAATTCCTTTGGATCAACTGGATTCTGTGGAAACAACCTCCCCCAAAGAATCACCTCAACCATAGGATGATAGTGAAGGTTTTCAAGAGGTTTCCCACAAAAAACAGAATATGAAACCCCTTAGATAAACCTCCATAACCCATAGCGAGAAATCAAGAGAATCAGAATAGGTATGAGGTTTTATAGGATGGTGATGAAATTTCAAAGGCAAAATATCAACAAAAGGACACAGTTAATGCTAGGGTTCCATGAAAGAATAATTCAAAGCCAAAATGGAAATCTTAAGGAGAACCCTTGGACAAGGAAGATCATGGGCTACCCAAGGACTAGATAAATATGGAGATTGATGGATCGACGAAGGAATTAAGTATAGAGGAACAAGTGTTGAAGAATCTTATGAAAGAATGGTGGAATCTAAATGAGAGATTCATACCAAAATATCAAAATAAGTTGTACCCAAACACATTTCAACAATACCAATCGAAGCAAATCCAAATCCTACCAAATCCGCCTGATCCATCTAGCTCTCAGCTGGCTAGCAGCATGGACGAAGGGGGGGGAGGAAAAGGAGGTAAGAAACGGGGCCCTAAGAATCTACAGGAATCAATACAGATGGTCGAAGATCTATTGGTTAACTCACAAAGGGTGGTGTCACTCTCGATGGTCTTCCACCAAATCAATAAATCTTCCCAATGGTTGTAATCTCCTAGAATGTAAGAGACCTCAATAGCTGAGGAAACAAAGATATTTGAAGGAATGCTTAAAAAAGGAAAGGTCGAGTATTGTGATGCTCCAAGAAACTAAGGTGTCTTGAGAGAGACTGAAAGCAATTATAAGAAGTATGAGACCCTTGTATGAGTTGATGGCCTTAGATGCAAGGGGCAGCACGGGTGGGCTTACCATTCCTTGGAACCCCACCAAGATCCTTTTTCAACATTGGGTCAGTATGCCTCGAATTCTCTCGGGGAGATTCAAACACAATGGAACTTGAGACTAAAACCTTCTATCGGTTGTCTACGGTTCTCACATTCCAGGAGAGAAAGCTACTTTCCTTCAAAATATAGGAAAACACAAAAATCTTTTCCTGAAAATGATTTGGAATATTGGCGGGGACTTCAACCTTATTACATCGATTGAGGAGAAAAAGGGAGGGATGGGGAGACAAGATCATGAGATGTAGACATTTAGAGATTTGACTTTAGATCTGAAATAGGTATACATACCTACCATTAATGGAGTGTACATGTGGAATAATCGTTGGGTGGTAGGGGGGGGGGGGGTCTCACCAAGTTGCCTCACACCACGATAGATTTCTAGCATAAAAAAATATTATAAGCAAAGATATTTTCTTTAAAGCTTTTATTCTTCCATGCCTCGGGTTAGACAACTGGATGATCTAGTTGGAGATGGATTTGAAATTGACCCCTAGAAACAGGTCATTTAGATTTGAGTCCTTTTGGCTTGTAGACCCCTCCCTTCTTAAAAAAATGGAGAATTTGTGGAAATCCAGTTCGGTGCAAGGTAGGATCTACATGCATACCTTCCAACTTAGACTAAAGTAGCTTGAGAAGTAGATATTTTGGTGGAATCAAACAGGGTTTGGTCATATCATGAAGGATCAAAGAAAATTGCAAGAGTGAATGTACAATATTCAACAAGGAATGATCATCGAAGGATGCTCAAGGGCCCTTGCAGTGGATGAAGGGCAGATCCTAACTTAGATAGAGGAAAGGAGGAAGCAAGAAGAAATCATTTGGAATCAAAAATCCAAGACACAATGGCTCAGGGAGGGGGAGTGAAATACTCACTTCTTTCATAAAGTTATCATCAAGCATCATCAACACAACCAAATCTTTTCATTGAAAGACTATTATGAAACTAGCTCACAAAAAGATAGAAAAGAGAGATCCACGCCTTAGAATTCAGCCTCTTTGAGGGGGAAACCTCCTTTACATTACATAAATGAGCAATTCTTGGATGATTCAAATGACAAAACCTTCTTTCTATATATAGGAGTCTAAGGAGTCACAATATAACCCAGCCGACCTAACAATAATAATATAAAGCCACAAAAATAACAATAGAGGGATTCTATGGGGCACAATAATAACAATATGGGGGCAATAGGGGCACAAAAATATTAATAAGGGATACAAATACAATAGTAATGGGGTAATCACTAGTATTATAGGGACCCAACATGCCCCTCTCCTTCAAAAAAGTGTTGTCCTCAACGCTTCAGTAGTTCTATATGCTTCTGTATAAAATTCTCATCCTCCCATGTGGAATCTTCAGCGGATAAGTTCTTCCACTTGATAAGATACTATGAAATTGATCGATTTCGTAACTTTCGAGTTCTTGTTTCTATGACTGCTTCTAGTTCCAATATAATTTTTCCTTCCTCGTCAAGTTCTGGCAATATTGTTTGAACTGGGATCTTGTTGCCTATAACCTTCTTTAAACATGAAACATGGAAAACTGGGTGCAATCGAGAAGCTCCAGGAAGCTCCAATTTGTATGCCATAGTACCAATCTTTTGCAACACCTTGCACAGACCATAATACTTTGGTGATAATTTACTATGCTTCTTAGCTTGCTTGAGGGACATTTGCTTATATGATTGTAGCCGTAGGAATACCCAATCACCTACATCAAAACTTCTTTCACTCCGATGTTGATCTACCTGTTGTTTCATTCTATTCTGTGCCAACACGAGGTTATCCTTTAAGAATTGGAGGACATGTTGTTGATGTTCGATGTGATGTTCCACTGCTTGAACCTTAGAATTTTCTCTTAAATATGATGTGATGGATGGTGGCTGATATCCATAAAGTGCCATAAATGGGGTCATTTCTGTTGCTGTATGGAAGGAAGTGTTATACCATCATTCAGCCAGAGGCAACCATTTGACCCATTGTGTATGTTTATCAGATACAAAGAAACGAAGATATCCTTCCAAACATTTGTTTACTATCTCAGTTTTCCCATCACATTGAGGATGATAAGATGAGCTATGAGCTAACTGAGTACCAAGACAAGAAAATAATTCTGTCCAAAAATTTCCACTGAAAATGGGATCTCTGTCACTTACAATAATCTTTGGGTTTCCATGTAGCTTTTGAATTATTTCCACAAATGCAGTAGAAACTGTACTGGCTTTAAATGGATGTGATAATGCACAAAAGTGTGCATACTTGGTAAGTCTGTCAACTACCACCATGATGACACCCTTTCCCTCAGACTTGGGTAAACCTGTGATAAAATCCATTGAAACCTCCTCCCAACGTTGGCTTGAAATGGATAAAGGTTGTAATAAACCTGGTGTCTTAATTGTTTCAACTTTATTTTGTTGGCAAACCAAACATTCCGCCATAAACTTTTGAATATCTGATTTAAGGCCCTCCCAAAAAAAATTCTTCTTAACCCTGTGGTAAGTTTTTAAAAATCCTGAGTGCCCTCCTAAGGGAGAAGTGTGCAATTCCATAAGAATCTTTTGTTTTAGCTGGGAATTCTTGCAGAGGTATAAGCGATCTTTGTACCATAACGAATCATTTTGCCAGCTAAATGTATCAGACATACTGGAGTCTTGTTGTAACTTTCGATTAAGTGCCCACACTTCTTCGTCATTCTTCCATTCCTCCCTTGCTTCGTTTATCCAATCTTGTTAGATAATAGAAATGGCACACAACAATGCTTCCACATCCTCATCCTTTCTTGAGAGTGCATCTGCCACCACATTTTGCTTCCCTTTTTTGTAAATGATTTCAAAGTCATAACCCAACATCTTTGTGACCCACTTTTGTTGCTCTTCAGAGGATAATCTTTGTTCTAAAAAGTATTTAAGGCTATCATGATCCGTTTTTACCTTGAAGTGTCTTCCCATTAGGTAGGGTCGCCATTTCTTAAGTGCATGGAGTATTGCCAACATTTTCTTCTCATAAATAGCTTTGTGTAAAAACTTTCCCTTGATTGGACGACTTTCGAAAGCACTAGGTCTTTCATCTTGCATTAAAACAACACCAATTCCATTTCCTGAAGCATCACATTCCACAATAAAGGTTTTTGTGAAGTCTGGTGTAGCTAAGGCCGATGCTTGGCACATTGCCTCTTTAAGATGCTCGAAGACCTTTGTTGCTTCTGGAGTCCATGAAAATGCATCTTTCTTCAATAATGTTGTTAGAGGTGTTGCTATTCACCCATAATTCTTAACAAACTTGCGATAATACTGTGTCAAACCCGAGAAATCCTCGCAGATGCTTTATGGATGTGGGGATTTTCCATTCCTTAATGGCTTTAATTTTGCTAGGGTCTACCTTAATTCCTTCATGATATACAATATGACCCAGATATTCCACGTCTTGTACTCCAAAGAAACATTTGGATCTTTTTGCATATAATTGTTTCTCCTGCAATAATTGTAGCACCCTATCAACATGTTCAACAAGATCCTTCCAAGACTTGCTATATATTAGTATATCATCAAAAAATACTAACACAAATTTTCTAAGGAATGGTTAGAAAATGGAATTCATCAAACGTTGAAATGTTGAAGGTGCATTGGTAAGGCCAAAAGGCATGACCAAAAATTCATAATGACCCTCATGAGTTCTAAATGTTGTTTTTGGAATGTCTTCAGTCTTCTTTCTGATTTGATGATATCGTGAACGAAGATCCAACTTGGTGAAGTAAATTGATCCATGCAATTCATCCAGTAATTCATCAATGACTGGAATGGGAAACTTATCTTTAATAGTGAGCTTGTTGAGCTCCCTATAATCCGGACACATGCTCCATGATCCATCCTTCTTGTGCACCAATACTACTGGAGCAGAGAAAAAACTTTGACTCGGTTGAATTATACCAGCCTCTAGCATTTCTGCAACCATATGTTCAATTTCACTCTTTTGGGCATAGGGATATCTGTACGGCCTGATGTTTGGAGGAACACTTCCTGGAATCATATGAATAGCATGATCATGATCACGAATAGGTGGGAGACCTTTGGGAGTCTCAAATACCTTGGAATGATTGTCCAAGACTTTTTGTAGATATCGAGAAATAGATGATTCTAATGTGGAAACATCTAGCGAACATAATTGTGAAATTACACCTCTTTGTTCCTTTTTTAGAAGCTTTGTCATACCGTTAGAGCTGATTATATTTCCCGGTTTCCCTGCAATACCCCTTAATTCAACTTCCTTTCCTTCCATAGAAAATTTAATGAAAAGTTCTTGAAAATTAAAAGCTATTGTACCCAAGGATTGTAGCCATTAGACTCCTAGTACAACATCAGCACCTCCCATTGGAATGGAAAGCATTGGGCTAGTCAATACATATTCTCCCATGGATAGCTTGATATTATGGGACTTTCTAGAGCAATTTGTTGTTCCTCCATTTGAAACCATCACTTGACACTTTGGTGCTAGATATAAGAAGCAAGTCAATTCTTTTGCTACCTTACAATGAATAAAATTGTGGGTACTTCCTGAATCAATCAACACTATAACCTTTTTCTTCTTGATTTGTCCTTCTACCTTGATGGTTTGAGGAGTGGTAATTCCTGCCAATGCATTACAAGATATGGTCGGATTCATTTCTTCTTTATATAGGCTTTTTTCCTGAAGTATATCCTCTTCCGTTGACCTTTCTTGCTCCTTTTCGTCTTCCTCTTCACAATCTATGTAGAATAATTTATTCTTAGCACACTTATGACCTTTAGTGTATTTGCTATCACAACTGTAACAAAGCCCTTTTGCTCTTTTTTCTTCCAATTGTTGTGGTGTCAACCTTATAGGTTGTGGAAGACTAGGGGCAACAACACTTCCATCTTTATATTTGTGAGTGGTATGCTTCCTAGTTGCCATAATTTTGCTTTCCATTTTTCTTGCTAACCTAAATGCCTTCTCTAATGAATCAGGTTCCCAAAGGCGAACATCATGTTGGATATTATCCTTTAAAGTCCCTATGAACACATCAATCCTATGCTCCTCTGGAATATTTTCTACCCTTATGTTCAATTTTTGTAACTCCTCAATGTGCTCCATTATTGAACCCTTTTGTTTGAGACTTATCAATTGGCTAAAAAAAGTGTTGCTTTTTGTATCCTCATAATGTGCTGTCAATTCTTCCTTAAAAATTGCCCAAGTGATAATTTTTTTATGAGAGCAAAGCCATTGATACCATGCAAACTGATTTGGTTCCAAATATAAAGTTGTAATGCATACCTTTTGTGTGTTTTTCACATTATTGAGATCGAAAAATTGCTCCATCTGTAATATCCATGTAGCGGGATCCTTGCCATCAAACTTCCTCATATCAATTTTCGGAATATAGTGGGTCTTCGATCCAACATTAGAGTCTATGGAATCATGATTAACATTTCTTTTTTTCTCATCATGAGTTTCCTTTACTACCCTTTCACCATTAGTGACTATTTCTTGTAGCAACTTATTCATACTTATCTTCAATTCTTCCATCTTATCATCCATGCCATCAATTTTAGTGTCCATGCCATTCATCTTAGCTTCCATGCCATCCATCTTAGCTTGTACACCTTTCTTTAAACAATCCATCTTAGCTTCTACACCTTTCTTTAAACCATCCATCTTAGCTTCTACATCTTTCCTTAAACCATCCATCTTAGATTCTGTTGCTTTTTGTGCAAGTGACACTTGTTGCACTTGGTCTCGTAATTTTGATATATCATGTTGCATTTCTTCCTCTTATTCATAAGTCATGCTAGAGCTTTCAGGTTGCTTACTAAGTGTTTTCTTTTTCTTTCCTCGGGTCATCAATTACCGATTCAAACTAATTTTTCAAACCAAGCTTATGCAAAAATTTAAAAAAAACTACACACCTTTTTTCACTTTGTAGAAGCTTGATATTGAATTTGATGTATCTCTGCAATTTCAGATCATCCAGTTCTAAAATTGCGATTTGTAATAGCCCTCTGTATCCTCTTTCCAAAGCCACCAATCTGATCCAAGTTGGATTCTCCAAGTAAGTGTTATGCACAATCTCCCAAGATGACCTGATTATAGACTAGTTCAGTAGAGCGAACTTGTACAGCATGCCACGAGTCATTGTTTCGACCTTTGGATCTGAAAAAGATATACAAGAAACTACAGTCCGTTCTCTTTTTGTACTCTCTTAAGAAATTTCAATCCGATGCTCGGACGATTTTCCCCAGGTCAAAGGTTTGGAATGTAATTTAGGAGTCTGCAAAAAGACTAACTTCCTCAGATCATATCTCTGCAAATATAGGAGGAAAAGCTCTGAAATTCGGACCTGAGATTTAGCACAATTTCTTCTCAAATGGGTTTTTTTTTTAGCTTCTGAAACATTGCAGAAAAAAGGTTATAGCAAAAATGCCACGATGACCTGTTTGGAGCAGCGAAACCCTAGAATCCAAAGCTCTGATACCAAATGTTATGAAACCAACTCACAAAAAGATAGAAAAGAGAGATCCACGCCTTAGAATTCAGCCTCTTCGAGGGGGAAACCTCCTTTACATTACATAAATGAGCAATTCTTGGATGATTCAAATGACAAAACCTCCTTTCTATATATAGGAGTCTAAGGAGTCACAATATAACGCGCCAACCTAACAATAATAATATAAAGCCAGAAAAATAACAATAGAGGGATTCTATGGGGCATAGTAATAACAATATGGGGGCAATAGGGGCACAACAATATTAATAAGGGATACAACTACAATAGTAATGGGGTAATAACTAGTATTATAGGGACCGAACAAAGACACATCAGGAAATCACCTATTCCACCATAACGAGATGGAAAACATTTTGGTTGATCATATTCACACCCTCATTTCAAAGCCATGTCTGGATCACTTAGGGGCTATACAGAGAATAACCAGACACATCCCCAAACTAGTTAGTAGTGACCAGAACCTGGCTCTGATGAGGGCCACCACCCTAGAGGAAATAGAGGAGGTTATCAAAGGGATGGCTAAGAATAAAGTGCTAGGTCCAGATGACTTCATGGTGAAATTATTTCAGCAATCTTGGCCCTTTCTTGGGCAAGACATTCTAGATGTGGTGGAGGAATCTCAAAAATCCCAAAAGGTACACCCTTCTCTCAATTCTACTTTTATTGCATTAATCCCTTAATCTGATCATTCTGAGGACCCTTAGGGTTTCAGACCTATAGCACTATGCAATGTAATTTACAAAATTATATACACCATCATGGTCAAGAGATTAAAGCCTCTTTTTCCTTCTTTAATTTCCCTTGAGAAAACCAGTTTATTCCAAGGTTGTCAAATTTTAGATGGAATCATAAATTCATAGGAAGTTGTTCATTCTCTTAAGCATCTTAGAGCCAAGGGTATGTTGATCAATTTGGACCTTTCTAAAGCCTATGACCACCTTAGATGACCTTATCTACTGAATATCCTGAAGGCCTTTGGTTTTGAGCATCAGTGGATCAACTAGGTTTCTTATCTCATTTCCTCTTCATTTTTTTTATTCTAATCAATGGCTCCCCCTCAAGAACCTTCAATCCTTCAAGAGGAATTCGACAAGGTGATCCACTCTCTACCTTCCTTTTGATTCTCATTATGGAAGGCCTGGGCTGTTACATTAAATAATAGTTCAATCGGGTTGCATCAAAGGAATTCACCTTTGGGGTGAGAACCTTCCACTTACTCATCAACAATTGGTGGATGAAATCATGCTATTCTATCAAGTCTCCCTTGAGGAAATTAGAGAGATTAAAAATATTCTCCATGAATTTATGCATATCTTTGTCACTCTAATCAACAACTAAAAATCAAACATTTTATTCTTCAATACCCCAGTCCCTACCCAAACCTTCTTGGCCCATATCTTGGGTTTTAGCATTGGCCCTCTACCCTCCAAATATTTAGGCATCCTCTGGTGCTTAACTCTTTAATAAATTCTTGTTACAAAGTCCTTTTGCAAAAAATTCAATCATGGCTCCATCGTTGGTCCTTTAGAGCTCTTAATTTAGCGACCCAATGGTTCTTTTGAAGGTCGTTCTTCAATCTATGTCAATTTACCAACTATAGGGTTTAGTTGCTCCCAAACATTCGTTCTCTGATATGGTATAAATATTCCAAATTTTTTTGTGGAGGGGTACTCAACAGGCTAAGAAATGGGCCATAGTCTCATGGTCTCATATCACCAAGCCAAATTAGCAGGAGGCTTAGGTCTTCGAGATCCTTATATCCTCAATCAAGTTATGGGTGTTGTAACAACCCTGGTTAAAAAATCCTTCTAAAAATATATAAGGCGACAATGATGGTACATGTATTACAAGTTGAATGGTGGGAAAGACATCCTAGTGGTTGTTCATTTGGTTGTTTATGGCTAAGGAAATTGTCAAAGGCAATGGTTAAGGCATTAAAGAGGTAAAAAGGTATTTTGGAACATTTATTTATGAAAAAAATGGAAATTAGGAGAAAAGGAAGGTGAAAGGACATAGGTTGCATGTGAGGAGGAAATTGAAGGAAAATAATGGAAAATGAATAAAATAGAAGCCTCGTTAATAAAAAGGCTTCTAAGGATCAGTTGGTAGGCTCTTGGCTAAGACTTGGTCAGTTCAGTTTTGGAGCTCTCTCATTATTATCTCTCTCTCTCATGCTCTTGGAGACTTGAAGTTTTCTTGGAGCACTCTTGGAGGGTGTGGCATACTTGGATTCTTGGAGTAAGAAGGAAAAGGAAGAGAAAGAAAGTGCAAGAGGGCATCAAGATTAGCAGCTACAACAATTTTTCTTACAGGTACCAAACTGCATGTATGATTTCTTCACTAGTTTTGGCATGCATGTGGATTCTTGGTCATGATCTGTCACTGGCATGGAGGATTGTCTAGATTGAGATTGGATGGCTTAGCCTTATCATTTCCTAGACAGCCATGGAGATTGTGGGTTTATTTCCTTGTTTGTTTTGGTTGGTTCTAATGTTTCCTTAGCTTGGGTTGAGTTATTAGTTTTTGGAAGGTTTGGTTGGAAAAACACTCTAGAATCCCTATAACTTCTTGGGTTGATTTACTAGTCCTACAAGCCTTGGTTCGACAAATTCTCTAGAAGCCCTGTAACAACTTGGGTTGAGTTACTAGTCCTAGAAGCCAAAGTTGGGAAAATGCTCTGGAAGCTCTTCGCAGGTGGAGTGACTAGTCCTAGAAGCCTTGGTTGGAAAAATGCTCCGGAAGCTCGACAACAGCTGTGGGTTGAGTTACTATTCCTAGAAGCCTTGGTTGGACAAAGGCTTTGGAGCCCGAAAGCTATTGTGGGTTGAGTTACTAATTGGAACAAATGCTCTGGAAGCCCTGGAAGGCTTGGATGGAGACCAATCTGATGATGGTTTTGTGATGTCCAATTGTGAGGTAGAATCATTGTTTGATGGGTTGAGGTGGATGGCCTCTAGGAGCCCTAGATGAGTTTGGGTTGATGTATTCTATGAGATCCCACATTCATGCTTGGAATATGGTACGACGGTGAATGGTTGAAGAGAGATTTGGCTCAGGCATTCTACAGTCAAGTCGAACATGGTAGTCCCATCCTAGGTTTCAATTTTGAATCATTAATGAAAGGTTATTTATCCTTGTATTTCTATGAGTATTTTGATGAATTATATGTGGTCTATATGGCTATACTTTCATGAGTATTTTCTGTTGCTATTATGTTGGTTATGTGTGTTTTTAATGATAGTAGCCATGTCTGGATCTCATTGTGTTTTTACTTATAATTGAATGATCAATGTATATATGACCTAATGGATGAAATGATAGCTAATGCGATAAGGATACAATTCTTCATAGTGAATCCCAAATAGGTATGAGACCCCTATGCTCATATATGTTATTTATACCTGTATGTTGCATATTTACTAAGTGTTTGACAAAATGTATGTCATGGTCATGCTTGGTTAGGTCAAGCCCTTGATCAATTTTTGTGTTAGATGATTTTCCTTAGTGCAATTTAATGTCTTGGAGAGTCTCATCAGGTTCTAGGCATGGGTTTGAAGACTAGCCTTGGAGAAGTGGTTTAGATCTCACAGTCTCTGGGACAGAACTAGCTGATAGAGACGGCAATCTCTCCCATGCAAGCACTATGGGAGTGTCTATAGGTTTATAATCACATGCATGTCTTGTCATGGGAGTGAATCTGGGTTTAATTCATGTAAATGCTAGGCTAACTCAGGGATTGGGCACCTGGAGTGTTGGATTAGCTTCTTGGGGTCTTGAAGCACCTAAGGGGGGCTCGTGTGTTGTGTTTCTGTCAATTCCATTTCTTTAAGGTTACCTAGGAGGTTGAATCATATCATAGTAGCCTTTCATCGCATGTTTACCCCAGCTAACTAGTTTCTTGGGTAGATGTGGGAGGAGGGTGTTACAGGTGTGAAATTATGGTCGCAATGGATTTAGGGAGGATCTGATTTGCGCAAAGATCATATGGAACCAAAAATATCAAATTTCAGACTCTCTTGAAGGTAAATTAAGAATATGGGACACCCTTAAAGGCTACTAAATATGGAATTTAGCCTCGACTAATAAAGAACTCATTTGAACTCACACTTTCTGGGAGATCTGCAATGGAAAAATATAACCTTTTTGGCAATACTCATAGCAACAATGAGCTAAGATCTTCAGCAGGAAGGACCTTAGGGAACTTTTCCTCTTTACAAGAAGTCATAACTGTACATTTGTGGAGAACTTTGGTAACCTTCTTTGGATCCTACTTGGCGACAATGGAAAGGAAAACCAGATTGGCCTAATCTCCCAAACTCTAACCACTAGGAGAACATGGAGAAGGAGCTTTAGGCTAGGAAGATTGAAAAACTCGAAGGCCAGGACATCTTACGATGGGGATACAAAACTAAAGGAATGCTTAATATCCAAGAAGCATATAAACCTTCTATAGATGAGAATCAAGAACACCTTAGCCCTATATGGAGGAAGATATGGACATGGAACTTATGTCCGAACGGGACATACTTCTTAAAATTGGCATGTCGTCAAAGAATTATTACATGATATCAACTTTAGAAAAGAGGTGTCCAAGGACCCTTCTTATGTAGCCTCTGTCAATCCCATAGTGAAGATATGGAATCTCTCTTGAACATTAGTCCCTTCATGGACCAATTATGGGGAAATATAGGCCAACTCTTTGGTGACATGGACCATGATAACAATATCATAAGAGATTCCATTGAAATGTGGAGGAACGACATTTTCTCTAACCCTATCATGGATAGGGATTGCAATATTTCTTTGGGGTTTATCCTATGGGTTTTTTGGAAAGAACGCAACAGAAGGATCTTCAAAGGACAAAGACTCTCCCAAGAAGACGTATGGAAAAGGGTCATCCATAATATTAGAGAAACTATCTTAGTTGAGAAGTGGCATTTGGAGGATTGGCAGGTCACCTATAATGAAGTGAGGATCCTCAGTATTTTGAATCTATCTTCGTAAATTATTTCCCCATCCCCCTGGAAGCTTTTGGTTTCCCCCAGATACTCTCCTTCCTACTTCTCATATCCTCCTGTTGGTTTTCTTAAACTTAATTTTGATGGGGCCTCCAAAGGTAACCGAGGAGATGCTAGATCTTGAGGCTTTTTCAAGGACTCCCAGTTCTAGGTAAAACATATCTATGGAGCCAACTGTGGCTTTACAAGCAATAATGAGGTGGAATTCAATGTTCTAAAACATGGAATACTCATAACTAGAAGAGAAGGGCATAGAAAGTTGGTGGTTGAAGGTGATTATTATAACCTAGTCATTGAAATGATTAAAAAATTGAATCATGGCACTCATTGGGAGAATATTAGTCATAGTTGGACTCGCTTGGTCCAATATATAAGCGGCCTGATTCCCTATTTTGATTACATCATTCCCTCACATGTTAGATGAATAGGAAATAAAGTGGCTAATTTTTACCAATTAGGGTTGCCTGAATATTAGCGTGACCCTTCATTCTCCCTGGATGGATAAACATGTTAGTGAAGACATGGACCCTCTAAGGAAGCTATTGGTTTAGGAAGCTACCCCCAATCAGGCCTTAGATAGGGAAGTGAACCAAGATCTCTGATCGGGGTGCAAAATAGCTAATGGATCTCCTCAAGGTCTGTGTTGTGGGTAAGATGGTTGATGAGGGGGGTGGAGGGTGGCTTACCCTAAGCTCTCACATGCTTGACAATGAAGGTGGGGTGGAAATGCACATGTTATCTCTTAATGGTGATGCAACGATCTAGAGTGAAATCTCCCTCTAGATGGTAAGGGCTCACAGTCTAAGTGTTTAATCGTTCAACACTTGGTTTTAGTAATTGGTGGTGGTCGAAGGTTCCTCGTTAGCGTGTTTTTGTCTAAAATGAAGGCTCTGTGGGTTTGTCTCTTAGACACAACTGGTCTGCTTAGAGTAATGTCTTCATCTGCCAGGTATGTAATTTACTTTACCCCTCCTCACCGCTCGTGCTCTGTAACATATTCTACTATCTCTTGGATCTTAAGAGGCAAGTTTTATAATATAATATATTCACGGAAATGGAACCTATGTCATGAAAATTAGAAGGCTTCTATAGTATTTTCATCTGTTATGTCTAATTTATATGTGATTGTATCATTTCCCTTTGGAATTTCATTTTCTCACATGGGAATGTATTATATTTCTCTGGTTTGGAGTTATCTGGGTGGTACATGCTTATTCATCAGTGCTAGATATTTCATTTAATTATTGTTTCTGAGATTGGGAAGGAGTCTGAACCTCCTGTGTTTGATTCCTATCGTGTTTCTTTCAAGTTTGGATGAAATTAGGCCCAGGGAGTCAGTATTTGTTGCCTTCTTCCTTGGGTAGCAGTGTTGGTCCAATTTATTGAGGTGAATTAAATCATTCATTTATTTATCAAATTTTCGGGTTGGTAAACTTAGAAGCAAACCAAAGTATATGAAACCTTAGATTAAACTAGTGTAGGAAGTAGTTATTTAGATGCAAATAATGGAAATGCATATTACAAATCTAAACTATTTTGAAAAGAAAAGCTTTAGATATATTTTATGAAAGCATAAAAATGTTTGATCAATAGAATTAGTTTACTTTAGAATATAGAGAAGAGTCTCTTGTTCAAGAGTATTGTTTTGTCCCTATATAATCATTCTATAATAGCATTGCCAAGCATCTAAGAAAGTAGGAAAGAAAGCATATAAATAAAAGCAAGTAAATATTGTTTTTAGTTCAGTTCTTACTTCATGGAGAAGAGTCTCCTAACTTAGGAGGTTTTGGTTTTCCTTTTCACATAAAAATTAACTAGTGAGAGGAAATCAATCTTCACATAAATTTAATCTAGAAAAGGATATAAGAAAGCAAATACTGTTTTAGTTCAGCGTAGTTCATGGAGAAGAGGCTCCTATCTTAGGAGTTCCTACTTGTCCTTCTCACATAAAAGCTAGCTACTGAAAGGAAATCAATCTTCACATATCAAAACACACTTGTGGAAAGTAAATCACACCTGCATGATAGGAAATAATATAAATTAAATATGTTACAGTTGTATGTGAATTGTGGTTGATGGCGATCTATCCATTCCTCAATCAGCACACATGAACAGTTATCACTCCTTAAGAATATAGCAACATTCATAACTCATAATTGAAAGAAAATGATATTATTCATGTTGAATGAACAATCATAAATATGATGCTAATAAATAACTGAAAACTATTGGCTTCCTTTGAAGGATACTCCTCTTATTTATACATGAATCGGGATATATTCTCAATGAATGTAAATCCCTTAAATATCTACTAGATCCATACTTGTCTCAACTTATCCCTAAATACTAGATACAAGTCCTATGACACATCAAGATCTCCATGATCTTTCTCCTTGGATTATGGTCCACTCCTTGAGTCGAAATTCAAATTTGTACTTGTAGGCCAAGTAAGACCCTTTTGGAACCTTCAAATAAGACTAGACATGTCACAAAGCTCATAACATATATATATATATATATATATATATATATATATATATATATATATATATATATATATATATATATATATATATATATATATATATATATATATATATATATATCAAACCATCTTAATTTCCTAGTTTTAATCATAAATTCACTTAAAATACATAAAATAAATAACTTTGGAAAATGATTATTCTAACCCATATGATCATGAAGATGATTACTTGATGTAATGTTTTAGGCTAGATAATTATGAAATGAGGGATAAATGGTTATGAAATGAGGGCTAAATGGTTATGAAAGGATGGAAATAGGGAAGAATTTGGGAGACAATTTTGAGACTCAACAGGAAGTCCTACCTTGTCTTTCCTCTTTGTGTACTCTCAATAGGGATCGAAGAGCTAGGATATGGTAGCTCATATCATGGTTAGCAACCCCATTCTACCCCCAATTTATTTTATAGGTTTGGGCCTGACATTAGCTGCACATTTCCTTTATGTTGTGATAATATGTCACGTCCTCACAACCATTATAAGTGCCAAGACCTCAAGTGAATGTGTTTTCCTGGGTTTGTGTTCTGTCCAATGTGTCTCAAGGATTTCGTTGTCTCTATTGTTTGCCATAAAATACTTATGGCTCACCCTACCCCCAATGCTTGTTCTTTGGGTAGAGGTGGCCACGGTCAAGGGAGGCAAGTGGGAAAGTGGGGAGGCAATAACCTAGCCCCGACCTATCAACCCCAAGGTCGTAGTCGTAAACTAGCTACTCAACTCATCCATGATGCATCCCATGCATATCAAATAGGTACTCTAGCTAAAGTATGCCAATTAATTTCAAATTGGGAAAATGATTTGTACCAACGAGCAGAAGTAGAATCTTAGGAGGAAGATTGGCGTGACCTAGTTCCTGACCCCAAACATTTTAGAGGTTGCACCACACAATACAAGAAAATTGTTCACCTCTATTGGTTCTTGAAAGAAATTGTGGCCAAGGCTATATGAACTCTCTAGCTAGATCTATTATATCTCATCCAAGTTTCCAGGAATTCTAGAAAGAATTTCAACTTATACAGTTCCAAATTCAGCAATAGGATTTTCTTCTTATCTCATTGAAAAAACATTTTGTGTCTTCCTCAATATGAATTATTGGGTTCAAGTGTGAAGCACCCAACTCCTATGGAGTCCTTTGATGATTAGCAATATGATTTCCTATTGCTGCACTCATTTTTGTTTAATTTTATATGATGTAATGTTGACTAGTCTTTCATGTTAGAGTTAGTTCCTATGTAGATGGTTTCCAAACATTCAATCCTTCAAGGAACTGTTAGACAGACTAAAGCTATATTACTTTTGGATGGCATATAACATTGTTCGATGGCCAACAAACACGGTGTCCAAATGGGCAAGCTGAGGCCACTGAACTCCTTGATTATGGTTGTAACCTATTTTTGCTAAAAAATAATGAAAGAAAAGGTCCTGCCAAGCTTACAAAAAAAAATAAAATTGTAGTCACATAAATGAAATGGTTGATAAATGTTTATAAGCATCTGATGAGGCTCAATATTGCAATAAAAATGTTACAACTCCCGAGGCTACCAATTTAAATTATCAACTCGGGGTTCATACAAACTTAAGAGGTGTTGACACTACATGTGCAATATACAATGTGTCCTTTCATTGATATGATGCAATGAACGGAATATCATGAAATCAAACACTAGCATAATTCTAGAATATAAAAGTTGCATTGAAAAAGAAAGCTAGTCTATCGAATGGAAATAATAGTGCTTGAAATAGAAACCCTAGCTTAAGAATAAAGAAAGTAAATTAATCTAACATGCATGAAGGAAAGAGAATGTAATCAATCATTGCATTCTAGATAGGTTAGATGCATTGACATAGTTCATTAGATACTTCATGTGGCAATCAAGGAAAGCGTTATTGTGTTATCGAATTCATAACACTGTCCATTAACTCAAATTGTTGAGATGTGTTGCAGGGGTAAAAAGGCAAGTCATATGTGGTCTTTGGTCTTCCTCAATCATGGAATTAGTGCCTAGGGGTCATTATTCAACCCTAATATACAAAAACCAATATTTTGTAGCAGATCCAGTCGAGTTTACACGTGCTACAGAAGTGTTACAAGACTGCTACATGAGTGCTACAGGAGTGGCAGGATTGTTACGGGAGTGAGATAACTTACCAAATGCCCAAGTAAATCAAATGAAAATGAGATGAGAATATTTTTTTTATCAATTACGATTTACTAGGACTCCATTCCAAATGGAATCACTCCAAAATACCCCTGTTAACACGTGATAAAAAATAACAGAAAATTACTACTCTAAAAATTTGAAATTCAAGAACTAGTGAGCTAGTTAACCTACCAAATGCCTAACCTAATCAAGTGAAAATGCTATGGGGTAAATTTGGCTATTAACTGGAATTTTTTTATGACCATATACAAGTAGAATAAACTCAAATTAATTTCATTAATGCATTATAAAAAATAGCAGAAAATTACTACTATTTTTCTACAAGAGACTTCCAAAAATTCTAGATTTGTGAACTAGTAAATCAATCCTAGTAGCTCAATGACGAATATGACTTTTCAAAGTTGTTATAATGATGCATCATGCTTATGAATCTATAAATAACCTACAAAATAACTCACTTCAATCATTTATACAATATGCCCTATAACAGAAGAAACATTAATAGTAAATGCATAAATAAGAGATGCAAGTGATAAATACATTCAATGGAAATAAAGAAAGTGTAAAAGAGGGCTCTAAGGTTCTTGGGATGGTCAATCCCAAGTAAAATAAGATTCCTATGAAGGAAACCAAGCTTTCGAACCTGCAACCTCATGCCTACAACTAATTCGACTTTATCAATTGTGCTACAAATTTTCATGTGCAATGAAACCAAAAATTTAATATTTAATTTTAAAGGAGTGCATTTTGTGGAAAGGGGTCACGGCTAAGCCGTACTCCCAGTCATATAGCCGTCCATATGACCTCAAGCGTGGATTTTGGGGGTCATTTTAACCGTCCACAAATTCGCCCACCAGTTGGCAAGGCCAGATTCTTGCACCATTCACGATTTCTTGGCATACCGTCTAGGTTTGGGTTGATATCTAGGCTCATTAACAATAGAATTGGGTAAAAACTTAAAATTGTCATATCTTTCTCATTTTTTAACCTAATGAGGTGCAAAAAGTGTCAAAATGGTGGTTTTCGATAGTGCTGGATCCATTGGAGGTATTAGGTTTTCTGTTTGAGCTTTGTAAAGGTATGTAATTGTACTTTTGATTGCGAATTTAGATTTATTTTCCAATTTTTGTTGAAAAATTCTAAAATTAACTTTGTTCAATTGTTTTTTTTGATCTTCTAGATCACATAGAGTGAAAGAAGAGAGCATACTCAAAAATATTGAAGCTTTTTATTCAATTGGAATATGAAATTTAAAAGGAAAAACACATGGATTTGATCTCTAAAGTCAGATTGTGGCTCTAAAAACACTATATTTTCTCCTTTTTTCTTAAATCTTCCTTCTCTTTCTTCCTCCTGCAAAATATTAGTGAGTTGGGTGGCTCTTATTGCACCAATAATAAAATAGAATTGCAATTGAAATGAAAACATCACAAAAGCATGTTTTTATTTTTTAGTCTTATCCTATTGAAAAAGAAATGAAACATTCTCCTAAGTATAAGAGAATTTCCAATGCATCCATTTGTGTAACAAGATCAAGAGTAAACACATATCCAATTTTGAAAAATAAACCCTAGTGAATGCTTGGACATGATTATGAACATTTGATGTTAAAAATTGTAGCCTAATGACTAATTGGGACAAAATTTCAATGTGATCTTTAGGTTTTTTATCTTATTCAACTCTCATAGCACAAAGCTCTTCAGATCTTGTTGTTGCAACTAGATTTTTATTGCGTTTTTGATTTATTTTTTTTAGTGAATGGGGGTTTTTGATTTGTGGATGTTTTGTTTTATTTCTATGTTTTCTATATTCAAATGCAAAATAAACTTAAATGAAAATTCCTAAATGCAATTAACCCTAAATGAAAAATGCTTCCTAAACAATCCTCCTAACTAGCTTACATCTAAGTTTTCTTCCCCGACAATGACACCAAAATGTTGGTCTAATTTATTGAGGTGAATTAGAACATTTATTTATTTGTCAAACTGGGTAGGTAAACTTAGAAGAAAACCAAAGTATATGGAACCTTATATTAAACTAGTGTAGGAAGTAGTTGTTTAGATGCAAATAATGGAAATGCATATTGAAAATCTAAACTATTTTGAAAAGAAAATATTCAGATCTATTTTATGAAAGCATAAAAATGTTTGATCAATCGAATTAGTTTACTTCGGAAGATAGAGAACAGTCTCTTGTTCAAGAGTCCTGTTTTTGTCCTTCTATAATATTTCTATAATAATATTGCCAAGAATCTAAGAAAGAAGGAAAGAAAGCATATAAATAAAAGCAAGTAAATAGTGTTTTTTAATTCAGTTCTTAGTTCATGGAGAAGAGTCTCCTAACTTAGGAGGTCTCGGTTGCCCTTCTCACATAAAAACTAGCTACTAAAAGGAAATCAATCTTCACATAAATTTAACCTAGGAAAGCATATAAGAAAGTAAATATTGTTTCAGTTTAGTCTAGCTCATGGAGAGGAGGCTCTTGGTTATCCTTCTCACATAAAAACTAGCTACTAAAAGGAAATCAATCTTCACATAACAAAACACACTTGTGGAAAGTAAATCACACATGCAAGAAAGGAAATAACAAAAATTAAACTATGTTACACATGTATGTGAATTGTGGTTGATGGGGATCCATCAATTCCTCAATGAGCACACATGAACAACTATCACGCCTTAAGAGTCAAGCAACATTCATAACTGATAATTGCAAGAAAATGATATTATTCATGTTGAATGAACAATCATAAATCTTATGCTAATAAATAACTTACAACGGTTGACTTCCTTTGAAGGATTCTCCCCTTATTTATACATGAATTAGGGATATCTTCTCAATAAATGTAAATCCCTTAAATATCTACTAGATCAATACTTGTCTCAACTTATCCCTAAATACTAGATGCAAATCCCATGACACATCAAGATCTCCATTATCTTTCTCCTTTGAATATGGTCCACTTCTTGAGTTGAAATTCGAATTTTTGCTTGGGAGGCCAAGTAAGATCCTTTTAGAACCTCCAAATAAGCCTGCACATGTCACAAGACTCAGAACACACACATATATATAAATGAAAGCATCTTAATTTCCTAGTTTTTAATCATAAATTCACTTAAAAATACATAAAATAAATAACTTTGGAGAATGATTATTCTAACTCATATGATCATGAAGATGATTACTTGATCCAGCATTTTAGGCTAGATAATTATGAAATAAGGGCTAAATGGTCATGAAATGATGGAAATATGGATAAATATGGAAGATGATTTTGAGACTCAACAAGCAGTCCCGCCTTGTCTTTCCTCTGTGTGTGGTCTCAATTGGGCTTGGGGAGCTAGGGTATGGTAGCTCATGTCACGGTTGGCAACCTCATTCTAGACCCAAGTGATTTTACAGGTTTGGGCCTAACATTAGCTGCACATTTCCTTTATGTTGTGATAATATTTCACATCGTCATGGCCATTGTAAGTACCAAGAGCTAAAGAGGATGGGTTGCCCTAGGATCGTGGTCCATCCAATGTGTCTCAAGGATTTCGTTGTGTCTATTGTTTGTCATAAAATACTTATGTCTCGCCCAACCCCCGCTGCTTGTTCTTTGGGTAGAGGTAGCCGCTGTCGGGGGAGGAAAGTGGGAAAGTGCAGAGGTAATAACCCATCCCTGTCCTATCAACCGCAAGGTCGTAGTCATAAAATAGATGCTCAGCTCATCCACGATGCATCCCATGCATATCAAGTAGGTACTCTAGCTAAAGTATGCCAATTAATTTCAGATTAGGAAGATGATTTGTACCAGCGGCAGAAGTAGAATCTTAGGTGGAATATTGGCGTGACCTAGTTCTTGACCTCAAACATTTTAGATGTTGCACCACCCAGTACAAGAAAATTGTTCACCTCTATTGGTTGATGAAAAAATTGTGGCCAAGGCTATAATGAACTCTCTAGCTAGATGTATTAAATCTGATCCAAGCATCTAGGAACTTCAGATAGAATTTCAACTCATACAGTTCCAAATTCAGCAATAGGATCTTCCTCTCAGTCTCATTGAAAAAAATATTTTGTGTTTTCCTCAATCTGAATTACCAGGTTCAAGTGTGAAGTACTGAATGCCTATCGAGTCCTCTGATGATTAGCAGTATGCTTACCTATTTCTCCACTCATTTTTGTTTAATTTTATATGATGTATATGTCGACTAGGCTTTCATGTTATAGTTAGTTCGTATGTAGATGGTTTCCAAACATTCAATCCTACAAAGAACTGTTAGACATACTAAAGCTATATTATTTTTGGATGGCATATAACATTGTTCGATGGCCAACAAACATAGTTTCCAAATGGGTACGTTGAGGCCACTGAACTCCTTGATTATGGTTGCAACTTTCTTTTGCTAAAAATGAATGAAAGAAAAGGTCATGCCAAGCTTACAAAATAAAAAATAAAAAAATTTCAGTCACATAAATGAAATGGTTGATAAATGTTTATAAGCATCTAATGAGCCTCAATATTGCAACAAAAATGTTACAACTCCCAAGGCTACCAATTTAAATTATCAACTCGGGTTTCATACAAACTTAAGAGGTGTCGACACTACATGTGCAACATATAATGTGTCCTTCTTTCATTGATATGATGCAATGAATTGAATATCATGAAATCAAACACTAGCGTAATTGTAGAATATAAAAGTTGCATTGAAAAAGAAAGCTAGTCTATGGAATGGAAATAATAGTGCTTGAAATAGAAACCCTAGCTTAAGAATAAAGAAAGTAAATTAATATAGCATGAATGAAGGAAAGGGAATGTAATCAATCATTGCATTCCATAGAGGTTAGATCCATTGACATACTTCATTAGATACTTCATGTGGTAATCAATGAAATCATTGTTGTGCTATACAATTCATAAATCTGTCCATTAACCCAAATTGTTGAGATGTGTTGCAAGGGTAAAAAGGCAAGTCCTATGTGGTCTTTGATCTTACTCAATCATGGAATTAGAGACTAGTGGTAATTATTCAACACTGAGAGACAAAAACCGAGATTTTGTAGTAGATTTGGTCAAGTTTACACGTGCTACACGACTGTTACAAGACTACTACAAGAGTGTTACAAGAGCGGTAGGATTGTTACGGGAGTGAGATAACTTAGCGAGTGCCGAAGTAAATCAAATTAAAATGAGATCAGAATATTTTTTTTATTAATTAGGATTTCCTAGGACTCCATTCCAAGTGGAATCACTCCAAAATACCCCTATTAACACGTGCTAAAAATTAATATAAAATTAATACTCTAAAAATTGGAAATTCAAGAACTAGTGAGCTAGTTAACCTACCAAATGCCTAACCTAATCAAGCGAAAATGCTATGGGGTAAATTTTGTTATTAAATTGAGTGTTTTGATGACCAAATACAAGTAGAACCAACTCAAATTACGTTCACTAATGCATTATAAAAAATAGCAAACAACTACTACTATTTTTCTACAAAATACTTCGAGAAATTCTAGATTTGTGAACTAGTAAATCAATCCAAGTAGCTCATTGATGAATATGATTTTTCAAAGTTGTTATAAGGATGCATAATTCTTATGACTCTATAAATAACCTACGAAACAAGTCACTCCAATCATTTAACCAATAAGACCTACAAAAAAAGAAACATGAATAGCAAATGCATAAATAACTGATGCAAGTGACAACTACATTCAAAGGAAATAAAGAAAGTGTAAAAGAGGGCTCTGACGCTCCTAGGATGGTCAATCCCAAGTAAAATTAGATTCATATGGAGGAAACCAAGCTTTAGAACCTACAATCTCATTCCTATAGGAGTGTGGAAAATCTAATCAATTTTACACGTGCTACAGGAGTGTCACAACACTATTACATGAGTGCTACAGGAGTGGTAGGATTGGTTCGAGAGTGAGATAACATACTAAATACCCAAGTAAATCAAATGAAAATGAGATGGGAATATTTTTTTTATTAATTAGGATTCCCTAGGACTCCATTGCAAGTGGAATAACTCCAAAATACCCTTGTTAACATGTGCTAAAAAATAACAGAAAATTACTACTCTAAAAATTGGAAATTCAAGCAGTAGTGAGTTGGTTAATCTACCAAATTCCTAACCTAATCAAGTGAAAATGCTATGGGATAAATTTTGTTATTAACTTTAATGTTTTTATGACCAAATACAAGTAGAATCAACTCAAATGAAGTCCATTAATGCATTATAAAAAAAAAAAAAAAAACAAAAAACAAAAAATTACTACCTTTTTGCTACAAGAGACTTCCAAAAATTCTAGATTTGTGAAGTAGTAAATCAATCCCAGTAGCTCAATGATGATTATGAATTTTCAAAGTTGTTATAAGGATGCATCATGCTTATGAATCTATAATTAACCTACAGAAGAACTCACCTCAATCATTTAACCAATATGACATACAACAAAAGAAACATTAATAGTAAATACATAAATAAGAGATGCAAGTGAAAAATACATTCAAAGGAAATAAAGAATGTTTAAAAGAGGGCTTTGAGGCTCCTCAGATGGTCAATCCCAAGCAAAATCAGATTCCTATGAAGGAAACCAACCTCATGCCTACAACCTAAGCGAATTTACCAATTGTGATATAATTTTTCATGTTCAATGAAACCAAAGATTTATATTTATCTTTAAAGGGGCGAATTTTATGGAAAGGGGTTGGGGCTAAGCCCTAGCCCTGATCGCATACCCCCCCATATGACCACATGCGCGAATTTTTGGGGTCATTTTAACCATCCCACAAATTTACCCGCCGGTCGGCAAGGCCAAATTCTCATACCATTCCCAAATTCTGGGCTCAACAGCTGGGTTTTGGTCGATTTGTGGTCTCATTAACAACAAAATTGGGTAAAAATTTCAAACAGTCATATCTTTCTCATTTTTTAACCAAATGAGGTTCAAAACGAGTCAAAATGGGGGTTTTCTATAGCGTTGGATCCATTGGATGTATTAGTGTTTTTGTTTGAGTTTTATAAAGGTATGTAACTGTACTTTGGATTGCGAATTTGGATTTCTTTCCCATTTTTTATTGCAAAATTCTAAAACTAACTTTGTTCAATTATTTTTTTTGATCTTCCAGATCACAGAGAGTGCAAGAAGAGAGCATACTAAACAATATTGAAGCTTTTTATTCAATTGGAATGTGAAATTTAAAAGTCAAAACACATGGATTTGATCTCTAAGTTCAAATTGTGGCTCTCAAAACTCTATCTATTCTCCTCTTTTCTTAAATTTTCCTTCTCTTTCTTCATCCTCCTACAAAACATTAGTGAGTTGGGTGGCTCTTATTGGACCGATAATAAAATAAAATTGCAATTGAAATGAAAACATCACAAAACTTGTTTTTACTTGTTAGTCCTATCCTATTGAAAAAGAAATGAAACATTCTCTTAAGTATAAGGGAATTTCCAATGCATCCATTTGCGTAACAAGATCATGAGTCAACACATATCAAAGTTTGAAAAATAAACCCTAGTGAATTCTTTGACTTGATTATGAAAATTTGATGTTACAATTTTTTAGCCTAATGACTAATGAGACAAAATTTGAATGTGATATTTAGGTTTTTTTATCTTCTTCAACTGTCATAGCACAAAGCTCTTCAGATCTTGTTGTTGCAAATGGATTTTTATTGTGTTTTTGTTTTTTCTTTTTAGTGAATGGTGGTTTTTTATTTGTGGTGAGAATCCCCGAGATGCCGAGGTGGCAAGCCTACGTGGCGGTTGGCCTGCATTCAACTTTTCCCGCACTTGTATTTGCTTGGGATTTTAGGTAAGGTTTTAATGGGCAATTAATTCTCCTCCATCCTGAGGTGGTCTTGGTCTATGCGACATGGCTTTATGGTGCGGTTTGTTGTGGTTGAGTTGGTTATGTTTCTGTCATTTTTGGTTATGCTCCCTTGCTTTCTTACCCGGTTCGTTCTGCAAGGAAAGGATGGCGCTCTGCCTCCCACTATCTTCTAGGTCCTTCTACTTTGGTCCTCTGTCGTTTTTTTAACTGTGTGATGGTGTTTCTTTGGACCTAGTGGTTGCTTCTTACATGGTGTTTTGAAGAGGTTTTGGACTCTGTGGTCGCCCTGGGTACACCTTGGCTTCTCTCTATTTGTTCACAGATATTTGATTTTACCAGGTTGACAGCACTATTTTTAACTGTTTCAATGGTTGCATTATTTTACCAGGCCCTCTTCGCAACTCTCCCAGTGATGGCTTGACGAATTCTACTCAAGAAAATTTCTCTTCTCTGGTTTCAATTCTCCATTTCCTTTTACTTTCGCTGACAACATTGCTCCTGGTGAGAAGCCAGTGGTCTTATGGCTCCGTGGTCATGGTTTATGCTCTATTGGGTCTTGATATTTGCTAGCCCTCTGGCCATTGGTTGTTCTCTTTTGTGTCTCTACTTTCCTTGACTCTTGTGCCATTGGCTATGCTCTGTTGGTCTAATTTTTGTGGCTCGGCTATGGAGCTCGGCCTCCTCTTCAGGTATCCACTGTGGGTATTCATCCTACCCTCTCTTTGTTCTTTATCATGGGTTTATGGTTATGCTACCTCACTAATTATTTGTTTGTCTGTGCAGGTACTCAGCCGTCGTCATGGTGGTTGTAAGGGTTTGGTCTTTGGGGAAAATGATGGGGTCTTTGCCTTCTAGTCCGACTTTACGCAAACCGAGTAGGGTCCTTCTTGTTTACGCTATGCGGTAATATATATTTTGTTGGTAGAAGTTAGGCTATGCCTTTGTCCGTTCTCTATCTTAGTTGGTCTATCGATAGGTGGCCTCCTATGCACCGTGTCACTCTGCTGTAACTTTTTTTTATGAATTTGGGAAAACGTTTATGTATCCTTCGCCTGTGTTGATCATATGAGGACTGTTATGGATGGTTTTTGAAGGCTCTGTGCCTTGGACCTACATGGGGTTACAGAATGCTATCTTTTTGTGCTACCATGGACTTTGACAAATGTTTATATACATATATATGTATTGTAAATTTTCATTGTTAAATCAATAGCATGCTTTTGTGAAATGCCTGGATGGTTTCTTTTGCTATGTTTGGCTCCTTCAATTTGATGTGCAATTTGATTAACAATCATTCAATTCTGTCATTATTTTCTATGCATAGTACATAGTTCTTGAAATTCATGGAAAACAATAATGGATTCATGTAAACTTCAATTTACTTTTTAAAAATATATTTCAGAGCTACGCTTTCTAGTCTCTTTTCTTCTGGATGGTAGCAAACCCACCCTTGTCTTTGGGTTTCATATTTAAGTTGCTGGTAGCCTCATTCTGTTGAGGAACTACCTACAGTTACAATGTAGTTACATTCTAGTTTCTGGTAGTTTGTTTCCTAACTTATTTAAAACTAATTTCTAATCTAACTACTATTCAAATTAAAGGAAAACATTGGCTGTGATAGCCTTCTTTTAAATGTAAAATATAATTAAACTAAAAGTGAATTTAATTTTAACAGCTTGTCGAGCTGTATCCTCCCTAATTGGATGCTCCTGCATCAGGTTCCCGGAGTGAATGAATCTCATGGCTCTTATCCATGAGCTCTTTAATCGAATACCAGGCACTTTAAATCTGTCTGGCATCCAACCAGGAACTGTCCTCAATTGGACGGTTCTTCCATTTAACAAGGTACTGTAAGTATTCCTTCCATCGTGTCCACCTAGCTACCTAAGTATCCAATATTTGTTCGATCTCTAGAGGATTGGATGGGGCCATCTGTTTGACCCATGTCTCTATCTCTCCTTCTCCCTGGGTGTCTCGTGTTTACTCTATTGAAATATCCTCGACATTAGCAGTAATGTAAGGGTACAGGTCTGCCACATTGAAAATGGGCGAGATCTCGATACCCGAGGGTAGTTGCAGTTCATATGTGTTGGCAGAGACCTTTTGCAGTATCTGACAAGGCCCTATTTTTTTAGTTTGAGCTTGTTATATTCCCCTTTGGGAAACCTCTCTTTCCATATATGTGCCAATACTAGGTCTCCTACATTGAATTTCACTTCCCGTCATTTTAATTCTGCCTTCTATTTATATCTTTGGCTACTATCCTGCAATTTGGTTTTCCCCTGTTCATGAAGTTTTTTGATTGCCTTTGTGAAATCTTCACCATTAGCACTCCTTCGTTCCAACTGACCCAAATCCCGCAACTCGTGCACACCACGGGGGTGCATTCCGTATAGGATCTGGAAAGGACTTATGCCCGTATTACCATTGGGTGAATTGTTATAAGAGAACTTTTCTTGTGTGAGTACGTGATCCCACTATCATGAATTTTCACCAACCAGACTACAAAACAGATTCCCCGGAATTTGGTTCACTACCTCAGTCTTCCCATCGGTCTGTGGATGATAAGCTGAGCTGAAATTTAATTTAGTATCTAACTTCTTCCACAAAGTCCGCCAAAAATGACCCGCGAACTTCACGTCCTTATTTGAAATAATAGACTTTGGCAAGCCATGTAGCCTGACAATTTCTGTGAAGAACAAGTGGACTACATGCATAACATCGCTGGTCTTTTTACAGGGAATAAAATGCGCCATCTTAGTAAAGCGATCCACTACTACCATGATTGAATCGTACCCCTTCTATGTCCTTGGTAAGCCTAAGACAAAGTCTAAACTGACTGAGTCCCATGGTCTGTCTGGAATAGGTAGGGGCATGTACAATCCCATATTTTGACTCTGTCCCTTTTCCAGTTGACACATCTTACATCTAGCCACATATCATTGTACATCTCACCGCATCTTTGGCCAATAATAGAAGTGACTTACTTGGTCCAAAGTCTTTTCTATGCCAAAATGTCCAGCTAGACCCCCACTATGTTTCTCCTAAATTAAGTTTTCCCTCATTAAACATTCTGGGATACACAGCTTTCCTCCCCTGAACTACAATCCTTCATGTATATTATAGTCTAGTCACAAACTATTGTCCCTCAACAACAAATTCTGGCAAGCTTCATATGCTTCCTTAAATTCTGCATCTGTTTCATACAGATCCTTGAGATGCTCAAAGCCTAACACCTACACTCTGCTTTCCTATAAAATCAAACTCCTCCTACTTAATGCATCTGCCACTTTCTTGGCTTGTTCATTGATGTGTTTCAACACAAACGTAAAACTCTGGAGGTATTCCACCCACTTCGCATTTTTATGGTTCAGCTTATGTTGTTGCATGACATATTGCAAAGCAGAATTGTCCGAAAACAGAACAAATTGATTTCCCATTAACTAATGCCTCCAATGGTTCACCGCTTGTACCATTGCATAAAATTCCTTGTCATAGGACGTATATTTGTGTCTACTCTCATTCAACTTATCACTGAAATAGGACACTGGTTTGTCCTCTTGACTGAGTACTCCTCCAATGGTTGTCCCACTAGCATCGCAACAAACTTGAAAAAGTTTCTTAAAATATGGTAACCTCAAAATGGGTCTTTCGGTGATCTTCTTTTTCAGCAGTTGAAAACTCTTTTCAGCCAACTCCATCCAATGAAAAGTTTGATTTGATTTTTTAATGGTATCCACCATGGGTGCACAAATTCCACTGAAATATTTTATAGATTTTTGATAAAAACTAGCCAACCCATGAAAACTCCATACTTCAAACAAACTCTTGGGGGATGGCCAGCTAACTATGGCTGCAACCTTTTCCAGATCCATCTTTAATTCATTTCTTGAAATCACAAACCCCAAATAAATTAACTCCTTAAAAAGCGTACACTTTTTCAAATTTAACAGCAACTTATTCTGCTACAATTTTTCCAAGACACACCTGACGTGTCGGAAATGTTCTCCCCTTGTCTTACTCAAAATAAGGATATCATCTAAATACACAATCACAAACTTTCCAATATATTCCTTCAGCATCTCATTCATGAAGCGCATGAAGGTGCTAGGTGCATTTCTCAATCCAAATCGCATGACCAACCATTCATACGAGCCTTCATTGGTCTTGAAAGTGATCTTGCACTTGTCTCCTTCTCGAATTTGAATATGATGATATCCGATTTTTAAATCAATCTTCAAAAAGTATGCCGCTCCACTCAAACAATCCATCATCTCATCCATCTGTGGTAAGGGAAACCTGTACCTGATGGTAATCTTATTTATTGCTCGAGAATCAGTACACATCTGCCACTCTCCTCCTTTCTTGGGATCTAGGATTGTTGGAACCGCACAAGGAATTAAACTCTCTTGAATCAACCCTTTGTCCAACAACTCCTGTACCTACTTCCTGATCTCCTGATTGTCCTTTGTACTCATTTGGTAAGCAACTTTGTTTCGGTAAACTAGCTCCTGGAATGAAATTAATATGGTGACTGATACTCCTTATTGGTGGTAATTTATCAGGTAAATAATCCACTACAATGTCGCTAAACTCCTATAGCATATCTTGTATCTCCGAGCAGGCAAATCAATAATCTCAGTGTCGATTAACACTTCTCTTGGCCTTTGCAAAATTGCAAACTTTATTTCATCATCTATAATTTGATGTAGGAACTCTTTTCCTCCTAACAATAATGCTTTTTATCCACTGTTTTATGTTGTATCCTCATCTTTCATTGGTACCAACGTATGCTTGATCCCATCTTTCTCAAAATTATAATAGTTTGTCTTCCCATTGTGCACTACTTTCCTGTCATACTACCATGGTCTACCCAGCTAGATATGGCACACATCCATCAGCATAATATCACAAGTTACCTTATCCTTATACCTACCAATATGAAACTCCACTTCGCACTGCTCATCAACTAGCAATTGATGTCCTTTTTGTAACCAAGACACCCAATATGGGGTTGGGAGCTTCAATATTTTTTAACCCAGTTTCTCTACCACTTCAGTGGCTACCAAGTTGTCAGTGCTTCTACTATCAAAAATCAATTTACATCATTTCCCATGTGATTTACACACAGTTCAAAATAGTGCTTTCTGTTGTGTCTGGTCAACTAATTCTTTAGTTGGTTTCCACAATACCTTGTTCAACACCAAGCCCTCTCCTGTCTTAGGCATGTTCTCTAATTCTTGAGATGGTGCTTCAGCTTCCTTCGATTGAGCAACATATGCTCCTCTTTGTCTTGCTTGATCACTTTCAGGACATTCAAAAGACTGGTGTCCCCACTTGTGACACTTGTAACACTGATAGGCATTTCCTCTACCTCTGCCATTACCTCTTCCTCTCTGGTAAGGCCTTTCTCCTCTAGTGTTACCTTCTTTATCAGTTAGTCCTGCATTTTTTGAACTGCTACCTTCTTCATTGTTGTTGGAAGTTTTGCCTCTGCCATAAGACTGTCCTCTTCCTTGGCTAGATCCACGTCCTCTTCTGGAATTCTTCTTCCTAGTGATCTTCTCTCATACTTTTAAAGCACTTTGATAGGCTTCCTCTATGGAATTGGGGGAGAGAATACTAATCTCATCCAGTATCTCCATTCGTAATCCATTCACAAACCTCGCTGTCTTTTCTGGTGTATCTTGGACATAACCCGCTTGCAAATTCACTCTGTAGAATTCTTCTATATATTCCATCATAGTCATTGCCCTTTGTTTTAGGTTCTATACCTGTCTATATAGAACAATCTGATAGTCTTTGGGTAAAAACTTACTTTTCATCTTGGCGATCATCCTGGTCCATTTTTTAATTGGTGGCCTATTTGACCTTCTCTTTTTTACTTTCACACTGTCCCACCATAATGTTGCATGTCACTTAAGTTTGGTGGCTGTACCTGACCTTCTTATCCTCATTGATTTCTTCAAATTCAAAGTATTTATCCAACTTGTTAATCCAGTCCAACAATACTTTTGTAGATAAACTGCCATCATAGTTTGAAAGCTCTAGCTTTGGTTTTCTGCTTGCTAACAAAATAGACCTCAATAATTTTATCTCTAGTCCTTCCTCATCTGATCCATCCATCGTAGCTGCAACTTCTTCTTCATTGTCGTCACCACCTTCTGGATCCCTACGCCTCCCTACTTCTACTGCTGCCAATCTGACACTTAGGATCCTGATTTATTCACACAATCCTTCATCAGCTACTCTCCGAATAGCTCTACCTCGAACTCTTCTTCCTACTTCCATATTTTTTCTTCCTTAAGGAATGAACTTGCTCTGATACCAAAATTTGGTGACAATCATTGAGAAGCCGAGGTGGTAAGACTACTTTGCGGTTGGCATGCGTTCAACCTGTTATTGTCAGTCTTTCCAGCCTTCCTCCAGTGATCAAATATGCTCTTACAAAGTGGTCTCATAGTGTCAAGGTCAAATTTTGTCATTTCAAAGAGTCTTCAAGCAAAATTTGGTCACTAGGCATTAGGTCTAGGGTTTGCTTTCACTCCTTCTAAAGTTGTCCAAATGTTGGTCCACGTCATCATTCAGCTAAGTCTATCATCATTCATAGCGTTGTCCTCATCATGTCAGGTTCCATTGGGTCATTTTACACCTTGTTCATGCTTCAGTTGTGCCTAGGCAAGGTTCATTTCCCTCTCCTAGGGTTTTGGAGGTAAATTCTCTTGGACGGTCAAATCATTGGCAAAACTTGTATCCAGATGTTCTTACACCTTCCGCTATCCTTCATGTACCTTATTAAATACTTCCCATCACTGAGATCCCCCAAATTCCTCATTTTCGCACAAACCCTAGTTTCTTGCTACAACTTGGCAATTTTCTAGGCTGGGCCTGTGTTTTGCCCTTTTGGACCCCTTCCCCTCACTCAATTTCTGAGATTCCACTTTCCCCTGCTTCCTAACATCCCTCCCTACTTCCCAAAATTTCCTCAAGAGTTTAGAAGCTCCCTATCTCCTTCATTTTGCTTGATTTCTACAATTCCCTTGTTCCACACATCGGGGTAGGTTTCACTCAAATGATGTTTCTAAGCAGTCAAAGATAAATTTGGGAAAACTGAGAGAGGTGTTTGTCCAAAACAGCCCAAGAAAGAAAAAACTCCTTCAATTTTTACACAGGTGTTATGGTTTTAGAGAAATGTCAAAAATACAATCACCTTGGGAGTTTGAAAGCAAAGGTAAAGAGAGCTTCAAGGAGGCAAAAAGTGGATGAAGGACTCTAGATATTGGCTGAGGCATCCTTGGCTGATCATTTCCATTGATGAAGAACCTTCAGTCCAAATTTCAAGGAATTTTGGAGAAAATGTTGTCAATTTTGAATTTTTGGCTCTAAAAACAGGTTTTTTGGGCTCAACGCGTAGCGTGCCGCGCGCTAGCCATAAGATTGGGAGGTCCAAATCACAAATGGTTTGTATTTTTGGGTTTTTCATGATGAAATATATCTGCTCAGCTATTTCCAAGGAATTTCATCAAGGTTTGGGTCCCCAAAAGGGTCAAAAAACATGCAAAAAATCACCTCACTGCCCCTTTTTCGACACACGGAAGGAGCCTTGGGAGAATGCACTTTTGGAGGGGTGAATTGACATCAAATTGAAAAATTCCACTTGGGTTGGAAGGTAGACATCTAGGGCTTTCCAACAAGCCAACCTGAGCTCAATTTGGATGCCGGAAAGTGCCCCAAATGTAGGTGGAAAGGCGCGCGATGCATAGGGCTCACGCGCGCAGCGCATAGGGCTCACGCACGCGGTGCATCAGGGTTTTTTGGCGTAATTTTCATCTTCAGCTCAGGAAACGAAGCCAGTTTGACTAGTTTTGACTTGTGATGGGATTTTTCACCCTTCTTGATGTAATTAATGGAACTTTATGTTGACTTGACACTTATTTACGTATTCTAGATGATTCATTCATAAAATAGCAAAAAATTAATGAATGAATTGGTTTCCTAGCTTATAGAGGCAAGTTGTTTTGACTGCCTAGATTGTAGTGCTTTGTTTAGAATTGGTTGAAACAACTCCTAGGATGATGAGCTTGACCCCTAGAGGCAAGGGAATGTGTTAGCTTGCCTATATTATGTATTTTCTTAGTCATTTTTAGGGTTGGACTCTTGGGAATAGCTTGATACACTATTGTACATATTTTATCTGCATTTTTGGCAAAGGATAGACCAGGGTTTTGCAGCACTATTTGGGATTCATGTGGCCTTATGTGCTGATGGTGTGTTTCTCTCAGTACTTGTAAGTTGTGTATGTGTACCATTTTTCTTATTTAATATTCTCCAATTAAACAAATGAAGTGTTAAGGTAGAATCCATAAATTTGCTATGCTCTGCCTTTAAATTTGTTTAATTTTCCATGCTTTCTTCAATTTAAGGAGAATCCTTGAGACTTCCTTGCTCTCCTTAGCTCCTCACCTATCAGGTCTATTCATTCAATCATTTTAAAGGCATCAAAACAATCGCCTATCTTGCCCCAAGTAGACCTCTGCAAAAGCTGTGCCTCATCCCCGCACCCAAAATTGCCCTTCCCTTGAATTCAACAAAACTTCAAAAAATCAATTCCATAGTCCTTGTACTTCATACCTAGCCTAAAATTAGTCATCAATTCAGTCATCTCGAGCTTCTTTGATTACCTTTTGCCGAGATTGACCGGAGAGAGCCCTCTCCTGTCCTCGTAGGGCTAGCTACGAGGCTGAGTGTGGTTTGATGTTGCCTTGAGTTTTGCCTTCCTCAGCCTAAGATAGATTCGAGTGCTAACATAGTGGTGACCATACTGGTGAAGAAAAAATGGTTTACTTGTTGATGTCATTTGTTTTATAAGCTACAGACAGAGCCTGAAGTTATGCCAGGTAGCCTTGGAAACGCTTTTGCTTTGCATTAGCGGAAGTAGATAAACACTGCTTCAGTCAATCTCCGGTCTAGCTTGTAAACGTGACATCTAAATTTAATTACCCCAGTACATGTATCAAGTTGCAGATCTGATGCTGATGGTGGACAGCAGTCAGACACATATGAAGGCTGAAATCATTCACCTGGCGACTCCTTTCACTGAAGAATCTAGCAACCTGTGCTTCATGGTGATTTCACTGCAGAGAGATCAGTAGCTGTGAGATTTTCAAGATGGACCGAATCACAAGAAGATACGCTCCCATGAGCCGCGATCACATCCTTGGTTTTCCAAATAAAATTCCGAAGATAGATTGGTCAAGGAATTTGCCTACATTTAAATATGATGGTAGGAAGGACGCTGCTCTACGTCTGGTTAGATTTCACATGCATATTCACAAGTTGAAGGTTGATTTTCCTGAAGATTGCTTGATGAAGATATTCTTGGCCACTCTCGAAGGTAAAGCACAATCTTGGTATGAAAGTTTGTTGCCTGCTTGTATTTACTGTTTAAAGGATTTTCATGCTATGTTCATTGAAAGATATATGGACTCTTATTCGTCATTAAATTTAGTTCAAGACTGTTGCAAGCATGCTTATAGTTTTATTGAAAGCCTTGAGAAGTTTTATGAAGATGATAATTTCATGGATGAAGAGATCATGGAAGCCATGTATGAAAATCCATTTCAGCAGCATAAAGAAAACTTAGAGGATACTTATCCAGATGATCAGGACATTTTGCAACAGAATCAATATCAGCGGGCTGAAGATGGTCATATGGTGGAAGATGATGAAAGAGAGGGTTCTATTTCAGATCTGTCCATAGAAGAAGACAACATGCAGGTAACGCAGGAAAGTAATGTTCCAATCTCAGAAAGTGATAATGATAAATCAGATCGAGAGATAAATTGTGATGAGGCAAAACATGTTGTTCCCGATCTCATAAAAGAGAGTTGTATTGTCACGGCTACCTCAAATGAAGAAAATGGAGTAGCAGACGTAAATGCTCTCCTCTCACCAGCACTAGATCTTCATGAGGAGGTAGTTCATTTCCTCTGTGAAAAACAAGACAAGATCTTCGTTCAAGAAAGTGAAAAAGTTTCTTTGAGTGAATTTGTGGCAGACGATATAAATGATAATATTGTGCTTGATAATATTGAAGAATGTAATAAGGAACTTGATAATTTGGTTGTGATATCATATGAAGATGACCTACCATATTGTCAGACTACAGAAGATCATAGCATACAGGATTACCTTTCAGATTCTTCATATGTTTCATGTGTTCAAATGTTTTTACAAGAGGAGATCTGCTCATCTACCTGTTCAGAGTTTTTTGAAGCCCATGAGCATACTTTTACCGAAGCATATGATGAAGGGAGATCAGAATTTGAAACAAAGGACACCTTGATCTTTCAGCAGGAGGTGGCAATGGAAAATCTTCATGTATTTTACGATCCTCTAGCAAGTTTGTTGCAGCCAGCAGTGATAGTGTTTATTGCGGTGTTCAGTGATGAAGGAGATCATGGTCAGCTATGTTTTTGGATGCCCAATTATCAATTTGTATTGTTGACCAACAGATCTGATCAGGGAACTCAGTCAGCAAGGCATCTGCTGGTTTGGTTACATTGGCATTATGATATAGTTTGATGGTATATTGTTTTGTAAGAAACACAGGTGGCCATGTACTGCCACCAAGCTTTTGTTTTAAGTTTCATGTCTTAGTATTTATGAGTACAGTTTGTCGAGTCAGTTGATTAGTCCTTTCAGTTTTGAAATTGAGTCAATTTTGTCAGAGTTGTATTTAGTTTTCAGTCAAATCTGCAGTCAATAAATGTGTCAAAGTTTTGTGTCAATTGTTGGAATGATGACTCCATCGCCCAATGGATGGAGGCATTGTCTGCTCTCCAAAAGATCTGTGGTTCTTGGCACCTCCAAGGAGCTACCATCCCCATTGGAGCCAATGTTAGTGTCAGTCTTTCCAGCCTTCCTCCAGTGATCAAATATGCTCTTACAAAGTGGTCTCAGAGTGTCAAGGGTCATTTCAAAGAGTCTTCAAGCGAAATTTGGTCACTAGGCATTAGGTCTAGGGTTTGCTTTCACTCCTTCTAAAATTTTCCAAATGTCGGTCCATGTCATCATTCAGCTGAGTCTATCATCATTCATAGGGTTTTCCTCATCATGTCAGGTTCCATTGGGTCATTTTACACCTTGTTCATGCTTCAGTTGCGCCTAGGCAAGGTTCATTTCCCTCTCCTAGGGTTTTGGAGGTAAATTCTCTTGGACGGTCAAATCATCGGCAAAAATTGTATCCAGATGTTCATACACCTTCCCCTATCCTTCATGTACCTTATTAAACACTTCCCATCATTGAGATCCCCCAAATTCCTCATTTTCGCGCAAACCCTAGTTTCTTGCTACAACTTGGCAATTTTCTAGGTTAGGCCTATGTTTTTCCCTTTTGGACCCCTTCCCCTAACTCAATTTCTGAGATTCCACTTTCCCCTCCTTCCTAACATCCCTCCCTACTTCCCAAAATTTCCTCAAGAATTTAGAAGCTCCCTATCTCCTTCATTTTGCTTCATTTCTACAATTCCCTTGTTCCACACATCGGGATAGGTTTCACTCAAATGATGTTTCTGAGCAATCAAAGATAAATTTGGGAAAAATGAGAGAGGTGTTTGTCCACAACAGCCCAAGAAAGAAAAACCTCCTTCAATTTTTACACAAGTGTTATGGTTTTAGAGAAATGTCAAAAATACAATCGCCTCGGGAGTTTGAAAGCAAAGGTAAAGAGAGCTTCAAGGAGGCAAAAAGTGGATGAAGGACTCTAGATATTGGCTGAGGCATCCTTGGTTGATCATTTCCCTTGATGAAGAACCTTCAGTCCAAATTTCAAGGAATTTGGAGAAAATTTTGTCAATTTTGAAGTTTTGGCTCTAAAAAACAGGTTTTTTGGGCTCAACGCGTAGTGCGTTGCGTGCTACCCAGAAGATTGGGAGGTCCAAATCAGAAATGGTTTGCATTTTTGGGTTTTTCATGATGAAATATACCTGCTCAGATATTTCCAAGGCATTTCATCAAGGTTTGGGTCCCCAAAGGGTCAAAAAACATGCAAAAAATGACCTCACTACCCCTTTTTGGATGCACAAGAAGAAGCCTTGGGAGAATGCACTTTTGGAGGGGCAAATGGACATCAAATTGAAAAATTGCACTTGGGTTGGAAAGTAGACATCCAGGGCTTTGCAACAAGCCAACCTAAAATCAATTTGGATGCCAGGAAGTGCCCCAAATGCAGGTGGAAAGGCGCGCGGCGCATAGGGCTCACGCGCGTGACGCATCAGGGTTTTTTGGCGTAATTTTCATCTTCAGCTCACGAAACGAAGCCAATTTGACCATTTTTGACTTGTGATGGGATTTTTCACCCTTCTTGATGTAATTAATGGAACTTTATGTTGACTTGACACTTATTTACCTATTCTAGATGATTCATTCATAAAATAGCAAAAAATTAGTGAATGAATTGGTTTCCTAGCTTATAGAGGCAAGTTGTTTTGACTGCCTAGATTGTAGTGCTTTGTTTAGAATTGGTTGAAACAGCTCCTAGGATGATGAGCTCAACCCCTAGAGGCAAGGGAATGTGTTAGCTTGCCTATATTATGTATTTTCTTAGTCATTTTCAGGGTTGGACTCTTGGGAATAGCTTGATACACTGTTGTACATATTTTATCTGCATTTTTGGCAAAGGATAGACCAGGGTTTTGCAACACTATTTGGGATTCATGTGGCCTTATGTGTTTATGGCGTGTTTCTCTCAGTACTTGTAAGTTGTGTATGTGTACCATTTTTCTTATTTAATCTTCTGCAATTAAACAAATGAAGTGTTAAGGTAGAATCCATAAATTTGCTATGATCTGCCTTTAAATTTGTTTAATTTTCCATGTTTTCTTCAGTTTAAGGAGAATCCTTGAGACTTCCTTTCTCTCCTTAGCTCCTCACCTCAGGTCTATTCATTCAATCATTTTAAAGGCATCAAAACAATCGCCTATCTTGCCCCAAGTAGACCTCTGCAAAAGCTGTGCCTCATCCCTACACCCAAAATTGCCTTTCCCTTGAATTCAACAAAACTTCAAAAAATCAATTCCATAGTCCTTGTACTTCATACCTAGCCTAAAATTAGTCATCAATTCAATCATCTCAAGATTCTTTGATTACCTTTTTCTGAGATTGACCGAAGAGAGCCCTTTTCTATCCTCGTAGGGCTAGCTACGAGGCTGAGCGTGGTTTGATGTTGCCTTGAGTTTTGCCTTCCTCAGCTTAAGGTAGATTCGAGCGCTAACACAACCTTTCCCGCACTCGCATTTGCTTGGTATTTTAGGTAAGGTTTTAATGGGAAATTAATTCTCCTCTGTCCTGAGGTGGTCTCAGTGTATGTGACACAGCTCTATGGCGCAGTCTATTGTGGTTGAGTTGGTTATATTTCCATCGGTTTCGGTTCTACTCCCCTGTGTTCTTACCTGGTTCATTCTGCAAGGAAAGGATGGCGCTCTGCCTCTTGCTATCTTCTGGGTCCTTCTTCAGTTTTGGTCCTCTGTCGTTTTGTTAACTATGTGATGGTGTTTCATTAGACCTGATGGCTGCTTCTTGCATGGTTTTTCGAAGAGGTTTTGGGCTCTATGGTTGCCCTGGGTATGCCTTGGCTTCTCTATATTTGTTGATGGATATTTGATTTTACCAGGTTGACAGCACTGTTTTTAACTGTTTCAGTGGTTGCATTATTTTACCAGCCCCTATGCCCGACTCTCCCACCAATCACTTGACTGCTTCTACTCGAGGTAATTCCTCTGCTCCAGTTTCAATTCTTCGTTTCCTTTTACTTTCGTTGACAGCTTTGCTCCTAGTGAGCAGATGGTGGTCTTGTGGCTCTATGGTCGTGGTTTATGCTCTGTTGGGTCTCAGTATTTACTGGCCCTCTGGCCGTTGGTTGTGCTCTGTTGTTTCTTGGCTTTCCTTGGCTTTGGCATTGTTGGCTATGCTCTGTTGGTCTCAGTTTTGTGGCTCAACTATGGAGCCTGGCCTCCACTTCAGGTATCTGCTATGGGTATTCATCCTACGCTCTCTTTGTTCTATATCATGGGTTTATGGTTATGCTGCCTCACTAATTCTCTATTTGTTTGTGCAGGTACTCGACCCTCATCACGGTGGTTGCAAGGGTTTGGTCTTTGTGGAAAATACTAGGGTCTTCGTCCTTCTAGTCCGACTATATCCAAACCGGGTAGGGTCTTTCTTGTTGATGCTATGCGGTCATATATATATTTTTTAGTAGCAGTTAGGCTATGCCTCTGTATGTTCTCGGTCTTAGTTGGTCTGTTGATAGTTGGCCTGCTGTGCACCATGTCCTCTGCTGTAACTTTTGTTTATGAATTTGGGAAAACGTTTATGTATCCTGTCTCTGGCTACTGGTAATGCTTCAGTTTCTACTCCGTTCGGTTTGTCCTGGGTTGTGTGGAATCCTCCTTGGCCTGTGTCGATTGTACGAGGACTGTTATGGATGGTCTTTGAAGGCTCTGTGCCTCAGAGCTACATGGGGTTACATAATGCTACCTTTTTGTGCTACTGTGGACTTTGACAAATGTTTATACACACACACACACACACACACACACACACACATATATATCATATATATATATATATATATATATATATATATATAGATATATATATATATATATATATATATATATATATATATATATATATATATATATATATATATATATATATATATATATATATATATATATATATATATATATTGTAAATTTTCACTGTTAAATCAATAGCATGCTTTTGTGAAATACCTAGATGGTTTCTTCTGCTATGTTTAGCTCCTTCAGTTTGATGCACAATTTGATTCACAGTCATTCAATTCCGTCATTAATTTCTATGAACATTACATAATTCTTGTCATTTATGGAAAACAACAATGGATACCTGTAAGCTTCAATTTACTTTTTAAAAATATATTTCAAAGCAACACTATCTGGTCTCTTTTCTTCTGGATGGCAGCGACCCCACCCTTGTCTTTGGGTTGCCTATTTAAGTTGCTAGTAGCCTCATTCTATTGATGAACTACCTACAGTTGGAATGTAGTTACATTCCACTTTCTGGCAGTTTATTTCCTAACTTATTTAAAACTAATTTCTAATCTAGCTACTATTCAAGTTAAAGGAAAACATTGGCTGTGACAACCTTCTTTTAAACATAAAATAAAATTAAACTAAAAGTGAATTTAGTTTTAACAACTTGTTCAGTTGTCGCCTCCCTAATTGGATGCTCCTACATCAATTTGTAGATGTTTTGTTTTATTTCTATGTTTTCTATATGCAAATGAACAATAAACTTAAATGAAAATGCATAAATGCAGTTAACCCCAAATGAAAATGACCTTAAATGAAAAATTATTCCCAAAAAATCCTCCTAACTAGCTTACATCTAAGTTTTCTTCCCCAGCAATGATGCCAAAATGTTGGTCTAACTTATTCAGGTGAATTAGAGCATTCATTTATTTATCAATCCGAGTTGGTAAACTTAGAAGAAAACCAAAATATAAGGAACCTTATATTAGACTAGTGTAGGAAGTAGTTTTCTATATGCAAATAATGGAAATACATATTGAAAATCTAAACTATCATGAAAAGGAAAGATTCAGATCTATTTTATGAAAACATAAAAATGTTTGATCAATGGAATTAGTTTACTTTAGAATATAGAGAAGAGTCTCTTGTTCAAGAGTCTTGTTTTGTCCTTCGATAATCTTTATATAATAACATTTCCAAGCATCAAGAAAGTAGGAAAGAAAGCATATAAATAAAAACAATTAAATATTATTTTCAGTTTAGTTCTTAGTTGATGGAGAAGAGTCTCCCAACTTAGGAGGTCCTTGTTGTCCTTTTCACATAAAAACTAGATACTAGAAAGAAATCAATCTTCACATAAATTTAATCTAGGAAAGCATATAAGAAAGTAAATATTGTTTTAGTTCAGTCTAGCTCATGGAGAAGAGTCTCCTAACTTAGGAGGTCCTGGTCTTCCTTCTCACATAAAAACTAGCTACTGAAAGGAAATCAATCTTCACATAAGAAAACACACTTGCAAAAAGTAAATCACACCAGCATGAAAGGAAATAACATAAACTAAACTATGTTATAGATGTATGTGAATTGTGGTTGATGGGGATCTGTCCATTCCTCAATGAGCACACATGAACAACTATCACTCTTTAAGAACCAAGCAACATTCATAACTCATAATTGCAAGAAAATGATATTATTCATGTTGAATGAACAATCATAAATCTGATGCTAATAAATAATTGACAACTCTTAACTTATTTTGAAGGATGCTCCTATTATTTATACATGAATTAGGGATATCTTCTCAATAAATGTATATCCCTTAAATTTATACTAGATTCACACGTGTCTCAACTTATCCATGAATACTAGATACAAATACTATGACACATCAAGATCTCCATGATCTTTCTCCTTGGAATATGGTCCACTTCTTGAGTCAAATTTCGAATTTGTGCTTTTGAGGCCAAGTAATATCCTTCCAGAACCTCCAAATAAGCCTACACATGTCACGAAACTCATAACGCATACATCTATAAATGAAACCATGTTAATTTCCTAGTTTTTAATCACAAATTCACTTAAAAATACATAAAATAAATAAATTTGGAAAATGATTATTCTAACCCATATGATCATGAAGATGATTACTTGATGTAGCCTTTTAGGCTAGATAGTTATGAAATAATGGCTAAATGGTTATGAAATGAAGGAAATATGGATGAATATGGAAGACGATTTTGAGACTTAACAGGTAGTCCCACCATGTCTTTCCTCTGTGTGTGGTCTCAATTGGGCTCGGGGAGCTAGGATACGGTATCTCATGTTGTGGTTGGCAACCTCATTCTAGCCCCAAGTTATTTTATAGGTTTGGGCATAACGTTAGCTACATATTTCCTTTATGCTATGATAATATTTCACATCCTCACGGCCATTGTAAGTGACAAGACCTCAAGTGGATGGACTACCCTGGGTTTGTGGTCCATCCATTGTGTCTCAAGGATTTCATTGTCTCTATTTTTTGACATAAAATATTTATGGCTCACCCAACCCCCAATGCCTGTTCTTCGGGTAGTGGTGGTTGCGGTCGGGGGAGGAAAGTGGGTAAGTGGGGAGGTAATAACCCAGCCCCGACCTATCAACCGCAAGGTCGTAGTCATAAACTAGCTGCTCAGCTCATCCACAATGCATCCCATGCATATCGGACATGTAGTCTAGCTAAAGTATGCCAATTAATTTCAAATTGGGAAGATGATTTGTACCATCAAGCAGAAGTAGAATCTTAGGTGGAATATTGGCGCGACCTAGTTCTTGATCCTAGAAATTTTAGAAGTTGCACCACTGAGTACAAGAAAATTGTTCACCTCTATTGGTTGATGAAAAATTGTGGCCAAGGCTATAATGAACTCTCTAGCTGGATCTATTAAATTTGATCTAGGTTTCTAGGAATTTTAAAAATAATTTCAACTCATACAGTTCCAAATTCAACGACGAGATCTTCCTCTCAGTCTCATTGAATTTTTTTCTTATGTCTTCCTTAATCTGAATTACTAGGTTCAAGTGTGAAGTACCCAACTCCTATGGAGTCCTTTGATGATTAGCAGTAAGCTTGCCTATTGTTGCACTCATTTTTGTTTAGTTTTATATAATGTATATGTCAACTAGACTTTCACGTTATAGTTAGTTCATATGTAGATGGCTTCAAAACCTTAAATCCAACAAGAAACTGTTAGACAAATAAAGCTATATTATTTTTAGATGGCATATAACATTGTTCAATGACAAATAAACACGGTTTCCAAATGGGTAGGTTGATGCCACTGAAATCCTTGATTAAGGTTGCAACGTATTTTTGCTAAGAATCAATGAAAGGAAAGGTTGTGCCAAGCTTACAAAATAGAATAAAATTGTAGTCACATAAATGTTTATAAGCATCTAATGAGCCTTAGTATTACAACAAAAATGTTACAACTCCCAAGGCTACCAATTTAAATTATCAACCTAGGGTTCATACAAAATTAAGAGGTGTCAACACTACATGTGCAACATATAATGTGCCCTTCTTTCATTGATATGATGCAATGAATTGAATATCATGAAATCAAACACTAGTGTAATTGTAGAATATAAAAGTTGCACTGAAAAAGAAACCTAGTCTATGGAATGGAAATTATAGTGCTTGAAATAGAAACCCTAGCTTCAGAATAAAGAAAGTAAATTAATCTAGAATCCGTGAAGCAAAGAGAATGTAATCAATCATTTCATTCTAGATAGTTTAGATCCATTGACATAGTTCATCAAATACTTCATGTGGCAATCAAGGAAATCATTATTGTGCTATCCAAATCATAAATCCATCCATTAACCCAAATTGTTGAGATGTGTTGCAGGGGTAAAAAGGCAAGTCCTATGTGGTGTTTGGTCTTCCTCAATCATGGAATTAGTGCCTAGGGGTAATTATTCAACCCTAAGAGAAAAAAACAAATATTTTGTGAAAGATCTGATCAAGTTTACAGGTGCTACAAGAGTGTTACAAGACTGCTACATGAGTGCTACAAGAGTGGTAGGATCGTTACAGAAATGAGATAACTTACCGCATGCCCAAGTAACTCAAATTAAAATGAGATGGGAATAATTTTTTGATTAATTAGGATTTACTAGGACTCCATTCCAAGCCGAATCACTCCAAATACCCTTGTTAACACGTTCTAAAAAATAGTAGAAAATTACTATAAAAATTGGAAATTCAAGAACTAGTGAGCTAGTTACCCTGCCAAATGCCTAACCTAATCAAGTGAAAATGCTATGGCTTAAATTTTGTTACTAACTTGAATGTTTTTATGACCAAATAGAAATAGAATAAACTCAAATTTAGTTCATTAATGCATTACAAAAAATAGCAGAAAATTACTACTATTTTGCTACAAGAGACTTCCAAAAATTCTATATTTGTGAACTAGTAAATCAATCCTAGTAGCTCAATGATGAATATGACTTTTCAAAGTTGTTATAAGGATGAAACATGTTTATGACTATGTAAATAACCTAGAAATCAACTCACTTCAATCATTTAACCAATATGACCTACAACAAAAGAAACATGAATAATAAATGCATAAATAAGAGATGCAAGTGAAAAATACATTCAAAAGAAATAAAGAAAATGTAAAAGAGGGCTCTGAGGCTCTTGCGATGGTCAATCCCAAGTGAAATCAGATTCCTATGAAGGAAACCAAAATTTAGAACCTGCGACCTTATGTTTATAGGGGTGTAGCAGATCTGATCAAGTTTACACGTGCTAGAGGAGTGTTACAAGACTGCTACATGAGTGATATAGGAGCGACATGATTGTTACGGGAGTGAGATAACTTACCAAATTCCCAAGTAAATCGAATGAAAATGAGATGGGAATATTTTTTTTTATTAGTTAGGATTTTCTAGGACTCCATTCCAAGTGCAATCACTCCAAAATACCCTTGTTAACACGTGCTAAAAAATATCAGAAAATTACTACTCTAAAAATTGGAAATTCAAGAACTAATGAGCTAGTTAACCTACCAAATACCTAACGTAATCAAGTGAAAATGCTATGGGGTAAATTTTTTATTAACTTGAATGTTTTTATGACCAAATACAAGTAGAATAAACTCAAATGAAGTTCATTAATGAATTATAAAAAATAGCAGAAAATTACTACTATTTTTCTACAAGAGACTTCCAGAAAATCTAGATTTATGAACTAGTAAATCAATCCAAGTAGCTCAATGATGAATATGAATTTTCAAAGCTGTTATAAGGATGCATCATGCTTATGGATCTATAAATAACCTACAAAAAAAATCACTTCAATAATCAACCAATATGACATACAACAAAAAAAACATAAATAGTAAATGCATAAATAAGAGATGTAAGTGAAAAATACATTCAAAGGAAATAAAGAAAGTGTAAAAGAGGGCTCTGAGGCTCCTAGGATGGTCAATCCCAAGTAAAATTAGATTCCTATGAAGGAAACCAAGCTTTAGAACCTGCAACCTCATGCCTACAACCTAAGCAAATTTACCAATTGTGATACAATTTTTCATGTGCAATGAAACATAAAATTTAATATTTAACTTTAAAGGGGCACATTTTATGGAAAGGTGTTGGCGCTAAGACCTAGCCCTGGTCGCATAACCCTCCATATGACCACATGCATGAACTTTGGGGGTCATTTTAGCTGTCCCACAAATTTTCCCATAGGTTGGCAAGGCCAGATTTTCGCACCATTTTTTAATTTTTGGGCATACTAGCTAGGTTTAGGTTGATTTCTGGGCTCATTAACAACAGAATTGGGTAGAGACTTAAAACAATCATATCTTTCTCATTTTTTAACCAAATGAGGTGCAAAAAGAGTCAAAATGGGGTTTTCCAATAGTGTTGGATCCATTGGAGGTATTAGTTTTTTTCTTTGAGCTTTATAAAGGTATGTAATTGTACTTTTTATTGCGAATTTATATTTCTTTTCTGATTTTTATTGCAAAATTATAAAACTAACTTTGTTCAATTGTCTTTTTTGATCTTCCAGATCACGAAGAGTGAAAAAATAGAGCATACTCAACAATATTGAAGATTTTTATTCAATTGAAAATGTGAAATTTAAAAGGCAAAACACATGGATTTTATCTCTAAATTCAAATTGTGGCTCTCAAAAATCTATCTATTCTCCTCTTTTCTTAAAATTTCCTTCTCTTTCTTCATCCTCCTACAAAATATTAGTGAGTTGGGTGCCTCTTATTGTACAAATAATAAAATAGAATTGTAATTGAAATGAAAACATCACAAAAAATTGTTTTTATTTGTTAGTCCTATCCTATTGAAAAAGAAATGAAACATTCTCTTAAGTATAAGAGAATTTCCAATGCATCCATTTGCATAACGCGATCATGAGTAAACTCATATCCAAGTTTGAAAAATAAACCCTAGTGAATTTTTGGACATGACTATGAAGATTTGATGTTAAAAATTGTAGCCTAACGACTAATTGAGACAAAATTTGAATGTGATCTTTAGGTTTTTTCTCTTGTTCAACTGTCATAGCATAAATCTCTTCAGATCTTGTTGTTGCGTTAGGATTTTTATTGTGTGTGTTTTTTTAGTGAATGGTGGTTTTTGATTTGTGGATGCTTTGTTTTATTTCTATGTTTTCTATATGAAAAAGCAAAATAAACTTAAATGAAAATGCCTAAATGCAGTTAACCCCAAATGAAAATGACCTCAAATGAAAAATGCTTCCTAAACAATCCTCCTAACTAGATTACATATAAGTTTGTTTCCCTTACAATGACACCAAAATGTTGGTGTAATTTATTGAGGTCAATCAGAGCACTCATTTATTTATCAATCCGAGTTGGTAAAATTAGAAGAAAACCAAAGTATATGGAACCTTATATTAAATTAGTGTAGGAAGTAGTTGTTTAGATGCAAATAATGGAAATGCATATTGCAAATCTAAACTATTTTGAAAAGAAAAGATGTAGATCTATTTTATGAAAAAATAAAAATATTTGATCAATGGAATTTGTTTACTTTAGAAGATAGAGAAGAGTCTCTTGTTCAAGAGTCCTATTTTTTTCCTTCTATAATATTTATATAATAACATTGCTAAGCATCAAGAAAGAATGAAATAAAGCATATAAATAAAAGAAATTAAATAGTGTTTTTACTTCAGTTCTTAGTTCATGGAGAAGAGTTAGGAGGTCCTCATTGTCCTTCTCAGATGAAAACAAACTACTGAGAGGAAATCAATCTTCACATAAATTTAATCTAGGAAATCATATAGGAAAGTAAATATGGTTTCAGTTCATTCTAGCTCATGGAGAAGAGGCTCCTAACCTAGGAGGTCTTGGTTGTCCTTCTCACATAAAAGCTAGATACTAAAAGGAAATCAATCTTCACATAACAAAACGCACTTGTGAAAAGTAAATCACACATGGATGAAAGGAAATAACATAAGTTAAAATATGTTACAGATGTATGCCAATTGTGTTTGATGGGGATCCATCCATTCGTCAATGAGCACACATGAACAACTATCACTCCTTAAGAATCAAGCAACTTTCATAAATCATAATTGCAAGAAAATGATATTATTCATGTTGAATGAACAATCATAAATCTAATGCTAATAAATAACTGAAAATTGTTGGTTTCCTTTGAAGGATTCTCTTATTTATACATGAATTAGGGATATCTTCTCAATAAATGTAGATCCCTTAAATATCTACTAAATCCATACTTGTCTCAACTTATCCCTAAATACTAGATACAAATCCCATGACACATCAAGACCTCCATGATCTTTCTCCTTGGAATATCTTCCACCTCTTGAGTCGAAATTAGAATTTGTGCTTGGGAGGCCAAGTAAGATCCTTCTAGAACCTCCAAATAAGCATATGCATGTCACAAAACTCACACACACACACACACACACACACACACACACACACACACACACAGATATATATATATATATATATATATATATATAAATGAAACCATCTTAATTTCCTAGTTTTTAATCATAAATTCACTTAAAAATACATAAAATAAATAACTTTGTAAAATGATTATTCTAACCCATATGATCATGAAGATGATTACTTGAATTATGAAATGAGGGCTAAATGGTTATGAAATGATGGAAATATGGATGAATATGGAAGACAATTTTAAGACTCAACGAGAAGTCCCGCCTTGTCTTTCCTCTATGTGTGGTATCAATTGGGTTCAGGAAGCTAGGATATGGTAGCTCATGCCATGGTTGACAACTTCATTCTACCCCCAAGTTATTTTACAGGTTTGGGCCTAATATTACCTACACATTTCCTTTATGTTGCGATAATATGTCACGTTTTCACAGCCATTGTAAGTGCCAAGTCCTCAAGTGCATGGGCTGCCCCAAGTTTGTAGTTTGTCCATTGTGTCTCAAGGATTTCGTTGTTTCTATTGTTTGTCATAAAATTCTTATGGCTATCCCAACCCATGATGCCTATTCTTCGGGTAGATGTGGCCGCGGTTGTAGGAGGCAAGTGGCCAAATTGGTACTCTGGCTAAAGTATGCCAACTAATTTCAAATTGGGAAGATGATTTGTGCCAGCGAGAAGAAGTAGAATCATAGGTGGAAGATTGGCATGACCTAGTTCCTAATCCTGGACATTTTAGAAGCTGCACCACCTAGTAGAAGAAAAATTTTCACCTCTATTGGTTGATGAAAAGGATTGTGGCCAAGGCTATAACGAACTCTCTAGCTAGATCTATTAAATATAATCCAAGTTTATAGGAAATTTAGAAATAATTTCAACTCATACAATTCCAAATTCAGAAACAGGATCTTCTTCTCAGTCTTAATGAAAAAAAATTGTCTTTCTCAATCTGAATTACTAGGTTCAAGTGTGAAGTACCCAACTCCTATGGAGTCCTTTGATGATTATCAATATGCTTGCCTATTTTTGCACTCATTTTTGTTTAATTTTATATGATGTATATGTGAACTAGGCTTTCATGTTATAGTTAGTTCGTATGTACATGGTTTTCAAACATTAAATCCTACAAGGAATTGTTAGACAGAAAAAAGCTATATTACTTTTCGATGTCATATAACGTTGTTCGATGACCAACACACACAATTTCTAAATGGGCAGGTTGAGGCCATTGAACTCCTTGATTATGGTTGCAATCTGCTTTTGCTAAAAATGAATGGAAGAAAAGGTCCTGCCAAGTTTACAAAAAAAAAATGCAGTCACATAAATGAAATGGTAGATAAATATTTATAAGCATTTGATGAACCTCAGTATTACAACAAAATTGTTACAACTCCCAAGGCTACCAATTTAAATTATCAACCTAGGGTTCATACAAACTTAAGAGGTGCCGACACTACATGTGTAGCATACAATGTGTCCTTCCTTCATTGATATGATGCAATGAATTGAATATCATGAAATCAAACACTAGCATAATTGTAGAATATAAAAGTTTCATTGAAAAAAACCTTGTCTATGGAATGGAAATAATAGTGCTGAAATAGAAACCCTAGCTTAAGAATAAAGAAAGTAAATTAATCTAACATGCATGAAGGAAAGAAAATGTAGTCAATCATTGCATTCCATAAAGGTTAGATCCATTGACATAGTTCATTATATACTTCACATGGAAATCAAGGAAATCATTAATGTGCTATCCAATTCATAAATATGTCCATTAACCCAAATTGTTGAGATGTGTTACAGGGGTAAAAAGGCAAGTCCTATGCTATCTTTGGTCTTTCTCAGTCATGGAACTAAAGCCTAGGGGTCATTACTAAACCCTAAGAGACAAGTACCAAGATTCTGTAGCAGATCTAGTCAAGTTTACATGTGTTACAGGAGTGTTACAAGACTGCTACAGGAGTGGCAAGATTGTTCCCGGAGTGAGATAACTTACCGAATTCCCATGTACATCAAATGAAAATGAGATGGGAATAATTTTTTTAGTAATTAGGATTTCCTATGACTCCATTCCAAGTGGAATCACTCCAAAATACCCTTGTGAACATGTGCTAAAAAATACCAAAAAATTACTATAAAAATTGGAAATTCAAAAACTAGTGAGCTAGTTAACCTACCAAATGCCTAACCTAATCAAGTGAAAATTCTATGGGGTGAATTTTGTTATATACTTGAATGTTTTTATGACTAAATACAAGTAGAATCAACTCAAATGAAGTTCATTAATGCATTATAAAAGATAGTAGAAAATTACTACTATTTTTCTACAAGAGACTTCTAGAAATTCTAGATTTGTGAATTAGTAAAATAATGCAAGTAGCTCAATGATGAATATGAATTTTCAAAGTTGTTATAAGGATGAATCATGCTTATGAATATGTAAATAACCTACAAAAATGCTCACTTCAATCATTTAACCAATATGACCTACAACAAAAGAAACATGAATAGTAAATGCATAAATAAGAGATGCAAGTGAAAAATACATTCAAAGGAAATAAGGAAAGTGTAAAAGAGGGCTTTGAGGCTCTTGGGATGGTCAATCCCAAGTAAAATCAGATTCCTATGAAGGAAACCAAGTTTTAGAAGCTAAAATGACACCAAACTTCATTATTTGAATCAATCCAAGTACGTCCCTGCTAGAAATGAAGGTGGAGTTGTTAAATAACAAATTTTCTTCACAAGAAGACTACGAAATACCTGCTTCTAGAGGAAAATTCAACTTTGTATTTATACAAAGTGATGACAAAACATTCTCCTTGAAAGGAGGCAACTTTCCCCTCCAAAATCCCTCAAAAAGTGGATTAGCTCCCAATATTAGGAATTTGCATTGAATGACGAAGAACATATTCCTATATTTTCTCAATCAATGAAGTCCAGAATTTGTCAATAATTTCATGATAATTTATTCATTTACTATCAAATCTTGATCCTCCTTTAGTAGAGAGCAAGTCCATAGATTATGTCCTCCAAATCTTCATAATTTTCCCAGTATTGTCACAATATTCTACTGAAATCAATAATTTTAGGAACAAATATGAAATTTTCTCTAAACCTTCCTAATGAGCATATTAAAGTTAAAAATATGTCAGCTAATGCAAAAAGAGAGGTTTAATCTGCTGAAGGATGGTTAGATAACCCTTAATTTATGTCTAATTTGGAGGTCCATTAACATCAAAACACTTATCCCATAATATATCTCACATTATCATGATTATAAATATATATAAAAGTGAACTAAATTATTATTTTATTTTAAATTATTATTAATCATAAAAATAATTATTATATGAGTTAAACATATATATTTAAGAAAACATTTGAGAAGATATTTAAGAAGATTTTTAATGATAGAGATTAACTCATACTTTATTATGGAGATTCTTAATTTGTAAACATGCTTTGTTACAACACCATGTGTCAATATCATGGGTTACTAATACCACATGTCCAAAAAAATCACTCATATTCTTGTAGCTCTATTCAGATCACATTTGTTTAGTTAATAAATTTATTTAAAATGGCATAAAGAGTATAACTACCTTTGAGATAAGTCTTAACCTTTGATGTGTGAAAACTACTAAGAATAAAATATTTGTGAAGGCTAAATTTGTGTCATCCACCTAATAATTATTGATAATTAAATTAGAATTCTTAAAGCCCCAGTGCCAAATAGACATGTCTAGTAAATATTGATAAGCATCAATCCATAATAGACACCTATTTTCTGAGAGCATAAATCCATAATAAACATCTAAACCTTTACTTCATGATACATCTCACATTGCTAAGATTTAAAAAATCATAAAAATAAATTAAATTATAACTTTATTTTAAATTAATAATAATATTATTATTAAATGTATAGTAGTATGTGATTATTACATTTAATTAATATATTTAAAATGACATAATTCTAGCCCATGGAGCATAGATTAAACATTGACAATATTTTTTCTTAAGGCACTCTGTTGTGTAAAGGTCACAAGTTTGAAACTTTGTGGAAAAAAAATCTAGCCATGTACACTAAAGGCTGGTACCAAGCTGGGTGCAATCCCAAAGTAATTTTGATGCCTTAGATGCCCTTGGGTCACAACTAGTCAAGCTATAACTCAAACATACTAGTGATTTCTGAACTCACATAAGAATGCACAAAAACTATCATAATTTTAAATATAAATAATTAATAACTATAATATAATTATTTTTATTAAACTTAAAATATTATTACTCTTTTATTATTATAACAATATATTATCAGATATATATATATATATATATATATATATATATATATATATATATATATATATATATATATATAGATAGATAGATAGATAGCGAGAGAGAGAGAGAGAGAGAGAGAGAGAGATAAATCATAAATATGATGAATAATTAATAATGTGTATTAATATTTGCACATTTTCACTACCATAATGGTGTATCAAAAAATTTGGATAAGAAAAACATTTATTCTATTAAAAAAAGATAACTTAGTATTAAATAAGAAATTAATTATAATATTACATATAAAAAGTTTGAGTCTTAATTAACAAATATCTTACAAAACATCTATAATAATGAATGGTGTGGTAACATTCTACTAATGGTTACAACATTGTTGAAAAATATTGGAGGTCTTAGGGTAAAACCTTGTTGGTGCCCTTTCCCAAATAATGAAACTTTTATCCCCAATGGGTGTCTGAATGGAATTGATAAGGGTTTCTAGGGGACTAAGCTCGTTACTCTAGGACATGATGGGAATTTATGATTAAAGGGCACGACTCACCCCCAACATATAATATCATGCATATAACCAGATGATCACCTCTTGTTATAAATTAGCTCTTGCAATGGAATTTTGGGCATTTTATGAAGAAGAGAAGAGAAAAGGCGAGGTTGAGACCTCAACCTCCCTACTACTAGTGGCAATCCTGCAAACTACTGTGAAGTTAAATGTCTTTGTGGGTTATTTTGGTGTTGTCACAGTGGGCTATTATGTTACTGAAGTCTTGTGGACATGGTGGTAGGAAGGTGTTGAAGCTGGGTGTATGGAGGTTGCATTGTGGTTTTTGTTCCTAAAGGTTGATGGTACGTGGAGACACTTCTCCTTCAGTCCCGGTGACACAATGCAAGTCATTTTTTCCATAATATTTTTTGTATTCCATGTTGTTTTCGTGGGTCATTAGTCTGGGGCAATAATCTTGTCTATGGATTGGTAGGGTTGTGATTAGCATTTGTGTTTGTTCTCTAGTTGTCTCAATTGGATTTCTTTGATTTTTGTGCTAAGAAAGTTTGGTATTGTAATGCATGTGCTTGACTTCTTTGCTGGTATAGGTGTTATTAGGGAAAAATTTTAGGAATTGTTAAGCATCTCTCCATGCTCCTAGTTTATCCTAATTATGAGAGTTTATTGTAAAGTTTTTCCTATGGGAAACCCATGGATTTTTTTTTTTTCTAATTGTGTTGAGGTATGAGGGTTTTGATGTTGGGATAACCACTTTTGTGGGGGTTGATATGGTAAGCCATTAAGTGGCAACATCTTTTTTTATGAGTTTAAGTGATGTATATATAGGGTGGTGTCAAAACCTTGAGGGAATTTTTGTTGGTTCATTCTCCTATTTCTTTGTAGGCCATGGAATTTATAGCAGCTGCTACAAGTGTGACCCCGCTTCTACCTTCATGTCACCTAGGAAACGCATGCATTGCAGGCAGAGGGATGGGGGAAGAAACTTGCAAGGTCAACGTAGAGTAAGTCATTTTCCCCATGATTCTGCTATTACAGTTGATGTAGACTCAAGCCCTTTGTTGAAGATTCTACTTTTATGTATTTGAATGATGTGCCACCTGAGACAAGAAGAAAAATTCACAAGATGGGGTGGAGAGGCAATCCCATTTGGCTTTTGAAATTATGAATGAGGTATATACTTGGATTCAGATGCTAGTTACACTGAAAGAAGAAATATTTGAAGTCAGTGCCATTGCACTAGCAAATAAAAAATATGTTGGGGTTGGTTTTGGAGAATAAATAGGTTGAGAGGTATAATGTCTTTTCCTCCTTGGAAGACATTAAAATAATGTTGAGGAACCAACACTTCACCCTAGATAGGTTGGATGTAATGCTTTCCCATGTGGAGGGACACTTACAGTGCAACTCTAACATTATTTCATCTTCTGAGTTTGAATGATTCTTTTTCCTGATAGATTTCAAGTTCTATGTTATGTATGGTTCAAATAATCCAATAATAAGGGCCTTTGTAATCTTTTTGGTAATCTAGATTTAGTTGTATGGCCTATTTTTGGATTAAGGTATATTTAGGAAAATTTTGGCATTTGAGAACTTTGATAGCCCATGAATACATAGAGAAATTTTATCATGAATAGATACTACATTCATGTATATCTAAACATTTTTTGATAATATAAAGTATTAATTTATGAAAAAAAATAATAAATTGTGTAGTGACATTCTTGTAGGCATCTAGAAATGTATTTGGAAAAAATCTAATCTATTTGAAATTTATAAAATAAAAAATAATATATATATATATATATATATATATATATATATATATATATATATATATATATATATATATATATATATATATATATATATATATATATATATAGATATATATAACAACTCATAAATGAGAAGAAAACCTATAAAGAAAAGTAAAAATTTATTAATTAATATCAATAATAACATATTGATAATAGATAATGTATCATGCAATTTAGATAGATATAAAATAGATACCATGCAACAACGAACAACCCAATACTACGTAGGTAATAATAGTTGACCCAATACTACATAGGTAATAATATTTCAACTAGTAATAAGTTTACATATCATTTTTTGGATTCAAATGCGTTAAGAAAGTCATTCATCTATGGCCATTTCCATGAGAGGTAGTCATAACTGACTAATTTCTCATGATTTTTTGAATATTCCACTTAGCACTCATTGCATTTGGTGATGCTCAAAGGGGTGAAGAAGTGGGATTGAAACTAGTGAAATAGATCACATAGTGTCAATCCTAACTTCCGGGGCTTGCATCCGGTAACCAGGACTTCCTAGGAGGTCACCCATCCCAAATTACCTCTAGCTCAAGCACGCCTAATTGTGGAGTTTTCCCCACAATCAAGCCCACTTAGATTGCTACCCCATTTGCAAAACATTAGCAAGTATTGTGCCTCATGTACTATTCAAGTAGAGTTCCCTTCACTCTTTTGAATTAAGTATTGGCGATTTTCGCAATGCATTATATTAGATATCATTTTTGGGATTCAACTCCATTAAGTAAGTCATTCAGCTATGACCATTTCCATGAGAGGTAGTCATAACTGACTAATTTATCATGAATTTTTAATAGTCCACTTAGCAAGCATTGCATCGGGTGATGCTCACAGGGGTGAAGAAGTGGGATTGAAACTAGTGAAATAAATCACATAGCGTCAATCATCACTTTTGAGGCTTGCACCCAATAACCAAGACTTCCCTGGAGGTCACCCATCCCAGACTGCCTTTGGCTCAAGTGCACTTAACTATGGGGAAAACTCCATAGTTAAACGCGCTTGAGCCAGAGGCGATCTGGGATGGGTGACCTCTGGGGAAGTCCTAGTTACCGGGTGCAAGCCCCAAAGTGATGATTGACACTATGTGATTTATTTCACTAGTTTCAATCCCACTTCTTCACCCTTGTGAGCATCACCCAATGCAATGAGTATTAAGTGGACTATTTAAAAATCATGACAAATTAGTCAATTACGACTACCTCTCATGGAAATGGTCATAGATGAATGACTTACTGAACATAGTTGAATCCCAAAAATTATATCTAATATAATGCACTGTGAAAATCCCCAACACTTAATAGTAATAAGTTTTTAACATGATCCTACACATTTAATCCCTATCAGATAAATGATTGGCCTAGTGGAAAACACTAAATAATTTTGGCGAGGAAAACTTGGCTAAACCAAGAAAAAAAATAGTAAGTATGATTACAATCTAGATAAAAATGGTCTGTTATTATGGAAGAATTTGATTCATGTGACAAACCATAAAGATCTGACAAAGGTAATTTTTTTTATGAACGCGTGATGCTCCATATATTAAGCACTTATTAAAGTATGAAGAAAGTCAAAATTAGATGCTGCAAGATGCTTATAATGCTAATAAATAGAGGCGGATTATAAACATTGAATCCCTTAAGAGTTAAATTGCTAACAAATTTCCATTAATTTATTGTATTTTTAAGTACATCTAGTGATAATAACACAATATTGTTAGTATTTGACCATTTAATGAAAGTAAACTATTTCGTTGAACTACTTAGTGTGATTATGATGCTACTTGAATTTCATTGAATAGGTTGTATTACAAAAAGTAATTATGGTAAATATTTCCAAAATTAACATTGAAGTTATGCTTAGATAGTTAGAGTTAATAGAAGTGTAAAGGAGCGGAATATTAAGTTTTTCAAAATTCACTAATAAAAAATCATTCAAAGTAATGTATATATTACAAGGAAGTTGTATTGGAAAGCTATTAAATTTTTAGTGATATCGTGCTCATGCTTATCTTTTATTTAAGATTATGGTATTCTTAGCAACGTTATTTATGTATGTGAGTTTTGTTATGCTTGTATTTTATAATGAAACTAAGCCTAAGAATATATTCAACCTTTCAGATATTTTGAATCTTTCAAATCTTGATTGATTTCAACAACGGTTTTCTTTGAGTTCAGTGGGGTAATCTCGAATTATTCACCATCATAAATGGGCTCTAAATTATGGGAATGTGAAAATTTCTTTTCTGGGTTTTACAAAAAATGAGGGTTTGTGCAGATGAGGGTTTGGGTTTGAGGGAGGCATTGTTCAAAGGTGGGTGGAGGAATTAGGAGTTTGGCACTGCAACAGTGAAGGGGTTGGATCTTAACATATACAATTTCTTGCATCATAAATGCATTCAAGCATGACAATGGGACAAAAAATTTCATAACCTATGGAAAAAAATGATCTAGGGCAAGTGAAAATTGGCTCATTAACCAAATCTAGGAAGTGGGTTTGGGTCAATTGCAAATGGTGTTGGGGCATTTTAAAATGAATACTAGCTTGTCTAAAATAGGAGCAAATAAGGAAAAAATGATCTGAAAGGGAAAGAACTTAGGCCCTTCTCAATAAACAATATCCAAACAAGTCCCCTTTGCAAGCATGTGGCTACAACAAGTCGAGAGGAAAATTCATTAATGATTTTTCTTTCTATAGTCCCACATCCACACCTCTCACTTGGTCATCTGATCTTTATGTGAAAGAATTGTTAAGTGAAAAAAAGAGGTTGGAAATTTTAGAAGCTGAAGAGCACGAAAGAGATCATACAATCCATGTAATAACAACTAAAAACAAAGATTTAGCATAAAGCAATAAAATTTTGAAGGAGAAAGTGGCACTGCAATAGGAAACTCTCCTGGTAGGGAAGATAGAATGACAATTCATGTAGGAAGATGTGAAAAACATGAAGAATGTTTGTGTCGAAAGTATAGAGGTGAAGAATGTTAAGCCATCCCAAGATAAAGGTAAAGTGGTTGCCCAATTAGACAACCATGAAGAGACAACAAGAGAAGAAAGGAAAGGAGGTTCCACAATAGTTTCCAAAACTTGGGCTCAAGTTATTAGCAATTCTCCTAATAGGGAAGGAGAAGCAAACATTCGAGTTGACAACATGCAAGATAGAGAAAGCAAGGAAAGGAAAGATAGAGTAGCAAACATAATTATTAAAGGGGTGAAAGAGTATGGGAAAAATGAATGTACTCTTGACCTTGAAATACTTCCTCAAAGACAAGTTGTTATAACAAGGAAAAATATGCTAAGCATGAAGAGTAGGTAGGTTTAACGGTGAGATAGATAGGCCCATAAAAGTCATCATGCCTAGATTGTTTTATAAATATATCATACTATGAAAGAAGCAACTCTTGAGTGGTTCACACCTTTTTCTAGAAGAAGATTTAACTGTAAGACAACAAGAGGAAAGGAGGGAGGAAATGTCAAAGGTTAGGGAAGCAAGAGATGAGGGGAAAATGGCATGGATTTATAAAGGTAAAGTTTTTATAGTGAAATTTGGACCTCCTTCCAAAACAAGGTAGCAAGAAAATAACAAAGAAGAGGCAACAAACTCTTTAACAAGAAATCAAGAAGCAAGGCCAGTATGTACAAGTCGGGACAAGGACTTAATTGATAGTCTTGCATCTCAAAATAAAGAGCAATCAAGTCATACCTAGGCTTCCTTAAGATTAGTTTATTATAATTATAGGGGTTACCCATGCAGATAAGGACCTGGGTTAGGGCGTATTGTAGACAATAGAGATATAATTCTCCTCATAGAAGCACATGATCATGAAGGGTGCAAGACACATTTGTTTGAAGGGTACAAGAATATGGCAATGTGGAACAAGGTATCAAGGAATGGAAAAGGACATGGCGATATCATGGTATTAGTGAGAGATAAAGAAGGTCGTTTGCTTTAGCTAGAAAAAGAAGACTCAAATAAACAATTTGTTTGGTTTAAAATATCATAAAATGGAAATCACAACAGAATTGTAGTATGTTATTTTGAGCCGCAAGTTTCAAAAATATACAAAAGTAGAGTGCTTGACCAAAAAGATCTTGTTTCAGCCCTAAAACTAGATATTGCAACGTATTCTCAACTAGGTGAAGTCCTTATAGTGGGTGAGTTCAATGCTAGGACTGCAAGTGAGCAAGCTATCATTCTTTGTTGTAAAGAAGACTGCGACCCTATCTCGCTTACAGAAGAGATTATTCATGAGTGGGAAAGAATTTCATAAGAAAAAGTTTTCAATCTCTTTGGTGAATAATTTCTTACTCTATGTGGGGCTCTCAATTTAGTCATTTGTAATGGTTTGACTAGATGGGAAAGGTATGGTAATTTCACTTGCAATACTTACAATGGAAGAAGTGTCTAGCAAATATTGTAATTTGCTCACATTGTTTGTGTGAGAAAATGGAGAAATTTTTGATTGGAGATCAGCTTTGGGACTTAAAATGATATCACAAGCCAATTTATTTCAGTTTCTCTTGGACCAGAAAGAAGCAGTTAGAGTAAAAAAATCATTGTGTGCAACAAAATCCCCCAAAGGGTAGAATTATTTTGACTCTAAAAAAGTTTAATACCTTCAAAATAACATTAGAGAGGCTCTTCAAGAAGGAGAAAATCTCATTTCACGACCTTCATAGTCATGAATTAACACATTTAATTCAAAGCGCACTTGCAAAGTGAAAAGAAGCAAAAATTAAGAAGTCTAAAACAAATTACTTTCTGGTTAATGCTTGGTTTGATGAGGAATGCAAAAAGGCAAGGAGAATGTGGAAAGATTAAAAGAAGGATAACATAAATCTCAAAGCTTACAAGCAAATATTAAGAAATAAAAAGACTGATTTCATGGTTTTGAGGAGAGAAGGATTAATCTTCCTTGGGAAAAACAACCCCAAATTATTTTGGAAGGAGCTCCAACCGAGAAAGGTGCAAAATGAAAACAACATTACAATTTCTCAATGGTTCTACTATGAAAGACAACTTTATGAGCAGGATCTCAAGGTTGACCCTCCTCCCTTGGTCAACACTGATACAAAACTCTTTATGGTGCAAGAGGTAGAGATGGGTGTCAAGAAGTTGGTTGTTGGAAAAAAAATAAACTTAGCTAAACTCGAGGCTGAGTATTTAAAGTGGGGCTTAAAAATTCTTGCACCTCACATCATAAAAAAATCAACATCATCATACAATAGGGGTTCCCTATAGAATGGACAAATAGTCTAACAATACCTCTTTTCAAGAGTGGTGACATCAGTAACCCCTTCAATTATAGGACCATAATTATAAACGCCTTGTTTGTAAAGTTATTTGGAAGCATGTTAGAAAATAAAATCAACAAGTGGGCAGAAGAAAGAGATAAACATGCTAAAGGGAAAGCAAATTTTAGACCTAAACATTCCATAGTTGATCATGCTATAACTTTAAGTTACATCATTGAAAAATTTTGGGAGAAAAAGGAAGAAGTCTTTTGTTGTTTTATTGATTTCAGAAAATCCTTTGACATAATTCCTAGGGACAAGCTTTAGCACATAGTGGAGGAACTCGGGGTTCCCAGGCATTTGAGAGCAGTTGTGCATAGGTTGTATTTAGAGGTGAAAGTCAAAATTAGAACTTCAGTGGGATTTTCTGAAAGTTTTAGAAGCAATATCGGGATCAAGAACTGTTTCCCATTGTCTCCTACACTTTTTTGTTTATATATCGAGAAGCTTGAAGAGTGGCTAAATTTGCAAGGGAGTGACGATATCCATTTGGGCAAGTTCATTATAAGGCTTCTTTAGTTAGCAAATGACCTTATTCTAATTGCTAAATATGTTCTTGGTTTGCAAGAGCACTTACTTTCCCTTGAACATTTTTATAGAAGGGTGGGGATGCAAGTCAATATTATCAAAACGAAAGTAGTGGTTTTCTTTAACAAAAGAAATCATAACCATCATAAGTTCTACTTTGAAGGAAACATTCTGGAATAACTTGCAGATTACAAATACCTCATAATTGACTTCAACGGAAATCTAAGTTGGGATGGTTGTAGAAAGTAAAAAACTTGGTGGGGTTGTAAATAATTTTATGCTTTTCAAAACAAGTGTAGAGAGACAGAGTTAAGGGACTGGAAAACCATTTTAACTCTTTTTGGGCTTTTAGTGACTCCTGTGATTTTCTACAGTTGTGAACTATGGGCTACTAGTACATCTGCGATATAATGGAAACAAATTGAGAAAATTCAGAAGTGTTTGATTACAAATAAATTCAAAATTAAAAGTGCAGTTCCTTGTGCTATCTTGTTAAGTGAAACAAAGGTTTCTCCTATTGAAGAAATTGCTATGGTGCAATTCATAGCGTATTTTAAAAAAATGAGCAAATGGAAGAGAGTAGATGGTCTAAGGTTGTGTTTAATGACATATTGTGCAAAAGAAAGAAGCCTTGGATGTAGAAAATAATAAATTGTTTATTAAATGGGGTGTCTTCTTGAGCATGTGTCCCATAAACAGTAAAGAGATAAAACTATTATTATCGATAAGTTCCACAAACATACTTGGGAGAAGGAGCTACGCAGAAATAAGAAGTACTATATTGAAGAGTTTAATCTCACTCATAATCATCAACAATAAAACATACATAAAGCCAATATTTGTTGGAGAGCCAAAATGAGTTTTGATCAATTAAGGACTAATTCTCATGAACTCCATTGGGAAATAAGGAACTGGAAAAGGCCAAAAGAAATGTGGGAGGAAAGAGTATGTATTTTTCGCTCTTCTAGAAAAATGGAAATAGAAAAACATTTCATTCTAGAAAGTGAGGCCTTCAAACACAATGAGGAAAGTTATTTAGATATAATGGCAGCTAGTTGAAGACATGTGGGAGGAAAGAGTATGTATTTTTTTCTCTTCCGGAAAATTGGAAATAGAAAAACATTTCATTTTAGAATGTGAGGCATTCAAAGACAATGAGGAAAGTCAAGAAATGTGGGAGGAAAGAGTATGTATTTTTGTCCGTTTTGGAAAAGTGGAAATAGAAAAACATTTCATTTTAGAATGTGAGACATTCAAAGGCAACGGGAAAGTCATTTAGATATTATGGGAGCTAGCTCTTGGGATAATCTATTTAGCGAGGAGTTTGTCAAGAAGTTGTGAGCGTTTATTATGAGACTTCACAAGAAAAAGAGTCAAATACAAGAACGAGATGGAGAAGCAATCTATCCCATAAACTATTTTTAGCCTCATAAACATTAAAATAATTTCATTTCATTATAACAAAATTACTAAGAAACTATTTATTCTACAACCACATAGAAACATGATCATATATTTAACCATATATTGAATAATAATTCAAAATTCAATATATAATATATTAATATTTATTTTCAATATAAATAAAAATAATTAATATAATATTTTGATAAAATAATTTGTTAGAAAAATGAAATAGAAAGAAAAGAAATTACGTTTCGAAAATATAAATTGTACTTAAATTGGATCATAATCGATTATTAAATGGAAAGATTACACTATCACTTACAAAATATCAATCAATCATATAAGCTATAATTATAATAAATGTTATATTGATTTTTAAATAAAAATAATTAGTTAACATTTAAATTAATTTAAAATAATGTTTTTTAATATAATAATAATATATTATAAATTAATTAATAAAAAATAAAATTAATAAAAAAATTATACATAAAATAGTATATACGGTAAAAAATAACGACATTCCCAAATAATATGTTCATGTGTACATAAGCACTCTATTCCCAGCTTAAAAGCATATTGCCCAACCCAAGCACACTCCGAAATAACATGAAAAAAATAATATTTTCATGTGCACCCAACATTTTATTTCCAACTTACAATTAATTAAAAAGGATATTTAAGATGATAAAAAAGTTTCTATTTTCCTCCATAAAATAAAGAGCATTTTATTTCTCTCGAGAAGATTCAAAATATATAATTATTCATATGTTTTTAAAACATTTTCTGTTAATTGCTTTCATTTGAAAACACATACAAGCTTGATACAAATTTCTCCGTATGTAAAATGGATCGATGTAAAATGGATCGATAACCTCGTAAGTAAAGAATCAGAGTAAGTGCACTTTCCATTAAAAAAAAAAAAAACTTAAACTAATTACATTTGACACGAAGAAGTTTTTTCATTTGGAAAAGACCATTGCACTGGAATAAGAAATGGACTGAATGATCACATGCCTACATCTGAGCATCCAAACGACCTCCCTGAACGTCCAAACGATTTGATAGATTAAGACAATATAAATTAAACACCGTTAGCATTATAGAGTTATAAAAATTAAATAGTTAGTAACTGCGCATAAGTATCAAAATTAATGATGAGTATCCTTCTACCTTTCAAATTTTTAAAATTTAAAAAAAATCATAAAAATTAATCGAATAGATTTTGTTACAATATTGTGGGTCAATGCCATTGTTTTATCAATACCACTTGCCCAAAAAATAATAGTTCATTTTCTTTTCTACAATACTACGGGTCAATACCATCATTTTATCAATACCACTTGCCCAAAAAATAATAACTCATTTCATATGACACTTGTTCATACGATCTTTCTTTTATCGGAATTTAGCCTTTTGTGATCGATATCTTTGATTACTAAAAGTTTTTCTTCTTCTTCTTCTTCTGAGATGATCACATCGGAATTCATTTGTCCACTTTTTTTTAACCATCTAGTGGGTATAACTACTTTGGAGATATATCTCAACTTTTGATTTGTGAATACTACTAAAAATATTCTAGAATACTTTGTTGCCTAATAATTATTGCACCTAAAGGAACTCTCCATCAAAGTATTGTAGAGATATAGTAATGTCATGTAAAGATTGCATCAAAATAAAATAAAGTAAAATAAACACTAGGTTAAAATAAAAATAAATTAAATAAAAATAATAAAAATAAAATATCTACATCATTATTATTATTATTTGTTGAGTAGTTTAGGTAAATTTGACTTGGTCAGGTTACTAGTGGTTTATGAGCTCCAAGTTTATGAGAACCCATGGTATTGACCTATGGTATTTATGTGGAATATATCTTATTGAAATCCGGGAATTAAACCAATCTAGATGCATCTTAACTACCAAGTGCCGAGAGGGATCAAATATTTTGAAATGCAAACCTCTTTTAGAGTGAAAATATATTTAAACCCTCTAGGCACTTGGTATATCCAAAGTTAAAATAGATTTAGAATTAATATTTAAATTAAAATTTTATAAGTTATATTTCAAAATGGACATAACTATCGACATAACTAATATATATATATATATATATATATATATATATATATATATATATATATATATATATATATATATATATATATATATATATATATATAATAAGAGTATGTACAATCAAACTATTAAATAAACTACAATACAATAATGGATATTAATGTATTTAACTTATAAAAATTAGATCAAAGAAAGATACATATAATTACATGAATGAATGATAAATATATATATGTCTAAGGCTTCCTATTTCAACTTAAGGTGGATGAGGATCTGTTGATTTTTATTTTTATTTTTTTAATTGATGGCCTAGATTGATTCTCAAGGGCTTATTTTTTTAATTTAAGACCTAGATTGATTCTCAAGAGAATGTGATCAACATTTCTACAATTGTACAGTGTTACCGAATTTGTTAGGTTGCATTGACTTTTAATAAATTAATAAATTTATATTTCTGCCAAGTGGCTCTTCGCCCACCAATTTCTTAGGAATTTGAGATTACTTCAATTCTAATAAGTTCATATTTTAATTAGATGGGTAAATTAATATATAAGAAAAAACTATTAAGCAAAATCATTCATTTTACAATAAGTGTGTAATAAATTTTTTGATCTCAAGTTAAAGTTGACCCGTAACCTTTTTAAACATGGTTAATAGGTAAATGGGCACTGCAATAGTTTTTTTCTTGCAATAATTTATTTTATTTTATCTAAGAAGTCTTCAGTATATCAACCACATTAATATTTTTAATGTGGTTGTACTAGTTTATATGAAAATATCTATCATATTAACATAAGTGTAAACAATCAAACAATTTAATATGTTTGTGATAAAATTGATATTTATAAAAGGAAGTAATGGAAATATATATATATATATATATATATATATATATATATATATATATATATATATAATATATAATTACTGTAAACATACAATTAAATTGTTGGTAAATGTCGATAAGGATCAATATACTTATCTTATAATACATTTCACATTACCAAGATTATAAAAAAAATACAAAAATTAACTAAACTATAATTTTATTTTGAATTATTATTAATTAAATGAATAAATAAATAATATATGAGTTAAACATGATGAGATTGTTTTTAGAACCCTTCTACAGGCTCAAAAACAACCACCTTGTTGTTGAACTTAATTCTCTGCAAAATCCATTTAAGAGAGACTTAGCTCTCTAAGGAAAAACATTGGATGGCAAGTTTATGGGCTTGTGACCGAAACCAAAAGTTGTTGAATCCTAGATCGCTGAACAATAGGCCCCTAAGCTTTAAGGTTAGGTAGCTTTCTTTGTAGTAGGTAGGGGATTCTATGTCTATTTATTTCTCAACAAAATGGAAAGAGACTTGATTTTTAGATCAATAGTTTCATGGGGTCTAAAACCTTTTTATCACTCCATGGACTTTGGATGGGAGTCGAGATTATGAGATTACTATGGTGCTAATGTGGGTCCATCTTCCACACCTCCCTATTCATCTTTGCTACCTGATTCTATAAAAGGAAAACAAGCTTGGACACTATCTGGATGAAGCATAATCAAAAGAAGGTCAATTTTCTTGTGCTCACATCTGTGTTGAGGTAAACTTCAATGAAGATTTATCAGAGGCCCTAAAGATAAATCTAGGAGAATGGAGGCATATACAAGAACTAGACTATGAGCAAATTCCTTTCAAGTTTAATGATTTTCATACTCAATGGCACTTTGCCAAAAACTACCCACAATGAAAAATATATGAGTAGACCCAAGCCCTTGTCTCTAAAGAGGCTAGTTTCCAACAAACACAAAAGCAATGAAAGAGTCAACTAAATAAGGTTGCATCCCAAAATAAACTTGTAGTTGCACTAGTATCAGAACCTTCAACAAAAATTCTTTTGAGGTTCTTTAAGATCTAGAAAAAGATGAAGATACCGGCATGAATGAAACCCCACATGAAGATCAAGGAAATACAAAGGTGTCGATGGATAATTGGGTAGCTAGGCTACCTAAATCATAATGGTAGCATCTAATGAGGAAGGAAACATATATCCTTAGGCAACTTGTATCAGGAAAGGCCATATCTAAATAATGTATTTAGCTTTCTCCTATTTGACAACTCACAACAAAGGAGGCAAGTTCTAAAATATGTATTTGTAATCTATTTAAAAGGACATCATGCCTCATGATAATACAAGTGAATGTTATATTCTTTTATCTTATCTTGTGTGATTGTGTGTGATCCATTTGTTTATGAGTAGAGTATTTAGATGATCCAACTTATAGGTGAGGCTCTCTAAGCCTCAAATCCAATCAATTGTTGGTCAATTGGTATCAAAGAAAGTTGCACCTTGGGGCCTAATCTAAAAAAAACAAAGTATGCTCTAAATTTTTTTTCTACTAGAATTCTCCCTATTTTCCAACCACTAAGTGTTCTTATTTTCCATCCATTCTACATTAACTTTCTTTCTTAATATTTCCCTCCCACCCCAGGATATGTATGTACTAGCTACTTCATCAATAATCAACATCATCTCATGTTAACTCTAGAAACATCAAAAAATTATTTCAACGATTAATTCAGACTTAAACTAGGAGGCAAAAAGCAGGGGACACTTTCAATCTAAACCAGGAGGAATCAGGCAACCAGGTTTCCTCACTAATAAAGGTAACATCTAATGAGGAATGAAACATCTAGTCTTAGAAAAATTGTATCAAGAAACGAAATATTTAAATAATGTATTTAACTTTTTCCTATTTGACAACTTACAAAAAAGGAAGCAAGTTCTAAAATATGTATTTGTAATCTCTTTAAAAGTCCATCAAACCTCATCACAATACAAGTGAATGTTAGAGTTTTTTATCTTACCTTGTGTGATTTGTGTGATTCATTTGTTTCTGAGTTGAGTTTTTGGAAGATCCAGCTAAGAGGTGAGGCTAAGAGCTCTCTAAGCCTCACCTCCGATCAATTGTAGATGACGAATGAAGAGAAAAATCCTTCACGAGTCACCTCTCTAGATTCAGCGTAATATTTTAGAAAAGAGCATTGGCATGTAATCCGTCCAAGCTTTTGCAGATGAATATATACTCCAAATCTTTACCAAAAAGTTATGCTTGTTACAACCACCCATGAAAAATCATGCACGAGAGGCAATGCTAAAAATTCCATTCTAAATGCAGTAAAGCCACATATCAAAAGAGGCAAGAAAGACATTAAGAAAAAGTGGGAACACGAAACAAATGCTAACTTGGCTGGATCCCAACTTCACGTGGATGATTTATTCCAAAAGCCTCCTAAATAGCTCAATGTGTTGTTTTTTCATTCTCGTATGCTCGAAATATGTGAGGATTTACTCTTGTAAACATGTAGAAGGACTTATTTGTAGTATCTGTGGAAAAACCAGGATTTGTCTCCCATGAATTTAGTGAGTATGTTAGTGGAATATCCGATGGAAAAAAAAAGTATTGAACCAGGATGCTCATTCTACAACTCCGTATGATGGGGATGTGTAATTTTGATTATGCTCAACTTCGAGTTGACATGTGTCCATCTTAAAATAAAAATAAAATATTCTTTAAGTGGAAATAAATTTCAACTATCAAAAAACAAAAATCAATATGTTATGTATGTTTAGTTAGTTTTCCATATGACTTAACATAACTTCATGTAAAATATTTTAATTTCAAATATGTATATTTTATATTGTTTCTAAAAAAATATGTATATATCATATGAAGTTATTGAAATAAACAAGTTTTATGGTTTAAACATTTGAAGTGGTCTCGTTATTTTATAGATTGGTTATTTTTAGGTATATGTTTTATGGTCAAAATTCAACAAAAAAAATTTAGACTTACAAGTTTAAGTTATATACTCTAAATACAATTTAAACAACAAAAAATTAGACATTGAATTTTTCCTAAAAGAATTTTGCACCTAAAAAAAATTGATCCTTCTTGGCTCATGCTAGATCGGTGCTTAAGATGGATATATATTGGTTCTACAACCTAGTATGAGACAAATGTGTAATGTTTTCACTGCTCAACTTGAATTTGACATGTATCTTTTTTTTAATCATTAAATTAAAAAAAAAAAAACATCTGATATAATTAAAAAGAAAAAATGAATATATGTGTTTGTTATATCTAATTAAGAGTATTATAAAACACCAATAAAACCACATTAAAGGACAATATTAAGGTTAAGTGGTAAAAATATTTCACTCTCACTCTCAACCATACATAAAATATTCCAATGTCCATATGAAACAAGATAATATAATATCAACTTTATCGAGATAAAGTCATTAAAAAGCTATATATATATATATATATATATATATATATATATAATATATATTAATTTCTAATGGTTAAAACTTTTAAGCAGTCTGACTATTTTATGCCCAAGTAAATTTTGAAGATGTTGAATCTATTTTATATATTCAAAAATGCAACTTAAACAATGAAAAATTACAGGTGAAATATTTTAGAGTAAAAAACTTAAATAAAAAAATTTCTCCTCAACAAATTTGATCCTTATATATATATATATATATATATATATATATATATATATATATATATCAAGCTTTCTAAGGATCAAATCTCTCGAGGTGAAAAATTTATTCACATTTTACACACACACACACACACACACATATATATATATCTCACTTTCTAAGGATAAAATCTCTCGAGGTGAAAAATTTATTCACGTTTTACACTTTAAAATAGGTTTACACCTCAAGAGTTTTGATCCCTATGGGATCTTTCTAGATTTGTGGTTAAGATGGATCTATACTAGTGTAATGAATTCTTTGTGTATTTGCTATGACTGAACATAGATTTAATAATATTGTTACTCATTTATCTCTAACAAAATATTAAACCCAATATTATAAACCCTAAAATTACAAACTCAATTTTGAACCAAAATATTAAACACCAATTTTGTAATATCACAATGTGACATTCAATAAATTGCATGTAATGTAACATTACGACAATGATTGTTAGATTGATTATCGCATTAAGATAATATTTCTAACAATGCAATGTTAGATAGATTCATGTAGCATTTCAACATCATAATACTAAACCCTAATATTAAAGAAAATATTATAAACCCTAACATTGTAAAACCCAAGATTATAAAACCTTTGATTAATATATTAAACCCTGCATACAATATATTAAACCCTAGGATTATAAACCCTAAGATTAATATTATAAACCTTAAGATTAATATTAATCCCAAGGATTTATATTATATATCCTGAAGATTAATATTATAAACCCTAGGGTTATCTTATAAATCATACAGGGTAAACGTATGAAGGTGGGCTACACTTTTTGGCAAGCACGCAAAGGGAAAAGTGGAAAAAGAAGCTTGATCGAGCAATTTTTTAGTGCTCGATAGAGAAATACTTTATCCCTCAATCAAGAAATTTGAACACTCAAATATTTCTTGATCGATCTATAAAACATATCCTCAGTGGAGCTCCTATGTAAATGGCAGTTAATTAGGCACTTGATCAAGCAATGTTTTTCTTTTGGAAGGGTTTTTAAAATTGGAGTTTAATCAAGCTCTCTTTTCCAACACTAATCCTTTGATGCAGGAAGTCCATGGAATGCCATTTTCACATGATGGTGTATTTAAAGAAATACTTGTAATAAATTTCACAATTTCATCAACTCTAAGGTCATAATAATAAAATAATGATTCTTATAAGAAGTTTTACTTAATTTTATAAGATTTTTAATCATTTTTAATATAAGTAATTTTGGTAATTTGTGTTGATTAAATGTTAAATGAAATATTTAAGTAAATACATTTTTAATATAAAAATAACTATAACACATTGATTCTTGTGATTGATAATGGATTTTGATTTTGATTTTAATCATGATAATATTTGAATATATTAAAAAAATATATATTATTATAAAAAATCGGAGTATCATTGATACTAAAAACGAAATATTTCAATAATATTTGTATTTATAATCATAGTTTGAAGAGGATATGAATGATAATAATACTTAAGGGAATAATGTGTTTATGGTTCACACAAATAGAAAATAATACGACTTCCATATGAGCCTCATTTAGAGTTTCCTTAATCAAGGTCATGTTTAAATGTTTTTGGTGGGTGTATGGTGTAGAAAAATGGCTCAATCGAATATTTTTCTCAGGTTAACTACATTCCTCTATTGATACATTGTTTTTCTTAACCCGCCAATAGTTTGATTGAGAGCTTATTAAATCCTCAATCAACTTATTTCAAATTTTACATAAAAATCTTGATCAAGTATTTTAAGTGCTCGATTGAGTTTTTGAGGGCTTAAAAAACAAAGTTCTATCTCCCATTCTATAGATTTCTCTACAACACCATCTTGTAGCATGGTATTCTTAAGGAAATATTTATCCTTGAATGGCATTGTTGATCACACAAGATTCATGATCGAATCCTCTATATGGATCCTTTATGTAATGGAATATGAGTTTAAAATTTTCAAATCCATATGATATTTTTCATCCAAATTCTTTGAAGAATTATACTTGAAATTCTTTCTGATAGTTCCAAAAGGGATGAATGAAAAAAAAAACAAAAAAGATACAAAACAAAAAAATTTCAAAAAATAATATTCACTTCATATATGACTGTTCTTTAAAGGCACAATTTTGGTTTTTGAATTTATTTAAATAGAAGAAAAAAAATCATACATGAATATGTGTTTGAAAAATACAATTCTAATATTAATTAACAAAGTGCAAAAAGTAATAGAAAATATAATTTTGCATAGAAAAATAAAGTCTCAACTTGCATTGATTAGTTTTATATATATATATATATATATATATATATATATATATATATATATATATATATATATATATATATATATATATATATATATATATATATATATATATATATTCTAAACTATACATTTTAGACTAAGTTATCTCACACAGATACACCCATATTTGATGCATGAAAAATTGCAAGGAAAAACATTTAATTTAAAGTGAATTTGAAAAATCACATGAAACTAATATTTTTTTTGAAAAAAATGTCATCAAGGCAATAAAATAATTCTTGACAAATTGTTTATCTACTCCAAATCAAAATTCACAAAGCTTGTATGAATTTTGAGGGCTTCAATTCAATAAAAGAGTAATTTTTTTAAACTTCATTGCCACATTGGTCCAAAAGTGTAACACATATTCATGGATTAACCTTAGGATTAATATTATAAACCCTAATATTATAAATAATAAACCAATATTAAACCCTAATATTATAAACCCTATTATTAAACCCCAATTTTGTAATGTTGCAATGCAGCATTAAATAAATTGTAATGTAATATAACATTGCAATGACAATTGTTACATTCATTGTCGCATTGAGACTATTTTGGCATAATGTGACACTAAATAGATTTATGTACCATTCCGTCATCACAATATTAAAACCAAATATTATAAACCCTAACATTACAAAACCCAATATTATAAATCCTATTATTAATATTATAAACCCTAAATATATTAAATTTAAGTTTAATATTTTAAACCTTAGGATTATGATCCTTAAAGTTAATGCTATAAAACCTAAAATTAGTATTATAAAAACTAAAATTGTAAACCTTAAATTTAATATATTAAATCCTAAGATTAATATATTAATATTATAAAACTCTAACCTTATAAATCTCAATATTATAAACCCTAAGATAAATTTAATATATTAATCCCTAGGATTATAAACCCTAATACTAATATTATAAAACTTAAGATTAATTTAAACCCTATGATTAATGTTATAAACCTTGAGATTAATATTATAAACCCTATGATTAATATGAAACTCTAGGCTTAATATTATAAATCATGGGATTATAAATCCCATGATTAATATTTTTTTTTGATCAATTAAGAGTGGAACCTTCCATTAATCTAAACAAAATACATATTGTACACTTCTTTAACGGAGCCGAGCAAGGCAAACACCAGCTGTGTGAAACTTCAACAAACAACTGGGATGGCAAAACCTTGAACCGAATTCCAACAAGACTCCAAAAGAAATGAAGACAAGACATTCTGCCCTACAAAAAGTGCAAAGAATCCAAAATAAACACAAATAGTTCACTCTGTATGACCATTGGACTAAAAAACCTGCTTATCGGGCTAGAAGGAGAAGTTGAAAAACTCAACTCTCGTGCAAAAAATAACCAGAAGCCCCTGAAGGCAACCCCACAGATCCAAAGGCCCAAAACAATGCCACAAATGACCCAATCACCATCCTTAACTTTCATTTAACTATCAAACCCGATGACCGTGCAATCCCGCCCTCGAGGATCTAACATTCTTGATTTGATTTCAGGCCTAAACCTCTCCCACACTTTACCCTTTCTTGTGGACCCGAAGAGAATATAATCTACCGCACTAAACTATTTCAGGTCTGAATGACAAATTAATCATCGACCGTTTTCTCTGCCCGAAATCCATAGGATGGGGGAATTCCAAAGCGGTTATGCCAGCAAGCCCATGTTTTAACCTGTCTTATGGACCCGAAGAGTTTATAAGCCACCACACAATAATTTTTGGGTCCGTTTGGAGAATTATTTATTGTGCAGCTTTCCACCTGAAATCCATGGGATGAGGGATTTCATACGAGATCTCATCAACTTTCCCACCCTTTACCATTTCTTATGGACCCGAAAATTAAATAGGCCACCAATTTATAATAATTTAGGTCCGTTTGGAAGATTAACCTTCGTGCATTTTTCCTCCTGAAATCCATAGGATGAAGGATTTCAAGGAAATCTTTGGTTAGCCGCCTACCAACCCACCTACAATTTATCGCTTGCTTATGCCCTATGATTGGTCCACTGCCTACTGTTTCCATTGGTCTTCTCTCTGTTCATTTCTCATTTTTTGAAATTTCTCCCTGTCTTTGATATCCTGCCTGTGATAGTCCTCACACAATTGCCCTAATGGCATCGTCATCTAGGCATATCTTCTATTTTTTTTAAATATATTACTCCTTCATTTGCTAGACAATTTGCTAACCTATTAGTTGTTCTGCAAACGTGAACAAATTGGAGTGTTCTCAAGGCTCTCAGGTGGGATTGAATGCGTAGATAGACCTGAAATAACCGCGAGTGTTTTGACACTTTTTCTGGTGCTGTACCATTGCATATCTTCTTGACCAAGTTAATCATCAGTTCAAAGTCTGCTTCTACAATAACATTGTGTAAATTTGACTCAATCAATATTTCTAGGCATTGCTCTAAGGCCATGAATTCTACCATATTGTTAGTGGCATTCCCCAAATGACTGTGAAAGATGATTTGTATGTATCCATGCTCATCTTTGATGACTCCGCCATAACCAGCCACTCTAGGGTTTCCTTTAGAGGCTCCATCTATATTGAATATCAAAAAACCATGTGGAGGAGGCTGCCAAAAATCCTTACCCATTGTTGTAGAGCTTGCATTCTTGCTTATGTCCTAGGGGATCAGCAGTTGGAGACCCAATTGCAAAATATATGTGCATCCTGGTTTAGAAGAGGGTTTTCAGGGGGTTGCTTAATACAGGTACTTACAATTTCCTTGAGCTATTTTATAATCTGATCTATGATGCTCTATGTCGAGCCAATTCTGTTCTTGAAAATCTTGTTATTGCATTCTTTCGAGACATCCTAGATCAAAAATCCTAGAATTAGAGTCCAAGCATTGTTGACTATTTCATTTTCTGAGAAATATTTCTGCCAATTCTTTAAAGTGCTAGTAATGCTGGATGCATCCCTGTCAGTTTTCCTGAAGATTGAGGCTACCCAATTCCACAAGGTAGAGGTGAATAGGCAGAGGTTGAGTATGTGATCCATTGTTTCTTCTTGTAGACCACACAACTGGCATCTAGATGGAACAACTAGACCTATTTTCTGAAGATTCCCCCAAGTAAGAATATTTTCATGATGCACCAACCACATGAACAATTTAATTTTCATCTAGTGCGGGTTCTGCCATAGGTCCTTCCATAACTTATTAGTGTTTGGAAACTCAAGTCCAATGGCAATTCTTTTGGCTTCTTTGAGGTTGAAGTTACCTTCATTGTTTCTTCCCCATCTTAGTTGGTCAAACAATGTAGATGTTAATATCTTTCTTTGTTCCAAGATGAATGTGCAAGAGCTTCAACTTGGCCCTTCAAAGGGGTTTCTTCACTGTATCCCAAGTTCTTCCATGTTTTCCATTTATCCTTGTATCTTGTTTGATCCCAGAAATCACTTACCCTAAGTAAACCTTTATTGTCATTGTCATCCTTAAGATTGACTAATTCTTCTCTACACACGTTAGGTTCCTGCTACCAGTTATCCTCCCAAAACCATGCTAGGTTTCCATCTCTGATCTCCCAAAAACTGTGCTTCTAAACTATCGGTCTATTCTCCCAAGCATTGTTCCAAATGTGGGAGCCTTTGATGTGCCGAAACATCTGAATATGATCCCTTTCTTGCCAATTTTTTGCATACTTTTGTTTCCAGAGCTTGGCCCATGGGGTTGCTGACTGCTTTAGCCATCTCCACCAAATTTTTTCCCCCAAGACTTTGCTAAGGGTTCAGGGTCATGAAGTCATAGACTCCCATGTCTTAGGTTTACAAAGCTTATCCCAAGATACCAAAGCCCATTTCTTTTTCTCTTCCCCTTGGCCACAAAGAAAATATCTTTGAACATTCCTAATGAGTTGCAAAACTCCTTTAGGAGTAGGAAGAGCTAAAAACATGAAGGTGGGAATAGTTTGCAGGACAACCTTTGTAAGCACTAGTCATGTAGCTAAATTCAAAGACCTGATTGTCCATTCACTGATTTTGTCCTGCAATCTATTATTTACTAACTCCCAAACTTCCTTGCTCATAGGTTTATCAGTGAGAGGTATTCCCAATATTTGGATGGTAACTGGTCTCTTTAAAAGCTGAGAATTCTGGAGAGGTTTCTCTGAATAGCCATGTAAGTATTAAAAAAGAAAATTTTTTATTTGGTGAGGCTTACCTCTGTACCAACGACCATAGCAAAGTAGTTTAGGATTTTTTTGAATGCTTTAGCTTCCTCGACCGTGGGTGTACCTTGTAGCATAGTATCATCCAAAAATTGTTGATGAGTCCAAGCATCCCCATTCTGGGTGAGTTTTAGACCCTGGATTCTTCCTTCTATGTTGGCAGATTTAATGGCTCTACCTAATCCTTGCAGCATGAGAATAAAGAGGAAGGGGGAGAGCGGATCTCCTTGTCAGAGGCCTCTCGAAGGCCTAAAGGTTTTGTATGGAGATCCATTAAGCAGGATTGAAAAATTAGTTGTAGTAACCAGGGCCATTATCCATCTTATCCAGTTGTGGTCAAAGCCATATCATATTAATACTTCCCTTATGTATGACTAGTTGAGCTTGTCATAAGATTTTGCTAGGTCAAGCTGTATGACCATCCCTGCTTGCCTATTTCTCTTAAGAGAATGAACCACCTTGTTAGCTTGAATTATGTTGTTTAAAATCTGCCTTCCTTCCACATAACCAGTTTACTCCTCAGACACAAGCATTGGAAGTAGGGGCTTGAGTCTGTTTGCAATTACTTTGGAAATAATTTTTTACACCACATTGCATAAAGCTATGGGTCGAAATCTGTCTGGTGTCATAGCCTTTTCATCCTTTGGAATCAAAGCTATGAAAGAAGTATTAAGTGCCCTTAAAATGGTTTTGCAGTTTTGTATCTTCTCGAGTCCTCCACAACTTCAAGGATATCTTGTTTGACTATTTCCCAACATGCTTTGAAGAAGTCAACATTGAACCCATCCGGTCCTGGAGCTTTCCCGTTTTGCATTTCTTTAATAACTTCAGTAACTTCCTCTTCAGTCACTGACCTATTAAACTTGTAATTATCTTCCCTGGTTACAAGCTTTGGAATATACTTTGTGAATTTGTTGATAAATTGTGATCTGTCTATGAGAGGCTCTTCTGCTATGCTTTGGAAATGTTGTACTAGAGCACATTACATTTCTTTGTGGGTGCTGAGCTCTTTCTCTTGAGTGTCTCTAAGTTTTGAAATCTTGTTATGTGCCCTGTGATGCATGGTTGACTTGTGAAAAAACTTGGTGTTTCGGTCCCCTTATTTAATCCATTACACTCTCGATTTTTTCCTCCAGAAGATCTCCTCTTGCTGGCATCTATCATCCCATTCCTTTTGAAGAGTGCCAGCTTGCATTTTTCTTTCCTCGGTAAAGCCATCTATGATAAGGATCTAATTAATTCCTTGTAGTTTATGTTCAACCTCTCTTTTAGCTTTGAAAATATTGCCAAACTCCTTTTTGTTCCATTCTTTAAGCCTGAATTTGATGTGTTTAAGTATTTGTTGTAGGAGAAACATATTAGTGCCTTGAATGGGAAAATCTTCCACCCACCATTTACCAATATTACTGATGAAGTCAGGGTGAGTGAGCCAAACATTTTCAAACCTAAAAGGTATGTTCCTCAGAGTACCTATAAAAGAAGCTTCAAGGTTGACAGGCTAGTGATCTGAGCCTCCAAAAGGAAGGATTGATGGAGTTAAGTCAGGGCCAGCGAGAAAGAGGTCCTCTGAGATTATAAATCTATCTAGTTTAGAGGCAACTTGAGAAGCTCCTCCCCTCTTATTGTTCCATGTGAAAGTACCATTTATTTTCTTCGTGTCCACTAGCCTCATGTCGATTAGGAAGTTCTGGAAGGAAATGGAGTCTCTACCTAGTGTTCTGGTCCTGCTTTTTTTTATGTAAGAGATCTGATCATATTAAAATCCCCTCCCAGAATCCAAGGAATAACAGGATGTTTCCCTTTCAACTCCTCCAGTGAGGTGAGAAGCCTGAGTTTTCTTCTAGTTTTTTAGGACCATAGACATTTCTGATCATATATATTTCCTTATCACCCAAAGGTTGGATCACCATTGAAAGGTAGTTCATGGATGCCTCAGCATCCAATGTTCCAAGTTTCTGAAGATTCCAGAGAGTGAGAATTATGCCTGTTGTGTTGTCTGCATTAACTTCTAGATACTCATACTTAATGAGCCATTTTTTATGTATCTCTCTGATTTTATCTATTGAACATTTTGTCTCCTAGATAAACACCATGTTTTGTTTTTCTTCGTTTATTCTATTGCTAATATTTCTTTGTTTCCTTCTTCTTCCTAGACCCCTAATGTTCCAGGTTGTGAGCTTCATTATGAAAGATTTGTAAATGAATAACTAGTAAGATCTTTCATCTTACCTGAGTTAATCATGAGTGTCCCACACTCTCTCAGTAGCTCATTCTGTCTTTTCCTTCCTCTTTTCCTGCCTGAGTTCTTGGAAGAGTGTCCTGATGTTGCCTCCATCATTTTAACCCCTCTATTTCCCTGGCTATCATGGTTTCTTTTGATTCCAGAACCCTTAGCTTGAGATCTCTAGAGGAATAGCTGTTGTACTCTCTCAAACACCGCTTGTGGTAGATAATCAACCCCTTTGGTGGTTCCCTGCTCTAAGAACTTTTCTATATCGAGATTCTCCTTCTCAAGAATCTCTTATAGTTCGTGGTCCTCTGTTCCAACTTCACTTGGGGTCATCTCATGGTCCCTGCTAAGTTCCATGGTGTTTAGCATATCTTCCTTTAGTTTTTCATTCTCAGGTACATCCTCCATGCTAGCATCATTTTCCTTCTCTGTAGGATTATCCTCCGATGCTTGGTTCATCACATTTTTCCCGTGTTCTTCTTCTTAAATCTCAAAAATGTTATGACTTGTGTGTTTATCCTCGCTAGTTTTCTTTGGTACTCTTTTCCTCCTTTCCCTTGGCCTCTCATCTTGGTAAAGCCTTCAAGATCTTTGCCTTTGTTGGTTTTCATATTGTCGTCCAGCTTGTTTAAAGGGAAATCTCTGATGAGGTGCCTGTGCTCATGACATTTGCGACATCTGAATGGGACATGTTCATAGTCCACCACCTGCACCCATTCTTCATCATAAACTTCTAGAATGATTTCATCTAGAAGTGCTCCTGATAGGTCCATTTCTACACATATGCATGCAAAGGAAGTGTATTTTCCTCGTAGAGTCGCCTCTGATATTTTAAAAAAATGACCGAATTTATTGCCTATGGCCTTTAAATATTCAGGCAGGCAGTAATCTAAAGGTAGGGAGTAGAGTTGTATCCATACCGATACTGATGTGAATGTTTCTCGTTCCAGGACAAAAGTCAACGCCCATCGTCGCATGTAGAGGCCAGCCGTAGCATAGAAGTATGGTCCTCCTTTGAACACTCTATCTTTGTCCTCTAGGTTTGTGAAAACCATTGTGAAGAAACCCTTGGACGCAAGGTGGAGGGTTATTTACCCCTTAAGTTTCCATTGCTTTCTTATCCACACTTGCAAAGCCTTCTTTGTTGTCCATATCCCCATAAATTTACATATAACTCCGCGTGCCACCATGTGGTCCCTATGCTCCTGTAGCACCAGATTATTTGAAACAACACGGGGTTTAATGGCCGACCTGGGTTTGCAAAGTCTTGTCACACTCCTATTCTTAGCTTTTTGACTACTACCTTCTGTTCTCTTCTCTCATCTAACTTCCTCATTATTCTTTTCCTGCTCATGAGAACTGATGTTTTCCAGATTTTCTGTGCTGATCCTCTCCATTCCTTCCTCCATTGGCTTTTAGAAGTGATTCTAACCTGCTTCTTTGTTTCTATTCACCACTACATCGTTGTATGAGGGAGTGGAACTCCCCCCTCCTCACCTTTACATGGTTACCAGTAATCCCCTGTTGGTCCAAACCCTCGTTCTATGCTTTGCCCCGCAGCACCATCTCCAGTGTCAATTCCAAACCTTTGATTAAAAAAATCATATCCCATAGTTAATATTATAAACTCTAAGGTTAATATTATAAATGCTATGATTAATATATTAAACCTTAGGATTACAAACCCTGAGATTAATATACTAAACTCTAAGTTTAATACATTAACTCCTAATACTAATAGTGTAGACCAACATATTAATATATTAATATATTAATATTATAAAATATTAGCATTATATAAACTAATATTATAAAGCTTAATATAATAAACTTTAAAATTAATCTATCAAACACTAAATTTAATATATGAAACCCTAGGATTATAAACTCTAAGATTAATATTATAAAATCTAGGGTTAATATTATCAACCCTAAAATTATTATTAAAAACCCTAAGAACACAAACCATAAGTTTAATATGTTAAACTTTAAGTTTAATATATTGAACCATAGGATTGTGAACCTTAATATTAATATTACAAACCCTAAGTTTAATATATTAAATCCAAGGACTATAAACCGTAATATAAATATTGTAGACCCTAATATTAATATTATAAACCCTATGATTAATATATCAAACCCTTAGTTTAATATATTAAACCTTAACATTAATATTATAAACCAAGGCTTCATATTATAAAAATTGATTATAAATAGTAAGATTAATATTATAAACCCTAGGACCCCCAATCGTGATGCAAGCTGGTGGATCACCTCATTAATATGGGATTAATGGTTGGTACTACAAACATATGAACCACCACCCCCAACATGCTCGAGGCGATGGGTACGATGGCCCTTTGGATGATGTCAAACACTGTATATAGGAAAGGTGCGAGCGGGTAGGAAGGGAAGTGTTGGAGTTTGTAATTTCCCTGGACAGAAGTCTAGTCAATATCAAAGGGACTATGGATAACGAGATCGGAGTGGCGAGCTGGTTTTGTGGCTCCATGAGTAGCAACAACTCCATCATCTCAACGCGCAGGATTACAAGTGCATTATCATCCATCTCTCTTATCTCATTATGCTCCTCTATTTTGGGTTTTGTTTGAGGGAGAGAGAAGGAATCGTGGGGAAGGATTGTAAGGATGTGGGAGGCTAGTGGCGTGTGTTTGCTCCTACTTTTGTCTTTGGCACCCGATAGTCACCCTCTCCATCTTGATCTTCTTTGAGATCCTCCTTTCCCGTATCGGAATTTTGATGGCTCAGGCGAAGGGCATAGGGTAAAAGCATGTAGGTGCCTTGCTCAAGACACTGGGGGGTTGGGCTATGGTGATAATGTCTGCCAGTACACCCGCATTTTGAGCAGAAGCCTTTGTAACATGACCATGCACAACCGGAGGGGGGGTTTGTAGAGACCTAGGAATGGGGGAGAAGGAGGAGAATGGTTGTGGGCAGGAAACCTAGCAGGTAATTGAGAGTGTCTATGGAATGAGGGTTGGCGATGGTGGTGTTATGGGGCTCAAGGATGGGTGGATGCTTATGTTGGGTCCTCTTTTTTCTTACCAGGCAGATAACAAAGGGCATGCTAGCTAGGTTGGGTTGGTCCTCTTTACGAAACCCACCTGTGACCATGACAAGAATGATAGTGCAATCGACGAGGGGGGGTATGAAGCTGGTAGGATGGAGCAACACAACCCTACCACCTATGTGCATGCACCTTGTTGTAATAAATTGAAGTTTAATTAGGTTATAGTTTGTCGAATTGTACATGTCTAGGCTAGAGAGACCATGGAATAACCTGCAAAAACTTGATACCACCATAAGAAGCCTCGTGTGAATAGGTAAGACATGGAATCGGGACCTTCATGTGGTCGGTGGGGTCAAAATTTTGTCGAAAGGTTAATTAGTGAAGCGACAGTCACTTACCGAGAGGGAACCAATGAAGAAATTTGAATTTTTTTAGAAGGATGGGAAGCAGAAGTGAAGCAGGAGAGTGATATGGATATGGAGTTGGAAGACTGGAGAGTCCTCATCCTGGATCCTAGAAATACAAGAGGTAAAATCACCCAATTCAAGGAGACCCTCTACCTATACTAGTTTATGAAAAGCCTACTGGGAAAGGAGATGGAGCATATCTTGGTATGCATGGCAATCACAGTTCAAGGAATGTCAAATTACAAGAAGGAATTTCAGAAGGTGCAGTTTCAACTACACAAATAAGACGCCTACCTCTGATGAATTGAGTAGCACTTGTCATGTATCTTGGTTCAGGCAGAGTTGCCAAGTATGAATGTCAAAGATCCAACACCGGTGGAATCAACATCAGTTGAACAACAAGATTAGCATGCCCACTTTCTGATATCTTTGTTTATATATGCGGAGATATTTTAAATTTGTCTCTGCAATTATATATGTATATAGAACTCTAGAGTATGGAAGTGGACAAGAATCTAAAACTTATATTTCTTGGGTAAAGAGACTTAAGACATATTTTTTGTTATATGACATATAATGTGGATAGGTGGCCAAGAGACTTGGTTTCCCACTGGACAAGTTGAGGCCACCTAGCTAGTTCTACGTGGTGTAAATTTTCTCTATATTAATGAAAAAGGAGGATCTACTAAGCTTAACAAAAAAAAATATTACAAACCCTAAGATTAATATTATAAATCCAAAAATTACACCTTAAATTTAATATATTAAATTCTAAGCTTAATATATTAATATTATAAAACCAAATATTATAAGCCCTATTATAAATCTTAAAATTATAAACTCTAATATGAATATATCAAATTCTAGGTTCAATATATTAAAGTTTAGGATTATAAATAAATTTTAACCACCAATATTAATATAATATTATAATATGGAAATATGTTTTTTCTTAATAAACCAAAAAAATTTATATACTAATTTTATGTCTAATCAAAATTTTACAATTCTACCCCCGATCAGGGTGCGACAGACCTTACTGGTTAGAGGGGAGAGAGGATGATCAGAGGTCATGACGGGTTGAGGACGGAGAAGCTGGCTAGATGGCATGGCAAGCAAAGGGAGGAGAGGCTAGTCAGGGGCCATGGGAGCTGGTAAATGGAAGTGGAGTAACGGGCAATAAAGGGCAAGGAAATTTGTCAAGGCAAGCAGAGGCAAGAGTAGCTGGCTAGATGGCAAGGCAAACAGAGGGATGAAGGCACAAACAGCTGGCATGAAAGCCAGCAAGTGGCAAGGGAGAAGTAGGAAACTCACGACAAGAGAATTCAGTGGTAGGAAAGGATTAATGATCAACATTTAGGGGAAGGTTAGTGGAACCCCATCCTGTGACCCTCACATGAGAGGAATGGCAACGGACGATAGAGTTGATCATGTAGTAGATTTCTTGGATGGTATTCCGGGCAAGTGAATGAGAAAACAAAATGGAAAGAAGGCAAGGATGAGAAACATTTGCATGCAGAAAGAAAATGCAGCATGTGCGACTGAAGGTGGTAAGAGCCGAGTGTTAGGTGACATGGAGAAGTGTTCGACTTTTGACTGCAAAACCTGGTATGTGCTCCTTGCCTTCACTTGCATTGGTTTGGAAAATATGAATTGGCTCCCGCAAAGACTTTAGTTAGAAAGAGGCATTGTAATGAATGTGGAAGAAGGACACTAGTTAATTTTAATGGTGTTCCCCATCGATTCACCATCCCAAGTGGGAGGGTTGGGACTTTTGATTTTAGCGTCGGGGTAGATAGGTTCTAGGAAAAAAGAAGAAGGTTGAGTCGAATTGATGCCATCAGGGTCATCCTAAGCAGTTTCAACTATGTTTGTAGGAAAAGTTTCTTTAAGTAGTTAAGTGTAGTAACTAGGCCCAAAATTGGGGTATTTGTCATTGAGAGAAAGCTTGTTCTTCATTAATATGGCTATTATGGCCACCTGTTTCAAAGTTTAGCGATCTCATTATATTTGGTGGATCTGAGTCAGTTAATCTAGCTTCTTGATGTGCAATGTTAGAAAAGGGCACTAGCATTCCTGGCTTAAAAATAAAACCACGCAAGACTCTACCAGTGTCTTGCACTTTAAATGTCACGAAGTACCCACTACCAAATGAGCCTTCCACAACACCATCAACTATTTGGCCAATAAGTGAGTTGTCAGGAAATGATGAACTTTAAGGAATTTCCCCACTTCTTGCCATTGTTGCAAGCCAAAAGTGTTCTCAGCAAGGTGTGAAAGAGAAGATGTGATTTACCAAGCCTGGTCCCCCTCTTTTGTTTTATATACCTGCACTAAAAACACATACAAGCTTGATACACGTTTCTCTATATGTAAAATGGATCGAGAACCTTGTAATTAAAGAATCAACGATGAAATATAATTAGGTAACAAGTCATTTAGAGTAAGTGCACTTTCCATAAATTAAAAAAAAAAAGAGTATTTAAACGTGGTACTTCATAGTTTATTCCTCTCAATGAAAACAAACTTAGACTAATTACATTTGACATCAAGAATTTTTTTCATTTGGAAAAGACCATTGCACTAGAATAAGAAATGGAGTAAATGATCACATGCCTAAATCTGAGCATCCAAACAACCTCCCTGAACCTCCAAACGATTTTATAGATTAAGACAATATAAATTAAACATTGTTAGCATTATATAGTTATAAAAATTAAATAGTTAGTAACTGCAAATAAGTATCAATTAATGATAAGTATTTCTCTACATTTCATGTTTTTAAAATGAAAAAAATATCATAAAAATTAACCGAATAGACTTTGTTACAATATTATGCGTCAATGCCATCGTTTTATCAATACCACTTGCCCAAAAATTAATAACTCATTTCCTTTGTTAGAATACTATGGGTCAATACCATCGTTTTATCAATACCACTTTCCCAAAAAATAATAACTCATTTCATATGACACTTGTTCATACCATCTTTCTTTTATCGGAATTTAACCTTTTGTGACCGATATCTTGATTACTAAAAGTTTTTCTTCTTCTTCTGAGATGATCACATCAGAATTCATTTGTCTACATTTTTCTAACCATCTAGTGGGTATAACTACATTGGAGATATATCTCAAATTTTGATTTGTGAATACTACTAAAAATATTCTAGAATACTTCGTTGCCTAATAATTACTGCACCTTGATGAGCCTGATGGGCTCATTCAACCTCCTAATTCAACTTAATCCACCATTCTCATTAGTTTATTGCATGTTTTTTTATTATATTTACGTTAATAGAGTGAATTGGGTTAGTCATTATGCCAAAAAGTCTAATGTGTGCTTTATGCAGATTTTTGGTCAATTTTGAGACAAAATCAAAGGTTTTAATGAGCACTTGGCAGCCAAATTCGTGGAAGAAAAATGGAGAGGATTTGTAGGAAGGTGTCCCCTTCATTTATGAGCCCTTACCTCAAATTCTCCACTAGCAGCTCGAAGTTCAAGGGCCACCACATAGATGATTACAAGGGCAACCGAGCAGGGCTAGTAAAGTTGTTGTTAACTGCAAGTTTTGGCAACCGAGTTCCTAAGGTTTAGGAGGACTGTTGGGGTCCTCAATTTGTATAAATAAGAAGGCTTAGGGCCTTAGTTTGGTTAGGCATATGTTAGGCAGATGTTAGTCAGATTTTAGTCAGATGTTAGTTAGATTTTAGTCAGTAGGTTAGTCATTTTGTTAGTCTATTTTCGCACTTCAGTGCAGCCCTGTATCAGCACATTTTCGAGCTTTTTCTTGTAGACAGTTTTTGGGATGTAACTATTATTTCTTGATCAATAAAGATGAATCCAGGTTTGCACCAACTCTGATCTTTCTTAGGAGGCTGTAGCTCTTGGGGTTGGGCCCAACCCAAGTGCCAGTACCTCCTTTGAGTACTTTTATGTGTCTTTGCTGCATTCATAGAATAATTCCTTTATTGAGGTTAAGATCTTACTTTGTTACTTAGGTTGTTTTTGATGATTAAAATAGCTTTTCATGCTTCAGGTTGATTTGATAGTTTGGTAACAGAAAAGATCTACAAAAAGGCCATCAAGCAATCCTTGATCTCATCTCTCCCTCCTTGGGACCATGAGTTGAGACCAAGGCATACTTGCTGCCACAAAAACACTATTTTTGCCTCTTCATGCAATTGCTAGTGTTAGATTTTTAGTTAGGGAAGTTGATATCAGTTGTACTTGGATGTTTAGAATCTGTTCTTGCTTAGCTTCCATAGTTATCTTGCATGATTTTCTGCCAATAAACTTTTGTTCATCATGTTTCTATTTTTTAGGTCAAATTAGGTCAAAATAGCTAGATCTTTAGTTTTCCTAGTCTTTGTTGATCAGTTTTGGAAAATAGTGTGCAGAATATCTATGATACCCCCCTGCCTACCCTTTCTCCATCATACAACCTGATCCAACCCCTAATCCAAGATTCCTTCCCTTCATTTGCACATTTCCCCACTTTTCCCTAATTTCTACATTCTTGTGCATCATTGCTCCCTCCATCCTTGAACAAATCCAATCACCTTAATCACCCCTTAACCTCATTCATCAGGTCCTAGACCCCTTAACATCCTTATCCAACCTACATTTCCACTTTCTCACCATTTTTCCACCATCAACCCTCTAAAATCCTCTTTCGGATCTTCCCATAGAACATCATGTAGAACCCCTGCAGACTTCCTATAGAAGTTCACATGAGCGGTTTTTCAAGATCTGATCACTGTGAAACACATTGGAAGGGTGCTAGGGACCCCTTAGGCCCTCTTCTCACCTTCCCTACCTCCTACAAGCACCCACTCCATTTCCTTTCACCAATCAACCTTTGCACAGTCAAAAATAGTTAAAGCACATGCATAATAATTCTGCAAAATTACTCAAAAATACAAAAAGATGTTTTTCCATATTTTCCTTCAGAAGTAGCTTAGACACATGCATTTTACCTTTCCAAGAGTCAATGGCATCCATTTCGGCAGCTTTCATCTCTTTTCTTGCACCAATAGGTTTAGTCGGTAAAACTAGTGTTTGCATTTCCTTTCAGCTTCCAGCTTCCTTCTGCAAGTAGATTAGTCTCTTTTGAGTTAGCTTTCATCCATAACAGTTAAAATCTTCTTCTAAGAACTCATAGAAGTTGGCTTAAGCTCCTAGCGAACTTGTGCCAACTGATCAAGTGACATCCTGTGGCAAGAGCTAGTACTTGTGCATACAGCACCGTCGCTTCCAAGTTTGTTACGAACTACCGGGTTGATAAAAGTAAAGAAGGGAGCCCTGGGAGTTGCAGCATCATTGCTGCAATACTAGAGCCCACCATATTTTGGCACCATTACCGAGGAACCGTCAGAGTATTAGTGATTGCTGCTTTTCTTCTATTTTCTACTACAACCTTCTACTAAGTAGTTTATTTCAGCAAGAGTAGAGTAGTTGTTTCATTTCCATTCTGCAATTTCATTTCTGCAAAAGTAGATTAGACATTTCTTGCTTTCATTTCATTTTAGCAAGCGTAGATTAGCATTTCAATTCCGCAATTTCAATTCTGCAAGGGTAGATTAGCATTTCAATTCTGCAATTTCAATTCTGCAAACGTAGATTTGCATTTCAATTCTGCAAGCGTAGCTTAGCATTTCATTTCTGCAATTTCATTTCACCAACATAGATTAGTCCTTCCCTGCTTTCATTTCAATTCTACATTTTCATTTCAGCAAGATAGATTTTAGTTAGTTGCAGTTCAATCTATTTTTTTAGGTACAAGCAGAAAAAAAGAAACAAAAATCAACCAAAAATATTTCCTTTCATGCCTTGTAAGAGTAGAGATAACTCTTATAAATGTTTGCACAACACCCCAACTACTTCACACAGCCAACCTTCTCTCTTCTTCGATGGCTGTGATTAAGAAGAACCCCTAGGTGGACATCAAGACAAATTTTCAAGAATCTCTAGGGGAGAAGAAGAAGGAAACATTCCTCTGGAGCAATGGTTGGAAAAAGAAATGTTGGGAGCAGTACCTTTTGTTCCAACTCATCCATTAAAGGTGAAATTGGAAACATGTGGGAATATTACAAGAGCCAGGTGAGGCAGTTTCTTCCCATGCAAATGGATACCTTGCAGATCCAAAGGAAGCAAGAGGAAGCCGAGAGGGCTTTGGCAAACTTTTGTCCTAGGTGCACTAGAAAGCATCCTAGGAACGAATGTCCATTGCACTCCATAGAAGTGTGTTTTGTCTGTGAAGGATACCATCCTATGAATTAGTGCCCTTCCTTGCCCGGAATTAAAGCTGCATATTAGAGGGCCAAAGGAGCCACTGAACCACTCTATTATATGAACCAAAGGAGGCCACATGGACCCATACCTTACCAACAGGGAATGCAAGGGACATCCCAAACCTATTACAACCCCTATCAAGGCACTTCCATGCCTTCTTGGGGTCCCCCTGCTCCTTCCTGGTCCACACCTCCTCCTTGGTCCTTCACATCTCCATATTATGCCCAACCAGCTGCTCATCCATTTCAACCCTATGCTCAGCCACAACCTCAGTGGAATGCACCTCATCAGGGGACGAGGCCCTAGTACAACACTCCTCCTGCTCCTTTTCCTCCACCACCTGCTCAACCGCAACCATTGCCTCCTGCTCCACCAAGGCAGACCCAAATTCCTACTCAAATGAACTTGAACCCAAACAATAGGTAGGCTCAGCAAGCATATAGTGGGAAACCACTTGCCCAACCACAACCCCATCCACATCCATCTCAAATATACACCCCCACTCAACTACCCATACCACCATTTCCAAACCCGCACATTGGAGTAGCTCAACCCAATTGCAAAGCTGAGGTACAACATGTCCAAACAACTCCTCTTGAGCTCAATGATATTCACCATAGCTCAAGGAGAGTGTTGCAAGAAAGAGATTATATTGAAAGCATTGAAGGACGACATCCAGCAAAAGAAGATTCAAAAGAGGAGATCAAAGAACCATGGGCTACACTTGATGAAGAGAATACATCAGAATCAGAGATCGAGAGAACTCCCCATGGTTACCATCAAATCCTCCATGTATTCAAGAGAAAAATCAGCAAAAAGAGGAAGATGTGAAGGTCATGATAAAGGAAGATATGGAGAATGATCCAGATCAGCAAAAGGACCAAGGATATCAAAGCTATATTGAGATATGCTTCTAGACGGTCACTAAGTTGAAGCAATACTCTCTTCCTCAGCTATGTTTGATCCCTTCAAAGTAAAATCATTTGGTCTCTGAAATTTGTATACCTGTCAAAGCATGCATTTCAAGCCTCCACGTCATTTTTTCTATCATCTCGATGTGCACATGGCTCCATTGGAAGTATTCTTATACTTGAAAATGATTTTGTTTTTCAAGTAGGGTAGGGTAGGAAAAAAGAAAAAATAAAAATAAGAGGAAAATAAAAATCTAAGGTGAAAACCTCCTCGGAGGCACCTCAAATTGGCTCATTGATTGAAAACCTCCATGAGGTGGTCAATGGGTTGGAAAGAAGAGAAAATAAAAAGAGAATAATATCCCTAGGTGAAAACCTCCCTTGGAGGCACCCAAGGCAGGCAATTAGGGTGAAAACCTCCATGAGGCGCTTCAAAAAAAAAAGAGAAAAAGAAAGAAGAAAAGAGAAAAAGAAAAATAAACATAATTTCTATTGAATAATTGTAGGTTGCAGAAAGGATATTGTAGGTTAGGAGGATCGCACAAAACAAAGATAAAGGTCAGTACCAGGCTGCAAGCATCCCTCACAATCCATTCCTCGATGACCACTACCCTTTCCCAAGATTTGGTCTCATCTGGACTGAGATTTCACCTTCTACAGGAAGTTCTATGTCTTCTACAGGAAGTTATATGCCTTCTATAGGAAGATCCTCTAGAGCCTACAAACAAGCCAAAATTGATCTCCGAAGAGGACCCGAAGGTTGGGAATCTATCCATGAGGCCTGTAAACATCCCTGCTTCCATCCACCAACATATGTCACCTTTTTCCATCTCCGTACACCTCCATTGCACTCAATTTTTTTTATGTTCCTGCCCTGTCACACAAAAAAATCCTATTTTCTTCATACTGCCAGCAAAAACTCCTTAATGACAAATCAAGCAGCAATTTTTCCCTCACCATACCTGTTACCCGCTGTCTAGATTCCTCATTAGCCGAGACTCAAGTTTGCATTACAACCCAAGCTGATTTTTTCCTTACTGTGCAAAAACTGCAGAATGCTCTGATACAAAATAAATTGAGCATAAATTTGTTTTTTCCCTAACCTTAAAACCATGAATCCATTTAAAAAACTGTTTTATGGGGAGTTGTAGAGGGATGATGGGAATATGCCCAAGCAATTTCAACCAATTCTAGAGCATGGTTTCCACGAAATCAACCTCCATCACCTTCAGCCATTTTTACATTTTCTCCATATCCATGCATCCATTTTAAAACATGTTTCATGGGGAGATGCATATAGGTGATAGTAACCTGCCCAAGAAGTTTCAGCCAATTCCAGTGCATGGTTTTCGAGAAATTGACCTCTGTCACCTTCATTCATTTTCAGTTTTTCCCGAAATATATGAATCCATTGATCATAATTTTGCTATGGGAGGTGCATCATGATGATAGAAACATGCTCAGAAAGTTTCAGGTCAATCTGGTCTATCATTTGGGAGCTATGGGAAAAACAAGTTGCTGTCCTATAAAAATCTAGCATCAGCAACATGAGGGTGCAAATCTGAAGGTGGAAGCAGACTCCTACAGCATAGATCTAGCCAGAGGATACCTATACAAGAAAAATAGCCATGTATTAGCAACCAAACTAGCATGCATACACAAAAAGAAAGGCATGCAACAGAAGGAAAGGCCATAGCACCTCACAGCAAACACATTCGACTTCCAGGTACGTGACTAAACCCATTCCTTTGTTGCATGAATTTAATTTAAGAATTGTGTGAACAATGAGATGGTTGTGATTAAATAAGATCGGTGGCCAGCTAACTGGCCACCCTCATCCAGTTCAAACTGCGCTCGGTGGGTGCAATCGACACGTGTGCTCAGCCATCTCAGGAAGAAAATTGAAAACAGGTAGTGGTGGCTATTTAAACTCCAACTTGGAAGTGATTACAGGCAGAGAACATATAGTTCATAATAACACTGCAGTGGGGACCAACGTTTTTCATGAGGCCAACGTGCACTTGGCCAGCTCACCCTCCATCAATGGAAGTCACCAAAAGTAGCCAATCAAACTCATCTTTGAAATACTCTCACCACCATTGTTTCCATTTTATGATCATCCCTGTAGCTGCAACAAGCACCATACCACCTCCATAGCAGTGAACCAGTCTTTCTCGGCCATTTTTCAAAACCCTCCTGCTTATCAACATTCTACAGGAGGCATAGTTTCATTCTACAGGAAACGAGAGCCTTCTACAGGAAGGCTTCTACAGGAAAGGCAGAAAACAGCCATGCAGAAAGAAAACCCAGGATTTTCAGCGAATTTCAAGCTCAAAACAAGGTAAGCTCAAAATAACTCCTCTATGCATGGTATGTTCATGCAAGGTGGTGAATTGAATGGCATTAGATTGGAAAATCAGAAGAAAAGTATGCCTGTGTAGTGGAAGTAAAACGTTTGCCTGCATATTGCACTGAGTTTTCCCAATTTTCCTGCATCAAAATCTCCTCCATGTTTTCTTTTTAAATTCTCCTGTAGGGAAGATATATGCAGCCGTGGAGGCTAGCTTGTGCGTATGTAAAAAAAAAATTGATTTGCATATCTGTCTGTGTGTTGAGAAGAGAACCTGATCCTTGTGCTCTACCTGTAAAAACAAAATTCTTCCTTTCATAAGCCAACAGTCGATTTCTGGGTGACAACAGCCTTAAAACAAGGGAATTGTTGCTAGTTGATATTGGAGACACAAGAAATTCCTTGTTGGGTTCAAGGAAAACCAAATTCAGCTATCCTCTGTTTCAGATTGACTGTTTGGTTGCCTAAGAATTTCCTTTTTTGATTAAAACATAAAAGGAGCACTCTCTAGAGTGAAGTCAGTTTCCAAATTACGAAGTACATCACATGTGAAGGGAGGTTTAGCATCATCTATGGTTATCATTTCAGGTTGTTGTGTGAACTAAGGCATGGGATTGCCTTGCCTCCAGCCAAGAAACTGAGCATCCCCTATTTTCACTAATTGAATGTGGTACAAATTTAAATGACGAGATCCCATATTAGTTGGCCCATGATGGACTCATCAAACTATTGGTGGAAGATTCTTTGCACACCTACACTGTTCCCATATCTTGGGAAATCTTAAGAAACATGTCCAGGGATGACAATATTAGAATTTTGGCCGAAAACATCACCCCATCCAGTAGTGAGGAGGGACAAAACACTGAAGAAGGTGAGAAAGCCAATGGTGAAGGAACACGGGACATTCAAGCACAGAAAGAACATGAAGAAAAAGGGGAAATGGGCCAGATTGTAGAGCCTAAAACAGAAGAATAAACAACAGCAAAAACACCAAGGGAAAAGAGGATGCAGAGTAGGATAGAGAAGGCTGAAAAAGCCAAAATGAAGGTTGCCACAACCAAAGCAGGCACACAAAAGCAAAAGGAAAAGACACACCCTGAGATCTCAGCAACACACAGAAACAATTGACACAGGGATTTCTACAGAAAGCAAGGAAAAATAACAGCAAGAGGAGAAATCACCCAAGATATTGGCAAGGGAGGCAGTAGTTGTGCTTACTGCATTAAGTACACCCACAAAACAAAAAGAGGAAAAAGAGAAAAAGGCAGGCCTCCATATATTTAAAGGCCAGAAAAAGCACAAGAATTGAAACAAGTAGAATAGGAGGAGCAGTGGAAGGACATGGACAAGAAGGTAGAATTTTATGGCACACATCAAAACCTTGGGATGGTAAGGAGGCCACGAGGGCCATCAAAGATGAAGAGATAGATTAATTTCTCAGAAGATGAGCAACACTTTCAGTAGGGTGTGATGATGAGCCCTAGAAATGGGTAATTATATGGGCTCATTCAGCCTCCTAATTCGACTTAATCCACCATTCTCATTAGTTTATTGCATGGTTTTTATTATATTTATGCTAATAGAATGAATTGGGTTAGTCATTATGCCAAAAAGTCTAATGTGTGCTTTATGCAGATTTTTGGTCAATTTTGAGACAAAATCAAAGGTTTTAATAAGCACTTTCCAGCCAAATTCATGGAAGAACAATGGAGAGGATTTGTATAAAGGTGTCCCCTTTATTTATGAGCCCTTACCTCAAATTCTCCACCAACATCTCAGATTTCAAGCGCCACCACATCGATGATCACAAGGGCAGCCGAGCAAGGCTAGTAAAGTTGCTGTTAACTGCAATTTTTGGCAACCGAGTTCCTAAAGTTTAGGAGGACTATTAGGGTCCTCAATTTGTATAAATAAGAAGGCTTAGGGCGTCAGTTTGGTTAGGTAGATGTTAGGTAGATGTTAGGAAGATATTAGTCAGATTTTAGTCAGATTTTAGTTAGATTTTAGTCAGTAGGTTAGTCATTTTGTTAGTCTATTTTTGCACTTTAGTGCAGCCTTGTATCAGCACATTTTCGAGCTTTTTCTTGTAGACAGTTTTTGGGATGTAACTATTATTTCTTGATCAATAAAGATGAATCCATATTTTCACCATCTTTGATCTTTCTTAGGAGGCTTTAGCTTTTGGGGTTGGGCCCAACCCAAGTGCCAGTACCTCCTTTGAGTACTTTTATATGTCTTTGCTGCATTCATAGAATACTTTCTGTTATTTAGGTTAAGATCTTGCTTTGTTACTTAGGTTGTTTTTGATGATTAAAATAGCTTTTCATGCTTCAAGTTGATTTGACAGTTTGGTAACAGAAAATATCTACAAAAAGGCCATCAAGCAATCCTTGATCTCATCTCTCCCTCCTTGGGACCATGAGTTGAGACCAAGGCATACTTGCTACCACAAAAACACTGTTTTTGCCTCTTCATGCAATTGCTAGTGTTAGATTTTTAGTTAAGGAAGTTGATACGAGTTGTACTTGCATGTTTAGAATCTATTCTTGCTTAGCTTCCATAGTTATTTGCATGATTTTCTTCCAATAAACTTTTGTTCATCATGTTTCTGGTTTTTAGGTCAAATTACGTCAAAATAGCTAGATCTTTGGTTTTCCTAGTTTTTGTTGATCAGTTTTGGAAACTAGTGTGTAGAACACCTGTGATACCTCCCTGCCTACCCTTCCTCCATCATACAACCTACTCCAACCCCTAATCCAAGATTCCTTTCCTTCATTTGCACATTTCCCCACTTTGCCCTAATTTCTACATTCTTGTGCATCATTGCTCCCTCCATCCTTGAACAAATCCAATCACCTTAATCACCCCTTAACCTCATTCATCAGGTCCTAGACCCCTTAACATCCTTATCCAACCTCCATTTCCACTTTCCCACCATTTTTCCACAATCAACCCTCCATAATCCTCTTTCGGATCTTCCTGTAGAACCCCTACAGACTTCCTGTACAAGTTCACGTGAGCGGTTTTTCGAGATCTGATCACTGGGAAACTCTTTGGAAGGGTGCTAGGGACCCTTTAGGCCCTACTATCACCTTCCCTACCTCCTACAAGCACCCACTCCATTTCCTTTCACCAATAAACCTCTGTACAGTCAAAAATAGTTAAATCACATGCATAATAATTCTGCAAAATTATTCAAAAATACAAAAAGATGCTTTTCTATATTTTCCTTTAGAAGTAGCTTAGACACATGCATTTTACCTTTCCAAGGGTCAATGGCATCCATTTCAGCAGCTTTCATCTCTTTTCTTGCACCAGTAGGGTTAGTCGGTAAAACTAGGGTTTGTTAGGGTTTGCATTTCCTTTCAACTTTTAGCTTCTTTCTGTAAGTAGGTTAGCCTCTTTTGAATTAGCTTTCATCCATCGTAGTTAAAAGATTCTTCTAAGAACTCATAGAAGTTGGCTTAATCTCCTATCGAACTTGTGTCAAATGATCAAGTGACACCCTATGGCAAGAGCTAGTACTGGTGCATACAACACCGTCGCTTCCAAGTTTATTACGAACTACCGAGTTGATAAAAGTAAAGAAGGGATCTCCAGGAGTTGCAACATTATTGCTGCAATACTAGAGCCCACCACACCTAAAGGAAATCTCCATAAAAGTAATGTAGAGATGTAGTAATGTCATGTAAATACTGCATCAAAATAAAATAAAAATAAACCCTAGGTTAAAATAAAAATAAATTAAATTAAGTTAATAAAAATCAAATATCTACATCATCATCATCATTATTATTATTTGTCGAGTAGTTTAGCTAAATTTGACTTGGTCAGGTTACTAGTGGTTTTTGAGCTCCAAGATTATGAGAACCCATGGTATTGACCTATGGTATTCATGTGGAATATATCTTATTGAAATCAGGGAATTAAACCAATCTAGATGCATCTTAACTCCAGATTTAGCAAGTGCCGAGAGGGATCAAATATTTTGAGATACAAACCTCTTTTAGAGTGAAAAGAGATTTACCCTATAGGCACTTGGTAGATCCAAAGCTAAAATAGATCTAGATTAATTAATATTTAAACTTAAATTTTATAAGTTATATTTCAAAATGGACACAACTATCGACATAAATAAAAGCTATATATATATATATATATATATATATATATATATATATATATATATATATATATAACATAAGAGTATATACAATGAAACTATTAAATAAACTACAATACAATAATGGATAATTAATGTATTTAATTTATAAAAAATAGATAAAAGAAATATGCATATAATTACATGAATGAATGATAAATATATATGTCTAAGGCTTCCTATTTCAACTTAAGGTGGATGAGGATCTATTGATTTTTTTTAATTTTTTAAATTGACGACCTAGATTGGTTCTCAAGGGTTTATTTTTTTAATTTACAACCTAGATTGATTCTCAAGAGAATATGATCAACATATTTGGCCTGAATGGTTATCTACGATTCTATGGTGTTACAGAATTTGTTAGGTTGCATTGACTTTTAATAAATTAAAAAAATTATATTTGTGCGAAGTAGCTCATTGCCCACCAATTTCTTAGGGATTTGAGATTATTCCAATTCTAATAAATTCATATTCTACTTAGATGGGGAAAGTAATATATAAAAGCAAATTTTATATAAAAATGGTCCATTTTACAATAAGATGTGTAATTCTTTTTGTTTGTTCTCTAGTTAAATTAGATTTGGGCTCTAGGCCCACCAATTTCCTAGGGATCTGAGATTATTTCAATTCTAATAAGTTCATATTCTAATTAGATGGGTAAATGAATATATAAGAAAATTTTATTTAGAAAAATGGTTCATTTTACAATAAGTGTGTAATAAATTTTTTTAATCTCAAGTTAAAGTTGACCCATAACCTTTTTAAACATGGTTAATAGGTAAATGGGAGCTGCAATAGCTTTTTTGTTGCAATAATTTTTTATTTTTTTATTTTTTCTTCTATCTTTTTTTTTTTTATATTTAAGAAGCCTTCAGTATATTAACCACATTACAAATATTAATGTGGTTGTACTGGTCTATATGAAAATATATATCACATTAACATGAGTGTAAATAGTCAAACAATTTAATAAGTTTGTGATAAAATTGATATTTATAAAATAAAGTAATGGATATATATTGTGTAAACATATAATTAAATTGTTTCTAAATGTCGATAAGAATCAAAATACTTATCTTATTTTTAGAGCCTAGATTTGCCTCAGGCTGAAAAGGCAAGGTTCTAGGTCCACATCAAACCACGCTCAGCCTCATAGCTAGCCCTACGAGGACAGGAGAGGGCTCTCTCCGGGTCAATCTCAGCAAAATATAATCGAATGGGGCTTGAGATGACTAAAATACAAACTAATTTTATGCTAGGTATGAAGTGCAAGGATTTGATTTGATTTTTGGGGGTTTTTGTTGGAAAAAAGGGAAAGGCAAATTTGGGTTCGGGGATGAGGCCAAATTTTTGCAGAGTTCCGGTTGGGGCAAGGTAGGCAGTAGTTTTGATGCTTTAGATAAAATGAATGGATGGCAAAGATAGCTGAGCATCTGAAGAGGGCGTGAGGCTACAAGAATCCTCTCCAAACTATTGAAAACATATAAAACTAAACAAATTTTAAGGCAGAGCACAACAAGGCAAATGAATTCTACCTTTGTCACTCAATTTGTTCAATTTCAGAAGAAAAGAGAAGGGAAATGGCATACATAAAACATCAATGAACTTACGATTACATGAAGAAACACACCATCAAAATACAGAGCCACAAGTATCCCAACAAGTGCTGCGAAACCTTGGTCTTTCCTTTGCCAAAATGCAGAAATCAGATGTACAATGGAATGCCAAGCAATCCCAAGTGTCCAACCATGAAAATGGCTGAGAAATTACATAATATAGACAATCCTAACTCCTTCCCATGCCTCTAAGGGTCGAGCTCATCATTCTAGGAGCTATTTCAACCATATCTAAACAAGGAACTGAAAAATAGGCAATGAAACAACTTGCCTCTATATGTTAGGAAACTGATTCATTCACTCACATTTCACCTTTTGGTGAATGAATCTTCTAGAACAAGTAAAAATGTGCCAAAATTACATCATGGTCATGAAATTACATCCAAATAGATCAAGAGTTACATGAAAATGTGAAACTAGTCAAAACTGGGTGAATTTCTGAGCTGAAGAGTGAAAATGAGGCCAAATTTCTCTATGCGCCGCACCCAAATTCTCTATGCGTCGCGCCACTTTGGAGCTGATTTTGAGGCACTTTCCGAAGTCCAAATTGAACCCATGATATCTCATTAGAAATCCCTACCTGTCAACTTTCCAACCCAAGTAGAATATTTGGATTTGGATGTCACTTTCCCCTTCAAAAAATCATTCTCCTGAGACTACTTCCTGTGTGTCAAAATAGGGGCGGTGAGGTCATGTTTTGAGTGTTTTTTTACTTTTTGAGGGCTCAAGACCTGCCCAAATTTCTTGGCCATATGTAGGAAAACATAAATTACCATGAAAAATCTAGAAATTCAAAGTTTTTTGGATTTGGAACCCTCTAGCAAAAGCGAGCGCCACGTGGCGCGGTGCATAGGGAGGAAAACCCTATGTTAAAAATTTCTGTGCATAGCGCCTTTTTTCAGACTAGTTTTGAGGGCCTTTCTGGTGTCCAAATTGGGCGCAGGATAGCTCGTTGGAAAGGTCCTTGAGTCTAATTTCCAACCCATCTTGAATTTTTCAATTTTTAGTTTATTTGCTATGTCAAAAGTCAAATCTCCCAAAACTGGTAAAAATGTGCAAAATGAGGCTGCCTCAAGGGAGAGTGTTGTTGTAGTAAACTTTTGAAGGTGTTCCTCAACTCCAAATTGAGCTCATGATAGCTCATTGGAAATATTGTTGTGTCTAGTTATCATTTGACTCATCAAGAAAATCATTTTTCCAACCAATATATGATAAAAATTGATTTTCCCAAGGTCACTTCAGAGGTGCATCAATTCTCCCAAGGCAACTGTATCTTTGACATTTCTCTAAAGCCATGACACCTGTGTAAAAAATGAAGGAGGTTTTTCTTACCTGGCCTAGTTTGGACAAAATCCTCTCTCATTTTTTTCAAATTCATCTTGTCTTTCTCAGAAGCATCATTTGAGTAAAACCTACCCCGATGTGTGGAACAGGGGATTTGTCGAAATGAAGCGAAATGAAGGGGATAAGGGGCTTCAAAATTCTTGAGATAATTTTGGAAGGTGGGGAGGAATGTTAGGAAATATGGGAAAGTGGAATTTCAAATATTGAGTGAGGGGAAGGGGTCCAAAAAGGCAAAACAAAGGCCTAGCCTTGAAAATTGTCAAGTTGTACCAAGAAACTAGGGTTTGTGCGAAAATGAGGAATTTGGGGGATCTCAGTGATGGGCAGTGTTTAATGAGGTACATTAAGAATAGGGGAAGGTGTATGAACATCAGGATACAAGTTTTTCTAATGATTTGACCATCCAAGAGAAATTGCCTTCAAAACCCTAGGAGAGGGAAATGACCTTACCTAGGCGCAATTGAAGCATGAACAAGGCATAAAATGACCCAGTGGAACTTAGCATGATGATGAAAACCCTATGAATGATGGTACATTCTGCTTAATGGTGACATGAAGCTCTTGGGACAACCATTAGGGTTTGGGAATTTTAAGTATGAGACTAGGAATTTTTGTGTAGGGTTAGGGTTTGAGGTTTTGGATTTGAGAATTTGGGAAAAAGAATTTGGGAGAAGGAATTAATGAACCTAGGGGGTAAGGAAACTTAGGGAATGATGAAAACAAGGGAGAAAGGGATGGAGGAGTGACTTTGGTGACAAAACAATGATTTTGAAACCCTAACAACAAGTTTCCTTGAGGTAATTTAGGAGGTAGGTTTTGATGTTTTTGTTTTAACCATTATCATCCATAAACCACCATAGCCTATCACAAAATTGGATGAAACACCAAGATGGAGGCTCTACCTGGCGAATCCGTGTGAATTATTGGTAATTGGGAACAATTCTTAGCAATTTCGGGCGTTTTGTTGTGTGTGCCGCATAGCACACCCAATGTGTCGTGCCTATGCAATCTTGAACTAAAAGTTGAATCCCAGTGTGTCGCGCCGATTGTATGTGCCGTGCGGCCAGCCCAATGTGCCACACACCTATTCTTCACCAATTTCTCCCAATTTCTCTTGCTTACCTCCAAACACAACTTTGCTTTGCTTCCAAGAGTGCAAATGAACTTTGAAATTTGAAGAAATGACTTATAAACTAGGAGCTTTTAAGTTTTGGCTCATAAAACCCACTTTCGTAATATTTGAAAACGACTTTATCTTCACACTCTGTTTTGCTTCCTTTATGATTTTTTGAGCTGAGTGATGAAACTCTTGTCTTCTTGTGCAGGGATAGCTATCATTGGATTTGGCAAAAGAGACCAGGGTTGCGCTTGAAGAATTTCACAACTGAAGGAGCTTTGAGAATTACATATTTATTACAACGATAAAATGGATGATTTTTTCTTCAAAACGGAGTTTTGAAGAAGAATCATGATCAAACATATTGATGATGAAATTTATATCATGAAAACTTATTTCGAACCTCCCTCATGTGCCTGCTGGTAATTATTGAACAGATTGAAGCATTTATTGAAAAAACCCTAATGAAACCCTAGACCTACTGACTAAAATGACTCTTTTCTGACCACGAGACCAAACAAGACTGTACATGACTATAAAATTGACTTTGGTGAGCAGACACGGACCAACAGGTACATGACATGAGGGAGATGAGTTAAAAGACCCTTCCGTTAGAAGATTGATGCTCCTAATGGAATGAAAATGACTGAACATGAATGAGACCCCTAAAATGACATGCAACAAAAGAGATTTTGATCTCTGATGGAGGGCTAAAGAGACCGACTCTATCACTTATAACACATTTCACATTACCAAGATTACAAAAAAAATACAAAAAATAGCTAAACTATAGTTTTATTTTGAATTATTATTAATTAAATGAATAAATAAATAATGTATGAGTTAAACATGATGAGATTGTTTTTAGAGCCCTTCTATAGGCCTAAAAACAACCACCTTGTTGTTGAACTTAATTCTCTGCAAAATCCATTTAAGAGAGACTTAGCTTTCTGAGGAAAAACATTAGATGGCAGGTTTATGGGCTTGTGACCGAATCCAAAAGTTGTTGAATCCTAGATCACTGAACAATAGGCCCCCAAGCTTCAAGGTCATGTAACTTTCTTTGCAGTAGGTAGGGGATTCTATGTCTATTTATTTCTCAACAAAATGGAAAGAGACTTTATTTTTAGATCAATTGTTTCATGGGGTCTAAAACCTTTTTATCACTCCATGGACATTGGATGTCTGTCGAGATTATGGGATTACTATGGTGCCAATGTGGGTCCGTCTTCAACACCTCCCTCTTTATCTCTACTACCTGATTCTCTAAAAGACATAGGAAACAAGCTTGGACACTATCTATATGAACTAGAATCAAAAGAAGGCCAATTTTCTTGTGCTCGCATCTGTGGTGAGGTAAACCTCAATGAAGATTTATCAGAGGCCCTAAAGATAAATCTACGAGAATGGAGGCATATACAATAACTAGACTTTGAGCAAATTCCTTTCAAGTTTAATGATTTTCATACTCAATGGCACTTTGCCCAAAACTTCCCCCAGTGAAAAATATATGAGCAGATCCAAGCCCTTGCCTCTAAAGTGGCTAGTTTCCAACCAACACAAAAGCAATGAAGCAGTCAACTAAATAAGGTTGCATCCAAAAATAAACTTGTTGTAGTTGCTATAGTACTAGAACCTTCAACAAAAATTCTTTTGAGGTTCTTTAAGATCTAGAAAATGATGAAGATACCCCCATGAATGAAACCCCACATGACGATAAAGGAAATATAGAGGTGTCAATGGATAATTGGGTAGCTAGGCTACCTAAATCATAATGGTAGCATCTAATGAGGAAGGAAGCATCTATCCTTAGGCAACTTGTATCAGGAAAGGCCATATCTAAATAATGTACTTAACTTTTTCCTATTTGACAAATCACAACAAAGGAGGCAAGTTATAAAATATGTATTTGTAATATATTTAAAAGGACATCATGGCTCATGATAATACCAGTGAATGTTAGATTCTCTTATCTTATCTCGTGTGATTTGTGTGTGATCCATTTGTTTATGAGTAGAGTCTTTAGATGATCCAACTTAGATGTGAGGCTCTCTAAACCTCAAATCCAATCAATTGTTGGTCAGTTGGTATCAAAGAAAGTTGCACCTTGGGGCCTGATCTAAAAAAACAAAGTATGCTCTAAATTTTTTTCTACTAGCATCCTCCCTATTTTCCAGCCACTACATGTTCTTATTTTCCATCCATTCTACATTCACTTTCTTTCTTAATATTTCCCTCCCACTCCAGGATATGTAGGTGCTGCTACTTCATCAAAAATCAACATCACCTCATGTCAACTCCAGAAACATCAAAAAATCATTTCAACCATTAATTCACACTTAAACTCGGAGGTGAAAACTAGGTGACACTTTCCATCTAAACCAAAAGGAATTAGGCAACCAGGTTTCCTGGCTCATAATGGTAACATCTAATGAGGAATGAAACATCTAGTATTAGGAAAATTATATCAAGAAAGAAATATCTAAATAATGCATTTAACCTTTTCCTATTTGACAACTCACAAAAAAGGAAGCAAGTTCTAAAATATGTATTTGTAATCTATTTAAAGGTCCATCAAACCTAATGACAATACAAGTGAATGTTAGAGTTTCTTTTTATCTTAGCTTGTGTGATTTTGTGTGATTCATTTGTTTCTGAGTCAAGTCCAGCTGAGAGGTGAGGCTTAGAGCTCTCTAAACCTCACCTCTGATCAATTGTAGATGAAGAATGCAAAGAAAAATCCTTCACAGGTCACCTCTATAGATTCAGAGTCATATTTTGAGAAAAGAGCATTAACATGTAATCCCTCCAAGCTTGCAGAGATGAAGATATATACTCCAAATCTTTACCAAAAAACTATGTTTGTTACAAGCGCTCATGAAAAATCATGTACGAGAGGCAATGCTAAAAATTCCCTCCTAAATGGAATAAAGCCACATCTAAAAAGAGGCAAGAAATCCATTAAGGAAAAGTGGGAACACGAAACAAATGCTAACTTGGCTTCAGGATCCCAATTTCACATGGATGATTTATTCCAAAAGCCTCCTAAATAGCTCAATGTGTTGTTTTTTCATTCTTGTATGCTCGCAATATGTAAGGATTTACTCTTGTAAACATGTAGAAGGACTTATTTGTGGTATCTATGGAAAAAACTGGGATTTGTCTCCCATGCATTTAGTGAGTATCTTAGTGGAATATCCCATGGAAGAAAATTTAGTTGAACCAAGATACCCATTCTACAAGTCCGTATGACGGAGATATGTAATTTTGATTTTGCTCAACTTCGAGTTGACATGTGTCCCTCTTAAAAAAAAAAAGAAAAAATCTTTAAGTGGACATAAATGTCAACTATCAAAAAATGAAAATCAATATCTTATTTATGTTTAGTTAGTTTTCCATATGACTTAACATAATTTCATGTAAAATATTTTAATTTGAAATATGTATATTATATATTGTTTTTAAAAAAGTATGTATATATCATTTGAAGTTATTGAAAAAAACAAGTTTTATGGTTTAAATATTTGAAGTGGTCTTGTTATTTTATAGATTGGTGATTTTTTATGTATATGTTTTATGGTCAAAATTCAACAAAAATATTTAGACTTACAAGTTTAAGTTATATACTCTAAATACAATTTAAACAACAAAAAATTAAACATTGAATTTTTCCATTAAAAGAAGTTTTCACCTAAAAAAAATTGATCCTTCTTGGCTCATGCTAGATCCATGCTTAAGATGGATCTATATTGGTTTTACAACCCAATATAAGACAAATGTGTAATTTTTTCTCTACTCAACTTGAATTTGACATGTGTCTCTTTCTTTTAAATCTTTAAACTAAAAAAAAAAAATGATATAATTAAAAAGAAAAAATGAATATATGTGTTTGTTATATTTAATTAAAATTATTATAAAACACCAATAATACCACTTTAAAGGAAAATATTAAGGTGAAGTGGTAAAAATATTTCACTCTCACTCTCAATCATACATAAAATATTCTGATGTCCATATGAAACAACATAATCTTATATCAACTTTATAGAGATAAAGTTGTTAAAAACCTATATATATATATATATATATATATATATATATATATATATATATATATATATATATATAATATATATATATATATATATATACAGAGAGAGAGAGAGAGAGCAATTAAAAAATAATAATTTCTTATGGTTAAAACATTTTAAGCAGTCTGACTATTTTATGGCTAAGTAAGTTTTGAAGATGTTGAATCTATTTTATATATTCAAAAATGCAACTTAAAGAATGAAAAATTACAAGTGGTATATTTTAGAGTGGAAAGCTTAAATAAAAATATTCACCTCACCAGATTTAATCCTTTATATATATATATATATATATATATATATATATATATATATATATATATATATATATATATATATATATATATATATATATATCAAGCTTTTTAAGGATCAAATCTCTCAAGGTGAAAAGTGTATTCACATTTTACACTTTAAAATAGGTTTACACCTTAAGAGTTTTGATCTCTAAGGGCTCTTGTTAAATTTGTGGTTAAGATGGATCTATACTGGTGTAATGAATTCTTTGTGTATTTGCTATGACTGAACATAGATTTAATATTATTGTTACTCAATTATTTCTAACAAAATATTAAACCCATTATTATAAACCCTAAAATTATAAACTCAATTTTAAACCATAATATTAAACACCAATTTTGTAATATCACAATGTGACATTCAATAAATTGCATGTAATGTAACATTACAACAATGATTGTTAGATTGATTATCGCATTAAGATAATATTTGTCACAATGTAATGTTAGATAAATTCATGTACCATTTCAACATCATAATACTAAACCCTAATATTAAAGAAAATATTATAAACCCTAACATTGTAAAACCCAAGATTATAAAACCTTTGATTAATATATTAAACCCTAGGATTATAAACCATAAGATTAATATTATAAACCTTAAGATTAATATTAAACCCAAGGATTGATATTATATACCCTGAAGATTAATATTATAAACCCTAGGATTATATTATAAATCATATGGCGTAAACCCATGAAGGTGGGCTACACTTTTTGGCAAGCACGCGAAGGGAAAATTGGAAAAGAAGCTTGATCGAGCATTTTTCAGTGCTCGATAGAGAAATACTTTATCCCTCGATCAAGAAATTTGAACACTTAAATATTTCTTGATCGATCTATAAACATATCCTCAGTAGACCTCCTATGTAAATGGCGGTTAATTAGGCACTCGATCAAGCAATGTTTTTCCTTTAGAAGGGTTTTCAAAATTGGAGTTTAATCAAGCTCTCTTTTCCAACACTCTAATCCTTTGATGCAGGAAGTCCATGGAATGCCATTGTCAAATGATGGTGTATTTAAAGAAATACTTGTAATAAATTTCACAATTTCATCAAATCTAAGGTCATAATAATAAAATAATGATTCTTATAAGAAGTTTTATATAATTTTATAAGATTTATAATAATTTTTAATATAATTAATTTTGGTAAATTGTGTTGATTAAATGTTAAACGAAATATTTAAGTGAATACATTTTTAATATAAAAATAACTATAAGAAATTGATTCTTGTGATTGATAATGGATTTTGATTTTGATTTTAATCATGATAATATTTGAATATACAAATTTTTTTTAATAAAAAATCGAAATATCATTCATACTAAAAAAGAAATATTTCAATAATTTTTTTTATTTATAATCATAGTTTGAAGAGGATATGAATGATAAAAATACTTAAGGGAATAATGTGTTTAAGGTTCATACAAATAGAAAATAATATGACTTCCATATGAGCTTGATTTAGAGTTTCCTTAATCAAGGTCATGTTTAAATTTTTTTGGTGGGTGTACGGTGTAGAAAAATGGCTCAATCGAATAATTTTCTCATTTTAGCTACATTCCTCAATCGATACATTGTTTTTCTTAACCTGCCAATAGTTCGATCAAGGGCTTATTAAATCCTCAATCAATTTATTTCAAATTTTACATAAAACTCTTAATCAAGCATGTTAAGTGCTCGATCGAGTTGTTGAGGGCCTAAAAAACAAAGTTTTATATCCCATTATATAGATTTCTCTACAACGCCATCTTGTAGCATGGCATACTTAAGAAAATATTTGTCCTTGAATGGTGTTGTTGATCACACGGGATTCATGAATGAATCCTCTATATGAATCCTTTATGTAATGGCATATGAGTTTAAAATTTTCAAATCCATATGATATTTTTCATCCAAATTCTTTGAAGCTTTATACTTGAAATTCTTTCTGACAGTTTCAAAAGAGATGAATGAAAAAAATACATAAAATATACAAAACAAAAAAACTTCAAAATATAATATTCACTTCATATATGAGTGTTCTTTAAAGGCACAATCTTTGTTTTTGAATTTATTTAAATAGAAGAAAAAAATCATACATGAATATGTCTTTGAAAAATACAGTTCTAATATTAATTAACAAAGTGCAAAAACTAATAGAAAATATAATTTTGCATCGAAAAATAAAGTCTCAACTTGCATTGATTAGTTCTCTCTATGTAGATTATATATATACACTCCAAAATATACATTTTAGACTAAGTTATCTCGCATGGATACACTCATCTTTGTTAAGATGCATGAAAAATTGCAAGGACGAGCATTTAATTTAATGTAAATTTGAAAAATCACACAAAACTAATATTTTTTTGAAAAAATGTCATTAAGATAATAAAATAATTCCCGACAAATTGTTTATCTACTCCAAATAAAAATTCACAAAGCTTTTATGAATTTTGAGGGCTTCAATTCAATAAAAGAATAAATTTTTGAAATTTCGTTGCCACATTGGCCAAAAAGTGTAACACATCTTCATGGATTAACCTTAAGGTTACTATTATAAACCCTAAGATTATAAATAATAAACCCAATATTAAACCCCAATTTTGTAATGTTGCAATGCGACATTAAATAAATGGTAATGTAATATAACATTGCAATGACAATTGTCACATTCATTGTTGCATTGAGATAATTTTGGCATAATGTGACACCGAATAGATTTATGTACCATTCCATCATCACAATATTAAAACCAAATATTAAACCAAATATTATAAACCCTAACATTACAAAACCCAATATTATAAATCCTAATGTTAATATTATAAACCCTAAATATATTAAATTTAAGTTTAAAATTTTAAACGTTAGGATTATGAACCTTAAAGTTAATGCTATAAAACGTAAAATTAATATTATAAAAACTAAAATTATAAACCTTAAATTTCATATATTAAATCCTAAGATTAGTATTATAAAACCTAAGATTATAAACCCTAAGATTAATATATTAATATTATAAAACTTAAGATTAATTTAAACCCTAGGATTAATGTCATAAACCTTGAGATTAATATTATAAACCCTAGGATTAATATGAAACTTTAGGTTTAACATTATAAATCATGGGATTATAAATCCCATGATTGATATTATAAACTCTAAGATTAATATTATAAATCCTCCTATTAATATATTAAACCTTAGGATTACAAACCCTAAGATTGATATTATAAACCCTCGATTAATATTAAAAGTCTTAGGATTATAAACCTTAGAATAAATATTATAAACTTTAATATTAATATTACAAATATTAAGATTAATATTAAACCCTAGGGTCAACATTATGAACCCTAAGATTAATATATTAAACTCTAAGTTTAATATATTAACTCCTAATATTAATAGTGTAGACCAACATATTAATATATTAATATTATAAAACCCTAACATTATGTAAACTAATATTATAAAGCCTAATATAATAAACTTTAAAATTAATCTATCAAATACTAAATTTAATATATTAAACCCTAGGATCATAAACTCTAAGATTAATATTATAAAATCTAGGTTTAATATTATAAACCCTAAAATTATGATTTAAGACCCTAAGAACAGAAACCATAAGTTTAATATGTTAAACTCTAAGTTTAATATATTGAACCCTAGGATTGTGAACCTTAATATTCACATTATAAACCCTAAGTTTAATATATTAAATTCTAGGATTATAACCTCTAATATAAATATTGTAGACCCTAAGATTAATATTATAAACCCTATGATTAATATATCAAAATCTTAGTTTAATATATTAAACCTTAACATTAATATTATAAAACTAATGCTTCATATTATAAAAATTGATTATAAATAGTAAGATTAATATTATAAACCCTAGGACCCCCAATCAGGGTGCAAGCCACTAGATCACCTCTTTAAGATGGGATTAATGGTTAGTACTGCAAAGGTACAAACCACTGCCCCCAACATGCTCAACGTGATGGGTACAGTGGCCCTTTGCATGATGTCAAACACTGTATATAGGAAAGGTGGCAACAAGAGGAAGGGAGATGTTGGAGTTTGTAATTTCCATTGACAGAAGTATGGTGGGTATCAGAGCGATTGTGGGCAAGGAGATTGGAGCGTTGGGCTGGTTTTGTGGCTCCATGAGTAGCAACAACTCCATCGTCTCCACGAATAGGATTACGGGTACGTTATCAACCATCTCTCTTATCTAATTATGCTCCTATATTTTGGGTTTTGTTTGAGGGAGAGAGAAGGAATTGTGGGGAAGGATCGTAAGGATGTGGGAGGCTGGTGGCGTGTGTTTACTTCTTCTTTTGTCTTTGGCACCCGATAGGCACCCTCTCCATCTTGCTCTTCTTCAAGATTCTCCTTTTCCCTATGGGAATTTTGATGGCTCAGACCAGAGGGCATAGGGCAGAAGCATGTAGGTGTGTCATTGGAGAAGCTGGGGGGTTGGGCTATGGTGATAATGTCTACCAGTACACCAACATTTTGAGAGGAAGCCTGTGTAACATGACCATGCACAACCGGAGGGGGGTTTGTAGCGACTTGGGAATGGGGGAGAAGGAGGAGAATTGTTGTGTGCAGACAACCTATCAGGGAATTGAGAGTGTTTATAGAAGGAGGGTTTGCATTGGTTGTGTTATGGGGTTCAAGGATGGGTGGATGCATATGTTGGGTCCTCTTTTTTCTTATCGGGCAGATAATAAAGGGCATGCTAGCTAGGTTGGGCCGATCCTCTCTACAAAACCCATGTGCGACCATGATGGGCATGATAATGCAACCGACAAAGGGGGTATGAAGTTGGTGGGATGGAGCAATGCAACCCTACCACTTGTGTGCATGCACCTTGTTGTAATAGATTAAAGTTAATCAGGTTACAGTTTGTCGAATTGTACAGGTCTAGGCCAGAGAGACCATGGAATGACCTACAAAAACTCGAGGCCGCAGTAAGAAACCTTGCGTTAATACGCAAGGCACAGAACTGGGACCTTTGAGTGGTTGATGGGATCGAAATTCTATCATACGGTTAATTAGTGAAGCGACAGTCACTTACCGAGAGGGAACCAATGAAGATATTTGAAATTTTTTATAAGAATGGGAAGAAGATGTGAAGCAGGAGAGTGGTATGGATATGGAGTTGGAGGACTAGAGAGCCCTCATCTCGGATCCTAGAAATACAAGAGGTAGAATCACCTAATTCAAGGAGACCCTCTACCTATACTAGCTTATGAAAAGCCCGTTGGGAAAGGCGATGGATCATATCTTGGTAGGCATGGCAATCACAGTTAAAGGAATGTGGAATTACAAGAAGGAATTTCAGAAGGTGTAGTTTCAACTACACAAACAGGATGTCTGCCTCTGACGAATTGAGTAGCACTTGTCATGTATCTTGGTTCAGACAGAGTTGCTAGGTACGAATGTCAAAGATCCAGCACTCGTGGAATGAACATGGGAGCTGATAAACGGAAGTGGAGTAATGGGCAACACAAGGCAAGGACAATTGTCAAGGTGGGAAGAGGCAAGAGCAGCTGGCTAGATGGCATGATAGGCTGAGGGATGAAGGCATGGATAGTTGGCACGAAAAGCCACAAGTAGTGAGGGAGAAGCAGGAAACTCACGATAAGAGTTGTCGGTGGTAGGTAAGGATTAATGATCAACATTTATAGCAAGGTTAGTTGAACCCCATCCCATGAACCTCACATGAGAGGAAGGGTGGCAGACAGTGGAGCTGATCACGTAGCTGATTTCTTAGAAGGGATCCCGGGCAAGTGAATGAGAAAACAAAATGGAAAGAAGGCAAGGATGAGAATCATTTGCATGCAGAAAGAAAAGGCAGGACATGCAGCTAAAGGTGGTAAGAGTCGAGTGTTGGGTGACGTCGAGAAGCATTCAACTTTTGACTGCAAAACCTGCCATGTTCTCCCTGCCTTCACTTGCGATGGTTTGGAAAATATGAATTGGCTCCCGCGAAGACTTCAATTAGAAAGAGGCACTGTAATGAATCTGGAAGAAGAACACTGGTTACTTTTATTGGTGTTCCCCATCGCTTTAAAAGCTAAGGTCTCATGGTATTCTTGGGTAATTGGCATGTCAACCTGGGGTGGGATTGACTAGTTTGCCATCTCGGGAGGGGGGATTGGGACTTCTGATTTTAGCCTTGGGGTAGATAGGTTTTTGGACAAAATAAGAAGGTTAAGTCGAATTGATGCCATTAGGGTCATCCTAAGTGGTTTCAATTATGTTTGTAGGACAAAATTCTTTAACTAGTTAAGTGTAGTAACTGGGCCCAAAACTAGGGAAGGGAGAATGCCCAAATTGGGCTTTTACTTAGCTCATCTAAGGGGACCCAATGGCGAAGGGTGGGAATTTTGTGGCCTGGGGATAGAATTGTATTCTGGTGGGAAAGTGAGAAGCACTGTCTTGCCCTCTCGGGTGGTGAAACACAAGGAAGAAAGAAACTTGGGAAACAGGGTGGCAGGGTCGAAATAATAGTATGTTGGAGGTGGAGGGTACTCTTGCAGGAGCTGGAAAGAAGGGATATTCAATTTCTCATGGGAAGCACCATGGAAGATGGTGTTGTTGCTATTCTTCAAAACCTTGAGGGGAGCATGGGGAACCTGGGTTTCGATGGGGGTCAAAAAAGTATTCAAGGCATGGCGTGGATGAAAGCACTTGCTCCTGAGAAGTTTCATCTGGATTGGGGGAAGTATGTGGGGAATACTGAAAGGATCGAGGCCAATTCTGAGGCTGAGCATCAAAACAAGAACATAAAGAATGATGTCAATTTCAAGACCAACTTACAGAGCACAAAAAATTATGAGTTCACTATAGTAAATTTGATGACGATTCATAATGCTTTATTTCTGGTTTTTGTTATAGGTAGCTTAAAAACCAGGGTTCATAGGACTCTGGTGACTCGACACTTGAACCACGCAAGTGAGCACCAAGCCCCAGTCCAACCAAGCTGCTTGGATAGGAAAGTAAAAACAGAAAGAAGAATTCGATGGCAAAGGAAAGCAACCAACAAGGAAGGAAAGGAAACAGAAGACCGAGAAAGATGGATAAAACGATGACAGGCTTGGAACCGAGTACAAGTAAAGGACCGAGAAAAAGAGGTAGGAAAACAGGAAAGGAGAGTATGCGGAACCTTATCAATGCATACTACGTAGGAACCCCGACTGAGGTGAAAGTCGTTATCTTCGAATGGGAAAGAGAACTAAACACAAACATCGAAAATGAAGAGATCGAGGAATGGGAGACAATTGTCAAAGATCTAGGTAATATCATAGGTTGCCAAACTTTGTTTCACCAAACCATCCAGCAGTATTGGGTCGTGAAAAACATCCTAGCCTATGCTATGACAACCTATAAGGAAAGAGAAGACCTAGAAGAGGATAGACCATAAGAGCCAAGTATGAAGGACCTGCTGTCCAAATGTAGTTGTATCACAACCTCTGTCTGAATAGGATTGAACAGAGTCTCTAGAATATGATGCGAAGTGAAGCTCTAGTATCAAGCGTGAAAGCCTTATCCCTAGTTGATTCTTTGGATGAATGAAGTAGCCCATCTAGTTCATTTTTGTCTTAATAACGGTTAACATTTACTTTTTTAACAAGAATTATATAGATGATAAAGTCACCAATGTAGCATGGATGATTAGAAAAACTCTTTTTAAATTTTGGACAACGTTCAATGCAGACAAGTGTCCAACAACATAGTTTCCTATAGAAAAGTTGATACCACGTTCAATTTTCTTGAAATCAAACTTATTTTTATCAAATATTAATAGAAAAAAAGATCTACCAAACTCAAAAAGAAAAGAAAAAACCTATTAATATTATAATACAATTTAAATTTAATAATTAATAACTTATATTTCCTTAAAAGTTAATATAAATTTAAATAATAAAATTTAAATACTCCTTTAATAAATTTTAACATCTAAACAAACAATTAATTATGAACAAAACATACTCCATAATTATAAGCTAAAACAATAAACCAGATGAGATCAAAAAAAGCATTTACCAGATGTTCAAAGAAACAAATAACACAGGTTTAACCAACCCGTATTTCTAGCTAGAAACCTAATAGCCACAATACGAATAATTGAATTATATAGAATAAAAAAAAGAATTTACCAGATGTTCAAAGAAATAAATAACCAGGTTTAACCAACCCATATTTCTATCTATAAATATAATAGCCACAATACCAATAATTGAGTTACATGTAATAAAATTTAAGTATTGTTGTCTTTTAAGAAAAATGTTATTGTTTAAATAATTTTTTAATTATTTTCAAGTAAAATTTATATAGCATCCAACATTGACACAATCAGGACCATCTAATTTTAAATTAATTTAAAGGTGGTTATACACTTATGGAGAGCTGCTATTAATTTGAACTTTGATATAGATTTATGGATAACTGCTTTTGAATTCACCACGTTCACCTTTAGCATATGTGGGTGCATAGGTCTAGATATGGTCACTAACAACTACTCACATTGGTTGATTTTCTTTTTTTTGAAGTCCCACATTTGTCTCCACCATTACTCCTCTGACCTAACTCTTTCAAATCAAGAAGCCAAATCTCAATACACCCTGTCATGCAAAATATATTATTAACAAAATATATTATTCTCATCGCCATATCTGGTGAACTCTGAAGCATGTAGAAATCAAGGTAGCGGTAGTTGTAATACCTAGATTAATTGTAAAAGACCATTCCAACCAGAATTTTTCTTGATTGTTTGGACAACTCCCAACACTTTTAAGCATTACTAAAATCAAATACAAACACATCAAACTTACTTTCTCTTTTTTGTTCTTACATAAAATCAGAACACAATAGTGTACACTATTTCAAAGGCCACACCAGCTTTAAAATAAAAAAACACAATAGTGTACACTATTTCAAAGGCCACACCACCTTTGTTTACTATAAGTACAAGAATGTGGTTGGGATGAACAAAAGGCACGCCTTATAACACCCACAACACGCAGTTGAGCAGAGACACATGGGATAAGGAAACCAAGAAAACACTCAAGTCGATTTCCATTTCCCCACCTTGAAAAACGTATGCTTGCATCATAACAACTAATTTATAATTTACATAAATTTCATCACTAATCTAAATAACCAACTCCTACATTAATATCAACCCATATAAAACTCAAAACTATGAAAATTACTTAAATCTTAACCCTAATCTAAATAACTAGTTTCCGCATTAATTCTAACAAATATAAATGGTGTATGGGGTCTTGTAGGAAAACTACTTAACTTTTAATCTTAATTTAAATAACTAGCTTTTATATTAATATTAACTTCTATATTAATATTAATAAATATAAATAATGTATGGGTCCTCGATAGAAACTAATCCTTATTTAGTTAAGGTGATATTGTACAACCCACTGCTCGAACTCCTATACCAAACTGTTTGAGGTCTAGTTGGGACTTCTTACCGAGGAGATCCCCTGACATGTTTGCAGGTCTAGTTGGGACTTCTTTTGGTTGTTTTCTTGCATGCATATTTACTTCTTACTTTGCATGTTTGTTTGTTTTCCTTCTAGTTTGCTTACTCGCTTTGTTTACATGTTTACTTCTGTTTTTGCTTTGTTTTCTTGTTTTCTTGTTTGTTTACATCGGTTGGTTAGTTTCACATGACACCGTGTGCGACTCTTGAAACAAGCTAGGTAAAGTACAAGAGGAATTGTGCAGTTATCAATACTTAGCTATCTGTCGTCCTCCCTCTGTATGAAGTACTTGTTGTCTCCAGTCCATGATACATCAATGAAAAATACGTGTTGTTCATAGTGAATCTTGGTGAAAACACAACGCTTCCACGCGAACTAGTGTCACCTACTCTAGTCAGATGTTTTGGGTTAACCCTTATCAGCTCTGTCAAGCAGAGTAAGGTGAGGGGAAAAACCTTAAAAAACACATCAGAGGTATATATAAACTACTTCTCTGAAGGAACAACCTCTTTTGCTCTCAATAAGTCGGGATCCCTCATCTGCCTCTGAAATGAATAAGTGCTATGCACAATTATGAAAATGAAAATGAAAAAATGAATATGTGAAAAAAAAATTGAAAAAATGAAAACGAATAAGGAGAAAGAAGAGAAAGGCTTCATGTGCATAGAGATGATGCAAGTAACTCGGCCAAGGTACCGACAAGGCTCATTGGCAGAGATAGATGTTTGTGTTCGTGCGTGACTCCATTGGGGTATTGTCCACAACTGTTAGCAATGGAGCAACACCAGAGATGAAACTAAAACTCTGACGACCATATGGCTTGTGCACCAATATGCCCCTCATCCCAATCGAAACAACTGTGTTGGCTTGGCTTGGAATGTGTGTCGACCGACCAAGAGATTGGTAGATGCTACATCTTACAATCAAGAAAGTGTGGAAACCGAGATGAAAACAAACTAAACAATACTTACGGAGGTGTTAGACTTGGTTTCACGAACAAGGCCCATTTAGAGAGCTCGATTTCTACCAGTGTGTTGCCAAGTGTTGTAGCGGCTACAACCACCCTCCAAATTTTTTCCTTAGCTTCGTTTCAGAGCCTCCCTACCAACCATGCTTAGAAGCATGTCTTGCACTATCAAGTACTTAGGTTTGAGTTGAGTTTTAGTGGCCTCCCAGTCTATGCATGTCAGCTTGCTTGTCTCCCTTCTGCAGGTTGACATTCCAGAGTTAAGCTACTTGTTGGCTGAGCACCTCCCCCAGAAAATTACACAATTCTGAAGGGGAACTAGCCTTGCCTCCATAAATTGCGCAAATCTGCTGTAAAGACTGTTGGGCTCAGAAATTGAGCAATGGAGTGAGACAGGCTTGCTTGAGAAAGCTACGTAATCTGGCCTAGAACTTGGCCTCAACCCAAAAATTGTGCAATTCTCGGAGGCAGTGACCTATTTAGCCAAAAAATTACAAAATTCCTAATAGACAGCGAGCTCTGCTCAGCCAGAAACTACGCAATGTTTCATCCCAAGCTCGTAGACCGATGCATGTGCCTTCAAGTTGACCGGTTCCCTCTGGGACCGAGAAAAATTGATTTACATGCATGAGATGCTTTCCCCGAAATAGAAAATGACAACATGCAAAAATGCATCTCTAGATTTAGGGATCTATTACCAAGCAACTAGAGGTTACATGCAAATTTCGTTATGGAAACCTCCCACCAAGTGTTTCTTTTTCCTAGATTTGTGCCATTCGGGTCATAACCTCGATCTTATCAAAACTTATGAACTGGACACTGCAGAGATCATTCCTCATATCGATCTTGCAGCTCTGACATCGCACATCGCGTCCAGGAGTCTTTGGCACATTCATCTTAGCTGTTTCACGGTAAGTCATTTCATGTCTTGCACTGCATTTTTGTCACTTTTTGTGTTTCACTTTGTGTGAGTGTTGTCTACTTGATTTCAATGAGCACTTGTTGTCATTCTAATGTATGTTAGCTTGTAGAATCATCATTTCAATTTCCATTTGCATCTCACTGTTGTCGCATGCATGACATTGTTTTTGCAGCAACGATCGTTGTTATGGCGACGTCTTTACACACATGCATGATTTCCCATTTTGAATCCTGCACTTACTTTTTACATGTATGATCATTCACTCTTGTTTACACTCAGTATCACCATGCATTCAAACTTATCATGTTTTCAGTTGCCCCTCGGTGGGTCTATGCTGCCTTAGCTCTGACCTTGCCTTGCTCGACTAACATTGCACATTTATGGAAGTGAAGGCTCTACCTCCCCTCCATAAATTGTGTAATTATGGCCTAGTACTGACCTTCAGGCTTGCATTGCACAATCCTGGGAGGCATTTCCTTGTTGGCCTCAGAAACTGCGCAATACAGTTTACTCGTTTGCATGTCACTATTGACTGAAATTGTGCATTGCATGGTTTCAATCCTCAGCAGGCCAAGCTAGACTATGCATTGCACAGTTCGAATAGTCAGCGAGCCTCCTGATAGCCACGACTATGCCTAGCATAGTTCTGGTAGTCAGTCTCCTAGCCTCCCAGTGAGAATTGTGCAATCTTCACAGACAGTCACATAGGTATGTTACATGTTCGCCCTCTAGTTTGTTTTGGTTTTCAATTGACATATTGTTTTCCATGAGTGTTACTATGTCTCTAGGTGGTATCACAGGTTTTTGTCTGCTCTCAACAGCATAGGTACAATGGCTTCTAGGAGAGAAGAGTCAAAGACACCATTGAGAGCGCCACTGGGGATGCATTTGATCAAGTGTTTATGAACTTGCATATATATGAAAACATCGAGTTGTTCATAACCAAGGATACCAAGATGAAATGGTAGTGGCATCACAATGAGCAACACCATCAGAAGCGACAGAAGTTAGCACACTTGCATGTGGGAAATGCAAGTGGAAGGTTGTTGACAACGTAAAGGTGGAGCAAAGCATCAAGTTCAACCAGAAACACTTGTGATGAGAGCATCTTTGGAGATTGAGACTATGAGGCAATGACACGATAAGAGGATCACGTGAAGGAAGATAGAGAAACAAGGAAGGAGTTATAGGTGATGAAGAAACAACTCAAGGAAGAATACGAGCTACACAGATGAGAGATGGAGTTGCAGCAGGAATAGGTATAGTAGGAGGCGCAACATCCACAGACTGATGAAACTGCACCCATACAGGTTATATACCTAGCCCAACAGCTAGCATGGAGTAGACAAGGTGAGAATTGTTGTTGATCACATGCAAGGGTGTTCAGGAGCATGGATGCCATAATGCACATGCATTCAATCCAACCCATTGGAACACTCACTGAGGCGAAGACAAGAAGCAAGTTGGACTGGAGATAAACATGTATTTTGACAAGTTGATGTGCATGGTCACTAGCACACACCTGGAGATCAACACGGAAACTATGCATTAGTATGTTGTTGGTCCAGCTGCACTCAAGATGATGATGCACATGTTATCAGACCAGTTCGACAAAGGAGCCATATCAGTGTACCCAGATACAACAGAGGCAAGAGTTCATTTCTAGAAACATGTCACCACAGAGTACACAGACACCATCATGGACTACGAAGCTTGACATCTGTTCACCACCATCGACCATTGTGAGGATGTCGAAGAGTTGGTCTTCCCATAGTTGTCCGAGTCATAGTGATGTCTTGCATGACTTTCTTAAGCCTATTTTGTCTCACATGGGTACATGTGCAGATTGTATGTAACATCTTTTAAATTGGAAGTTCAAGTTTTGATAGTTGAATGTAACAATTGTAAAGTAGTTGAATATTCATGAGCATAGATGAATAGCCACAAAGGGGAGTGTCAAGGGTCACCCCACCCTTTTCTATTTATAGTACCTCATAACACATTGAAGAGGCTTTTGGGGAAGCCAATCTTTCGATAAGAGTATCTTAGAGAAACTTGGAGAGTATTGCAACGAGCTTTGACTTCTCCATAGTGCAGAGCTAGTACATCTCTTTGGAGGAGCAGGCAATAGTGACTGTAAGATTCCATTATTAGAACTAGTGGTTGGTCATGGTTGTATTGTATGATTGGAACTTTCACTTCTTAATATAACAAAGCCAACACGTTTCATGCATATGTTGTTATTGTATTTCAGTTAACTTGGTTACTATAATGATATATCTAGCTGTTTTCTTACGCATGTATTTATAGACTCTTTATGTATATGTATGTATGAACCTTACTAAGATGTGTTGTTGGTTTAATCATCACTTTGGATTTTTGGTTCACCTTCCTTCTAGTTTTTGATGTATCTTTGCTCATGTATTCTCTTTCAAGTTGTGTGTTTACACAGGTTTCCAAGGGGCACATTCATTCCACCTTCCATGTGTTATTTCCATTCATGCACCTTCCTTGACTTGCTACGCATGTCACACCCTTTCTACCAACAAGGACATCTTGCCTTTGCGCACAACTGTAGTCAAGGCGATACTCTATGACCCACTGCTGGGACTTCTACACCAAACAATCAGAGGTCCAGTTGGGACTTCTTACTCGGGAGATGTTGTGACATGTTGGCAGGTCCAGCACCATCAACGATTCCATATGAGTTTGATCAAGAGTTTTCTTGATCAGTTTCATGTTTAAAACTTTTAGGTGGAAGTATAGTGTAGAAAAATGGCAATCGAATAATTTTCTCAGTTGAGATACATTCCTCAATCAAGAAATTGTTTTTCTTAACCCGCTAGTTGTTCGATCGAGGGCATATCAAATCCTCAATCAAGCTATTTCAAATTTTATATAAAACTCTTGATCAAACATTTTAAGTGGTCGATTGAGCTATTGAGGGCCTAAAAAATAGAGTTTTATCTCCCATTCTATAGATTTCTCTACAACACCATCTTGTGGCATGGCATACTTAAGGAAATATTTATCCTTGAATGGCGTTTTTTATCACACTGGGTTTATGAATGAATCCTCTATCTGATGGCATATGAGTTTAAAATTTTCAAATCCATATGATATCTTTCATCTAAATTCTTTTAAGCCTTATACTTGAAATTCTTTCTCACAGTCTCAAAAGGGCGGAATGAAGAATATAAAATATAAAATATACAAAACGAAAAAATTTCAAAAATAACATTCAATTAATTTAAGAGTTTTCTTCAATGGGGCATTTTTGGTTTTTTAATTTGTTTAAATAGAGGAAAAAAATCATATATGAATGTGCTTGAAAAATACAATTCGAATATTAATTCACTTGCATTGATTAGTGCTCTCTCTCTCTCTCTCTCTCTCTCTCTCTCTCTCTCTCTCTCTCTATATATATATATATATATATATATATATATATATATATATATATATATATATATATATATATATATATTCATTCTAAACTATACATTATAAGTTATCTCTCACGGACACACCCATATCTATTAAGATGGATGAAAAATTAGAAGGAAAAGCATTTAATTTAATGGAAATTTGAAAAAATATATGAAAATGATATTTTTTTGAAAAAGAATGTCATTAATAAAATAACATAATTCCCCACAAATTGTCTATTTAAAGCAAATCAAATTCACAAATCTTATATGAATTTTGAGGGCTTAAATTCAATAAAAGAGTAAAATTTTGAAATTTCATCACCACAATGGCCCAAAAGTTTAACACATCTTTATGGATTCACCCTAATATTAATATTATAAACCATAATATTATAAATATTAAACCCTAATATTAGAAACCCAATATTATAAACCCTAATATTAAACCCCAACTTTGTAATGTTGCAATTAAATGTTAAATAAATTGAAATGTAATGTAACATTGCAATGGAAATTGTTACATTCATTGTCGCATTGAGACAATTTTAACACAACGCGACATTGAATAAATTTATGTACCATTCCATCATCACAATATTAAAACCAAATATTATAAACCCTAACGTTACAAAACCCAATATTATAAATCCTAATATAAACCGTAAGATTAATATATTGAATTTAAGTTTAATATTTTAAACCCTAGGATGTAATTCCCCTCTATGGTTGTGTAAATATTCTTTATTTAGAATGAACTATTTGTAGTAAGATGGCTAGGAAGCCATATGAAACTTAAATTTAAATATTGCATGGTGATGTATTGAATTAAATTGAATAATAAAAATAAACTGGACGATTACTTGAGAATGAATATGAGTTAATGAGATCTTTACCCAAAGAAATCTGAAAAGGATTAACTTCCCTTAATAACTCCTAAAAAGCCTTAGGAGGAGATTAATGTGATTTGATTAGGATTAACTTTCCTTAATAACTCCTAAAAAGCCGTAGGAGGAGATTAATGTGATTTGATTAGATTCAGAGAGAGAAACGTATAAAATCACTCAGTGTTGGGGAAAGAACACTAAGAAAGGGCGAATAAAGCATCCTGGGAAAAGGTAGGCTTTAACGAAAAGGATACTTTTTTCAAAAGATTAAGAAAAGACTAGGCTAAGAGGCTAGAAGACCCTATAAAGAGGGATGTTGCTAAGGATAGTCTGCTAGGGAAGTAGGCATAAAAATGCCTTGACGAGAATGACAAAAGGTTGTTGATTTTTGGAAAGGGAAGAGATAGATCTCAACTAGGGGTGAACCTGTGGGAGAAAGGTTCATGGTTGGGTGGAAAATTCTTTTCCCAAGCAGATCTAGTGGTTACAGTTAAACATTTTGATTACCAAACAATTGAATAGAGTATTAAGATTTTATGTTTTTCCAATTGTAAAAAGACTAAAGTGCGAGTTAAGTATGATTTTTATGAGATAAATTAGGTAAAATATTTACCTCATGCTATGTAAATTATGGAATATACAAATATGGACTCCATCACTGCGAATAAGATGTATCCGATTTCCTTAGTTAAACTACATACTAACAAATAAAGAGATATTCGAAAACATTGATTAATTTAATTGTTGGTAACATATTTGGGTATACATTTAATCAAATCCTAGATAGTTTTGGGGGTTTCTTTTATATACTTGAGTAAAACTAAAGGAAAGGGTCTTGTGTCTTAAATATGCCTAAAAGTTTATTTGGTTACTAAACCCGTTAATTATAATAGGTGGGTGGTATTAATAAAATATATATATATATATATATATATATATATATATATACAACTTTAAGAAAGGTTTGAATCCAGATACAAAGGTAGTACATGATTGAACATATACATGTTTTGCAAGTAGTTCCTTTGATCAATTTATTGAGACGATTTCTTGATAAGAGGATCTTTTATTATATGTATAATACTGAAAAAGAAGGAAATGTAAAAATTTATGAGAAATTGGATAAAATGAAAACTTCCCATTTTACAAGTAGAAGTAGTTCCTTTGATCAATTTATTCAAAAGATTTCCTGATAAGAGGATCTTTTATTATATGTATAATACTGAAAAAGAAGGAAATGTAAAAATTTATGAGAAATTGGATAAAATGAAAACTTCCCATTTTACAGGAGTGTCAAAGCTTCAATGGTCACACCAATTTTAATATCTATGTCGAGCATTATTACAAATTATACAAATTACTGTAGAAACCTCGTGAAGGCGCAATAAGGAAACATTCAGATCGATTCTTGTGAATCAACCTTAGGCTCTCACAAAAAAATTTGAATGAGGATAAGCTCGATACATGGGCTAATTATTCGAAATGGTTCACGTAAAATTTAAGTGAGGATTGCAACATCCAATCGTAGAGTAACCTCTAGTGGTTATTTGGTTATAGATTTATTTGAGAAAAGGATGTATTTCTCTTCAAACTATGTATAATTACTATCTAAATGAGTGAAAATTGTGAAGGATCTGGTAAGTATTGTAAGGTTCTGAAGTGCATGTTCCACACATAGTAATAACAAGAAAAACAAATGTCAAATTGTTTAGCAATAGAAACAAACCAAACTAAAACTCTATAGGAATTATTACGCATTGGAAATCATAAGCGGTGATCATTTGAGACAGCAAAATTAGAGTAAAAATTTCCTGATTATTGTATTATAAACCATATAAACCATAAATGAAAAACAAATATATAAAGTAACAACATAGTGTACCCACAAGCCATAATATAATATCACAATGCATCACAACCTATATATAGAAAATCTTTAACAAAATAATTAAGTGTATGGTGCATTGTGGAAACCTTCACATATCATTACATATTAGAATTTCCTGTCATTTCGACGACAACGCACAAATCAAAGAACTAAACAAATGTATTTCTAATAATACAAAAATCACTCAATGATTTCTGTTGAGTTTATACATTAGCACCAAAAAGAGTGCATCTTATAAACATAATTTGAGTACAAGTAATTTCCATTAAACTATTAAGATAAAGATAAATAACAAGGGTAATATAACCCTTGGGGAGACAGAAAAAAGGGCTTGTAATTATGGAACCTAGTCTACACTCTTTTTCATAAAAGGAAATATGTGAGTTGCAGGATGACATAGAAATCCAGCACCCAGGTGTATAGACGAATTGACCTGGAAATATGAAGTAGCAACGATATGAGAAAGAAGGCGATGTATTAATATTGTAGTCGCATTATGATAAGTTGGGTAGGATGAGTTGATTATGGATACCGCTTGTCTTACATGTAGCTGACACATAAAATGGCAAAGAGTGAGCACTAGTAAGAAAATACTAAAATTGTAGGATAATACGTTTATAAAACAAAATTTCAGTAGGATAGAAACCCATTTACCCGTAGAAGGAAAGCTTGGAACATCTAGGTGTCGCTGAATAGAAAACCCTAGGCATAATCATTGGTAATGAAATGTAATAATTCAAGAAAAAAATAAAAATAATTAACGACAGAGACAAACTAATTGAGATTGTACCTGTTAGGTTAAGACCTGGTTAACTGAATCAAAAACTAAAGTCATCTGAACAAGTTCAAACCTTTACATGTACCAAACATCAATAGCTGATTAAAGTTAAACCTTAAGTGGTATGAAGAGAGACATATCCAGAAGAAAGTGTATATAAAATGCAGTAATAATCAATACCAGTGAATTTGAAAACTGTGCAAACCCTCGATGGACTAGTTTCCTGAGCAATAAATTTGTCCATGGGAACCTACGAGTAGAGTATTAACAAGAAATCCAAGACCATGGAGGGTAAATAAAGGCGTAACTATTCTCCAAACTTTGTACCGGGAGAGTAATAAGTTGAAATCCCATATAAAAATCGAGGGTTTACACCTGAAAATAAACGATTAAGGTACCATGTGTAAGGCCAAACACATCAAGTATATAGGGGGTCATCGCACTGATTAGAAGGTAGAACGAATGCATAAATATAATGTAATGGAACCAAAAATTTCAGATAGTTTAAGTGAATAACATCACTAAATTTCCACTTTACCAGGCCTAAGCATGTCAAATTTGCATCTGAATGGAAAATTGCCTAGACATAAAGGGAAACCAATAGGTGCCATTTATGCAGAGGTAGCATAGCATCCATGAAAAAGATTCATGGTCTTGAAGTTATGATTAAAGGCCATGTGTATCGAACAGTAAGGGGAAAGGCCACATTTCCTCTATAGTGACACCACTTTCATCTCAAGGACTCCACTGAAAGCCATTCATCAAATGAAAACTAGAAAATAAACCATGGAGGAATGGGCATCATTAAAAAGAAATATTAAGGGTTAGGGTTTTTCCAAACCCATTTCCCATCATTTGACCATCTCGAGTGATATTCATCCTTCATTTTTATATGGTCTAACAACCCACATGAATCCCATGTGATCGGCAAGTGGGTGTGAACAAGTGGCAGTACAATATTTGTTACGCATCAACCCATGGTACCATCCTTAATATGAATATTGTAAAAATTTTAATATAAGGGGGTGCATTATAATATTGGAACCCAAAACAAATTAAAATGTTAATATAATTAATAAACTAGTGGGCCTGCATATGCACCCAAATAATACCATAAATAAATGATTACTAATCTATTACCATGTCCTATAGGAGTAATATGATGATTGATTATAAAGTTATAAATTATCACAGTGAACATAAATCAATAATTAGTGATGATTAGGGTAAAGCATCTTAGCTACATGTTGTCTAGTAAGACTATGTGTAAAAAGCCTAAATAAATTGTTGAAGGTGTAACCCCTTAATTATTCCATCTATTCCATCTATAATATAAGGAAAAAAAAAAAAATTGAGGTGTGTGACATAGGATTATAAACCTTAAGGTTAATTTTATAAAACCTAAAATTATTATTATAAAACCTAAAATAATAAACTTTTAATTTAATATATTAAATCTTAAGATTAATATTATGAACACTAAGATTAATATATTAATATTATAAAACCCTAAAATTATAAATATCAATATTATAAATCCTAAAATTAATACTAATAACCCTAATATTAATATATTAAACCCTAGGATTATAAACCCTAAGACTAATATTATAAAACTTAAGATTAGTTTAAACCTTAGGATTAATGTTATAAACCTTAAGATTAATATTATAAACCCTAGGTTTAATATTATAAATCATGGGATTATAAGGCCTATGATTAATATTATAAACTCTAAGATTAATTTATTAAACCCTAGGATTACAAATCCTAAGATTGATATTATAAAACCTGGGATTAATATTAAAAGTCTCAAGATTATAAATCTTAAAATAGATATTATAAACTCTAATATTAATATTACAAATATTAAAATTAACATTAAACCCTAGGGTTAATATTATAAACCCTAAGATTAAACTCTAAGTTTAATATGTTAAGTCTTAATACTAATATTATAGACCCTCATATTAATATATTAATATTATAAAACCCTAACATTATGTAAACCAATATCATAAAGCCTAAGATAATAAGCATTAAAATTAATCTATCAAACACCAAATTTAATGCATTAAACCTTGGCATTATAAACTCTAAGATTAATATTATAAACCCTAGGGTTAATATTATAAACCCTAAAATTATTATTAAAAAATTTAAGAACACAAAACATAAGTTTAATATGTTCCTAGGATTGTGAAACTTAATATTAATAATATAAACCATAAGTTTAATATATTAAATCCCAAGACTAATATTATATACTCTAATACTTTAAAGAGTTAAATTAATATATTACTATTATAAAACTCTAACATTATAAAACCCAATATTATAAACTCTAAGATTAATATATCAAACCCTACATTTAATATATTAAATCCTAGGATTATAAACCCTAATATTAATATTGTACAACGTACAATTAATATTTACTACATAAAGCATTTGTTTAGGAAGAACTCCCCTCACAAATTACGTGTGCATTGGTGTGCCTTTGATTTATGTGTTAGATGATTAAAATAGTTTGAACCACTCGATTGATTCGATGAGTATTAAGTTAGTTACAAATTATAATGGAAAAAGTCATCAAAGATAAGACTCATGACGCAACAAGTCGGCCTCGCCCTTGGTCGACACTAATTCCAAATGTTTCTCTTAACCATGGTAAGTGAATGGAGTGGAATTGATCATCTACGCTTAGAAAAATTCAATCTTATTTGTGTAAAGATTGCACTGGGCAGAACTCAAGCTTTAGAGTCAGCTGTATTTTATTGATCAGTAAATATTTCACTATTTGAGTTTGACACTAGAATGAATCTTATGTTTTCACGCTTGAAATTGGTTGTGAAGGTATTTGCATGAATTTTCCTCTGACATAAAACAATTCAAGTCGTCGAACATTTTGCTTGATGATGATTTCAATTGTCATGGATCTAACTATGGAATTTCTAACCTCAATGCAAATTTTGAGCATCATGTGTGATTCATAACTGTGTAAAATGAACAATTTCCTTCTCTACCTTTTCATTGCCATCAGCCTTACTGGAGAGGAAACTAAAAGCTAGAGGACTAAAATTATAATGATGTTTTGTTTTTAGGTCCAGGTTCTAGGCTCTTTTGGGTATAGTGCTCCTAAATATGTCATGTGAAGAATATATACAATGAAGAGTGATGTGTATAGTTTTGGAGTGATAATGCTTGAGATTTTGACAGACTGAAAACCCTTGGATAGGTAACTCTCTTATTTTGAGAGAAACTTGTGGGATGTACCAAAATAAATACCTTTCTAACTCAGTTTCTCCTTCTACAGTTCAAGAACAAGGTCAGAACGATCATTAGAAAGATGGGCCACTCCTCAACTTCATGATATTGATGCATTGGAAAAGATAGTTGATCTGCTTTGAAGGGAAGCTATCCTACTAAATCTCTCTCGTGCTTGGTTGATATTATTTCTATCTGCATTCAGGTATAATCGAGAATATCTAAATTCAAACATAAATTATAAATTACATCCAAAGGTCAGAGATACTAATCTGTATTTGTAAGTTGAAGGAGAAAATGAACAATATAGGCACATGAAACATAATTTCTAACAATTTGTTATTTGGCATGGTATCTAAACTATAATTATGTCACAAGTGTCTGAAGAGGCGCAAGCATTGGTTTGTATGATGCAATGGGCTAGTCTCAATAAGAGGATGACAAGAGATGAAACTGCACACCACGGTCCTGTAGATTATTAAATGCAGTGATATTGCTTTACTTGTACTCCAGAAGAAAATATTTAATTCCAAAATTCTCATACTGCCTTCTTTAGACTTTCCACAATCTTTGAATAGTTGATAACTTAGTTACTTAGCTATGAAGGCCTTCATTAGACTTCCACAACATTTGAAAGAGTTGATACCATCATTATTTTCATAAATTGAATCTATTCAAGATTTTCTTTATTCCATGTTGTGGTGAAAACAATGTAATTGGAAGATTAATAAAATATTAATATTGGTTTGCTCATTGTGTTTCTATGTTTACTTACCAAATTTCTCGAGGCCTTGCGTGCTAGTAGAAATAGTAAGACTTGGGTTTCTCTCCTTTGTCAGGATTAGAATAGGAATTCTCTTTATTTATAGGAATTCTCTTTATTTATAGAACGAATAGAAAGGTTGAAAGGTCTTTAAATCAAATAGTAGGGATTAGTAAGAAAAATACTTTGAAATAGACTCTTATAAAGAGTATTAGCTTTCTTGGTCTTAGACAAAATGGTATTAGATTTGTTGGTCTTGATCCCTATGTATGCTCTAGAGTATGGAAGAAAACCACTATGTTGACTCTAGATAATGCAATTGGGTATATTGAAGGTGAACACTCGTAAAGACCCATTTGAAATGGGTCCAAAATGAGCAATATGTCAAATATTTAAACTCATATATGCATATTTAGTTATGTTTGATATGTTTATACTAGAGTTGATGTGTTTTTTTTTGGGAACATGTAAACATTTTTGTTTAATTGGTGGGGAGCTATGAACCCCAGCTTCGATGTTAAGTGATTGTAAATTCTTTTGTTTGATTGATTGGAAAAAAGTAGAGAATCTGAGGGCCTCATCAATGTTATAAAGTTATATTTTGGTACCTTAGTGGGGAAACACATCCTCCATGAGATTTGAACATGAGTCTCCACAATGATACCCACAATATCTACTAATGTTGGTGTTATTATGTGTGTAGGCATTTTTAATTAGTTTGGTATGTAATTTTGATTGAGATATTCGATCTATGTAGATAGCTTCTTGTGTTATAACTTATATGATTCCATAGGATAAGTAGCTTTTGTTTTCAAGAAGAATTTCAGAGTTAAAACATAACTAAAGATTTTATTGATTATCACCTTGGTTGGGAGGTTGACATAGGCCCCCCAATGATAGTGTATACATTGGAAAAATTCCTATAAACAGTGTCTTACATTTGAACTGAGTCTAACATAAAGTGCAAATGAAATTCAACCTCCGCTCGTTAAAATTTCTGAGTGGATCTGTATGCCAAGTAGGTGAGCTATCTTACAAAAAGGATGATGATATAATCATGGGACAAAAAAATATTCCCTAAAATGACTCAAAGTTTTGATGCAAAAAGCCAGAATGGAAACTAACTATATATATGTTTGGCCTCCTGAAGTTTTGGAAGAAAAATATTGGTAGAGCAATATGTTTTAGTAGAAAAATATACCATTGGATTTTCCTATTTAGCATTCCTATATCTAGATTCATAAGTGTTAATACTAGGAATTGTGAAAAAAATCAAGGTCCCTACACAGGGAAATCATCCAACTTGTGTATAAACTATAGATTTTAGTTAGTGATAGATGGCTTGATGAATACATAGATGAGATCTCAAAGCTATGTGATGTGTGTCACATACTAAAATGTGAGATTACAGGCCTAGTGCAATACCAAAATGTTGTAGAGAACATTTCCTTGACATTGAATTCCAATAGCAACCCAACAAGTCAACTGTGCAGGCAAGTGATGAGGAGCATATCAAGGCCTTGAAGACCATATTAGGCAAAATGAAGTGGATCTCTCAAGATGAAAATAGTCACATGTGCCCCTAAGGGTCATTCCTTGTGAGTGGGTGAGCCAAAACTCAATCTGTTCTAGATGACCCAATAAACTAGTAGCAAGACACCAAGAAAAGGAACACGGCCTGCCTATAGATTTGTTGAAAAAATAGTGGATCAATTTTTGATGTAATTCTCATGGATTCTTTCAATAGTGAATGAAGTAAGATTTGAAAGGAATGGGAATTATATGCAATTGATCCCTTTGGACTGTCAAGTGGTATCCATATTGGTTGGAAGTCAAGTCTAGTCCTAACTAATTCATTCATTGTGCTTTTAGGGTTATGCCCAATATTCTTTATCAAAATTTTGGGACAACCAGTTACAATGTTGAATTTCTATGGCCACTATGAGCATAAATAAGTCTTTTGGGATCAACTTTTTTCTTCACATTTTTCACAAATAGTAATGTGATTTTAGATGGAAATAAAAACTTCACACTTTGTAGAAGGGAGTTGTGGGGTTCTATAGCTCAATTGGATCTCCTGACTAACTTTCTTTCTTTTACAATTTAGTCCCTTGTGTTGGGTGATGTGGAAACGATCTCCATGGGAGAATTCAATTATTGTGGAAAATCTTTGTTTTAGGTCTTCCTTTTTTGCCTCATCGTCTCGCCTTCAAAAAAGAGTAGACGCTAAGATAAATTGGGTAAAGTCCTCTATCAAGACTACCATGTATAGTAGACATGCATTTTTTTATATGAGTTTGGCAAGACACAATCCTTGATGGGGGAGATCTAGACCCAACTGGACCTTAGCTCCAAGGGTTCCCAGTAGGGCAACAACAACACTATTGACTATGAGGAGAAACTCATTGACAAAATTGAATAATTTGAATAATTGCATTCTTTGTGGGATGTTTTGATTGAAGAAGATTTCAAGGAACTAGGGAAGCATACTATGATCGAGTATCCATAAAAAGCAACCTAACCTTGATCATGATCTAGTTCAATGTGTTGAATTGAAGGAGTCTGGTTTAATGAATGACTATAACCTTATACCATAGTAGTGTTATCTTTTTACTCTTTGGTTATCAAACTAGTGATCTTCACAAGGAAATGTGGTTGTGGAGCCCCCAGAGCAAACCCACTTTTGTCTTGTATAGTAATGAGATCATAATGAGTATGATTCAAAAGGTCGTAGTGTGATAGGGTTCAAGAGTGATTACTGTCATGATTCTTTGTTGCTTTGAATCTGACGCTCTCCATATGAAGCAACTCAAATCTTTCTTGTCGCCATAATCCCTATTTGTTCCCTATTTTTTCTCTATGTACAAGCACTTTGGATTCTAAGATCAACGTGAGAAAAATATTTCTATACCAAAATGTTGTCAAGTTTAGTCCCTGCATTTTAAGCACCACCACATAACTGCACATATTGTAGTTGTTGGCATAAAAATACTCAGCTAATAGGCAAACATATTATAAATATTGTAATAAAATACTCGTTGAATAAGTAGAGCAAGTGTTAAGAATTGCATACACTCATCAATGCTTCCTTACCAAACTTTAATTGCGTGCCTATAATCTCCACTTTCCAAAGGTCGTTAGTTGGATAGAAGGAACTTGCTACGCAGTTGTATATAAGCTTTTAAATTGATTGTTGTACAAGCATTGCACCTATAGCCAAACCCAAACTTTATTTCTCTCACACTTTGACTTTTCCCAATAAGGATTATTGGAACAAGGTAATCCCATGTGCAAACAACATTAAACAATGGAAATGTGTATGAAATTGGATATAAAGACATAAAATGGTAACATTAATAAAAATATAAGATAGAGGAGATGATACCATATCATTAATAAAAATATAAGATAAATGAGAAGATAACTCTTCGACCACTTTCCTAACCTCAATAGACAATTCTTGTTGAATATAGTTTTATGTGCTACTCTTTCTTATCCTATCGTATTACGACGTTTCATTTGCAACATGTGGTGCAATTGCTAGTATAAACCCTAAGATTAATATATCAAACTCTTAGTTTAATATATTAAATCGGAACATTACTATTATAAAACTAAAACTAATATTATAAATCTTAAGATTACACTCTAAATTTAATATATTAAATTCTAAGTTTAATATATTAATATTATAAACTTTATTTTAAATGTTAAGATTGCAAACACTAAAATTAATATATCAAATTCTAGGTTTAATAGGTTAAACTTTAGGATTATAAACAAATTTTAACCACCAATATTAATATAATATTATACTATTAAAATAGGTTTTTTCTTCGATCTTTCCGGATTCATTGTGTAGTGGTGTAATTGGATGGATAGAAGTCTCCACTCAAACAAAAAAATTCTTATATATTAATTTTATGTCTAACCGGATTAATTTTATGTCTAACCGGATTAATTGTAAAAAACGAAAACTGTAAAGTTATTTGGAAATAGTTAATTGAAATATTTTAAAATTTCAAAATATCATAATTTTTATTATTTAATAAATATAATAATAAAAATTATTGTATCACTGGGCTAAATTGAATTAATTTGCAATGATAATCATCATTCATTTTAACCATTTCACATAAATTTAATTAATTAGATAAAAAAAAAATATTATCTTAAAATTTTAAAAGTAACTTTGTTTCTTATAATTTATTATATGTGTTATAACTTAAAAATAAATTAAATTAAAATTGATGAGAGTGTATTCTATAATCAATATCAATCTATCTTGACCATGGAATTACCAAACCTTGAGAGATCAAATTTCTTGAGATACAAATATTATTTAGTGTATAAAATTTGAAAAGAAATTGAACATAAAGCAATTTGATCCATCTACGAGCTTAATCTAAATTACATTTTTTAATGTATAAATAGATTCAATGTCTTGAAAATTTAAGACCAGAATATTTTAACCATAAAAAACTATTTTTTTCAATATATATATATATATATCATGATCACGGCTAACGTCCACTAAGACCAATGTGGGTTATCAGACCTTAAGAAGAAAATAAATCTAGATGTGATTCTTCAAAATATTATTTCTATAATAAAAAAGAAGTGCTCCAATATTACTATAGTTGGGCTAACTTAACAAGTCATGAAGACGGGAAGTGTGGCAGATGTTAGGGAAATGAGAGAGGATGTGAGTAAGAGTTACGTGATCTAAAAGAAAGTGTTTTTGATCTTCAACCCTCTTTGTATCAAGAAAATGTACATACTTTTTGTTTTCATTTTATTGTTAGATTAAAAAATTTAAGTTGTTTTCTATGTTTTCCATTCTCACAAAGGTTATTTTTTTGTTGGAAGCAGAATCTACTCACCTCTAACCAGTGTAGAAGAATGGACTCAGATTCCTTTATGGAAAGAAATGATACAACCAATGTTGCAATTGGATGAGTTGTTTCACATCGTCACCAGCCTATACTTGTATGTGGTAGAGAAACGAAAGTGCTCCCTATCATTTTAGGAGAGAAATGGTCGAGGTCCATAAAAACTTTCGGTCTAGGATTGACAGTTTGTATGTTGTGCATATGTTCCAAATGTGCAATGAATGTTATCTTGGTATACAAGTTGTGAGATGGCATGTGTTAGTGTTGGTATCTTCATCCCTCCGTCAGTGATTAAATTCTCCTGTTGCATTGCATGTTAGGTGTCTCATACGATCAGCTACATTCCATTAGGATCATGGATCATTTGATGGTAGGGGCATATTATACATTTTACCTCATGCTCTTTACCTACTGGCCCATTTTCATACATCTAGATCATCTTCAGTCATTTTTTGTCCTTAAATCTGCAAAAGTCATTGTTAGGGTTTTAGGTCTCATTAGGTGTAGGGTTTTGTCAATAAAGTATTGAAAACACTCAATAATGGTCAGCAAATGCATGAGGAGTTCAAATAAAGTCTCGGCAGAAATAATTTCAATAATCACATGCTTAGTGATTGATTTTTCCTCGGAACCCTATTTTGAGGGAAAATAGAGCTTTTATATGTTTCATGTAATAAATTTCAGGTAATTTCATTTTTTCATATGTAATAATTTCAGAAGCAGCCCTGGTCACTTTTCCAAGCCTCTTCTACTTTATTTCCTACAAAAGAAACAAAATGCCAAAGTATTTAGTCCATCAAAGGCAAAAATAAAGCAAACTGCCCAAAACAGAGTTTCAAAAAGCAAGTGAAAATCAAACATTAGCAAAGTGGGTTTTCTTGAATGAAAAATTAAAATCCATGGTTATATAAAGTTTTTTTAAATCAAAAGAGGCTCATTTGTGTCCACAAACTGAAGAGAGCAAGTGCATTACAATTTTTAAATGCCAAGAGAGCGATTTTATGTTTGAAGGGTGAAAATCGGTGGCGCGGTGCACCTGGGTTAGAGCACGGCACATCCATCCAGTGCGGTGCACCGGGCAATAATTTGCAGTGTAATTTTATAACGGGAGCAACGCACCAAGGCAACACGGCGCACCCGTGAGGTGGTGCGGTGCACAGGTTTCCAAAGCCTGAAATCGCTCATATCTTCCTCCAAAGGCCCTCAAATTGTAAATTCCTCATCCTACAAGTAAGTGGAGACACCCTCATGGCCAATGAATGATTTTTTCTTAGTATTTATGGAAGTTCAATAGGAAAATATTGAAACCATAGCTCCTTGCATTGCTTGTTAAAAAACACTGCCTAGGGTTTACAAAGTGCATTTTTACTGCTAAATTCCCCCCCTACCATTTTCACTCCCCCACTCCCTTACTTCATTCTCTCCCTCCCTTGTCATTCATATTTACCTATTCCCTATTCCCCATATCCCTAAAATTACTAACCCTAAATCCCTAATCCCACTATCTCAAACCCTAGTCAAATACCCCCAAACCCTAATTATTATTACCAAACCCTAAATATCATCCCTTAAACCCTTCTATTCTCCAAAAACCTGTCAGCAACATTCCCAACCTCTCATACAAAGTCCCTACACATTCCCCCTACAGTCCCTCATACATTCATATATTTGGGAACAAAAACCTATTAACACCATAAAATCTCTTCATACTCATCTAAGAAAACTCAAACATTGGCAAACATGGAGTCAGATTCTTCCTACTACAGAAATGAGGAAACATTCAGTGATTCTTCTAGAGAAATGCATGCACCAAGGAGACCTCACAAGAATGGGAAACATAACCGGGAGGAGCATACTTCACTTGCCGAGCTGTTGACCTATCCTCTTGCTGTCACATGCTTCCAACGTCAATCTTGTTTCCAATTTTCTGAGATGTTGGCAAGAGTTAAATACCATCATGAGCTTGCCTAACTGTTTTTACTCCATCTTCACAATGGTCAAGTCAATTTGGCAGGTGTGACATTCACCGTGACACCTAAGACTATATCTCAAGCAACCGGTATTCCAAATGTCGGTGAGCAGTGGAATAAGGGGCAGCTGGTGGACAGGAAATAGTATGAGCCTTATATCAAGGCTAGTTTTTAGACGCAAATTAGTAGAGTTTTCCCTTTCAAGTACCTTCAGCACACATATGCATCCTTGATGAAACTCATAATTAAATATTTTAGTTATGAGGGCAGATTTTCTTGCCTGTATGCCTACCACATCAGATTGTTGATGCACTTCACTAGGGTGAGAATGGTGAACCTCCCCTATTTTAATTGCCATAATATTGAGAAGATGACCTCCTCATCAGCATTATAACAACATCTATCACTTTGCACTAATCAAAATTGTGGTTTTGTATCAGCTTAGTCTATTGAATATTTCATGGGAGGATTTCATTGCACATGAGGTCTTTACAGGTCCACAAGTTCCCCCATTAGTTTTTCATGAGGTAGGAGAGCCTTCACATCAGCAAGAGGTGCTTGAGACACAAACCACTAGTGTGCCTATGTTTGTTACTTACAAAAAGGGCACAAGGAGATTGTTTGCAGTAGAAAAATGAGTACTATCTCCACCCAGGGTGGAAGGGGTCTCATTTCCTTCAACAACAAAGTAGGTACAAGGCAAGGGTAAGAAGACACTACATGATGAGGGGCCTTCATGAGGACAAGAGATAGATTTCATTCTTATTGAGGATGATGACACCAATCTGGGCTCCCAAAGGTCAAAGCTCAAGGAGATCATTCAGGAACAACAAGCTAACTTTCATGATTTGTCTCTCAACATGGAAAGGGCCAGGTGGATAATCAAATATCTTGAGCAAAGGAACAAACAGCTAGAGGATTAGCAAACCATCATGGAGCTTTAAAAAATAAGAGAAAATCGACAAGCTGCTAAGAGGAGGAAAATCAAGTTGACACCACTTGAACAAGAAATTGATGCTGATCGTGAATCTTGGCTTCAGAGGGTAAATATGCACTTGGAAAAGATGATAGAGAAGTCCAAAAAAGAGAAAAAGATGTTGAGGCACATGGCCTACCACTACTTGGTGAGAAATAAGGTGTGTAAAGCAAGAATCAGGATTTTGAAGGCCAAGTTGAAGAAAGCATCGAGGAAGCGAAAAGAGCAAGATAGACTCCGGATGTTGGCTAAGGTTTCCTTAGCCCAACACAACACTTGATGAAGGATGCTCAACCCAAATTTCAAGAAATTTGGGAAACTTTTTGCAAATTTTGAATTTTTATCCCAAAAAACAGGTTGTTCTACCTGGTGCGCCGCGCCACCTAGCGTGCGCTTTTGCTAGGAACCTCCTTTGGAGGAAAATTCAGCATTTTTGGATTCCTCATGAAAAAACATGAATGCCCTCACATGGCCAAGAAATTTTGACAAGTTTTGAGCTTCCAAAAGGGTCAAAAACACCCCAAAAATGACCTTTCTGCCCCTTTTTGGCCACACAGGAAGCAATGGTGGGAGAACTCATTTTTGGAGGGGCAAATGGAGGCCAAATTCCAAAATTCCACTTTGGAAAGTAGACAGGCATACCTTTCCAACAAGCCCACTTGGATAAAATTTGGTGCACGAGAAGGCCTCCAAAATCAGCTCCAAATTAGCGCGACGCACACGATGAAATTTCGTCATTTTGGTCAAAAAAACTCTGTTTTTTCCCCTAGTTTCTTCACAATTTCACTCTTCTCTTTCTAATAGTCAAACACATGATGTAATTTGATATGACTTGATGGATTCTGATGTAAATATGTTAAATTTTTACTCATAGAGGTAGATTCATCCATGAAAAGGTAGTTTGCAACTAAATGAATCAGTTTCCTAGTTTTTAGAGGCAAGTTATTCCAGTGCCTACTTTCTAGTTCTCAGTTTAGATCTTGTTGAAACACCTCCTAAAATTATGAACTCGACCCCTAAAGGCTAGGATGAGTTTTTTTTTGCCTATATCTACTAGCTTTTCAGTCATTGGCAAAGGTTGGACTCTTGTGAATGCTTTGAGCATTATTCTACACTCATATCAGCAGTTTGGCAAAGGAATAGATCAGGGTTTGCAGCACTTTATGGGATTCTTTGGCAACTTGATTTGGTATTGTGTTTCCTTCTTTAATTCCAATTTTACATGTGTTTTATGTATGCCATTATCTCTCTATGTTCTTCTGAACTAAATGAAACAAGGATAAAGGTATAATTCATTGATATTTGCAGTGTGCTACCTAGGGTGTGTTTAGTTATTTATGTTTTCAGCTATTTGAAGAGGATCCCTAAGACTTTCATACCCTCTTCAACTCCTCATCAGTATAAAAGCTCTCCATCTCATTCAATTTGAAGTACCAAACCATTTTCCTATCTTGCCCCATAGAGATTGCTGAAAAACTGAGTCCATTCCCCGGAACCAAATTTGCCTTTCAAATTTGAGCCAGCAAAACATCATCGAATTCAATAAAAACTCTTATGAACACATACCTAGCCTAAAATAAATCTTTACATCAGTCATCTCAAGCCTCATTGATCATATTTTACTGGGATTGGAAAGGAGAGAGCCATCTCCCAACCTGGTAGGGCTAGCTACCAGGCTAAGCGTGGTTTGATGTTACGCTAGATTCTGCCTTTCTCAGCCTGAGGTAGATTTAGGCTCTAACATAGTGATGGCCATACTGGGGAAGATATTATCTATTTGTTAGTGTTCTTTGTTTTATAAACTATAGACGAAGCCTGAAGTTAGGCCAGGTAGCCTTCGAAATGCACATTGCTTTGCAAGTGCATAAGTAGATAAAAGCTGCTTCAGTCAATCTCCAGTCTAGTCTTATAAACGAAACATATGACTTGCAAATTGCCCCAGTACATCGGGTAATTCTAGACTTTTGGATGATAAGTTTTGAATTTTATATGTTGAACAAGTTGATAATGTCCATTTGATTTTTGGGAATAATTCAACACATTGGCTTCCAGAAGATACACTAGAGCACAACCTGATCTTGGTCCACCTCCTGTGTATGAAAATCCAAATCTTATTCCGAGAATTCTTCACCAAGAAAGTTTTGTGATTCCTGTGTTTATATCTCATTCATGCCCAGTTGTTTTTGTATTTCTTGAAGATCTTGAGTTTGGCGAACATTTTTATTTGTCGTTGTTTGAGACTAAATCTGAAAGTGTTGTTGGTTCTACTGTCCTAAATTCGGAGTTTGTCAAAGACCTTGAAACTAAAATGGAAAATAGATCAATTGACAGTTGTATCTTGAATCTTCATACTTCCATTGTGGCTTCAAATATTCCCAAGTTTTTAGAATCCGCATGAGCAACTCTTGGTTCATCCGCTCTTGCAACTCGTTCAGAAATTCCTACGGAACCTCCTTTCATTCCCACCATTCCCGTGCAACCTTCCATTTCTGATCAGAAATCTACAGTGTTGTCACCTCCATCCACTCCTTCTACACCTCAAACATTAAAAATTTCTTCACCGCCTTCAACACCTCATACACCGGCCATATCAGCTAGCCCAACTCCTCCTACATCCCCTAGGCCAGTTGTAAATCCACCTAGAGCAATGGATACCCGATATGCACCTCGTGTGTTGCCTCAAAACTTGGATGCCATGCCCGCTGACTACCAAAGCAAAATCCCATTGTTTGATGGCACTCCTCAAAGTATCATAGCTGAATAGCATGTGGATAGGATGATAGATTTCTTTGACCTTCATGAGATTGATGTCGAAAATGTGACTATGAGACTATTTGTGAAAGTTTTTGGAGTTGAAGTGCGGAAGTGGTTCAGAGCTTTGCTGGCTGCAAGTATCACTACATTGGCTAATCTTCAGAGACAATTCTTGGATCACTGGGAAGTAAAGAAAAACCCTCTTCAGATCCTTTCTGAATATGAGAACATCAAGAGGAATGTTGGTGAGAGTGTCCAAGATTATTGTATTAGATTTAATTCTATTTACAATGCAATTCCTGCTGATATAAAGCCACCTATGGCACTGGCATTAATTAAATTTCCTGATGGCTTCAATCCTGATATGGCCTATCAATTGAGAGAAAGAGATCCACACACATTGGAAGATATGCAGAAAATTGCAGTCAGCGTTCAGGCAAATCTACTTGCAAAGAGAGCTAGGACAAAGGCTAAGAAAAAGGTGACTATTAAGGAAGAAGCTTCCACTTCAGATCAAGTGCTCTGTAAGATTGAGAATATGTTTGACAGATTAACCAATGATAAGCTTGAAGCACAAGTCAGAAATCCAGACTTTTGTGGTCAGCAGCAACCACAATTCAGAATCAAGCAACGAGAGCAAAGAGCACAAGACCAAGCAGTACAGTAGCAGGTAAAGACACCGCTACAGCAGAATTTTGTACATGGTCCAGAATCAGATGATGAGGAGAATGTAATTGGAGAGGAGAATCATTTCTTTACACCTGATGATATGCCAATTATTATTACCGAAGATGAGAAGTTTTCAAAAAGCCCAGTTGTACAAAGGGATGAATATTTCATCTTTGCAAACGACACAATTCTTGAAGAAGAGTCTGATCAATATCTGAGGGGATACATGAATTCTTTGACAGCCTAGCAGCGACAATATTCACTTAGGAGTAGAGATGTACCCATAAATCCAATTCACAAGAGGAAGGAGGTGACACCGCCGAAGAATGATCCTCCCATTATGCAGAAAAAGAGAAAGGAGATGGATGATCCTACCACCAGCAAAACACAATCAGTAAATGAAAGATCAAATTAGCCAAGTTTACCAAAGGAGAAAACTGAAAAGAAGGATGCTTCCGCCAAAGAGGTAGAGAAAACTTCAGTTTTTAGCTTAGAAAATGAAATTTCTAAGTTAAAATTATCTATACCTTCGACTGAGTTGATGAAGAATAGCAGCTATAAAGGTCAGGTGTTTAAGGTTTTGAATTTGGATCCATTATCTGATATGGTAAACGTGTAGGATGACCAACCTGAGTTGATCTTTGGTCCAGCATTAGAAGGTCAATCCCAGGATAGTGATGTAGCTCCTTTTTACATCAGCCTTAGGGTGCATGACTATGTATTGCACAACACTATGTTTGATTCATGGGCCTCTCATAATCTCATGCTTAAGGCAATGATGGAGAAATTGGGTTTGGACATCACTAGAAAGTATCATGACCTATATTCCTTTGATTCTAGTCGAGTGAGATGCATTGCTCTTATTAAAGATTTGGCTGTCATTTTGGATCAGATTCCAACGAAAAATGTTTTGATGGATGTGGTTGTGGTGGACATTCCTCCTAGATTTGGTATGATTCTTTCTGGATCTTGGGGAGAAAAACTTAAAGGGACATTGCAGCTTGATTTCTCCTATGCTACTATTCCCGTGTTCGATCAGATGAGGAAATTATACGAGGAGAAAAAGATGAAGTACATGATCACTAGCAAGGAGAAACCAGTAAATCATCTAATCAACTATGTACATACTGATTTAGAATCATTTTTTTTATATTCTGATAGTTTTAATGATGTAAATAGCCAATTAGTTGAAATAGAAGACATTCCAGAGATCACTGAAAATTTCATAGATGTATTAAAGAAAAAAATACAAAGACTTGATAGTACCATTGAGTAATCAGCCTTCTGACAGTAGCAAAATATTGATGGACAGCAAGGAAAAGTAAAAGAGCAAATAGAATTTCAGCATTTGGAAGAGGATGAAGCTGGTTTGTGGAGCATGGATTTTGATGGCACAGTAGGAAAGGAAGGTGTTGGAATTGGCATTTGGATACGCAGCCCTATTTTCTCACCAAACAAAGTGCCAAGTAATGTAAGGGTTTTTTCGTATAAATTGGCTTTTGATTGTTCAAATAATGAGGCTAAATATGAGGCTTTAATTGCTAGTTTGAAAATCCTTAGAAAGTTAAATGCTAAAATAATTTCAGTATATGGCGACTCAGAGTTAGTTATCAAGAAATTGAAAGGGGAATACAAAGCTAAACATCCTCGAATGTGGGCATACCATAATGCAGTATTAGATGTCTTGAGATTGTTTCCAAATTACACTTTGACATGTGTCCCTTGTGTTCAGAATGTTATTGCATATTCACTTGCAACAGTAGCAAGTAATTTGAAAATTCCAATGAATTCAAACAATAAGTTTGAAATTCATGTGAAACATTGCCTGGCTATCCCTGATAATGAAAGGTATTGGCAAGTGTTTCAAGATGATAAAGAGATCGAAGAATTTCTGCAAAATGAAGGCAAATTCAAAGACACTTCTATAGATGGGGAGCATGATGATGGTGAAGTAGATATAGAAGTCAATCAGATGGAAGTTTTGCAGCTAAAAGACAATGTCATTCCTAAAGGTATAATACCTTTAGAGGAGTTGTTTGATCAAGATGATGTAGCCCGAAAACCGAGCTTGTTGCCAATCGAGAAAGGAGTTGAGGATGTGAACATTGGCTCAACAGAAAATCATAAAATGGTGAAGTTATCAAAGGCATTGCCTCCATAGGTAAAGGCAAGGTACACCAGTTTATTATCCTCATTTTCTGATGTATTTGCATGGGACTATTCAGATTTGAAGGCATATGATACGAGCATAATTTAGCACATAATTCCGATCAAGCCAAATCAAAAGCCATTTTGACAGAAGCTGAGAAGGATAAATCCAAAGTTGCTGCCCTCAATAGAGAAGGAAGTGAATCAATTGTACAAAGCTAGTATAATCATCCCTATAAAATTTTTAGATTGGATTTCTAATTTGGTGCCCGTGCACAAGAAAATAGGTGAGATTCAATTATGTATCAATTTCAGAAATCTGAATAAAGTATCTTTGAAAGATAACTATACATTGCCCAAGATTGATCACATACTTCAAAGAGTAGTTGGACCATCCCGCATGTCTCTACTCGATGGGTATTTCGGTTATAACCAAATTCTAGTCCATGATGATGACAGGGATAAAAAAACATTCACCACTCCGTGGGGAACTTTTCATCATGCCAAGATGCCATTCAAATTAAAGAATTCTGGTGCAACCTTTCAGCGGGCTATGGATATTGCATTTGCTAATGAAAAGATTTATTTTTAGTTGTTTATCTTGATGATTTGATAGTTTTTTCTAATTCAGATGAAGAGCACCTTTATCATTTTAAGATTGTATTTTAGCGATGTAGAAAGTACGGCATATCTCTCAATCCAAGGAAGAGCATGTTTTCCATGGATGAAGGCAAGCTTATCGGTCATATTATATCCAAGGAGGACATCCGCATTGATCCAGCTCGAGTGGAAGCCATTCAGAAGATTGATTTTCCATGAAGTAAAAAGGAGATCCAATCATTCAATGGTAAGATGAATTTCTTACGTCGCTTTGTGCCCAATCTTGTAGAACATCTAAGAGAAATAAAAAACATGCTAAAGAAAGATAGTGTAGTGAAGTGGACCGAGGAAGAAATTAAGTCTTTCAATTTGGTAAAGTTGGCCCTTTCTTCAGCTCTGGTTTTGATCAACCTGGATTATTCTCAATATTTCATTTTGTTTTCATTTGCTTCAGATCATATAATGGCAGCGGTCTTAATGCAGAAAAGAGACTAACTTGAGAAACCAATTGCTTTTTCAACAGAACCGTAAGGGATGCAACTTTAAAGTATAATATTATTGAAAAGCAAGATCTTGCTTTGGTAAAGGCATTGAAAGATTTTCGGGTCTATATTCTTCATTCTCACATCCTTGCTTATGTCCCTAACGTTGTCGTTAAAGATGTCTTAATGCAAACCGATCCAGAAGGGAGACGAGGCAAATGGATCGCTTCTTTGTTGGAATATGATGTGGAGATCAAACCAACAAAGCTCATCAAAGGATAGGGGCTAGCCAAGCTAATGGCAGAGTCAAATTTACATGCCTTGGACATTAATCTCATCGCTGCTATGTCCGAGAAAGATGAAGAAAGTTCGCTTGTTTAGGTATCAGAAATTTTTCTTCTTTCTCCTTGGTATTCAGACATTGTTTATGTGCTCCAAAATCTGTCATCACCACCTAGAATGGCTAAGAACAATAGTAGGATCCTAAAATTAAAGGCTGCCAAGTTTTGTATAATGAATAATGCACTCTATTGGAAAGATCTTAGCGATGTCTTGCTCAATTATTTGGTTGAAAAAGAGTCAAAACAAGTTATGGAAGGCTTTCACAAGGGAGATTGTGGAGGTCATCTATTTTGGAAGACAACAGCCAATAAAATTTTGAGAGCGGGATATTATTGGCCAACTCTCTTTGTTGATGTGTACAAAACTGTTACAAGCTACCACAAATGTCAAATTTTTCAAGGTAGGAGAAAATTACAGCAGAAAATTACAACCTTTACCGGTCAAGCCAATTGAAGTAAGTGCTCCATTTCAGTAGTGGGGTTTGGACTTCATTGGCGAGATCCATCCTACTTCTTCAGCACAACACAAGTGGATCCTCACAGCGACAAACTATTTCACTAAATGGATTGAGGCGATTCCCACTAGGCAGACCACTGATTCGGTAATCATTTCATTTCTTGAAAATAATATTTTGTCTCATTTTTGCTATCCAAACAAGATAATCACTGATAATGCAGCATATTTTAAATCTAAAAGAATGATCGACTTTTGTAATAAATATCAAATTACCTTGGGGCACTCAACTGCATATTATCCACAAGGTAATGGATTGGCAGAATCCTCAAATAAATCATTGGTCAATATTATCAAAAAGTTGCTAGAAACAAACAAGAAGAGTTGGCACAAAAAGCTTGTTAATGCACTTTGGGCAAACAGAGTAAGTCAAAAGAAATCTATAGGCATGTCCCCTTTCGAGCTTGTGTATGGTGTTGACATGGTATTCCCGACCTCTCTCACAGTCTCGGTGGTTTAACTACTGCAAGAAACTGGCAGCGAGGATGATCACCTGCAGCAAAGAATCAATCAAATGATTCATTTGCAGCAGACTAGAGAGGAGTTTTTTCAAAATACTTTCAAGCTGCAAGAGAGAATCAAGCAAATATATGATCAAAAGGCAAAGGTGGATAAGTTTCAAATAGAAGACATAGTGCTGAAATGGGATGCACAAAATGAAGACAAAGGTAATCATGGCAAGTTTGAGAATCTATGGAAAGTTCCATTCAAAATTGCTACATATCGGGGCCAAAATGCTTTCTTGCTGAAAGAAATGAGCGGAGAAGATTGTCTGGGTGGGCCAGTCAATGAGGAGTTGCTCAAACAATACTATTTCTGAAATGTTTTCTGTTGTGATATGTATCATTGTACATACCATTTTACTTCCTTCATTGCAAGTGTGTATTGTTATCATTCATTCAGTTTGGGGCCTGAATTGAAGGCTACAAAATTGAAGGCTTGATTTCAGTTTTGTTTGGATTGTTTGAGTCAAGTCTTTTAGTCGATTTCAGTCTTGAAATTGAGTTAGTTTTGAGTCAGACTTCAGTCCTAAAATTTTGTCAACATATTAGTTTTGGTTTGTCGAAGTTATTGACTCCATAGCCCAATGGACAAAGGCACTGTCTGCTTTCCAGAGGTCTGTAGTTCTTGGCACCTCCAATGAGCTACCATCCCCATTGGAGCCAATGTTAGTGTCAATATCTTCATCCCTCCATCAGTGATCAAATTCTCTTGTTGCATTGCATGTTAGATGTCTCATATGATCAGCTGCATTCCATTAGAATCATGGACCATCTAATGGTAGGGGCATATTATACATTTTCCCTTATGCTCTTTACCTGTTGGCCCATTTTCATACATCTAGATCATTTGCATTCATTTTTTGTCCTTAAATCCGCAAAAGTCATTGTTAGGGTTTTAGGTCTCATTAGGTCTAGGGTTTCATCAACAAGGTATTGAAAATGCTCAATAATGGTTAACAAGCGCATAAGGAGGTCAAATAAAGTCTCAGCGGCAATAATTTCAATAATCACATGCTCAGTGATTGATTTTTCCTCGAAACCCTGTTTTTAGAAAAAACAAAGTTTTTATATGTTTCATGTAATAAATTTCATGTAATTTCATTTTTTCATATGTAATAATTTCAGAAGCAACCCTGGTCACTTTGGCAAGCCTCTGCTACTTCAGTTCCTGCAAAAGAAACAAAATGCCAAAGTATTTATTCCATGAAAGGCAAAAATAAAGCAAACTGCCCAAAACAGAATTTCAAAAAGGAAGTGAAAATCAAACATTAGAAAAGTGGTTTTTCTTGAATGAAAAATTAAAAGACATGGCTATATAAAGTTTTTTCAAATCAAAGGAGGCTCATTTGTGTCCACAAAGTGAAGAGAGCAAGTGCATTACAATTTTTAAAGGCCAAGAGAGCGATTTTATGTTTGGATGGTGAAAATTGGTGGCGCGGCACACCTGGATTAGAGCCTGACGTATCCATCCATCACAGTGCACTCGGCAGTAATTTGCAGTGTAATTTTATAACGGGCGTGGCACACCTGTTAGGTGGCGCATCGCACAGGTTTCCAAAGCCTGAAATCACTCATATCTTTCTCCAAAGGCACTCAAATTGTAAATTCCTCTTCCTACAAGTAAGTGGAGACCCCCTCATGGCCAGTCAATGAGTTTTTCTTAGTATTTATGGTAATTCAATAGGGAAATATTGAAACCCTAGCTCCTTGCATTGCTTGTTAAAAAACACTGCCTAGGGTTTACAAAGTGCATTTTTGCTGCTAAATTCCACCCCTACCATTTTCACTCCCTCACTCCCTTACTTCATTCTTTCCCTCCCTTGTCATTCATATTTACCTATTCCCCATATCCCTAAAATTACAAACACTAAATCCTTAATCCCACTATCTCAAACCCTAGTCAAATGCCCCCCAACCCTAATTGTTATTCCCAAACCCTAAATATCATCATTTAAACCCTTCTATTCCCCAAAAACCTATCAGAAAAATTCCCAAGCTCTCATACACAGTCCCTACACATTCCCCCTACAGTCCTCATACATTCATATATTTGCGAGAAAAAACCTATTGACACCATAAAATCTCTTCATACTCATCTAAGAAAACTCAAACATTGGCAAACATGGAGTCAGATTCTTCCTATGATAGAAATGAGGAAACAGTCAGTGATTCTTCTAGAGAAATGCATGAACCAAGGAGACCTCACAAGAGTGGGAAACATAACTAGGAGGAGCCTACGTCACTTTCCGAGCTGTTGACCTCTCCTCTTGCTGTCACATGCTTCCAACATCAATCTTGATTCTAATTTTGTGAGATGGTGGCAAGAGTTAAATACCATCATGAGCTTTCTCGACTGTTTGTACTCCATCTTCACAATTGTCAAGTCAATTTGGCAGGTGTGACATTCACCTTGACACCTAAGACTATATCTCAAGCAACCAGTATTCCAAATGTCGGTGAGAAGTGGAATAAGGAGCAGTTGGTGGACAGGGAACAATATGAGCCTTGTATCAAGGCTGGTTTTCAGAGGCAGATTAGTAGAGTTTTCCCTTTAAGGTACCTTAAGGACACATATGCATCCTTGATGAAACTCATAATTAAATATTTCAGCTGTGAGGGCAGATTTTCTTGCTTATATGCCTACCACATCAGATTGTTGATGCACTTCACTAGGGTGAGAATGATGAACTTTGCAAATTTTGAATTTTTGGCCTAAAAAACAGGCTTTTCTGCCTGGTGCGCCGCGCCACTTGGCGTGCACTTTTGCTAGGGACCTCCTTTGGAGGAAAACTCAGCATTTTTGGATTCCTCATGGAAAAATATGAATTCCCTCACATGGCCAAGAAATTTTGACAAGTTTTGAGCTTCCAAAAGGGTCAAAAACACCCAAAAAATGACCTTTCTGCCCCTTTTTGGCCACACAGGAAGCAGTGTTGGGAGAACTCATTTTTGGAGGGGCAAATTTAGGCCAAATTCAGAAATTCCACTTGCTATGGAAGGTAGACAGGCAGACCTTTCGAAAAATCCCACTAGTAGAAAATTTGGTGCATGGGAAGGGCTCCAAAATCAGCTCCAAAGTAGCATGGTGCATAGGCATAGGAGTGTGGGGCACAGGATGAAATTTTGTCATTTTGGTAAAAAAAACTCTGTTTTTTTGCTTAGTTTCTTCACAGTTTGACTCTTCTCTTTCTAATAGTCAAAATCATGATGTAATTTGATGTGACTTGATGGATTTTGATGTAAATATGTTAAATTTTCACTCATAGAGGTAGATTCATCCATGAAAAGGTAGTTTGCAACTGAATGAATCAGTTTCTTAGTTTTTAGAGGCAATTTGTTCTGCTGCCTACTTTCTAGTTCTCAGTCTAGATCTTGTTGAAATAGCTCCTAAACATATGAACTCAACTCCTAAAGACTAGGATGAGTTGTTTGTTGCCTATATCTACCAGTTTTTCAATCATTGGAAAAGGTTGGACTCTTGTGAATGCTTTGAGCATTATTGTACACTCATATCAGCAGTTTGGAAAAGGAATAGATCAGGGTTTGCAACACTTTATGGGATTCTTATGGAAAATTGATTTGGTATTGTGTTTCCTTCTGTAATTGCAATTTTACATTTGTTTTATTTATGCCATTCTCTCTCTTTGTTCTTGTTAACTAAATGAAACAAGGATAAAGGTAGAATTCATTGATATTTGTAGTGTTCCACCAGGGTTTGTTTAGTTATTTATGTTTTCAGCTATTTGAAGAGGATCCCTGAGACTTTCATGCCCTCTTCAACTCCTCATTAGTCTAAAAGCTCTCCATCTCATTCAATTTGAAGTACCAAACCATTTGCCTACCTCACCCCATAGAGTCTCTGCAAAATTAAGTCCATTCCATGGACCCAAATCTACCTTTCACATTTGAGCCAGCAAAACGTCATCAAATTCAATCAAAATTCTTTTGAACACATACCTAGCCTAAAATCAGTCTTTACATCAGTCATATCAAGCCTCATTGATCATATTTTACTGAGATTGACAAGGAGAAAGCCCTCTCCTGACCTGGTAGGGCTAGCTACCAGGTTAAGCGTGGTTTGATGTTAACCTAGATGCTGCCTTTCTCAGCTTGAGGTAGATTTAGGCTCTAACAGTATGAAGGGTCGATTTGTAAAAGATTAGGAGCAAGAAATGTGCTCGTCACTTTTCCCACTTTAAAAACATGGATCCAAGTGAAAAAATATGGGTTCTAAGAGTTTTGACACAAGTTGAGGAGATTTTAATAGCGTGGGTAAATCAAATATTTCATGTGTCACATTCTCATGGTGGTCAATATAAATATAGTGGGAACACAATAAGTTCTGCATGGGATATATCTTTGATTACGAAGAAGCTTCCATGACATGTTGAGCAAGTAGATTTTTTTATTGTTAGAAGATGAAGTGTTCAATCTAGATACTATGAGTGCTATGTGAAGAGAAAGTGTGTGATGGATTCATTTGTTTACAAAATCTATATATATAAGTACTGCAAGGATGTTTAAATTGATATGGATTCAGTTTTTTCTCTCACGCAAAGAGCTACTGATGGATCTAGCAGGTTGCAATATGTTGATAGTAATCTTGATGAAATATCTAGGGCCCTTGCGAAGATTGAAAGAGAGGGGGCTCATTCTTCACATTGGCACCCATCATCCTTTCTTTCTCACTTCCTTAATGAATCTAGGGAAGTCAATCAAATAAGAAGATTTATTGAGAATGCATAAACCATATATAGTGAAACAATGGATTGGTCAGGTATTGGCACATTTCCCATTAATGAATATAACACTGAAGGATTGCTAGACATGGAATTCCCCACTGTATTCCCTACAGGTGATGTTGATTGGTTGCATCCACGTATTTTCAATGTTGAGATGCAAGAATATGGTTTGCATCTATTGATATATTATGATCAAATATTTGGAAGCTATACTTGGTTTCGATATTTCTTGTGGACTATGATTATGCGCCATCATAGTCAGGTCATAACTTGTTTCTTTTTAAAGAATAATATCCATGAAAATGTACCTACAACTATTTAGGAGTTGCATCAACAGCTTTTTGATCTACCAAACAATAATTTGTCTGAGAAATTAATGCATTTTGGATCTTCTCTTAGGGTTACAAGGGCTTATTGGAAAAATTGACATTCTGAACTCATAGACATGATCACCTAGTTGGGTTTCACTTATTTTTTGTTTTATTTTAAGTGTAGATGACACAAAGTGGACTGACTCGCATTCTATAATTCCTTCAAATAAACATTCTCATCCACAAAGTGAGCATGCCAAAAAAATGAAAATTTTATTTGGTACCCACATTTAGTTGATATGTACATGCACCAAATATTCAATATCTTCCATGAGATAGTATTCCAGGGATATATTGGCACTAAAGACTTTTGGTATAGGTTTGTTGTCATTCCTTTCCGACTAATTTTTTAAAGATTTGAAGCAAAAGGTATGTTCTTATAATTGGCTAATATGTGTTAACTACATGTTTCAAATTTTTCCAGGTACAAGTGGAAACATAGAGGTTCATCTCACATCTGTGGTTTCTTATGGTTACCTAAAGCACTGGATATGGAAACATTAGATTATTCCAATGCCACTATTGTTGACGCAATAAAGTTCTTCTTCGACAAATATGTTACAACTTGGAATCCATGCGACATACATCATCAACATCTCATGATCCCTCGAAGTCTGAATGACGATCCATGTCATTTAAATACCCAACAAATATTTTCTTGCAATCCCAAAGAGTATTATGAGCATTTGGTCAACCATGTACAAAGGCGTACGAAATTCAGTTTTCATTCCTATTTACGGAAAAAAGGGTTTGTGATTTTGTGTCTCTATGATGCTCCATGGAAATTTTGTGCCAATTCAACATTGTACATAGATGAAAAAGTGAAAGAAAAGTATGAGCTGACTCGAAATTATGATCGTCTAAATGTACACAATGTGGCGAGAAAATGTTGATTACCAATCAATTGTGTCTCACCGTGCATTTTTTAAGTATATTGCAAAATATGCTTCAAAGGTAGAGAGAATATCAAAGAGTTATTGTGAAATTTTGATAAGAGTTACTGGTGGGAGTGGGCCTGAGGCTCCTGCAATATCTATGTATAGAAGGTTTCTTGTTGAGATGTTTGTTGAGCATGACATTAGAGCACAAGAAACCTATCATTTATTGCTAAATCTCCCTCTTGTTGCTTGTAATCATAAATTTTTCCTGTTGAATGTTTGGAGGAAAGTGTACAAAGGCTTTCATTGTATTCTGATGAAGTTTTGTTCAGAAAAGAATTCATTGAGGTTTATCAAAGCCAAGCTATTTTTTTCGAGCATTTGTGCTTAATAGAAATAACAAGATCATGGAGTTTTGATGTGAAGCGTAGGAAAGAGCCATGGAAGGCACAAGATAGCCATGTTATTGTCTGTGTTTGGCCATAGTTCTATGTTGTTTTGGATGAACAGTTAGAAGAGTTTGAAACCCTTTTTTGGAGGGAATTTATTTTATACAAGCCATTTCGTGACATTACTTCAAATATCGGGTTTTCAACTAAAAGAAACATTCATAATTGGAGGAATTTGAGATACCACGCTTGGCATGCTCATCTAGATGCTTTGCAAGATGAAGGAAATGAAGAATATGTTTAGCCCCTTATACATGAAAAAAATGTTGATCAAGATTTGGAAGAGTGACAGGTTTTTTTGTGATTAGTTCCTCCAAGCAATGTAAACATTTTAGACCTTGATAGTATTTGTAGAAGGGACTTTGATATTCATTATAATTGGTAGGAAATGATGGTCTCTAATGATTTTTTAGAACAGGGGATCAATTTTATTAAATATGTGCAGTTTTCGGGTGTAGTCAATGGTAGCTCTGTTAGGGTCACATATTTTTCGCCTTCATCTCTATCTAATAACCAACCAGCTGCCTTTGAATTTTTTTTCGACACTTTGTTAATGGCGGGAATGATGGTGATTTGAAAATGATTATTCAAGGAACTATTGGAATCGGGAAGTGTTCTCTCATTCACTGTATTTCTCATGTTATTTCTAATTTGGCAATGAATGATAGAAGTCCTTTGTTACTGCTTGCACCAACTAGTATAGTTTCTTTTAACATATGTGGAAAAACAATACATTCTGCTTTGAAAATTCCTATAAAATATATGAAACCACTCTCTAGTGAGGCTCTCATAGTGTTTCAAGAAGAAATGAAACATATATATATCTATATATATATATATATATATTGATTAATGATATGATCTTTATAGGTCCAAGGCTTTTCATACAGATATATTCTCATTTGCAAGAAGCCTTTCCTGAAAACAAGGATTCTACTTTTGGTGGTAGGTCCATCATTCTTGAGGGTGACCTTGGGAAGCTACCCCGTGTTAGGGATAAACCCTTATATGTAGGTAAAACAATAGGGAAAGTATTGTGGGAAAGCCTCAACATTGTTGGTACTTTGGACAAAATTTATAGGAAGCAAAGAGACGATCTGAGACAAGCATATTTTTGCAATCTTTTAACGAATATTAGAAATGCAGAGCCTTTCCTTTTTGATTGGGGTATTCTTATGATGAGTGTCTATATTTGCTTGGATCGAAAGGAAAAGAGTTTATTTGGTTCTTTTATTCATTTTCTTGCGATAAAGAATCCGTCAATTTGCACAATCAAAAAATGCTTAAATCATTAAATTGTCCTATTGCAAGATGTGTTTCTAAATGTACTAGAAGAAGAGAATTAGGTGATATCAATGATGATGTCTTGGAGTTTGAAGTTTTGCTATTTCGTGGAGAGCACATGATGTTAACGTGTAATTTGTGGGTTGAGGCTGGGTTGGTTAATGATGCACTTGGATATATTGAAGATATATTCTTTGCATCTGGTTCAAAACTGCCACAACTTGCACAATTTGCTATGGTTGTTTTTGAAAAGTATTGTGGTTTTCTATTTCATAGGGATTGTCAAAATGTTTTTCCTATTGCACCTGTCGTTAGCGGGGGTATTAGATAGATTCCATTGAAAATGGCATGACCGAGGGTATTAGATAGATTCCATTGAAAATGGCATGGGCCTTGACAATATACAAATCATAGGGTATGACTTTGCAATGAGCCACTGTAGATATTGGAGATAGAGAGAGGCAAGGTTTGACATTTACAACTACATCAAGAGTGAAATCAATAGATAGTTTGTAGATTTCATTTTCTTTCTCTTTCCAATGTTATGCAAAAACACAAGATAATGTATATGTTACACTTAGAAAGAAAGAGGAGGAACAATTGAAGTCGATATCATTTAAAAGGTGTTTGTGTTGATTATAGTTTACTATTTCGGCATGTCTTTCTTGTTGCTTGCAATTATTTGTTTGTGCATCAATTGGTTGTTTGTTATGCTTCTCGATCATTTGAATAGATTTTTTGAGTGGTAAAGTTAGTAAATAAACATTTGGAAGAAATTACATGGGTCAATATTTTTTATGTCACTATGTTCTTTGATTGATTTAAGTTTAGATATTTGTGCTTTCTTTTGTCCTTTTTTTTAATCCTATTACATTTATGACAACTTAATTTTTTTTGTGAATTTTTGTTTCATATATATATATATATATATATATAGATATCTGTGTCTACGTGTGTGTATATGTACTAAATTTAATTGTATCTTTCTATCATTGAAATGAATATATGGAGAACAATGTTGCAATTTATTACATCAGAGCATTTAAATCTATTAGAGGAGAAATAATTTTTGTTGGCTATATCCAAAACAGGCTAGACTGAAAACGTTGTTTCCATCATGCTTTTGTCGATGAAGATTTTCGTGTCTTACATCAAATGAAATCAAATGTCGAATACTTTTATCATTTCGACCAACAAGAATCTCGAAGGAAAAAAAGAAGGGATTGGTCAAAAAGCGAGAAGCATCGTGATAATTATCTTGTTGATTTGAATTGGTGTCACTATTGTCATTGGTTTTGGTGTGTTTTGGAAGAGTCTAGCATTTAATAAGTGTTTTTTGTTGCACTATTTAAAGTTGGAATTCGTCCCCGAATTTGTTGATGTAAATAGAACCATCATATATCTCAAATACAAATTTTTGTTCCAGATGTCTTTTATATTAATCTTGAGGTTTATAGTATTAATATATTGATACGTTTATGTTGATGTACCGATTGTTGACAATGTTTTGATAGTTATAGTGTTGTTATATCAATGTGGAACTACCATAGCCACATAGTTAATGTGGTTCGTATATGCCAATAGGAATATGTAAACCACATTGTTAATTTCTAAATTTTCACTAATAGATATAATCTCAAATCTGAAAAATGTAATGCGATCAAAAGCTTGACTGTATTAGCTAAACATTAATCTTTTTAACTTCTACCATTTAATTTTCACTAACATAATAATACAATACATTCGACTTGAAAAATACAATTTATAAAATAAGATATTAACTATGTTCATAAATCATGTAACCATTTTATAACTCTTAAATTTATCCCATTTTACAAGACTCTTCTCTCCATTTTACAAGATCCATCATTGGTTGGTGAGGGAAAAACATTAGACTATGCTGAAGATTTATGAACAATCATATGACCTTCCATCCTTTTTTGATGATGTAACATGTGGAACAAATATTATATGGAAAATTGGTAAAGTAAAATAGTTTTCTCTAAAACATGAATAGTTGAATATAAAGAGAGAGACAATATTTTCATAGAAAAATCTGAATGTAACAAATTAGAGCTATTGGGATTATGCAATCAAACACTATAAATCTTATCTCTTAATCCTTTGCAACAACCCTAACTTGATTAGCATATCTCCACAATTCAATCCACTAATTGGAGTTACCAATTTTATATCTTTAGTTTATATTTCCTAAGGTTTTTGGTATTACTCCTTGGGGTTTATTATTCCCTTGAGTTTATAATATCAATCCGTTAGGTTTATTAATCTAATGGTTCATGTTGCTAGGGTGTAATATGGTTCATAGTTGTAGGGTTCAATCTGAGGGTACATATTCTTATGGTTTATAACATAGATCCCTTTGGTTTATTGTTATTCCCTTGGGTTTATTATTTCCTTGGGTTTATAATATCAATCTATTGAGTTTAATAACATAAGTGTGCTTATTTTTAATGTTCAATATTATCCATATGATTTATAATATTGATCGTTGGGTTTAATATAAATACCTTCGGTTTATAATCATGGTTAACAATGGTCAACCATGTCCCAATGTGTCATTGTAACAAATATTTTCTCAATATGAGCCTTTGGGTTTATAATATTAATCCCTTGGGTTTAATATATTCCCTTTTGTTTAAAATACTTTGGGCATTTTTCTAATATTATTCCCTTGGGTTTACAATATCTATCTGTTAAGTTTATTAACCTAATGGTTCATGTTGCTAGGGTGTAATATTGTTCATATTTGTAGGGTTCAATCTTGGGTTTCGTATTGCTATGGTTTATAACATAGATCCCTTGGGTTTATTATTTCCTTGGGTTTATAATATCAATCCATTGGGTTTATTAATATATGAGTTCTTATTTCTAGGGTTTAATATTATTGATAGGGTTTACAATATTGATCATTGGGTTTGATATAAATCCCTTGAGCTTATAATCATGGTTAAAAATGGTCAACCATGGTCCAATGTTTCATTGTGACAAATATTTTCTTAATATGAAAATCAAGCATGGTGCAACACTGTTTTGTGAAAACAATTGTCTCTATATGAAAAATAATCATGCTCATCCATGGTCAACAGTGATCCAACGTCGCATTGTGAGAAAAATTGTAAACCATGAGTCATGAATCATAGTTGACCATAGTAAACCATGTTTATTTTAGGGTTCATTATATTTATGTTAGGGTTTATATACCATGGGTTTATAGTACGTTAGAGTTTTAGAATTACATATAAACTTATAATACTATAGGGAATATTACAGGATCAAATATTAATGAAATAAATAATTAGTTAAATAGTTAGTTAATTTGATTGCTAAGTCTATTTATATGTAACCAAATAAGTATTATCTTTTTTTACAACTAAAACATGTCTCAAATATATATATATTTTTTGAAATTGAAACATTTTAACAAACATGAGCATTGGAATATTTTATTTGTTAATGATATTGTCTTATGTTACTTTGTTATTAATATATTTTTAAATACACTTTAATATTGCTTAATGTGTATTTAGATATTTTGTTTATAATTAGCATTGAATTTTTTAATTATTATTAATAATTTTTAAATGAAGCATGACAATTTTATCAATTTTATATTAAAAATTGAATTAATCACACATCTAATTTTATTTATTTATTTTTAGTTACTTTAAACATTGAAATATTTTATTATGGTGAATATTTTTATTTAAATTGATATTGAAATATATTAATTAATATTAATGTAGATGTATAAAATACTTCTAAAAATTATGAAACTAATATATCTTTCCAACTTTATATTTAGTTAATAAAAAATAATGTTTTTTATCATTGACATTGAAATAATTTATTGATGTGTAATAGTTAAAGTGAAATATTTTTATATTTATATACTTTATACTAGATTATAATATTAACAATAACGAATAAACTACATTAACAACATAATTCTTATACTACTTTTGATATAACGAACAAAATATGTTATTTTTATTTTTAATTATATTCAACTTATATATATATATATATATATATATATATATATATATATATATATATATATATATATATATATATATATATATATATATATATATATATATATAGATAGATATATAATTCAAAATTGAGCACAAATATGGTTACCAGCTTAGGAGAATGAAAAAATACTGTAATGACTACAAAAACATTCTGCAAGTGGAATAAACCTATAGATTTATCTTCAATAGCGCATGTCTAAACTGATTTCATTCATCGATGACATTTTACTCACTACTACACCAAGAGCACTTTTAAAACATTTTTTTAAGATAAAAGAAATCTTTTGTCTTAAAATGTCAATTTTTATTTTAATTATTTCACATTAAAATTTAATATCGATTGAATTATCTTAAATATAAAATTCAAGACAAAAAACAGTTTAAGACAAAATTATTTTAAGACAAAACTTTATATTTAATCCAAAGCCAACTTAAGACAAATATATTTTAAGATACAATTTTAAAATTAAGACAAAATTATTTTAAGACAAAACTTTATATTTAAGACAAAAATATTTTAAGACAAAAACAGTTTGAGACAAGAATATTTTAAGACAACTTTATTTTCATATAAAAACAATTTAAGACAAAATTATTTTAGGACAAAACTTTATATTTAGGACAAAAACCTTTGAGACAAAAATATTTTAAGACAACTTTATATTTAAGATAATGGTCACTTAAGACAAAACCCATTTAGGACAGTTAACAATTAAGACAAAAACATGTCAATTTAAAAAATATTATCTAACAACTACAAAATTGACTCTCACAGGGCACCCTAAGTCTGCCAGCTTGTAGCCTACTATTGTATTGTGCCTATACCAATGTTGCTATTTCACTTTCCATTTGCGTTATCTTATATAAAGACAAACATTTGTTGGGATCTTCATTTTGTGGGGGTAGCCGACTCTGAAGAATGCAAAAAATTTCCATGGAAAGATTTCCAACACATTAATTACTCTTTTTTCCCTTCAATCTCTGTTGATACGATTAGAGACAACTTGTATGTCGTTGCATTTGACACTACTACATGGAGAGGAATTTTAAGACAATTTTTAAGACAAAATAAATCTTTGTCTTAAAATTTTCAATATGAGGCGCTAGTAAAGAAGGTAAAGGATTAGGGTTTCGTGTGATGGGTTCTTCAGGAAGTAGAGTGATGGAGGCTGACAACAACTAATGGGATTTAGGGCAATGGAGGCCAATAACATGGATGTGCATCATGAGAGGAGTGATGCAGGCATTTCAATGAATGTGGATAGGTGGTAACATAGTTGGAATAATTTTCGGGGTCTCCATCGATTGTGTTTTAATATGTTATTTTCACTATTTTATTTATTTTGAATGCTACTTATATCCATTGGTTGTTGTTATTAGCACATTGTTGTGCTGGATTGGAAACATAGATTAGATTCACTTCAAGGATTGTTGAAAAAAGCAGCAAGAAATTCTCAATTTGATTTTTCCTTGATTAAATTGAGAAAATTTGAATTTCCACATCAGGAGACAACTTGGATGCAATTAAATTGTATGACATGACTTGTGTCACCCATTTTTCTCAATAAATTTGAGTTGGAGGAGTTAGAGTTCAGTTAATCATGTGTGATTTCTAATTTTTAGCAATCAAAGTCAATTATCTCAAGTTGTTTTTAGTTAAACTAGTTCTAACTATTGGAGGAACTAGTGGAAGGCTAGTTGTGCAGTGGGCAATCAGGCCAAAATAGCTAGTGCATGCAAATAATTTGAGTTCCCCAACTATGGTGTAGATTCTAAGGAAGTGTAACATTTTTTGTAGACTAGTCTTGAGCATACAAGTGTTGCATGCAGTCACATGATCAACCTTAGGAATTACGCAATCCATTTTTGAAAAATTCCTAAATAATAAGGTTCTAATTTCTCAAGGAATTGCCTAATGAAATAGGGGCTCAAGCATAGGTAGTAATTGATGAAGTTTGGGTTTGAGCTTCTCAGTGAGTAGAGAGATAGGTTATTCACTTACAGCTTGTGCACAGTTGAGTAAAGAAATTGTAATACATCTATACTCATTAGATTGATGCAAGAAGTCATTAGATTTTTTAGCACATTTCTTTCCCTAGGAAAAATATTGTGTGCATTTGTTTTATTTCTTATTGCATGACTGAATTTTTTGCTCTAAATTGTGAATTAACTTCTGTAGAGTAGTAGAGTAGGTTTGTGTCTTGTGATTTTGAAAAAACATCATGAGCAGTTGCAAATCTATGCCATAATTTCTACATTGTATCATAGCAGGATTCACATTAGAGCAGGAATTTAAAACTTGCTTCTCAAGAGGTTTCAATTTGCAGTTCAGTGTAGCAAGATCTCTTAAGAGTTGAGAAGATAACCTTCAATAGGTTGAGGCTAGAGTGTGCCTTGGAAGGAAACCTTAATTTCATTGAATGGAAGGATCACATGGAGGAGGTATTCGATGACAATGGATTTCTAGAATACAACAAGAGAGATGTTACAAAGCCAGCAGAATCTAGTGCCCAAAACCTTTCTCAGTGGAAGAAAGATGTAGCCAAGGTGTGTAGAATAATATTGGAAGGAGTACAGGACCACATTTTCAGAAATCTCCATGGGAAAGAAAATCCTTATGCAATTTGGTAGGCACTAAAAAATCTATTTTAGAATAGTAGTGACCACAAAAAGTTGGTGCTCAAGGATAAACTTTGAAATATCAAGATGTATAAGAGTGGATTTTTTCTGCAATAGCTGAGGAAGTTCACAAAAGTTCGTGATGAGCTTGCAGGACTTTGGATTACTATTTTAAAGGATGACTTGGTAAGCATAGCCCTTTTTGGCCTTCCCAAGAGTTGGCATAACTATCAAGATTAAGTGAATGGGAGGGAGAAACTACCGAATTGGAAAACCTTATGGTACAATTGGTACAAGAGGAAATAAGGAATAATACCAGAGATGGGACCTCATCCAAGGGAAAGGATGAATAAAACTTTGCATTGGTTGGAAAGGGAAAGAAAGGAAAAGGGAAGAAATCTCAAACCAAACTAGAATCCAGCCAAGGGGGGAAGAAGAAAGATTTGTCAAAAAATAAATGCTTCCATTTTCATGAATATAGACACTATGCCATGAAGTACCCACATAGAAAGGCAAGAAATATGACCTTAGGAGGAGTAATGGGTGAAGCCTTGGCTTCACACTTTAACCTTGACTTTACCCTTACTGCATGCATGTCCAACACAATGATGGGGAGCATGTGGTAATTGGACTCAGGTGCATTTTTCCACATGAGAGGGCATAGAGATTTTTTCAGTGACCTGGAGGAGAAAGATCTCTAGATGCACATCAAGCTAGGGGATGAAAAAAGGTACAACATGACTAGTATTAGTACAATCACCTTTCAGAGGGAGTCAGGCTCTGCACTCAGGCTCAAGGATGTCATGTTTGTTCTAGGCCTAAAGAAAAATCTCATCTCTGTTGGAGTTTTGGAAGATTGTGGTTATGATGTGATCTTCAACAAGGGAAAATAATTATTGATACACATAGCCACGGGACAGGTGAAGAAGATCAGGGTTTGTGTGAAGAATCTATATCAGTTAGATGTGGAAGACTGAGCTACATTAAGCACTAAGGAAGAGAAAGTGTAGGATCGTGATGCAGGTGAACTTTAGCAGATGAGACTTGGACATTTGCATTATGGAACCTTGAATACTATACAACAGATAGCCACTAGCCTCCCTAAGGGAGCACTTGAGTAGCAAGGTGTCTGCAAAGGATGTACCTTGGGGAAGTACATAAAATCTGCATTCCATGATTGGGACAATGAAGTGCATGCAGTCCAAGAAAGGATCGACTATGATGTCTGTGGACCTTTATCGATATCCTCCACTGCTAGACAAAAATATTTTGTCCCTTCTATTGATGACTTCTCACATAAGTGTTGGATCTCTTCATGTGGAAGAAAGACGAGACGTTCTCCAAGTTTTTAGAATTCAAGGCACTGGTTGAGAAAGAAATCAACAAGAAGGTGAAGGCTCTCGGGAGCAATAATGGAGGTGAGTATTTGTCGAATGAATTTAAAATTTTATGTGTGAAATAATACATTTGATGAGATTTGACAACACCCAACCTATGGAAACGAGCTACATTCTATTGACAAAGCCTATAAGTAGTGGAAGAAATATATTATACCAAAGGAAATGGCCATCCACACAAATTGTAGGCCTTTTCTTGCTCTAGATAATCCTTGGGAGTTAGTGTCCTTGGATTTTATGTCATGTGTTCCCTCAGCCAAGCATGGTAATGGATGTGTTTTTGTTGTTGTTGATTACTTCCTTAGGATGGGAATTTTGTCAACTTGTAAGAATATTGTTGCAACAAAATCCACTCATAAGTTCTTCTTCAAGCATATTTTGGTTCATTTTGGGTTTCCAAAGACCATATTTCTTGATAGGGATAATAGGTTCCTTAGTATTTTTTGGTTTAACCTTTAGTCCATGATGGACATCAAGCTTGACCAAATCCACTACCTTCCATCTCTATATTGATAAGTAAAACTTAGTAGTCAATAGGATTATTGTAGATGTCTTTAGAGTATACAATTGTGAGCATCCATATACAGTGTTTAAAGCCTCCATATTGTTAACATAAATTTGACATAGCTCTTCATATTTCTATTGGCCACAAGCCTTTTTAGGTGTGCTTGGGGTCCCAACAATTGGAACAAATTGATGTAGCTATATTCATCGTATAACACATGAACATACCTCCTATAATTGGACCGAGATAAGTAAAACAACCAATTTTGAGTAATGTATCCAACAAATTCAATAATGAGTTCATGATATCTTGTAGGAAGTTTCCATCTCCAAGTACAAGTAATACACAATCCATTGGGTTCCAAATAAGTTTCAAGTTGTTGATGAGTTATGGTTGGACTTGCATAAAGTGAAATTGAAAAACTCCCATAAGAAGCACATACCACTTTGACACAAGCCTTAGACGTTACCTCTAAAAAACTGTGCATATTTTTCTTCTTTTTGTTGTTGCATACCTCTAGGTAGGCTAGCATACAATTCCAAAATTTGCTAGTAAAAATTTTAATTTTTGGGATCTGTCAAAATGAAACCTTTTATTTTACGTAAAGAATTGATTGAGCATTGGTCTAATAACCCATATGAGGAAGTATGTGATGCCCTAGTATTGGATCTTATAAAACATGCATTTCCCTAGCCACATTTCAATGAAAAGCTCTATACTTATAAGGATGTAAGACATCATATCCTTCCTAAGAGAATGATAAGAAATATACATTTTAAGGGTGTCAAAACATGTTGAAACATTTAATAAGATGTTGCATGCAAATCTATAACATGAAAGACACACATAACTTTCTTCTCTCTCCTAATGTTCTACTCTATATGCATCTTGTATAAAGTGTTGGATAAATGAATGAAATATTAAGTCAGTGTAGAGCTTTTGGTGAATGTCTTGTGTTGATTTTATAGTTGAGGCATAATTCCAATCATGGTATCAATGTGTGTGAAGTTATGTTCCCTTGTTGAGTGTCATATTTTTTTTTGTGCTTGTATATTGAACTCATGTTGAATGGTTACTTTTTTGATTATGCAATGTTTCTACACTTAACCAATGTGCATTGTACTTCATTAGGGATATTATAACACACAATATGAATGAAGTTCCTTTTAAATGGTTATATCTACAATGTATGATGAATACCATAGTTTAGGTGTATTGTTTGGAATTAAAGTCACCTCTACGTGCCCTTTCATCTGCAAAACCTTCAATTGTTCTTGCAAACCCATCAACATATCTTGGGTGAGACCTCACCTGTTTGTAAATTTTGAAAAAGTCCAGTGTTTGAGGGAGTTTTGTTGGCTTAGCGCTGAACCCTAGGTCACCCCTATGTGCCAACGGGTTTTTGTGAGCCTTCAATTAAGACTAAGAAGTCTTTGTTTACTTAGTCCTTTATTCTTAGGGACCTAGCTATTGGTAGCATACTGGTGAACTTTGGCATCCTATAACCCAATGTCCTTTGTATGGTTGCCTTAAATCTTAAGCTTCTATTTTAAATTTATGCATATGTTGAGTCACTTTGGAATTACGTTACTCAATTTCACAACCAATTTCTTTCTATCTCCATTACTTGGAAAGTTTCCCTTTTAAGTGATACATTTTCCACTTAGCAACTTACTATAGTTGAACCATTATTTCTTTTATAGAAAAACCACAATGAATTTATATTAACTATGCTCAACTTGATAGGAGCTTTTCATGAATTGATAATTCATTGTTTTGCACAAACTTTTACATGTAAATTTTTGGACTAAGTCTAAAAAGTGGGGTTCAATGTGACACATTTTCACTAGAGCATTGGACATATGCTCCTTTCACTATGACGATGGGGGCTTTAGTTAAATATCCTTGCTCTAGGCAATCTTAATACTACAAACGTATATTAAGATGTAAAGTAAAGTGAGTTGTTTGGGAGATCTAAGGACCCATTCCTCTGTCCTCAAACTATGACAAAATTTCTACAATTTCACAACATATCAAAAAGATTTTATTTAACAAAGAAATATATTTGACACAACATATTAAACTCTTATTAAAAACCTAATTATGAGTAATTTATATAACTTAGCCAAACAACAAGAAAAATACGTAGTTATTGTGCCTCAGTTGCAATGCTCCTTCAGGGACCACCTGACTGAATATGCCACCCTACCAACAGGAAAGTCTATTCAACTTCGCAGCCTAGGAAACCTCCATAAGTTCCCTAGTCCTCTAAGACCAAGTCGAAACCAAAACCATAGTGTGCCTGAGTTTCCCATGTCAACACCCCTCTAGTATCCAACACCAAAATCCACCATTATTTGTGATAACCCAAAACCTCTTCAACCCACAACTTCCCCAAAGACAAAATTCATCCCCCTCCCCTCAAAAGAATCCCTTCAACAAAAGAAAACCCTTCTACTTATCTCCCCCCTCTTGAATGTTACCAACCCCCTCGTTAATGTTACCAACCCTGTCATTCTATTGATGGCCCATATCATCCCCCAACCTATTCCCCTATCCATAAATTAATTTAAAGAAGATAAACTTGTCAAGTCATAAAGAATGATAAAATAATAAAATAATTTCCAGCAAAATATTAATAAAATAATAATATTTACTTAAGGGTCAATCAAATCAAATGGTTTTATGAGAATCCTAAATAATCTAGTATTAAAATAATCATAATAATTATAAATCGTGAATTATTTATTAATAAGGATTAATGGTTAATCATTTTCTTAACCACTAATCAAACTTAACTGTCAATCAAGTTTAAGGCTAATTCAAGCTCAACTATTAATCGATCTCAAGACCAATCATAGAATACTAATGTATCATGCAAGGTGTGGGTATGTATCTAGAATACACATACCTTATATGTATACTACCCATCCCAAGTCCATTTTAAATCCAGATCTAGCAAGCAACGAGAGAGATTAAGTTTGAAGTTAATATGTATCTAAGATAGTACTCTTGCATTCCACAATGTATTTCCTCAAGCCTTTAAATATGCTTCATCATAACAAATACCATAGACAAATACGATGGACCATGCAATACCATGGGTTTGTAAACCAACATGAGAAAACCCATCAAATGACCAACTTAAACATTTAATTTTATTTTTCTTTAATGTGATGTTATGTTGATGAGTCAACATAACTATTATGCTCTTAACTTGCAAGACGATACCAGAATACCAAATATGCGAAGAAATATACCCAGAACATAGAACAGTGGGAAATAACATCAAGTATTTTATTATTCAGAAAGCAATGTTCACTTGCCTCTTCAAGGGGGCAACCTCCAATAGAGCAGAGCTCGATTACAAAACAAGACATGATGCTCTTCGTGGGGAGTCTCTATCCTTTATATAGGATTCATGCATGCAATACCATGGGGCAATACCATGGTTCTTATTAATACCATCTAGATAATACCATGGCCCATTTGCAACTACCTGTGGTCCCTTCATTAAAGGTGGGTTAACCACTTACAATTATTAATATGGGCTTTATTGACTCTTTACTTAACTATAACTATGACTCGATCCTATTACATAAATAAGGGGGTTAGGGTGGGACCTTAACATGCCCTTCCCCATAAGAATAGCCTTGTCCTCAAGGCTGAAGCTGTAGAAACTGCTAAAGAATAGTGGTTGGTTCCTAGGCTGCATCTTCCGGAGAGGTGTCTTTCCACTTGACGAGGACTTCCTTGATCACGCAGCCACATAGGTGCCTTTCTCATGTATCAAAAACTTGTTCAGGTTGGAGCCAGATTGACCCTTCTTCATCCAATTCAGGTAGATTATTTTGAATTCTGCAATTGTTTCCAATCACTTTCTTGAGGCATGAGACATGGAAAACTAGATGGATTTTTGTAGTGGGTGGCAAAGCTAGCTTATAGGCAACTTCTCCAATGCACTGAAGTACTTGATACGGTCCGTAGAATTTTGGAGATAGTTTCTGACAACCCTTGTCTTTGAGTGATGTTTGCTTATATGGTTGCAGCCTCAAAAATACTTGATCCCCTTCTTGAAATTGGTGTTCTGAGCGATGTATATCTACCTATTGCTTCATGCGGTTTTGAGCTTGATGAAGATTCTCTCTAAGGTGAGCCATCATGTTGGTGTGGTTCTGTAGGAGTTGATCCACCGCTTGTACCTTCGAGCATCCCTTGATAAAAGAAGTAGGGGAAGGAGGGATTTTACCATAAACTGCTTCATATGGAGTCATTTTGGTGGTGGCATGATAGTTGGTGTTGTACCACCATTCAGCTAGAGGTAACCATTGTACCCAGAGATGTTGCTTTTCTGAAGTGAAACACCTAAGGTATGTTTCCAGACATTTGTTGACTACTTCAGTTTGACCATCAGTTTGTGGATGATAGGAAGTACTAAGTTGTAGTTGGGTACCTTGTAGCCGGAAGAGTTCTTGCCAAAAGTTAATGGTGAAGACCAGGTCACGATCAAACATAATGGAAGTAGGCATGCCATGCAATTTGAAGATCTGATCCATGAAAGATTGAGCGACCAAAGTTAGTGTAAAAGGGTGGGGTAGGGTGCAAAAATGAGCATACTTAGAAAGTTTTTCCACAACCACGAAGATGACTGACTTGTTTCCTAACTTTGGAAGACCTGTAATGAAATCCATAGAAACCTTCTTCCAGATTTAGGCCAGGATGGGAAATGGCTGTAATGTGCCTGGGGATTTGACTGCTTCTCCTTTGTGGTGTTGACAGATGTCGCATTCAGCTACAAAAGTAAGAATGTCCTTTTTCATGCCTATGCAAAAAAAAGGCCTTCGAGTGCGAGCATATGTCTTCTAAAAGCCTGAATGTCCTGTAGTAGGAGATGAGTGCAACTTTGCCAAAATGGAGCTTTTGAGGGTGGATGTTGGTGATATTACAACTCTGTCCTTGTAGCGAAGAATCTCATCATGCCACGAGTGGCCTGTTGTGGAATTTGGATCTGCCTGCAATTGATTAATGAGTTGGGAGAGCTAGGGATGTGAAAACCATTCTTTGTGGGCCTCTTCAATCCATTCTGGAATGGGAAGGGAAATTGCGAGCAGGGTACCTTCCTCCTCAAATTGGTGGGATAACACATCTACTACAATATTTTCACACCCTTTATTATAAATTATCTCATAATCATATCCCAGCATTTTGGCGAGCCATTTACTTTGTTGTGGTGAGGATAGGTGTTGCTCCAAAAAATATTTAAGGCTTTGATGGTCGGTGCATATTTGGAAATGTCGCCCCAATAAGTATGGTTGCCAGGTATCTACTGCATGTAAGATGGTCATCATCTCCTTCTCATAGGTAGATTGTCCCAGAGTCTTCCCACTTAGTTGTTGGCTCGTGAAGGCCAAGGGTCGACCTTCCTGCATTAAGACTGCCCCAATACCTATACCCGAAGCATCACGTTCAATCACAAAATATTTGGTGAAGTTGGGTAGTGCTACGACTGGAGTGGAACACATGGCATGTTTGAGAGCTGTAAAGGCCTGTTGTGCTTCATCATTCTAGAGGAATGAATTTTTCTTGAGGAGATGAGTGAGGGGCCTAGTAATGCAACCATAATTGTGGAAAAAATTACGATAGTAGCCTATGAGACCCAAAAATCCTCTCAGTCTCTTCAATGTCTTAGGTTGAGGCCAATCCTGCATGGCCTGGATCTTTTTGGGGTCCACCCTGACACCTTCACGCTCCATAATGTGGCCCAAATACTCAACTTCTTCCATGCCAAACGAACACTTGGACTTCTTGACAAATAATTTATGCTTGTAGAGTAGTTGCAAGAGTAGATCTACATGCTGAAGATATGCGGCCCAAGTGCAACTGTAGATGGGGATGTCATTAAAGAAAACAAGGAAAAAAATTCTGAGATATGGTTTGAGCAGGTGGTTCATAAGGCTCTGAAAATTGGATGGGGCATTACAAAGACCGAATGGCATGACCAGGAACTCATAATGGCCTTCATGAGTTAGGAAAGCATTCTTTGGGATGTCTACTTCTTTCATGCGGATTTGGTGGTAGCTTGAGTGAAGGTCAAGCTTAGTAAAGAATTGAGCCCTATTTAGTTCATCCAATAGATCATCAACAACTATGATGGGAAATTTATCTTTGACTGTCAACTTATTAAGGGCATTGAAGTCTGGACACATACGCCATTCCCCATCTTTCTTGAGCACCATAACCACTGGCGATGAATAATGATTAATTCTAGGACGAAAGATGCCTGCTTCCAAGAGTTCCTTGATTATTTTTTCTATTTCATTCTTTTGGGCAAACAAATATCTATATGGGCGCACATTTGGTGGTTGGGCCCTTGGGACCAAAGTAATGCTATGATCATGTTCCCCTGTCGAGGGTGGAAGCTCATGAGGCTTGTCACAAACTGGCAGATGGTTGTTTAAGGTATGTTGTATCTTAGGATGAATATGAACAGGATTGGGTTCGCAGGCCTGGATGGCATTAAATTGAGCCATGACTCCATGGTGGCCCTTTCTTAACAATTTTTCCATATGATGTGAGCTGATGATAGAGGGAGCTCCCGCCTGGAGTCCGCAAAGGGTATGTGTGTGGTTTTTCTGCTTAAAGCTCATATATAACTCTTGGAAATCCATTGTAATTGGGCCAAGTGTGCAAAACCGTTTAGCACCAAGGATAATCTTGAACCCTCCCATGTGTATGGCAAACATATGGGTCTTTAATTGATAACCCCCCATTTGAAGTTTGACATTTTCACAACGACCTTCACATTTCATTGTTCCCCCATCAGCAATTTGGACTTGGAAGGTAGAAACTTCTCGGACAAAACAATGCACTGCTTTCGCAACTCTTTGATGGATAAAATTATGTGTACTTCCACTATCAATCAAGACTAGTACTGGTTGATGCTTAATAAAACATCTGATTTTGAGAGTTTGAGGCGAAGAAATCCCTGCCAAAGCATGTAGTGAGATAACTGGTTCTTCAGGTACTTTGTCCAGTTGGTTTTCCTCTTCTTCCTCCTCTGGTTGCTCAAGTGGTGGGGCTTCCTCCAATGCACTGTGATCAGTAGCATCAATTTGAAAAAAATCGGGCTCCTTGCATTTATGCCTAGGGGAATATTTCTCATCATAGTAGTAACATAATCCTTGCTTTCTTCTTTCTGCCATTTCTGTTGGTGACACCTTTTGAACCTTGAGTGTCTGGGTAGTGCTTTGAGCCTGTGGGGAGCGACACTTGGCAATGAAATTTGGGCAATTGGACTGGGCCGCCAACACACGTTCGACTTCACGAGATATCTTGCAAGCATGCAGCCATGAGCTAGGGTGGTGCAGTCAGACGTGGGCTTGTATGGCTTCTTTGAGACCACTGACAAAACATTCCATGTAGAACTCATCATGTAGACCTCCCATGTGGAAAGCTAAGGATTCAAAGGTTGCAATATATTCATTCATTCTTTGTGTCTGTCTAAGCTTAGAGAGACGGCCCAAAAATTTAGATTCATGGTCAAAGCGATCCATAAGAGCTTTTTTAAATGTATCCCACATCAAGGGCCTTCCGTAGCAATGTTGATGCCATTGCCACCATTTCATATTTCATTGTCCAAGTACATGATACCCACACTAAGCTGAGTCGCATTATCCAGGATGTAATTCAGTGTGAAATATTGCTCCATTTGTGTTATCCATGCAGCTTGGTGAGAGCCATCAAATTTATACATGTCCAACTTGGGTGGTCGCGGATGGGATTGTTGCGGGGTGCCAAAGAGGTGAAGAGACTAGCTAGACTCACCCTCACTGTTTTCATTGCCAATATATGCCTCCTCGCCTGCCTCCACCTTGCCCTTAGAGAGTGCTGCAGTTAATTCCTTTAGCTGCGATTGGATGTCTTTCAAGGATGATTCAAGGTTGTCCATCCTCTCATTCGCCATAGCTTGAGCTCTAGTTTGTACCATGCACCAAGCCGATTTACTTGAAGTTTGGGACCGCCCGAATTTTTTGGCCCTAACAATTGAATGGTACCACCTTGCTCAGCTTGTCGTCTTGATTCTTATGGGCTAAGTCACCAATAAGCACCCTGGGGGGTTCTCGGACTCTCCTTTTTTTTTAACTCCTAATGGATTTTTACTCCTTGCTTAAGAATACTGCAGTAGCCAAATCTAGGAAATGTCAATGATGCAAAAAGTCCCGCGAAAATCACGCCCAGGCATAGGAACCCACACAACTACTCTGATCTGGATGGCAGATCTGACGGATCTAAGAGATTTGAATGGTTGATTGGATAGATTTGAATGGCAGAAGTGATTGTTGCTATGGATCTAATGGATCAAATAGATCTGAATGGATGTTCTAATAAATTTGAATGGCAACACTAATTGCTGCTGCTACTGTAAAAGGCCACTTGTGAGATCTGATCTGGCAGAGATTATGTGTGATCCAAAGATAGAGAAGGGAGCTATGGTCTCCAGGAGTGTCAAGTGCTACATATCGCAATATACATAAGGGTCTAATAGTAGTACTCTGCCCAATTTTTCAGGGCACTAACCAAGGAGGATCAACCGTACCCTTAGTCGTGCAACTTGACTACCCTATCGTATGGGCAAGTAATCCCTCCAAGTGTTGTTCTCGGTGTATTGTAGTAGCAATACGGCTGGCAGTTTATCTATGGTGAGGTTTCAAGGGAGCTAGGGGGCTTCCGAAATACCCAAAGGGTACTTGAAGGATAGTTGGTGCACGGTTCTATCTAATGTGCTACTACTCGAACGGGTACCCACAGAGGTTACAAGGGAGTCCAACAAGCATGACAACCTCTTGTATTTCCTGCGCGCATGCCTCCCCAAATACATAGGTTTATGAACTCAATGACAGATCCTGTGGTTTAAAGACGCCAGAAGACGTCTCTAGCCAATTTTTTTTTTGCTAAAAATGGAGATCCCACCAGCCCTGGAAAGTGCTTTGATACCACTTGTTATACTCTTAACCTGAAAGATGATACCAGAATACCAAATATGCAAAAAAATATACCCAAAACATAGAACAGTGAGAAATAACAACAAGTATTTTATTATTTAGAAAGCAATGTTCACTTGCCTCTTCGAGGGGGCAACCTCCAATAGAGCAGAGCTCGATTACAAAAAAAGAAATGATGCTCCTCAAGGGGGGTCTCTATCCTTTATATAGGATTCATACATGAAATACCATGGGGAAATACCATGGTTCTTATTAATAGCATCTACCTAATACCATGCCCATTTGCAACTAATTGTGGTCCCTTCATTAAATGCGGGTTAACCACTTACAATTATTAATATGGGCTTTATCGAATCTTTACTTAACTATAAGTATGACTTGATCCTATTACATAAATAAGGGGGTTAGGGTGGGACCCTAACAATAACATTACATTAAATTTTACAACATTGCTACCATATTAAACTATTTAGTACCTCTTGGCGTAATAATACTTATAAAATTTAATCATATGAATCAGTCACTTAATAAGTAAATAAGTAACCTAACATAAAACAATAAACATTAGAAAATAAACATTAGAAAAAACATAAAAACATTGAAAAAATTAACTTAAAAATCCATTAAAAATCTAAAATGACAAATTCTTAACACTAACCCTAACTATTCTTTTAATATAAAACTAAATAAATCAAGCTTAACAAGTTAATTATAGTTGCAGCTTGCAATATTTGATCCTAAACTTACTAATGATGGTTTGGGACCATCCCATGACGAACCCTTGTTGAATGCTAGCATTATCCAAGCAATGGTTGAATTTATAATCATTGGTATGCATTGTTTCTGCTTTGTGTGCATTAATGTCAAATCATTATGGCTTGTATGACTATGTGCCATATGGTTTGTGTCATATTTGTGGGGCTTATTGGCCTTGATGTATGCCCAACCAATTATTCTAACTTTATGATTATGGACAAATATGACAGGAATATGAACAAATTTGATAGGTTATAGGGCTTTACCAACCTCTTTTTCACTCAGGGTGGCTAATAAATTATTCACTTTGAAAGATCTATGATTGTCTTAAAAATGTTGAGCTAATTGGTATAAAAAATTGTAAAGGAAAACAAATTCATAATTTAAAAACGAAAAAACTTTGAAATAAATAAATTAACATAAATTTCCTTTTGCAATTTTTTATTTTAAGTATAAGAGAGATTTATGTTATTTCCATGAATTTAATTATATACCATAAAGGTCTATGTAGGGTTAACATCAACTAGTGTTGTAAAGGCCAAGTCAATTGTCCTTTTGTTAAAAAGTGATCTATAGATAGGTGGGCATATTTTGGTGCCCCAATTTCAGCCATTCTTCTATGGACATGTATTCCATACTTCGTGAGTTATGCAATGGTATTTTTGATAGACACGCGGCTGCCTGGGAGATGAGTCAATATTGTGACGGTGAAGGAAGACCCTATTTTCATTTGTTCTTGGGCTTTATCATATCGTTTGTTGACAGGGATAGCAATTCTATTTCTTCTTCATTCTTTTCTTTGTGTGCGATAGAAGCTGGGGGAGTTTCGTTTGTTTCAGCAACTTCATGGGAAAAATTCTATTTCTTCTTTGTTCTTTACTTTGTGTGCGACAGAAGCTGGTGGAGTTTTGTCTATTTCAACAGCTTCACGGGATAAAGGGACATTAAGGCCACGCTCTTAGCCATCTCATATATCCCAAAGATTTGAAAATTGTTAATAGTGGTAAGGTAATATTCTCTCCAATATTTTTGCAGAATTTTGAAACCCTAAGGGGTTTTGAGTTTGCGAAGTAATGATTTTTTGATCTGTTGTATCCATGGAAAATATTATGCTGGTTCTATTTGTCTACAATGCTCAGAGTTTACTATGTTTTAAAGTGAAATCGGAGTCATTTTGATGGGGTTTTAATTTTTTTTTCCTGTCGTTTTTTAGGGAAAACATTTTGGGTTTTGGGTGCCTCAAATATTAAAGAAAATGGTAATATTTGCATACATGGTTTGTGGAAAAGAAAGTTTTTCCCATTTGTGAAAAGTGTATGATCAGAGGCACCAGGGTTTTCTTTCAAAGGTACGTTCATTTTCCACTCCCCTCTCTTAAGATAACAGGGAATTTGTATTGAATGAAGCTCTAGATAGTTTACTTAATTGAGTTTCTTTATGGGAGGTGTTATGGTGTTAATTAAACAAATTCATCCTTGCAACGGTTTTTAGAAGTCAGGTTTGGAGAGTCAGGAGTAGCTAGGAGGAGTATGTAGGTAATGAAAATTTCAGAAATTTAAATATGATGCGATGGTTGGACATTCTACTGTAGGTTTTATGGGGTTAATTAAATTTGTTCTGCAAAATGTGAGGATTTTTAGAGGTACCGGTTTGGTAGCATTAAGTGGGTATTCGAAATTAAGAAGTAATTATGAGGGAGTTTTGGAAGACAATGACGATATTAGAAATACTAATATGAAATTATGAATAGTCTACTACACTGAATTTTTTTGCACATGATTTATTATGCTAGTAAGACTAATTCTGTAGAATGTGAGTGTTTTAATAATCCATGGTTGGAAAAATTTTAGATGGGTATGGGACAGTAATAAGTTATTGAGGGGGATTTTTAGATTGTCGAAATATGAATTTGAAACATTTTGGGTTCGTGGTCCTAGCTAGTAAATCATCAGGAAATCAAATTTTGAGAACTGCATTCTAAGGATAGAACCGTGACAATGTATTTGATCTTAAATTCACGAGTTCTGCTAGAAATTGATTAAACGGTCATTTTTTTCTTATGCCTAGAGTAAGGAAAGTTGAACCAAGAGTGATTTACAAAACACAATTAATCACATTCTTCTATATTTGAAGAAATTAGAGGAGTCAGGGTTTTGTGTTTTGTAGCATTGAAAGAATATGGTTGCTTGGGCTGATGTATTTTTGTGTTTTTATTTCTTAATGTTGGATTTGAATTTTTTGTAGAAAAAAGTGGATATAAGTGGGAGTAAAATGGGTTGGAGCTATTGCTGCTCTGTGTGTTTTTATTGTGGGATATTCCTCTACCGACTCCATTAGGTAAGTGTTGGATTATAAGGTGCATTGTTTGCGTGAATGCTAAAAATGAGCAGTTGATATGTCACGTTTCATTAGTCTTTAAATAATTAAGAAAGATGTATTGACCTTTCAGTAAATTTGAAGTGCTTGGTTCTAATGGTTAAAGAAGTTTAGTGATCTGTTTAAGTGTTAAGCATCTTACAGAAAATTCAGGGCTGTCGATCCTAGAATTTGAAGTCTTTTTTATGTACACAACATTGCCTGCCATAGGAATTTGCAATAGGTCAAATATTTTGAGATTAGAATGGCAAACTTTGCAGGGACAGTTTATAATATGAATAGTTTTAAGAAAGAATTTCCATGTGGTAGGCATTGCCTTGTCTAGGAATTTCAATTTACAATAATGTGGCCTCTTGATGTTGAAATATAGGGGTCATGGAATGGACCAATTTATGTTGTACATGTAATGCATGTTTCTCCTGGATTTTTAATGTGGGTTGTGGGGTTTTTTTGGATTTAAAAGAAACAGGAGTCAGAATTGAGAGGAGAAAGAGGTAGTGAACAAGGGCTTTGTGGATATCTCACATGAGAAAATGGACCAGCAAGCCCCACGCCAATAGAAACTAGTTGTGGGGGTTGTCAGTGGCCCATCTTAGATTCCCTATGGTACAAAACCTTATTAGACAACTTAGTTGGTTGCACCTATTGCTCTAGCCTTTGTTATTGGAACTGTTTAGTTTCCTAGCCTAGAAAAGTTACTATTATTGAGCCTATTCCTCTCCTCCAAGGCAATTCATATCTCTTATCTAAGGCAAGATAGCTCACTGACCTGAGGCAAGATAGCTTGATGGTCTGACGCAGATAGATGGCATTTTCTGAGGCATACTCTCTGCAGAATAGTGTGGATCTGAGGCACACTATCTTTGTAAAACATGTGGATCTTATCTCTGTGAATAGTGCGAGCTTTGAGGCTGAGGAAAAGGCTGAAGTTTGACCCTCTTGGAGACCTATGGTAGACAAAATTGAAAGGATCTTTGTATTGGATATTGGAGGGTTGGCTTGACAATTGTGGGAGGTTATCTTGCTTGTCAGTGTTTGTCTATGTAATCTTATCAAACATATGCTATTTTTGATGTCCAAATTGGATTGAATTGGACATTCTTTCATAAGGAAAGGTTGCTGGGTTTTTCCCAAGGTAATTTTTGGTGTCTCTTATTCATTGTCTTACTTTGATTTTTACTATTTTATGGATCTTAATGGTGGTTGAAATTTTCATGTATAACTACTTAATGATTGTCAAATTGTATCATTGGAAGAAGTTATCTGTTTTAAAATTGATCTAATCTTATATGATACTAGAAAAATCAGCACTTCTTTCAACCTCAGGTGTTAGGAGTAGGCAACTAAGCTCCTAAATGGTTGCAGAAAACTTTGACAGGGAACCAGTGCCCAGTTTTCCCATGTCACCCTTGGCTATCAGACTTAGGAGACCTTGAAATCATTGGCCCCATTGTCTGATCTCCCTTACGCTCTCTCTATGTCTTTACAGGTTCTTCTATTGTGTTGTCCACCTTTCTACAAACTCACTTAGCATTTTATGGCACTGTACTGTTATAATAGTTCTACGCAAGGTATATATATATATATATATATATATATATACACACACACACACATTTCTTTCCTTGTATTATTTTCTTTTCATATTTTTTTGTACTCTTTAGTCCCATTGACCTACTTTTATTGTCTGTTGTCAGACATCAATACAATTATATTAGCTTATACTAGAATTAAAATGATAGGGGGTTGTGATTTACTATGCTTTTAGAATGTTTAGGTGGGTTGTATCTCTAAGTCTCACTGCACACTTTTTTCCAAACTAGACATAAATCAAATTTATTGATCTATTATCGCTAACAACATTTTCCAAGAGTTTCTAGATAGGTAATCCTGTGAAGTAGATGGAAATATTTTTCATGGTAGTAGATTACTTCCTTTCTCATGTGTATGATGGGGTTTTAATTTTTCTGTTTGATGTTTTATAAGGTTGTGCTCGAGGATAAAGCGTGGTCTTTTTTATTGATTCAAAATTGTATTTCAATGTTGAAAGTGGCACACGCAAAATAGAAATTGCAAAAATTGCAATGCAATACCTGGAGGTAACTAGAGTAGGTGATAAAATATTGTAGACAAATCTTATTTTGGAGTCATTTTGTAATACAAAGACACTAAAAAATGACAACTCTAGTAGAATTGGAAGTTGTAATCCTTTTAATTCTCATATTTAGACAATTATAATACATGGGAGATAGAAATGTGATACTTGTGATTTTGCCATTGTAATCGTGTCTGACTGAATATTTGTGATTTTGGGTAGACAAACATGGTTGTAGTGAATTCCTTGTATTTCTAGACATGTAAATCCCAAATAAGGAATTGCAAAATTTTAAGGATATTGTGTGAAATTATATGCAGGGCAGGTTGATTGACATGCATTTTGACAACACTAGCAAAATTTGTGGTGCACATATTCAAACATGTGAGAAAATTTTAAGCTTATTTTTTTAGTTTTGATTGTTTTACATTTGTATAACTGACTTCACAATTCCTTTTTGCCCTATTTAATTTGAAATAGGTTTGTGTTAGATATTGGGTAATGAAGAGAGGTCATTTAGTGGGATTATACCCTAATGTGTGAACTGCAATTTAACATAATCCTTTTTTCTGCTCTACAGGTTTTCTCGAGAAGGTGAGGAGCACATGATCATATTATTTGAGTTTGGTCGAATTTATTTGATTTGATATTGTATGTTCTAGAAGCTACAATGCGATAAACTACCTATTTGTATTGTACAGTCAAGAGTAGTGCAATGGTTACAAGGCAAACGATCTTATCATATATTTTATCAGCTTTGTGTTGGGGCTTCTCCTTCTCTTAGAGGTATACGAATAAAAGGCTATTTTTTAATGTAGTTTTCTTCTCATCAATTTGTTTTAGCAATAACTCTGTTCCATATATAAGCTGCATTTTCTTTTCATAGCTTGTATTGTAATAACTTTCTTAATTTTTCTTCTTCACTGGATATTAGGCAAGTTGCATAGTAACCTCACTCTACATGACATTAAAGTAGGAGGCATGCATTCATTCAATATGATGGCATCATTTTTATACAGTAGCAAGTTGGCCATCAATAATTCATGAATTGCATCTACCAACCTTCAACATCCTCTATGAATTCTAAATATCTTCGCTTCTTTGCAGAACTTTTCATTTGTATCTATGCTTTACTCTTCTCAAGACTCCATTGTGTTTCTAAAGAGAACACTTTATTTACACCATCTTGGCTTGATTTACTTACTAGACACTATTTCAAGATGATGTATTTTCTTTCACATATGATTAGATTGACATTATGTTGATTGAAAGCAATTAGGAAAAGATCTTAGTTGCTTAAGTGTTCATCTAATTCATAGTCTCCAAGACCGGCTAAAATTAGTTCTGAAAGGTTCTCCTCACAAACATATCTACCATATTTTTTGATGTAGATAATTAATCTTTAGATGTCCCTACATTTCTGATTTCTCGAATTAATAGCTAGTTGGAGAAGTTGTTGAAACTTATTATCTACAAACTACAATTGAATACTTAAAACATGGCATAGGTTTCTTGCTCTGTTAATAGTAAATTTTATTGAATGAGGTGGCATGCCTCATTTTTCAAGTGACACAGAGTTCACATTATATACATTTTGTTTCCAAATCAAGAGATATGACATGCCTTGGTAAATCATGAAATCATCATGACAATCTCTACTCTAACATTTTGGATGTATATTTCTAAGAAGAAATAGATGGATCTTGTTAGTGTCAAAGGATTTTGCAGCTTTTCACCCAACCCTCTGGACATAGAATGCCCTTATGTATATATAATTTTTCATGAACTGTATGCATATTCACTATCTTCCAAAGTTGCAATTCCTTCTTTTGCAGGCACTATTTGCCTTGGTCTCGGTATCAAGGAAGATCAAAGAGTAGGTGAACCACAATGACCGAAAATTTGTCAATGTTATCTCATCTTTTAGTAGTTTTCTACCCCATTTTACTTCATCTCAACTTTTCCAATGAATTTTTTAGTTTGCGATGCTTGGACGTCATTTGAAGCTCATCCTCCTAAAAATTTGAGTTAGAAATGCAATCCAAAATTATTTTCAGAGTCAATATTTTGTAGGTGAGGTAAGAACTTCTTGCCAACACACTGTTTGCATATATATATATATATATATATATATATATATATATATATATATATATATATATATATATATATATATATATATATATAATTTTAAAATGAGGGACTCTTTCTGGAATATGATTAAAGTGATTTGAGCTATTATTGTCAAGTGTTTCATAAAAGTTCAGACATCATGCGGGAATGTTGAGCCAAGTATAGTGAGCTTCCTAACAAAATAATTCCTAATCTATCCCTTTCAGAAGTGTGTGCATTTTCTCCTTGTTAGACAACAGTTTCACCCTTCAAGTTAATACATTATAAATCAAATAAGGTCACATTCTTTACTAAAAATTCTCTTTCTTCTTTAGGCAATAGATACCAAAATTTCACTACAAGATAGTTTTATCACCCTAGCAAAATAGATGGCACCCTATGTTAGAAAATCAAAGGTAAAGTAGATTTTATTACTTGTTAATTACTTGTGATAATTAATCTTCTTTTCTTTGTTAGTTAATATTTCTTTTTCATCAAGTAATTACACAAACTATTCTTCCAAGAACACAAAGAAGTACGAGACACAGAGATTTAGGCTTTCAAGCCAGGGAAAAACCTCTGAATAGGGGAAAACCCAAAAATCCTCCTCTTATTGAATTTATTAAAATTGAGATATCCAACACAAGACCAAAGACTCCCTCCAAGTTAGCCCTCCTCTTCAAATCACGGTCAATAGTTGAATCTCTAACTAGTCAAAGCCAGAAGTAGCTTCCAAATTTCTGTCCTTATTGCAGGTTTACTCTCTTATTATAATACATTGACTTCCAATTACATACTCTTTGCTTTCTATTACTGACCTTCGAGTGTATAGCAAACCCTCGACTCTTTACCACAGATATTTGGCTCCTGCTATAGATAGATAGTTTTAGATTCAGATTCAACTTAGTCAGAGACTTCAGTTCCTTCAAGTGTTGTAGACTTATTTTTATCCTTGGTTTTTCTTCTCTTGTTGGAGTATAGACTTCAAGCCTTTTCAAGCCAGGGAAAAACCCCTCAACTGGGGAAACCCAAAAATCTACCTATTATTGAATTTATTTAAAATTAGATATCCAACACAAGACCAAAGACTCCCTCCAAGTTAGCCCTCCTCTTTAAGTGAAGGTCGATAGTTGAATCTCTGCCTATTCAAAATCAGAAGCAACTTCCAATTTTTTTTCCTTATTGCAGGTTTAGTCTCTTATCATAATACTTTGGCTTCCAATTACAAACTCTTTTCCTTCTATTACTGATCTTTAGATACTACAAGATACCCTTGACTCTTTACCACAAATATTCAGATCCTACTACAAATAGATAGCTTTAGATTGAGATTCAGCATAGTCACAGACTTTGTTTTCTTCAAGTGTTGTAAACTTCTTTTTATCCCCGGTTTTTCTTCTCTCGTTGGATTATAGACTTCGAGCTTTTTCACTTTCTTGTTTGATACCCAAAAGAGGTCGAATGTAAGCTAAAACGCCTGGATATCATTCTCCATGAGCTCTGACTTAACTAAACAAAGAGTGACTTTGCTTGGATTGGTGCCTTTGTAATGTTGAAATGTCCTACAATCTTTGCCTATGACAAGATGGAATAGCTCTAATTGGACAACACTAAAACTAGCTCAATCAGTGTTTAACTGCCATGATCAATTCCTTCATTTTCCCATAGCAGTTATGTTGCAATAGTCTCGCATGGAGCGAGGGTTAATTTTCACATGGACATCTCTCTTTTGACAATGAAAGCAATGTGCTAGGCTCTCATCTAATATATGTTGCTAAGATATAATAAACTTATGGTGTATGAGTTATCATCATTCTTAGTCCTTACTTATAGTATATGTGCTCCCTGTCTTTGTGCTCATGGCTGAAATAAATAATTCTCCATTGAAATTCTATTAGCATCATTCATAAACTATTTATTGATTGATGCTCAATGAAATGCATCAACTCTGAGTTACTCATCGTCCACTATCTTGCTGACTTAGAGATCAACTGTCATGATTCTGGAGCTGTTGCATTTCCTCAAGGAGTTGCTAATTTCATTTTTGTATGACTGTTGAGAATTTCTCTCTCCTTACCTGGAGTGTTCTTAAGCATTCTTGGGTGTATTTCTAGTTACTAGAGTCATTTCCTTCTCCCCTGAGCATTATTTTCATTTGCTGGAGTGAGTTTGAGCCCTATATTGGTTGTCTAAGAGGCCATAGGTACTATAGAAGGCCATACATAACTGTAGGAGATCATTGGCTTTCCAATTTCCCTTCATTCCCATAAATCCATCGAACACATGGGTGCTGAAATCTACAAGACAGAGCATTCTTGATGTGTATTTATGGTAGAGTGTAATTATATTATAATGTTGTTAAATTGAGATTCATTACTTGAGTGATTCAAATTATATGTTGTTCCATTGGTATGGGGAATCGTTACATGAGAACCCATTAACTATCATTATTCACCAATAATATCCAGAGGTTGTTCTGTACAAGAATGATGATTGTCTAGTATGATGTATAATGAGGATAAGGTTGAAGAAATGAATGAGGATAAATCTCATTCAGGGGGCAGTGTGGATGAAGGTTGTATTGTAGAAAACGAAAATACACCGTTATGGACAAATATGGACAAATTCTAATGAAGAACATGCAACATCAGCCAACTTCGATGACAACACAAAATGTGAACAGTTTTAGCTATTTGATTTCGCAGTTATTACATATTCAACTGGTGGATCTGTATCGTCTTGTATTGAAAATATGAAAGATCAAGATTACATATAACAATGTATACACACTTTTACCTTAAGGCAAAGTTTTGCACAAACGACCCTCAAGGAAAACTTCTTTGAGACAAATATCAAGTCAGTGAGCAAAAATTGTTGTAAAGATGCTAGCAATCAATTGTACAAGGGTGATTTTTGGATGCCCTCGCAAGAAATTAAGATTTTATCCCATTATCCAAAGGATCTTCTCTCAACTACAAAGGGTATGCTAATAAATGCTTCTGGGAAAAAGGCACAACACATTTATCTTTGGTTGGGAGTTTATCCATATTTCCCATGATGTCAATAGTTACAATGTCATGTTGAGTAGATTTTTCGCACACATTTAAGAAGGTATCACTATCTAATGGGGGCTAGAAATCTAAAATGTTATCCATTGAATTAGATATAGGAATATATTTGTCTAGATGGGAAGGTTGATATAGTTTGAGCTTGTAGGAATTAATTATTGGAGAATACCCTATTGCAGAGGAAGCTTTGGGTTGAATGAAATTTCATGAACCTACTATATAATCTGTGAGCTAAATTTTTTATTTTTAATATATTTTTTCCTTGTACTATTTCTTATGATGGATGGCATATAATATGTAGGAATATTTTCACTCTATAGAATATATTCATGGCCTTGTGTATGGTCATGAAGATTCCTAAACCTCAAATGATGACAATCTGCTATTCAAAGTTAACAAATATATTTTGTATATTAGAAAGTCATTTGTATCATGATTATGCATGGTACAAGCTCTATATCCTCCATAAAAGCTACAATAAATACTTAGCATAGAAGGATTTGCAGCTAATGGTGTTTTCACTTAGATTTTACTTTAGAAGTTATCAAAAGAAAGGACACTTCGAGGTAACCAAAACCAATCTTTTAAGTACAAAATCTAGCCAATATGTACTTAGAGAGGGTTCTCTCTTTATGATTTAGCTTTGTTTTGTGAGATATTAGGCTAGTTATGAAATCTTGGGCAGTTTTGATTTTGTTTGGTGGTGGAATTTGAGAGTAGATGGATAGAACAAGGTATTTCAGGCCATTAGGCTATGGAGTCAACTGAAGGATGGCTTAACTGGATCAAGTTGATTTAACAAAGGAGAAATTTCACAGGGAAATATAACCAAACAAAAGACAAATGAAAGTTTCAAATGGGTGAAATGGTCTTGAAAAGGGAGGAAGGGCAACTAAGAATCCTTCAATAGGGTCCAAGATGAGGGAAAGTTGGTGCTCATTAACAAAAAGCAATTAAGTATTCTTTGTTAAGTGATCACAGTGATAAACTATGAATGGAGGGAGCAATTAAGAATTCCCTACCTATAATAGCCTGGAAGAAAACTTTAAGAATATAAACAATTTTAAAGATAGAATGCAGTAAAGCTCTTTCTGAAATATAAATTTTCATTTATCATTTAGATATGAAACACATATGAATATTTATTAAAGTAGAAAAACTGTAAAACACAAGATATAGAATACTTATTTGTTTCTCCTTTGACACAGGTATCCTGTAAAAGCCCTTTGATTTATTACTTTGTTCCAGCCAACCATACAAAAGTTGTCCAACAACACTTCAATTCCAAAAGTAAATTGTCTACAGAAATGTCTAAGAATCCACCCCTAATACTTCGAATGAAGAAGTATTTCTACAAATGTTTACATCAAATATCTCCTAACTAAGAGAGATATATTCTAGGGAAACTAAATATCTTTTACATGAATATAGAGACAGATGGTCTCGAATGTAGAAATTGAATGTGAACTAATTGTTGTTGTCCTTGTTTATGTTGAAGGAGTTGGAGGCAGGTCGTATCAATATGCATCTTGCTGTCGTGCTAGTAACCCTGTGCTGGACATCTCATTTTATCTTTTCACTGATACTTTTTCACTAGTATCTAATACTCTTTACCTGTTCACCATTTTTCACCCTTTTTACCAAAATTTACTATGGTAATTATTTCTCTTTACCTCACTTAAGTCATGGTAATTTACAGGATGTCAGTCATGCTGGACCACCAATCATCTTTTGGTATCCTTGTTCTTGTTAGATTCCTATAGATTTCATTTGCTTTAGTATATTTCACAAAATTGGGTTGCACTAGGAATAGGTGCTTCACTTCATGTTCTATGTAAAAAAGGTTCTCCAAACCATCATAGAGAACTTTCCCTGTGGGCAATGCCTTGACTACAGATGAACTAGCCTGACTATCAACTTGCTGATGCAACTTGTTGATGTAGTCTATCTGAACCATTAGCTTTTCATTGATGACTAAACAACTTGGGAGTACTTTACTTTGTAAGATGCCAAATTTACTCATGAACTCATCGATGTCCTCCTGCATACTTTGACATCTGCATTCCAAGCCTTGCATTAGATTCCTTTTAGTCAACACTTTCTATATTTCGAGGATGGTAGCAGTCCTATCCTCAATGTTTAATTGTTCCAACTATTTCCTGTTTCTACTATTTAGGAAATTGATTAACTAGATTGCCTCTTCAGGCTTTCTACCCAATTCCTCTCTGGTTCTTTGAACTTCTTCAAGAGCAGGCTTAACCAAATCAATTTTTGCAAAAATAATTTGAATTGATGATCACATACCATTGATGGAATCAATGATATTGGTCCACAATATCCTTCTCATCTCTGTCAAGGGATTTTCAAATGTAAGGTCTTTCTCCAGTGCTCTAATATATTGGGTTAAGCCTTTGTTTTTCCTCATCTCTTCTACAAAATTGATTTTTGATACATCATATTTCTGCTCCAATGTAGTGAATTTCTCTGTCACTTTTTGCAGCTCTGTGACTTGGAGCTTCATCTCCTCCATGGACATAATCAAGTCTTTTGTACTCTGTGTTGGTGTACCTGTTTGTGTTGTACCTGTTACTTCTATAGTTGCAGTTGTTGCCAAAGGAATATTTGGTGCTAAAGTTGATGCCAATGTAGAAGGGACTGTTGTTAAAACTATAGGCACTACAGTCTAGGGCTGTGTGGTCGACTCACTTTGCCTTGACTATAGTGCTTTCTCTAATTCCTACTCTATTTCTTTTAATTGCTCATTTAGATTAAGGACCAAGTCCATAAGATCTTCTTCATTTTTCTTCTATATCACTTTAGCAGTCTAAGGGTGAATGAGTGGTGGCAATTTCAATTATCTCCTAAGTGCAACTATATCGTCATTCTTCTTCTTTATTAAGCTTTATGTTGCCTTGATATCCTTTGGGTCATGACCCAACTCAATAATCAACTCCTCCAATGATTTGATTCTATTGTCTCTTGCTTGTGAGGAGGCATTTTCTAGTTGCAATTGGGTAGTAGTGTTGCTCAGTGAATTTTGCAACCTATGTACCATCATTGCCTTGCTAGTCAGTGTAGAATAGACCATATCTCTTGTTTGTTTGTGCAGTTCTATCTGGTCTATTGGGTGGATGTCTTTATCCATGACTTCAAAGTCAGTTTTGAGATAATCTACCCAGGATTTTGGCTGCAACACTATGGGTTTTAAGAAACTCATTTGCATTTTTCCCTTTTGATGTCAAAAGTTGACATCAATCTGGTTTGATTTGTAGGGGCCATCTCTAAATATTGGGCATAGGCTTGGGCCTTCAGCTACTCATTCCTAGTCTTTACTTCTTTGAATTTCCCCTTTATGTCTATAATCTTCTGAGATGAAGACCTGAGAGATGAAACTTCTATACTTTGTTTCCTTTCCAGTTCTTGCTTCTATGAGCTTGAAGGTGTCCCACCTATTGGGGATGTATTTAGACTGTCTGCTCCTTCCTTCCTCGTACTTTCTATAGTTTCATCTATGAACTCCTCCTCTAAATAAGGATTCAACCTTTGCCTCTTAGCAAAGGTTTGATCTATAGGTCTGTTAGAAGGGGTAGCTACTTCCCTATCTCTTTTTAAATTCTTTTCCTCATCTATAGGAGTCTGCACAACTAGGGGATTTCCCATATTTGTAGGAGCTAGGTGTGGCTATGATGGAGCTCTTTATTCAAAGATTTCAGGCTGCTCTGATACCTCTGTCTATTTCGTTTGTTCTGATGTAGGAACACTAGTTTCTTGTGTTTGTCCCTGTGATTGCTCTGCTATGGGAGCACTGGTTTCCTGGGTTGGCCTTTGGGAAGATTCGGTATGCACCTGTACAAAAGAGTCTAGGTCAAGTCTCTTCTCCAAATATTTCATTACATTCTCAACTTCGACTTTATCACTATCTTCCTCTATCAATGTCCCTTTCCTCCATTCATTCATATTGGCATATTGTTCTATCTCAGGAATTCTGTGATGGATGTAGAGTGAAATCTTATGTTTTGTCCTCCTATCACTGATGAAACCATGAGGGTCATAAACCCAAGCAAATCTTTTCTTTAGCCTCATTGTTGTTTCTATGATTTCTTCTCCTCTTTTCCCTGCTTCTTTATTGTTGCACACAAATGGGCCTAAATGGTCTTTAATCCTCAATTGGGCTTTCTTCTTTGCCTTGGTGAAATGAATTTGGTCAGATTTTAACATTTTCCTGTAATATTCTAGGGCAAACAATCTCATAGGAACATACTTAGGTAGCTTGAAAATAGGGAGTTCACAACCATATATTCGGATCTCAGTGTGATTCTAGTACAAGTACCAGTCACCTATCTTGTACTGCTTTGACAGTTGAAGGATTCTCTTGATATCATAATTGATTCTTGGAGGAGAATGTCCTGTCAACATGGTGGTTATAGGATAGAAAAATTGATATATGAATTCATTGTATGAATAGGGAGAAATGTATGAGTAGTGGAAGATGGAAGTCCAGAAAATGACTGATCTAGGATTACCTCTAGTATCAAGCTTATTCATAGAGAATGGGAATTTGTCAATTTGATAATATAGGAAAAGGTGATACAGGACGGTGGAATACTTGAATACTCTCTCATTTTCCAATCTCATGAACTGATCATGGATTTTGTCAGCTATGAATGTAGCATAATCATACTTGGCAGTAGGGGGCTAGCCAGGGGTGAAGATAGTCATATAAGCAAAGGTCATTTCATCCACATATTCATTGCTTGAGAAACCAAGAACATAGACAATCATGGTAACAATATCCCTCCCTAAACTTGTAAAAGTAGTTATCATGTAAGGTCGAGGATTTTCTGAAATGTATTGCTCTAGCATGAACATTTGCCAAACCCTGGCAAGCTCTGAGCTAGAAATTTTGGAAGATTTGTCAAGCAAATCAGTAATAGACAAAGGAGTAAGGTTCTGACTAGGTTGCAACTGCAATATTTCATTGATGGAGTCTGTTGTAATGGTAAAAAGGATTTTTTGGTCAGGGGACATTATAGCTCTGAGATTAGGGTTATAATTGGCATGGCACTGGTGAACAATGTCTGCGAAAATGTGCACAGAAGGGAATTGGCCCTTTGGGAGATTTGATTCCCAGATACCAATATTGTCAATATTATTGAGGTAAAAGTTCTGATATTTACAATGCAATCTCAAGGGGGAATCATCAAATGTGAGGTCTATGATTTGGAGATATTTATCTGCTAAGGGCAGATAATCCAAATCTCTATGAGTAGTGATAGGAGGTACATTGAGGGCTATGAGGGCTTCCCTTTCTGGTTCTTGTAGATTAAGAGATGGAAATGGGTTTTTTGAGTGGAATAGGTGAAACAGAGGATCCTGGGAGCCTTTAATTTGAAGTTTCACAACTGAATTACACTGAATTTTGGGGTTTTCAATGTAACTACAGAGGAAATTAAGTATTTACAGGGTTTCTGGAAGGAAACTGGTAAATACCTGTTTATGGAGTGATTGACAATGGAATACTGGTTCACTGGGTGCAAATGGTGGACTGGAGCAATGTCAGACTGCAATTTTCGGGGCAGTTGATGGTTGGAGTTCGAGCTGGTCGAATTCACGTTCTGGTTGCATGTATGATTTTTTAGAATAATAATGGAAAAACAAATTAACTTTGTTTTTTATGCAAAGTCAAAGTTTTTGTTGGGTTTCGTGATACTGATAGGTGGTGTCAGCAGGGAGGCAACTTGACGTTTTGTTGTTAGTAGGAGGCGGTAAGTGGGTTTCATCGAACCACTTTTAGAGGGTAAGTGGTATTTGGGGGGAGAAATCTGATGCCATACATCTTTCGAAACGTAGCATCGGCATTGTACATGAAACCGCTCACATCACGTGCTAAAGGTCGACCAAAAGGCCCGTGCGATATGAGCGTAGGCCATCGGATCTGAAGGATTTGATCGGACGGTGGTTGGGGTAATGACGTGATTGATGGATAATAGGGGCAAGCCTGATATTAATTAAAGGATTTAATAGTATTGGGGGCAATTTGATTGGTTGGGCGAGTTACTAATTAGTCCAGATAACTAAATTAATCCTCATTAAATGGTGGCGGGGTTGGTTTCTTAATTAACTACACATTAGTTAATTAATCCCATAAATTATTTGTTTTTATGGTTATACTTAACCACTGGGGCAAGATATGTAATATTTTGGGGTTTTGCATAATATAGTAATACGGGCGTGGGAAATTTTATTTTATTTGGGAATTATATAATAAAACATTAATGGTTAATATCACCAAATGAATGGGAAAGTGCTAAGTCCAACGTTTTCCGAAAGCTTTTCATCATACACATTTAAAACTTAGGCTAAGTGAATGAGAGGGTTCTTATATAGAGAATGTGTTAATTTCCCTAAGTAAATAGGATTTTACTTAGGAAAAGCTTTATCAAGGGAATGAATGAGTTTGTGGAGGGATAAATGTTGATGAAGGGATTAAGTACTTTAGGCATTTCCAATTATTGGGCCGAGGGTCTAGTCCCTCCAAAAGTTAGAGAAATGCTTTGAGCCCCTCTAACTATGGAAATTACCTTTAGCACTTAGGGAATTAGTGAAAATTTTAGGGGAAATGAATGTGGAGGTTAATTATTATGACTTTGAATGTTGATGTGCCTTTCCATGTGATACATGCCTTTGCCTAGTGATGAAAGTAAAAGATTTAAGCATTTAAACTTAACATTCACCACACATTTATTCTGCAACCATCATCTACTTACCCTACCTACTTTACCCTATCATTTTCACTTCTTTATTAGGGTGTGCTTCGACTGGCAAACCCTTTTCAAACTTTTTTTTCTTTTACATGGTGATACCTATCTAAATCTACACTTATTACATCCAAGGGCTCAGATTAAACTGTTGAGCTCCTTTTATTCACTCTACCTATCTACATATCTACCAAGATTACACTATTTGGTCAGATCATTATTCTCTATATCTAAACATGAAATTGAAAATACGAACTAGCCAAGCTTAAACTATTTGACTATTCATGAATTGTGGCATAGGTGACAAGTTGCAGACAATTTTTTATTATACAAAAGTAAAAAAGTAGTGGCATTTAGACTTGCACACTTTCATGGTCTTTTCTTTTTGTTGGGGTTCATTTTCTTTCCTTTTTTGACCTTTTCTTTATTATTTTTACCCTTTTATTATTTTTCTAGGGTATACCCTCTTTACATTTTTAATTTTAATTTTAATTTTCACAAATATGGAAAACCTTTGCAACAAGTGAAGGTATGAACATATTTCAAAGCTAAACCAAGTCAATCATGATATATGACACCTATTGGTATAGGGGCATAACAGATGGCATCATCTAGATTGTTGGCTGCCATTGTGAAATGGGATGAGGGAAATGTGTAGCAAAATCATATTCTAGAAACCATTTATCTTTGGTTGGGAGTTTACCCATATTGCCCATGATGTAAATAGTTATAATGTCATGTTGAGTAGATTTTTGGCACACCTTTAAGAAGGTATCATTATCGAATGGGGGCTAGAAATCTAAAATGTTATCCATTGAATTAGATATAGGATTATATGTGTCTAGATGGGAAGGTTGATATAGTTTGATCTTGTAGGAATTAGTTATTGGAGAATACCCTATTGCAAAGGAAGCTCTAGGTTGAATGAAATTTCATGAACCTACTATAGAATCAGTGAGATAAATTATTTTTATTTTTAACATATTTTTGCCTTATACTATTTCTTATGACAAATGGCATATGATATGTAGGAAGCTTTTCACTCTATAGAAGATATTCACAGCCTTGTGTATGGTCAAGAAGATTCCTAAACCTCAAATGATGACAATTTGCTTTTTAAAGTTAACAAAGGTATTTTAGATATTAGAAAGTCATTTGTATCATGCTTATGCATGTTACAAGCTCTATATCCTCTAGAAAAGCTATAGTAAATACTTAGCATAGAAGGATTTGCAGTTGATGGCTTCATCTGGATTGTTGGCTACCATTTCTATTATGCCCTATGATCACAAGCACAAGGCTCACCATTTTGAGCTTGAGAATGAGAAGGAAAGAATTTCAAAAATGGCCAGTCTTTTAAGTTTTTGGATATAGTTTGGATTCTAAAATGGATACCAGAGAAGTGGTAAGTTATTTCAATGAAAAGGCTTAAGTTCATCTGTCACTATTTGAGGTGCTTTCATTTGTATAGTGTTTACTAGTATAAGTATTATATTTTATGCTTAGTTCAAGCAGTTTTTTTCCAATACGTCTAATAATAATATGTTTTTTTGGTAGTTGTCACTCTCAACACTTCTATGTGAAGTGGTAAGTAATATGTATATAGCCCATTAAAGAATTTATTTTTGAAATTAAGTCTTTCCTTGATGTTTTTGAGAAGTCAAAGCACATATATATTCTTCTAAGCACTTTTTATGCTTGTACAGGTTACCTCCCATATGTCTTTCCATATGTACCTTGTACCTTGTTACCTCCCAATGTACCTTGTTATCTCCAAACTTGCAAGTAAACTACCACCTTCCATATGAATAATTATCAGCCACTGAGATAGAAATCAATGTTTCACTTTCCAAAGGTCCCAATGTTCATCAAAAGCAATACCCATAGCAGCAGCTCCACCTCTTGTCCTAGATCTTCTTGGTTATCTGATAGGTTTAGGCAATGCACTTGTCCCTAGAGATTAGTGAATAGTAGGCTTTGTGTGGGTATTAGATAGTCAATTCCATTTCAATTTGTAAAGAACAAATGGAAAAAATTGGCTTTATTATTGTTAGATGTGAATTGTACTTACTATGATAAGTGTCAACCTAATTAAAACAACTTGTGATATTTGGTTAATGATTTGTGCATGCCTCGATTCCCTGTTTTACTTGCATCATCAGTATGTCAAGGCCTTCAGATCAATGGGAAACTTATATGGCGTGATGGTCAAATTTTTTATAGCTTGAAGTTTTAGAATAACTCTTTTGGTCTTGCAGCTACTGGAACTCTACAGGTGCAGTTCATAAAATGTGAAAATAATTGAGATATTAGTTCTATTTTCTATAAATATTGCTAGTTTAATAGGATGTAGATGCACATCTATTTTGAGTCCTTTTTCTAGGTTTCATTCGTGGTAAATTAGGTGCCACCATTGCAGCCTAGTAGCTCAGCACGCACACAATGCTGCCAATGGTATTGTTTCAAAACATATCTCCTGGACGAGAAAAAACTCTTTTGTAGGTGGAAGTAAAAAATAATCAACAACTTGTTTGGTATTATAATGATAATGTTCCATTTTAAGTTTTCTTCACTGAGGATGGTAGGATGGAGCGTGCAACATTTCTGGAGGTAACAATGAATGCTAGGATCTAAATTTTAAGCTTTGGAAGTTTTCTTCATTGAGGATGGCATGATGGAGAGTGCAAAGTTTCTGGAGGTAATAATGAATGCTAGGACCATTCCCTCTCTGCCACTCTACCTATGCCTTTGACTCTATTGGATTTTTAGGACTTTTGGGTCAGAACAACTGGGCAAGATGGACAAGTCCAAGAGATCAAAAGGGGAAGAGGAAGAGCACATAGATGGTGAGCTTGTTCTCTCCATTGAAAAGATGCGAAATCTAGGATGAGCTTGAGAGGGTATGTTCTCATGCACTCTAAAAACTACTTTTTGGGGTTATTTTATTTTATTTATTTATTTTTAAATTGGTTATTTTCCTATCTTTTATGAAAACCTTTTGCTCATTCCTTTCTATGTATTATTTTTTTGATTTATTGGTGCATCTATGGATTGATTGAATTTTTGCTTGTCTGTGGGCTACTTGAGAATTATTTGTTATAGCCCTTAAGAGCGGGTTTGAGGAAAAGAGCGGTTTTTTAGTAAACCCGCACTTCATCCTCATATTCTTTCAGTCTTTTGGATATGGACATTTTGATTGGTTTACATATGTTGTTTTTCCAATAGTGCCCTCAAATTAGTTATCTCATTTCTTTTCTATATCCATTTATTGTTTGGGCATGAGTTGGTAAAGCTCGGGGTTCAACAAATGTAATATTTTGTGTGACAATTCTTGATTAGTTAGAGTCTTCCTATTTCCGATTAGGTTCATAATGACCTAGTGACTTGAGGCTCTCTCAATGTAATATGCCGCACTCCTAAATCCCTTTTAGTCTCAATTACAGTCTGCACATTTATGATAAATTCATAGTGGCCTAGTCACCTAGGATACTCTCAACCTAGTCACTGCCCCCAAAGGTTCTAACAAGGTTGCTGGACTTAATGGAAAAAGCTCGCAATTATATTCGGCACCTGCCCTTAGGGAAGGGTAGACCTGCCTTACCTATAGTTGGCTTATTCTTACATTAATTTTTTTTATTAGTTGCTAGAAAGCTTTCTTGGAGAAATTATTGGATAGAGTTTAAGTTGGATTCTGGATGACAAGAAAAGTATTCCTACATTAAGTATTTGTAATTCCATAGTTTCATTCACATTGAGGAAGAACCAGATTAATTGTATCACTTTTGTTTTCCCTTTCCCAACTTATATAGCGATGTTGCAGCTCTTGATTTATTTTTTCCTTCTACATTTGCTCTCTGACATTGAATCTAAAGTTTTCAGTACCTAGCAGAGCCTTTTTCTCTTCTATTATAAGACTCATGTGTGTGTAAACCTATGTAGTTGATGAAATAAGTTTGGAGTGGATTGAAACAATTAGATTTTGTTTTGGTGGTGGTGATGAATCATTTTTTCAATTGAGCATAACATGTCTATATGATATAATGCAAAAAAATGGAGAAAAAAAAGTGAAATTATCATAGGGTGCATTGAGCTGCTCTCTTTTGGATATTCATCTCTAGTTGTGTTGAATGTTAGAAATGGGTTTCAATTGCAAAACGTTTTTTCTTTCATGAGACTACAGAAATGGGTCTCCAAATGAATTGAAAATGTCCTGGTGCACTATGGGTTGTTCTATCACTAGTCTTACATGGGATGTTTGTATTCAGGTCATTATTTTTTTTAGTTATTATATGATGTCCAACTATGTCGGGCCTTCTATATAGATAAATTGCACTTGGGTATTATGGAAAATTGAGTCCTCAATTAGTTTTTGTGCTTTGCCTTTCACTACAGGGTCTTTAACATTCATTATTGTTTGATACACTGAGCATTAAATATCATCTTCCATTCACCATAAACCAAAAAAAAAAAAAAAAAAAAAAAACTTTCTTTATATATAATTTATTTGAATGAAAAGAAGGGAGAGAGTTGTTGTTTCAATTTCTCTAGCATGGCATACACCAAACTGTGAAAGACATCGTTTTTATTTTAACGGAATAAGCATGCAGTTCATCGAATTAAAAATCAAATTATATTAAAGCTACAAATCAGAACACCATTTTAAAAAATCCCCCTATCAGGGAACAATACGGAAATATGCTTATTTCCATTAGAATTGAGTGTCAAGGCTATGATACGCAGCTTAATGTTATGAATAGTGCAGCTTGTTTACATGAGATCGCCATTGTGAAATAATGGCATTCTAGGAAGGGGTGCCTTCCTTGTGTATAAAATGAAACGAGTTCTTCGTTAGATATATCAAAATTTTTGATAATACAACATTCAATAACCATGTGATTCTGGATCCTATGAATAGTAATAATGGGATACATAGGATTGAGAATTGACCATGGTTGGCAATGTCTAATCTCAGTAATTAAGCAGTGAAGACTGCAACTAAAGAAGGTGATGATAGCAATCTGCAGCAAAAGGCCTCTGATCTAGGTCTTGTTCCAAGCATCTATTCTATAAATTCCTCAACAGCTCAGACACATTTAGCCCACTTGTCCTGATAAGGTGCCCAATACTCCACACATCAACTTTAACCCCATGAACACCCCTAGACATCTCAGGAGCATGGTTCAAGACACTAATATTATGAGGGTAAATATGAGGTGCACAAATGGCATCCTCAAAGTATATTATAAACCACTCATCTGATTCAATGTTCTTCATCATGTTATCCCATGTTGAGATCCATGTGCATAAACAAAAGGGTGTGCAAAGACACCAGTGCCTTCGTCACAAATTTTAGAGCTACCACAAGTTGTTCCCCAATCGAAGGTTTGGTTGCACAACCCCTCGGCTTGAACACCAATGCTAACTCTTGTTCTACAGATTTATGGATGTATTCAACATGGCAAATTGTGTTGCCTAGAAAATCATAGATTTCCTTGACAGTGGCCCATTTCCTTATATTAAGAAATATTATTTTAACATGAGTTGGCATTATCTCAATAATCTTCCCACTTCCTCCATCCATTCTTTGAGTCACTATAAATACAGTTAGATTTTTGCCCATGACAAGAGTTTATAAGCAATGGAAAAATCTTGGGTACACGTGAGCAAGGGACCAGAGCTTTCAACCTCTAAGCAAGAGTTGACAGATTCATTGACATAAGATCAATCCTTATGACACTCATATATGATTTTCTCAAGGCACAGAATGCAACAGTGCCACCAAGAGCATAATAACCTAAAACGTAGGGCAAATCTCCATAATTCCACAAGAGCTTTTCCACAATCTTGATTGTAGGATCATCACCCTCCCTCACTGCATCAGTCTCTTCACCTCTCCATAAACACAAGTTCTTCATGAATCCACATACGTTTGGCCATTGTTCTTAAGATCCCAAGTCTTGGTACCCTGATTTTAGAATCAGCTCAATCTCCACTGCACAGAACTTATTAATGATACTATTAATGCAATCATCCCACAACCCAGTGAAAGAATCTCTGCCATATCTTCTACTATAAGGCCTGCGGAGGGGTCCTACCACCTCATACATAAATGCCCTGCAATATGTATCGGAGGACGGATAGAAGAAAATCTCCTTGCCTGTTGGGAGATCCTCGTATACATTATGCCTAACAGGAAAACACATGTCCTTAGAAGGGGGCTCTCGCAGATTGGAGGAGAGCTCGAATATACTCGGCAGAGTAAACGTAGGAACCCTTAGACATCTGACAAAATAATCTGTCTGATCTGTAGAATATGAACTTACTTATTTCTAGCCAACTAATAAGCCAACAATACTATGAAGAAAAATACATATAAAAAAAATAAAACAAATAAAACACAGTCACTATGTGAGCTAAAAATTGCTACAAATCTCATATATTGAACCATTAACTACATTCTTATATAGTAAAATTATTACTAAAATGTTTATCAATCAAATCTGAAATAAATCTAGTGGCATTACAACTAATTTCTAGCACTACTACAGCTAATTCCAACACTGACCACCCAAACAATTTGATGCCTTAATTTTGTAGAGAACACAAAATCTGTTGACTAATTTGTCAACAATTTACATAACTAATTAAGCATTATTCCCAACACTCCCCCTTAATGATTAATGAGGATTTACAATCTTATCTCGTAGTGCCAAAAACTAATCTTTTGCAACTGCTTTGGTGAAGATATCTTCTAGTTGATGCTGAGTATTTATATGCTTCAATTCAATATCCTTATTCTGCACCAAATCTCTAATGAAGTGATATTTCAGGTCAAAATGTTTTGTCCTGCTGTGATGAACTGGATTCTTTGCTAACTTGATAGCACTTACATTATCACAATAAATCACTGTAGGCTGGATTTTTTTTCTCCAATTTCTTCCAAAATATTTATGATCCAAAGAGCTTGTGTACCTGCTGAGGTAACTGCAACATACTCTACTTCTGTGGATGCGAGGGCAACAATGCTTTGCTTTTTTGAGCTCCAACCAGAACCAAAAGAGAAACAATTTCCAGATGTGGACTTACGGTCATCAAGACTACCTCCCCAATCTAAATCACTAAATCCAACAAGATTGAACTTTTCAGAAGAGTAGTAATGAATACCAAAATTTAGAGTGCCTTTCACATACCTTAAAATCCTCTTGGCTGCCTTCATATGTATTTCAGATGGATTTTTCATATACCTTGAAACAAGTGAAATTGAATATGTAATATTAGGCCTTGCGTGGGTTAGAAATATCAAGCTTCCTACAATACTTCTGTAAGTTTTCTCATCAACTAAATCAGCACCATCATCTCTACATAACACCTCTCCATGAGCACTTGGTGTAGGGGATGGATTACAATCAAGCATATCAAATTTATTTAGCATATCATGTGCATACTTTGTCTAACAAACAAAAATCTCATCCTTACTTTGATAAACCTCCATTCCTAGAAAATATTTCAAGATGCCTAGATCTTTCATCTCAAATTCATTCATCACAGCAACTTTGAACTTATCATTCATCTTAGAACTACTACCCATATACAATAGATCATCAACATACAAACTTATGATTAGAATATCAATACCTTCTTGTTTGTAGTAAAGGGTAGGATCACTCTTACTTCTCTGGAAGCCATTTTCCTGAATGTATCCATCAATCCTTGCATACCATGCTCTTGGTGCTTGCTTGAGACCATACAAAGCCTTCTTCAACTTGTAGACATTATTCTCCTTTCCTTCCACTTCAAAGCCTTGTGGCTACTCCACATATACTTCCTATTCTAGGTACCCATTCAAGAAGGCACTTTTCATGCCCATATGATGTATGCTCCACTTCTTCTAAGCTACTAATGAAATCAACATTCTAATGGTCTCCTATCTTGCTACTGGTGCAACTGTCTCTTCATAATCAATTCCATACTTCTGTGTGAATCCTTTAGCAACTAATCTTACTTTGTGTCTTTCAACACTCCCATCACTGTTATATTTAGTCTTATAGACCCATTTGGTGCCAATATTTTTCTTGTTATGTGGAAGCTCTGTCAACTTCGAAGTGTCATTCCTTTGTATGGAATCCATCTCTTCTTGCATGGCTTGCATCCAAACCTCATTAGTAAATGCATCTTCAAAACATGATGGTTCAAATTCATCCTTGGCTAATAAAGCAAAATTGACTATCTCACCTATTGGGCTTTCTTCATGTGCTTGATTTGCACTCCTCTAGTAAATATCACTCAATCTTCTTACCTTCCTTGTATAACTTGGAGAAGAAGTTGGACTTGAACTTGATGTTGAAGAAATTGATGAAGGGCTACTTGGTGGAGTTAAGCCACTAGTTACAAAAACATTAGTTGGCTACTCATGATCATTATCAACAATTACATCATCATTCAAAACAAAATTTTTCTTCTCAGCATGGCCTTTTTTATGACCATAAACTCCCCCTTCATAAAAAATTACATCTCTTGAGACAATAATCTTGTTATTTAGAGGATTATACAATTTATAAGTCTTGCTTGTCTCACTATACCCAATAAAAATGCATAACTCACTCTTTGCATCTAACTTTTTTCTATTTTGATTAGGTACATGCACATAAGCCAAATAACCAAAAACTTTGAAATGATTAACATTAGGCCCTTTTCCATACCAAGCTTCATAAGGAGTCATCTTTTCCAGTGCACTTATGGGGCTACAATTGAGGATGTACATTGTTGTAGCAACTGCATCTCCCCAATAAGAGTTTCTCAATCCCTTAGTTTGTAACATGCATCCTGTCATTTCAACCATAGTATGATTTTTTCTTTCAGTTATACCATTCTGTTGGGGTGTGTATGTTGTAGTATGCTGCCTCCTGATGCCATTCATATCACAATAACTCTAGAAAGCTTTTGAGCAGAATTCTCTTCCACGGTCAGTCTGCAAACATTTGATCTTGCACCCTCTCTCATTTTCTACAAGGGCTTTGAACTTCTTGAATGTATCCAGGGCTTCACTTTTGGCCTTCAAAAAATATACCCAACAATTTTGTGAGTAATCATCAATAAAAGTGATGAAATATGATGACTTACCCAAACTCTTAGTCTGCATAGGACCACATATGTCTGAACGAACAAGTTGAAGTGGGTGATCAGCCCTCCATGCATTGCCTTTTGGAAACCTTTCCCTTGCATGCTTTCCTTTAGCACATCCTTCACAAACCTCCTTATGCTATTCTACCTTGGACAAACCAGAAGCTAATTCATGTGAGGTTAGAAACTTCAAGCTCTGAAAATTTAAATGCCCATACCTGTGATGCCATAACCAACTTGAATCCTCATAAGCCATATTTGTAAGATTGTTGTTATGTTCATCAAACCTCAATGGAAACATCCTATTTCTTGTCATAGGCACAATAGTGATCACCCTATTTCCCTTATTCTTATCATAGATAGTACATGTATTATTTTCAAAGACTAATTAATAATTTTTCTCACAAAGCTCCCCAACACTCAACAAATTATGCTTCAATTGTGGAGTATAACAAACGTCATGAATACTCTTTATACCTTCTTTTGTTTGGACCTTCATAGATCCTTTGGTAGCAACCTCCAATGATTTATCATCACCAAGATGGATCTTCAATTTGAAATTTCCATCCTTTGCTGAAAACAACTTCTCATTCCGTGTCATATGGTTAGAGCATCTAGAATCTAGGTACCAAACATTTTTACTAGTATTTTCACCTTTGGCATAAGATAAGAATAAGTGATCTCGAGGATACTCACCACTTTCTTGAGCATCATTAGCATTTTTACCTTCTTTCAATCTGCATTCTTTTTCAGAGTGGCCATACCTGTTACAATAGTAACATTGAACATTTCTCTTATCAAATCTACCTCTACCTCTTCCTTTGAAACTACCTCTTCCACTTGAGCCACCTCTTCCTCTACCTCTTCAATAATTTTGGCTTTGCCATTTACCTTGACCTTGGTTGCTTTTGGTACTGTTGCTACTTGCATCTTCATTCTTTGTAATTTGTAATTTAGAAGAAAAAGCTTTCTCTACACCTTCAAAAGTGTCCTTCAATCTTTCTTCATGAGACATCAAAGATCCAACCAATTGAGCAAACTGTAGTTTTGTCAAATCCTTACTTTCTTCCATGATTATTGCAACATGATTCCCTCTATCTATTAAAGATCTCAATACTTTTTTAATTAAAACTTCATTACTTATAGTTTCTCTAGCCATTTTATTGACCACATCTTTGACTCTCACACAATAGCCACTCACACTTTCAACTTCTTGCATCTTCAAATTCTCGAACTCTCACTTCAATGTTTGAAGCTTGACCACCTTAACTTGATCACTACCTTGGTAAGCTTCTTGTAGATTCTCTCGGGCAGCTTTGGCAGATTTTGCTCCTGATATTCTTGGAAATAAGCTCTTATCAAGAGCTATCTAAATGTGAAACAAAGCTTGAGCATTTTTCTTCCTTGCTTCCTTTCTTGTTGTTGTTTCATTGGTTGTAAGGGCATTCCAATCAACTCGTTCCTCATATCCTGATTCAACAATCTCCTATAAATCTTTTCCAATCAAAAAGCTTAGCACCTTAATGCACCAATAATCATAATCATTCCCATCAAATTCTGGAACTAGCATCTGGTTAGAATTCGACATGATTAACTTTGGAGAAATTCCAATAATACAACTTTAACCCAAAACAATTTTACGTGCTCTCATACCATGAAATGACTTATTTCTAGCCAACTAATAAGCCAACAATACTAAAAAAAAAAAAAAAAAAAAAAAAAAACAAAAAAAAAAACAAAATTGCTGCAAATATCATATATTAATTGAACCATTAACTACATGCTTATATAGTAAAATTATTACTAAAATGTTTATCAATCAACTTTGAAATAAATCTAATGGCATTACAGCTAATTTCCAGCACTAACCACCCTAGAAATTTGTTGCCTTAATTTTGCAGAAAACACACAATCTGCTGACTAATTCACTGACATAACTAATTAAACATGTCCTTAGGAGGCTCCTGCAGATGTGAGGAGTGCTCAAATATACTAGGCGTAGTGAACACATGAACCCTTAGACATCCGAAAAAATAATCTCACATTACACTTTATTTATTTAAAGTTGAAATGTCAAAAATGCAAAGCTCTTTGAGCAAATATTTCCAATGTTCTCCACTCTTGGAACTCTGGTATTAAGTCCTTGAGATTTGTTATTTCAGTAGTGGATATTGAAACTACTATTTAGCGTCCTCATATCATCTGGTATTAAGTCCTTGAGATTTGTTATTTCAGTAGTGGATATTGAAACTACTATTTAGCGTCCTCATAGCATTGAGTTTTTCTGTTGATATAGAAAGATGAACTTAACCTCCCTATGTCATTGAAATTTTCTATTTATAGCAGTAGATATGGGAGAGAGCAAGTTTTAGTTTTTTTTCTATATAAAAACCAATAGCATGTAAATCAGTTTACTATTCCTCCTTACAATAAATATCAAGTAACTTAAACTTTTAATTGATTATTTCAATAGCAAGTTTTAGTTTTTTTTATATAAAAAACAATAGCATGTAAATCACTCTATTGTTCCTCCTTACAAAAAATATCAAGTAATTTAGTTCCTTTTTTATATAAAAACAATAGCATGTAAATCAGTCTACTATTCCTTCTTACCAGAAATATCAAGTAATTTAAACTTTTAATTGATTAGGTCACTAAAAGAGGTTATGTTTTTCCATGATTTTCTTGAGAAACAAGGTGTTCTATGGTCTTGGGTGGGTAGATATGGGTGTAAGATGTGGAAATGTATGTTCATTTCTATTATTATAAATTTAAAATTTTCATAATGTTAATTTCCTTAAAAATAAACTAACATTTAAGTCAAAATCTTGAATTTAAGTTTCTATAATAATTGATGGTGTTTGTGATGAGAGTAAAGTGCACCATAGTATAAAATGATAAAAGTTTTCAACTCTATTTAGCAAACAAAATACATCTTTTAAGTCAGCATTCCTTAAGAATTTTGCAAAACAAAACCTTATCAGTCTTTTTTAGTTGAGTGGGAAACCCAAACAAATCCTTGGGCATGATAAAACAACTAGTGAAACAATCATGTAGGGTAGCCAAAATCCTTCAATGCATCTTTTAAGCCAGCCTTCCTTACGAATTTTGCAAAACAAAACCTTATCAGTCTTTCTCTATTGAGTGAGAAACCCAACGAAATCCTTAAGCATGATAAAACAACTAGTGAAACAATCATGTAGGGTAGCCAAAATCCTTAACCAATTATGATTTACACTGGAATCATAGTTTTACTAGTGTTTGCAATTTATAACATACACCCATAGATTTATTTTCAATCCATAATTTATTACATAAAATAGTTTTCAAATTGAAAAACAATGAAGTTGAGATGAATCCTACAACACTTTAATCTTATTATTAGCTTGGAAGGTTGATAACAGAAATTTAAAGCTTTTTCTGATCCTTCTGAACTTACACGTGGAGGAGAGTTCTGATGACTACTGAGGTTGAGCAGAAGATCCTACACAACCAAACTAACAAATTTAATTTCTGAAACATCACTTCATGGAAGATCATACTACTCAGCCTTTCATAAATTCTAAGTTAAAATATATACATAAATTCAAAATTGAAATGGATGCATGTTACCTGAGATGTTGGTTCATTCGATTATCCAACTAAATTTATTTAAAATCCACTCAATTATCCAAAAAAATGCATTTCAAAAGATAAAAAGTAATTTGTCCTGAAAAGGAGATCTACCTTCTCCCCAAAAAAACCAAAACCGTACCCAGTGTCTTACCAGATTTACGTCTAACAAACACTTTGCGCTGCTGACCACACATGACTCATGACTAGTCTTACGTCTAACAAACACTTTGCACTGCTGACCACACATGACTCATGACTCTATCAGTTGAGAATCTTTTAATGCACCCTCATCAAAGTTCTCAGTGGTAATTGTAGTTAATGTCTCTTCACATAATTATTTTAAGGATTTCTATAACTCTTTACATAATTTTTTAAAGTGTGTTAGCTCAATGAAAGACTGTTGTAAAATAGGAAGTTGGTGGTTTGATTTCTCGGCTAACATGAATTAATCAATGATTTTGTAGTTCATTTTTAATTAAATATTTTTTATATCGATATATTTCAATGGTGAGATATTTCTGGATTCATTGTTTTATATTGTCTATAAAAAGACAAAAATGATTTGTAATTAGAATTTTATCATCTCTAGAGAGACAATAGCTAGTATTAAAGACATATTATCTCTAATCCGAGTGTTGTATTTAAAGAGACAAAAATGAAATTGTCTCCGGTGAGACAAAAATGAAATTGTCTCCGGTGAGACAAAAATGAAATTGTCTCCTAAAAGACAATAATGATTGTGTTATATATTGTCTTTATAAAGACAATATTTTTTAAGATAATAATATTTAAAACAATAATATTTAAGACAATATTTTTTAAGACAATAATATTTAAGACAGTAATTTTTTAGAGAACAATATTTAATAAAATACACAATTTTTTTGTCTTAAATTAAGACAATTTATCCAAAAAATTTCTCAAATATTATCTTAAAACCCTCTTTTATATAATAATAACTACACTCACTTGACACACCTTAATTTATTTGAAAATTGTCTAGTTTCCAGAAATATTCCAATTTCATTTATCGATGACAATCTATTCCAATTTCATTTATCGATGACAATCTATGTGGATAACACTGATTCAACAAGCCTTAATTTATTTGAAAATTGTTCAATTGCCGTAAAAATTCACATTGATCAGCACATTTTGTTAAACGTTAGGCTTAAGAATAACTATTTATTATGATTTTTTTTAAATTGATGTTCACTATTTTATAATATGATTAGGAGTTCATATATGTGTTTATAATTGTGTTGAGAGATATTTTATGGTTCATTATAAGGGATGTTTAATTTTTTCGTGGTTAAACTTTTCAAGTTTACAAATATGATATATCTATTTTAAAATAGAAATAAAATTATCTATAAATAAAATAACTATGTATAAATATACATGTTCAAAAATCTTACTAATTATACTTGTTTCCAGTATGAAAAAATAGTAAAAATATTTCTCTCAATCTTAACTATAACTAATTTCTATATATAATTTTTATATTTTTTAAAAAAATTTGATATAATTTTTTTTAAATAACATAAATATATAAATTACATAGGTTTTAAACACTTTATTGTAATTATTTTCATTTAAAATATTTTTAAAAAAATGCAAATTATAACTATAAATTTTTAATCAATATAATATATCAAATCATTTTCTATAAATTAAATAATCAAACTATTTATAACTGAAAAAAACCTAATTTATAACTGAAAAAACCTAATTTATAAATTCACAATATCATTATCACGAATAATATAATAACATCATTTCATTTAACAACATAAACAAAGCTATTACCAAAACAAACCATGGAAGACACCAACAATGACAACATTCCATAGAACAACCAGCTAGCAGAGCTTGAAGATCACCCAATTTCCAAGTAATGGACATACACCGAACTTTTACATAATAAAATAATGAGTCAAATTGCACAAAATACTAGTTTTATTGTGACATCTAAACTTAAAAAGTGCATACAACAGCGAGACTGTTATACCTCCACAACAACTAGATCTAACCATCTCCCTGGCCAGTGAGAGAAAAAGTGCCGTGCCTCAACAGCTCTCTATGCCTCCTCAACATTTTGAGCGTCGTTCACCTTTGACTCATAATGATCTCCAGAGTCGGGGATTGGTTCAGCGTCCTTCACCTTTGACTCATGATGATCTCCAGAGTCGGGGATTGGTTCTTCATCGTCTAACACAGTGCCAGAGGATCCGGGAATGGGCAGCAGTGGAGAAAAGAGAGGTTCATTAATATCTATGTAAGGTAGTGGTTCGGGTATGTATGGTTCCTGTTCAATGGGATTTCGTATTTGTTGCTGAGAGAAAGCATGGTCTTCATTAATCTGGCCAAGATGGCAACGTGTTTCAGAGTTTATCGATCTCCTATCTGGTGGATCTGAGCCAGTCTCAGCTCCTCGATGCTCAATGTTCAGCTCTGACTCATGATGATCTCCAGGGTCGGGGAATGACTCTTCATGGTTTAGCACAGTGCCAAAGGGTGCGGAAATGGACTGCAGCAGAGAAAAGGGAGGTTCATTAAGATCTATGTAAGGTAGTGGTTCGGGTACGTATGGTTCGGGTATGTATGGTTCCTGTTCAATGGGATGTGGTATTTGTTGCTGAGCGAAAGCATGGTCTTCATTAGTCTGGCCAAGACTGCGAGGTGTTTCAGAGTTTATCGATCTCCTATTTGGTGGATCTGAGCCAGTCCCAGCTCCTCGACGTGCAATGTTCGAAAACGGCACTGGCGTTCCTGGCTTAAAAATAAAACCACGCAAGACTCTACCAGTGTCTTGCACTTTCAATGTCACGAAGTACCCACTACCAAATGAGCCTTCCACAACACCATCAACTGTTTGGCCAATAAGAGAGTTGTCAGGAAACGACGAGCTTGAAGGAATTTCCCCGCGTCCCTCCATTCTTTGCAGATCAAAAGACTTCCCGCCCAGATCTAAAAGACAGGAGTGACTTACGAAGCCTAGTTCCTCCTTTGTTTCAAATACCTGCACTGAAAACACATATGAGCAAGTTTCTCTATATGTGAAGTGGATCGAGAACCTGGTAAGTACAGAATCAGTCATTCCAAAACTTTCTCTTTAATGAATGAAAGTTCAGTCTTTTCTTCCGAAAAAAAGGAACAAAATCAGCGATGAAATATTAGGGTATAAGTCTTTCCCACTAAGTGCTCTTTCAACACCAGAGCATTTAAACATGCTACTTCATAATGTATTCGTCACAATGAAAAGAAAGTTAAACTAATTAAGAAGATTTTACATTTGGAAAACACCATTGCATTAAAACAAAAAATGATGGAGGGAACGGTCACATGCCTGCGTGAACCTCTAAACAACCTCAACCATGTGAGGGAATGATCACATGCCTGCATGAGCATCCAAACAACCTGCCTGAACCTCCAAACAACCAGGTAAGTTAAGATGATAAGAACTAAATAGAGGAAGCTAAACTAATTACAATGATATGAAGAAAGAAGATTTTTCGCCTAAACCTCCAAATAACCAAGTAAGTTAAGATGATAAGAACTAAAGAGAGGAAGCTAAACTAATTACATTGATGGGAAGAAAGAAGATTTTTCATTGGGAAAACACCATTGCATTAAAACAAAAAATGGAGCGAATCATTACATTGTTACACCAGAGCATATATAACACACAATAGATTCATCCTCACGACAAATGGAGAAACAACAAGATTACTCAATCTGAAACAGCGGAATAGATAAAACAATCACTGGAGAATAGAAATCACTTTGCATTAGGTAACAAGCCTGAACCTTGGCTTGCAATACCTGGCAAGAGAAATTACAAATTTGTACAGGCAGAATAAGGATCTAGAATCCTGTATGTGATTCACATGGAGATCTCTAATGATCTAGAAACTAATGGCGGTGTAGAAAGATCTAGAATTCTAGAGATCTAGAAACTAATGGCAGTGTAGAAAGATCTAGAATTCTAGAGATCTAGAAACTAATGGCGGTGTTGAAGAATCTAGCAATGTGTCTGTTTACTAACACCTGGGGGTTTTGGTGTAATGGCAATCGTGACTCCAACACACATGCCTGCCTGACCATCCAAAGAACCTCCGAACAACCTGTTAAGTTAAGATGATAATAACTAAACACAAGGACAGGTGAAGTTATATAGATGTAATCGTTAGTAAATGTGGATAAGCATTATATAAGATAAGCATTAAAATATTGACCTATTCATACATGTCCCAGGTTGCTAGAATTAAAAAATAATAAAAATTAACTAAAAAAATTTCTTTACATTACCATGGGTCAATATCCTGATTTATCAATACAATATGCTAAAAAAATCATAACTCATTTCATATAATTTTTTGAATAGTCAATTTCAATTAAAAATGCGAAAATATAATAATTATTTTTTCAATAATATATTATAAAAATTAAATAAAAAAATTCATACTACATATTTTCTATATAATTCGTGATTTTTGAGATATGAAGCAAGGGTTGGAATTTCAAAACCGATACACCCATCAAACTTGACAGTTTCGGATACCAAGCGAAGTTTGGAATTTCAAAACGATACATCTGTCCGCACCTCCCCAACAACAAAATATAATAATTATTTTTTCATAATATATTATAAAAATTAAATAAATAAATTCATACTATATATTTTCTATATAATTCATGATTTTTGAGATACCAAGCTAGGGTTGGAATTTCAAAACCCATACACGTGTCAAATTTGACAGTTTGAGATACCAACCAAGGGTTGGAATTTCAAAACTGATACACCCGTCAAATTTGAGAGTTTCCACACCTCCCCACCAATATTCACACTTTCAACAAAGAAACGTGAAAGTTTTGCAAATTTTCCGCACCTCCCCACCCATATTCACACTTTCAACAAAGAAACTTCACACTTTTGCAAATTTTCCACACCTCTCCACCAATATTCACAGTTTCAACAAAGAAACTTGACCGTTTTGCAAATTTCTTACCTGTATTTGATGGGCAAATCAGCCCATGATAGACAATTTGCGAGTCAAATTTCATCCTTGTACTAGGCATATGTATTCATCCAATTATATAAATGAATAATAAATATATTTTATGTGAAAATGACTATCACATAAAGATGAGTATACAAATACACATAATCTAAAAGGTTTGTACCAAAATTGATATTTATAAGAGAAAAAAATGAATATATATAAAATGAATAAAATTATACAAACTAAATTAAATTAAATAGTAAATTTTTGAGAATGTAAACGAATTATTATTAATTATAAAAAAATTAATACATGAGTTAGATATATATAAATTTAAGAAAAAATTAACAATATTTTTTATGATGGAGATTAAACCTTACTTCTTGTCACAGAAATTGTTTAAACAAACTTTGTTACAATACAATGAACCAATATCATGGGTTACTAACACCAAATGCAGAAAATATGAGTTGCCATATTCATATATTTTTTATAACTTTTTTAAATTAATCAATTTATTTAAAAGGTTCGAAAGAACATAACTTCCTTTGAGATAAGTCTCAACCTTTGATTTCTCACAACATGTAAGAATAAAATATTATGTGAAAGTTAAATATGTGTCATCTACCTAATAATTGTTGATGATTAAACTAAAATATTTAAACCTCTATTCCAAAATAGACACATGTATCTACATAATTATTAAATAACCTAGCATGGTCATATAAATTAAATGGCTAGTAAGTTTTGGTTAGCATCAATCCATAATAAACATGAAAACACTTACTTTATAATACATCTCACATTACTAAAATTTAAAAAATCATAAAATTAAATTAAATTATAATTTTTTTTTAAATTATTATTACTATTATTAAATGTATACACCTATATAATTATTATATTTAATTAATATATTTCAAATGACATAACTCACTTGCTCTTGGTATAAAAGTGATTGATTCAAAATTTGTTGAGTAAAAAATTCACGGATATTAAAGACTAGTGTGGCCAGCTTGAATATGATCTTTTCATAATTTTAACAATTTCTACAAACCACACATTAACCATGTGAGTTATCTCAAAACATGCATGAATTAAAAAAAAACTAAAATTAACACAATTCTAAATATAAATAATAATAATCAATATTATTACTCTTTTATTAATGTAATAATACATTATAAACATACTATAAGAGCTATTAATGTAACATTATAAACATACGATAAGAGTTATATGATTAATAAATTTAAAATATATTTCGAGTATTATAATAATAAATCATAAATATTGTGATTAATTAATAACTTATAATAATATTTACATTTTATACCATCATAATGGTGTATAACAAAATTGGGATAAGAAAAGCATGTATCTTAGTAAACAAAGACAAACTCAATATTAAATAAGAAAGAATTATAATATTAGATATAAAAAATATGGACATTCACCAACAAACATCTCACATCATATCTATAATAATGAAGTGTCTAGTGACATTCTCGTGTGTACGTAAAGAAGATGGTCTAATACTAATGTGTGGGAAATAAATGTGATGTATTTTATATAAAATAGAATAAAGGTAGGGTAGTAGTTTGTAAGTGTGGTTTTTTATTAATTTTTTATATATATTTTTTGAAAAAAATTGCGGTTAAGTTTTGATTTTTATTATTTAAATTGGTTTTTTTTATTGTATATATAAATTAATATTTTAAAAAATTTGAGGCACTTCAATTGCTAAGAGTTTATTAGTCAAACTTGTAATTACAATAAATATATACTTAATTCTAAATAAATTAGACAAATTAGATAGTAATATAACCTTTCCAAAAATTATTATTTAAAAACTACTCAAAATGTATAAAGGAACAAATCATCCTTTTGGGACTTGCTGTTTGCATCGGAAATCCTAGATATTGAATCTCTATTGATTGTTGGGGAACTTAATATCGCTTTGAATTCTAACGAATGTTGGGGCAACTGCAGGAAGTCTGATCCTTTTGCTGATAGACTTCGTGCGGAATTCCCTAATAGGAACCTGATTGATGTAATCCCACAAAATATGGCACCAACGTGGAATAATTGCAGAACCGGTTCGGGGTTCATAGCTAAACGTCTTGACCGTTTTATCATCAACGCCAGTATGATCGAGCAATGGGGAATGCCAGTCGCATGCACAAGTAATGACTATACGTCCGATCATCACCCCATATTTCTTGAATGGAGGGACTTGGAACGTAAGTTGGGTTACTCGTTCAAGTTTAATAGAATCTATCTTAAAGATGAGTCCTTCAATGCTCTTATAACAAAAAAATGGAAGGAATTAAAGCAGTCGGAGAGGACATCCTTCTCTACCTTTCGTGATAAGATCCAATCGCTGAGGGAGGCAGCAAAGGATCGGTTAACTAAAAAGAGGAGGATGGATAAAAAGGTGCTTGAAGATATAAAGAAAGAGCTAAGGATTTTATCTGACACGGTCTCCTTTGATTCTATGTCTTTTGATCAAAAAATTCATTTCAGATCCTTGGAGAAAATGAAACAAGCGTTGCTGCTTAAAGAAGAATCATCCTGGAGGCTCAAAAGTCGAGCGATTTGGCTCAAGGAGGGTGATTGTAATACAAGATTCTTCCATAATTTTGCAAGCGCAAGGAGGATTAGAAACTCGATCTGGAAGATCGAGGATGAAAATGGAGGCTTCGTTCATTCCCAACAGGATATAGCGATGGAGGCTACAAAGTTTTTCCAGAAGCAATACAAGAGGTGGCCAAATGAGATAAATGACGTTTTTTGGATGATTGAACAGGTTCCTGTTATGTTTGATGAAGCTGCCAATGCAGAATTTTTCAAGGCAATCACGGAGGAGGAATTTTATGAAGTCATAAAAATGTTTCAAAAGGAAAAAAGTCCTGGGCCAGATGGATGGCCGATCGAATTCTTCTCACACTTCTACGACTTGTTCAAAGACGATCTGCTGGGGATGGTGGATGCTACCCGTATGTCGGGGAATATCAACAGCGCTCTCACTGCTACATTTATAGCGCTTATCCCCAAAAAGGAGCAGTCTGATTCATTTGCAGATTACAGGCCAATAGCATTATGTAATATCCTCTTCAAAATCATTTCTAAGATTATTGTTGAGAGAATGAAACCGATCCTAAACTCCTTCGTTTCCAGGGATCAACATGCATTTTTAAAACACAGAAATATTCTTGATGCAGTCGCCTCGACTCAAGAGTGTTTGTTCTTTGTCTTATCAAAAAATATTGATGCAGCTATTTTAAAGATTGATTTGGAAAAGGCATATGACTGTGTGGACTGGGGGTTCCTCCGTATCCTCCTTGCAAAAATTGGTCTGAGGTCTCAAGGAATTAATTGGGTGATGGCCTGCGTTGAGAACGTTCAATACTCAGTCATCATTAATGGATCCCCTTCATCTCCCTTTCAGGCGGAAAGAGGACTTCGTCAAGGATGTCCTCTCTCTCCTCTTCTTTTTATCCTAGTCATGAACACTCTCAGTTTGCAGATCAACAAAGCAGTTGCAGAGCATTTATGTGTTCCGATAAATATTTGCAAGAACATCTTTCTTTCTCATAATCTGTTTGTTGATGACATTCTTACATTTGCTATGCTCTGCAAATCTAGCTGGTTATGCCTTTCAGGTATCTTTCAGAAGTTCCAATCCGCAACGGGCTTGGTCATCAACAGAGCCAAATCCATTTTATATCACAACGACTCAAATCTGGAGCTTGCGCAATGGATTGCTGCACTATTTGGTGTCAATTTGGCATCAATTAAAGACGGCTTCAAATATTTGGGCTTTTTCCTCAAGCCAAAAGCGTATCGTAAACAGGACTGGGCTTGGCTGATTGATCGTTACTACAAAAAAATTTCAAGATGGGAGATGCGATTTTTATCCCTCGGAGGCAGACTTATCCTGGTTCAATCTGTTCTTTCCCAGCTTGCGGTTTATTGGGCTCACCTCTATTTTTTGCCTGCTACTATTGTTAGAAAAATGGTCTCTTTATCAGCAAATTTTCTATGGGGAGGGCGTTCTCATCATTCTAAGATCCACTTGGTAAAAATGGATTCCATCTCCAGGCCGAAGAGGTCCGGCGGATGGGGTCTCCTACATTTGCGGTCTTTTGGCAAGGCCCTCCTCTGCAATTCTCTTCACAGAGGCGTCTTTGGTAATGGCAAATGGAGCGCCATTATCAATCAAAAATATTTGAAAGGTAGGTCAATGGTTTATTGGTACAGGAAGAAGACTCTTGGTTCAAAGAGAGGATCCGCTATTTGGCTCGGTTTCAGAAAGGTTCAGGACCTCTTCTTCGATTTTCTTAGGTGGCGCTTTTCTTCCGGCTCCAGCATCCTTATTGGCGTAGATTCAACTGTATATGGCTTGGAAACAAAGCTCACTCCTGATCTGATTTCATTTTTGCACACACGGGGTCTGTTCACATGGGACAAATTGATTTTTTCGTGGTCATCTTCCTCGCCAATCTGGAAGGATGCAGAGGATCTTGGTCTGCCTCCTTCTTTGCGACAAATTTGGGAGTTGGCGATAAAGTTTTTTGCTGAAAAAGGAATCAAGCAGATAGGTAACAAAGATGAATTGATATGGTCAATGCCGAACTCAACACAGCCAGTACGTGTAAAGGACTTATATGAAGCTGCCTCGTCAAATCTTTAGTTGCGGCCCGCTCCAATCTTCCCTTTAAAATTCTAGAAAGCATCTTGCCCACTCAAGGAAATTTTATTCTCTTGGCTGCTTTTTTCCAATCAGAACCTCACATGGGAGGTCCTTCAACGAAAGGGATGGTCGGGTCCAAGCAGATGTGTCATGTGTCGTCAAGCGCCTGAAACAAATGTCCACATGTTTTTTCAGTGTCCAGCATCGGCCCAAATCTGGTATGAACTTTCCTTTTCTCATGGTTTTTCTCAACAGGTTTTCTCTTCCGTTCAGGAGGGATTTAAGTGGTGGAGTGCTCAACGTCCAGAATGGAGATCTTTATTCATCATCACGTGTTGGTGTCTCTGGAAATGGAGGAATGCCTGCATTTTCCAGGACTCCAAGGATCCTATTCTCTCTTCGCTGGTTTACATATCTGCTATGCTCGATCCAGCATGTCAATGATGGTTCTTCTTCTCATGTTTTCTTTTCACGCGGTCTTCTTTTCTTCTCTCCTCACTCAGCTTTCATTTTGTGTTCCATGCAGATCTTATTCCACAGAAATTCCCTCTCATTTTTGGAAGATATCCAGGATATGTTTTGATATATTGGGTCTTCACATATGGATTTGTTTCAGCTCTTTCTTGTTATAGGCCCAGATTTCTAGCTTTTGCAAGGCCTCAGCTAATATCTTCTGAATTTTCAGGAACAGCCGACCGACATGATATGGCTTTTATGTATCTTCTCATTATATTTTCTTAATATAATATATGATGATTTTCTCTCTGAAAAGAAAAAAAAAATTATATAACAAACAAACTCACTAAATAAATGAAAAATGTGGAAAAACAAAATGAAAATTTATTAATTACTATAAATAATAGATAATGTTCAATAATGTGTCATAAAATTTAGATATATAGAAAATAAATGCCATGCAACAATGAACAACCCAATACTAAATAGGTAATAATAATATTGCAACTACTAATAAATTTGTTAGGGTGATCCTACACATTGAAGCCCTATCAGATAAATGAATAGCCTAGTGAAAAACACAAAGTAGTTTTGATGGAGAAAAAATGGATAAACGAAAAATAGAAGTATGATTACAATCTAGATGAGTGTTATTATGGAAGAAATTGATTCATGGGACAAACCATACTCCATATGTTCAGCACCGATTAAAGTATGTAGAAAGTCAAAACTAGATACTGCAACATGCTTATAATGCTAATAAATAGAGGCGAATAATATAAATTGAATCCCTTGAGTGTATCATGTTTAAATTGCAAACAAATTTCCTTTTAATTTAATTGATGTATTGATGCTTATAATGCTAATAAATAGAGGCGAATAATATACATTGAATCCCTTGAGTGTATCATGTTTAAATTGCAAACAAATTTCCTTTTAATTGAATTGATGTATTGATGTTTATAATACTACTAAATAGAGGTGAATAATATACATTGAATCGCTTGAGTGTATCATGTTTAAATTGCAAACAAATTTCCTTTTAATTTAATTATGTATTGTTAAGTACATCCAGGGATAATAGGTAGCTCAATATTGTTGGTATTTGAGCATTCTTTTAATTTAATTATGTATTGTTAAGTACATCCAGGGATAATCGATAGCTCAATGTTGTTGGTATGTGAGCATTCAATAAAAATAAAGTGTTTCATTTTAGTTGAAACTACTCATTGTGCTTATGTTATTGCTTCAAATAATATAAACTATTTTCTCAAAATAATTTATATCTGGCCAAAAAGTTGTTATGAGAAAATAGTAATATTTTATTATGTTTATCGCTTATTAGTCCCTGCCGGACTATAGCGTTCGATGGACCGTTGACCACGTATTAGTTCTTGAGTTGACCATAAATTTCCAATGTTTAAGTGATTTTAAGCAAAGTTTATCCCCAAGGATATCGGGTATAACCAAAATTTTGAATTTTGAATTCAAGGTCTTATTGCAGGCCTCACGTGCCCCGATGTTATTTCAGCAGGGACAAGTAATTTTATTCTAAGTTTTTCAATTGCGCAAACACGCTGCCATCTGCCATTTCTTATTTCAGCAGGGACAAGTAATTTTATCCTAAGTTTTTCAATTGCGCAAGCAAGCTGCCATCTGCCATTTCTTCTGGGCACTTGTCACTTCTTCTACACTCCTATCTCCTCTCGCTGATAACTTCGTGGCAGCACATGTCGCTGAATGGCCGCTGCATGTAGTTTCATCTATTCCAGAAAATTGAACAATGCGACCTTGTTACATTAAAGGGGCTCTGTGCCCCTAAGCTGACACAGGAATTCCCGCATTCTCAATTGATCGGCCCTAATTTAGCTGTATCTGCTGCTGGCCTCAGCTTCCTACGTCAACTGTGGAGGTTTCCCTGTTTCTCAGCTTCATACTTTAAAGAAGCGCAGACCGATTCCATACATGGAAGCCTGCAGATTCTTCTTCCGATGTTTAATAGCTCGCTGTTGAAAGCCCTGGCGGCCTTTTACAACTGAAATTGTGGCAATGGCTGATCGTCCGGCCGGGAGAAACCTCGGGATGCGCGAGGGGCTGAGAAGGTATTCGTGCGACCTTTAATGCTTTTCCCTCTATCACTAATTAAAAATTAGCTGATCTTGATCAACCATATCTTTTCTGCCTGCGAAATTATGTATTTGCTTTTCTTGTTTATGGGCGCTACATTTTGGCTTTTGGAAAAGAATTCATAATCCAAAGATTTTACGCCGATATCATTGATATTACTGACTGTTGTTCGTTATTTTTTTTCTCTTTGAAGCTTTTCTTCATGCACTCATATCTTTTCAAAATTTACGTAGAAATTGATACCAAATTCAACTAGTTCTTCTGTTGTATTTGATTTTTTTTTTTTTTTTTTCCTTCAGGCTGATTCGATTTTGTAATTTTTTCAATGGTTTTTTCCTTGAGCTGTAAAATTTTACAATTGCCCAAAATTTTCACAGAAAGGTTTGGTTCTCGTTTCCACCAAAATCAACGAGTTCCTATTGTGTTTCAAGAATATTTTTCGTTAGGCACTTTGAAGTATTTTTTGCTTTCAAAGTCTTGCTGCAAAACTTTAGTACCTCTTTTTAGATTTGCTAAACGGTCTTTTTCCTTAATTCATCAGTTACTGTGTTTGTTTTATTGAGATCGAGAAATGGCAGACATCAGGTAAGGCTTCTGTTTTGCTTTCACATGTTCACCCATAACAATCAATGCTTAACGCGGGGTTGCTATTTTACCTGTGTTATTTCACGGCCTATTCCACCATAGGAGAAACTGTCACCTTCCCTCCATGGTCGAAAAGGTGGTCGAAAAGGTGATATCAGCTTCGCTCTGTCCTTCTCCATCTTTTTAATCATCAGCCATGGCTTATGCATAGATCCTCTCGTAAGGCAAGCGAAGCATTCATTCATCAACCAACAACAGCAGCTGAGAACCACCATGGAACGCTTGTGAGCTATTAAATTTTAGACATACTATAATCAGGTAAGAAGATTGATTCTTTTATTATATTTTTACATATTGTATTCATGTTTCACAGATCAATACACGATATTCTGTTTTGCTTTCATATGTTCACCCATAACAATCAATGCTTAATGTGGGGTTGCTATTTTACATTCATTTTTAACAATGTTTTTTGGGCGATAAAATATTCCACCCATTATTGCAAACTTCACATGCCCCCATGTAGTAAGGTTGCAACAATTTTATTTTATCCAAAGTGGGTTATGGCAAGGTTTTCTAATATCAGCAATTTTATTTTATCCAAAGTAAGGTGGTGGCAAGGTTTTCTAATATCTAAAGTCAAGTCTTATCTTGGAAAAGTTTTTTATATCTAATCTTTTTAGAACAAGAGGAAATTTATTTATATACAAATTTACTGCCAGATGGTTATCTGCATGGCTATTTCTGTATTTATTTAAGAACCCTGACGTGTAACCCAGGAAGAAGAGCATAAGAGTAGTTAAGCGTTGAGTTTCTTTTCCCTGCAACTCAAATCAATTCATAATAGAAAGAAAGAAAGAATCCCTTTGTTGATGAACAATTTGGAAGAGATTTCCGAAAGAGTTTTTGTGGAGACCATCATTAGCACAACACTGTGCATCATCAGCACCACAGCATCGCATTTAAGAATTTTTAAAGCAACTCTTTCTCTGGTATGCTTTCTGCAAGCTTGAGCTTTCTGCTACCTTGAATGATATATATTAGATGTATTCTGCACAACCAGTAAAAAAATATCTCAAGTACGCTTTCTAGTAATATTTCTGGAACCTTGAGCAATATATAATAAATATACCAATACAAAGAGAAAATATATCTAGGAAGTGTAATAGATAGATTCCATTTTATGCAATCGATTCCAAGTTACAAGTTGTTGTTTCTGTTTGATTTTCTCTTATATCTATACTGCAGTAAAAAATAATAGGAATTTTTTTGTGTACCTTGGAGAGATTAATGATTTGGCCTTGAGTTGTATCTGCAGCACTTACAAGTTTGGAATGAATCACCATCTGCCCACCAATGAACCTTATACTTGCATGTTTTGAATGAATCACCATCTACCCACCAATGAACCTTATGAGCTCGGGTGCTATGTAGGTATTTAGACTAAAAACTCAAGGTTGAAAACATGTATGCATTTTTTTCTCCTCCTTTTGGAGTCACCAAGCCTACCACATCCACACCAAGTCCTTTCCACACCAAGCCCTTATAATGCTCACCAGAGCTTGACAAGAGAGAATTAGGCCTGCGTAAAGAGAATTAAGCCTGCATAAAGGGCTATATATCATAGTGCTCCTACTTTCTTAGAAAGGAAGGCATCACACCGCCCGTGACCAAGGGCAGCCATCACACCCTGTGTGACCAACACTGTACGAAGGTTGTTTCAACATTTTTGTTTATATAATATCTTTTACCACAATTTTTACCCATAGTGTCTTCTTTGTCATATCCCATCCCATCTTTGCCCCTATCTTTCCTTCTTTTAACCCATTCACTGCAACAAACACCCTCTTCGTGGAACTTAAACCCACTTTCTCCCACTCCTTCTCAAAAAATAACCTATTCACTACCACAAACACCCTTTTCGTGGAACTTAAACCCACTTTATCCCACCCCTTCTTAGAAAACAACCCATTCACTGCAACAAATACCCTTTTCCTGGAACTTAAACCCACTTTCTCCCACCTCTTCTCAGAAAACTTCCGCCACCCCTTGCTCGTTCTTCGCTTTGTACATATCCAGCACGTATTGCGAGTTAGGTTTTCAGGGATCCAAGTTAGCAGAATTACTGATGTTCTAAAAACGATGAGTGGAATTAGGAATTGGAAATGGAATACCAAAGTAAAACAGAGGATTGGAGCAAGGAATCTGAGTGAAAAACAGGGAAGCTGAGAGCAACGAAGGGAAGAAAATGTTTGTCATGCTGAGGGAAGACAATGTTTGTGTTGTGTTGGCGAATTTGTAAAGGCGAGTAGGGTGGCACAGCGCATTACCTCACGTCCACCTACTCACCTACTCCATTGCATGCATGTAACCAACGTGGCATCTGCATGTCGCAGGTAATGGACTACTAGCAAACGAACATGCAGGTAATGGACCAACAACAAACGAACAATAGGGGGAGACGTGGGATGGAAGGAAACCGAGGAGAGTGGACAGGTGGAAACATACACCAAGAAATGGTGGGAGACCGTGATGGGAGATACGACTACCAGGAAAGTAAAAAGGTAACCGTAACGGCTTAAAATATACAATTTTATTAATATTTTGTCATTCTCAAACAGGACATCATATTTTATTAATATTTTGTCATTCTCAAACGGGACCTCTATGATGGGCGTAGACTGTGAGAAACCATGAATGTTGGCTAAGAATTCGTTGTAGTTCATTATATATTATGTATTTTATGCCTTTAAATTTACCCGCTTGGTTTTCAATGATAAAAATTTAGTTAGTAAAATTTTTATATTGCAACATATTTTACCAATGGTTTGATTTTTAAAAAGTTAAACAGATTTAACTAGTAGTTAATTTATATATTTAACTGAGATTTATTCATTTGTTGTTTCTATTTTACCACAAGTTTTACCCACAAGTTTTACCAATCGTTTGATCTTTAAAAAGTTAAATAGATTTAATTTTTAGTTAATTTACATATTTAACTAAGATTTATTCATCTGTAGCTTCTAGATTTAACTTTTAGTTAATTTACATATTTAACTAAGATTTATTCATCTGTTGCTTATTGAAAAAATTGCTTCTAAAAATTAAAATGAACAAAATCATAATATACATCCAACAGAATATAAATCAGGTAACAATAATCTATTTCAAAAAACAATCTTACAATCTGTTTTTCACTCTAGCCTTATCTTACAATCTGTTTTTACAATCTGTTTTTCACTCTAGCCTTTTTGAAGTTTCTAAAAGTTAAATAAATCTAGGAAACTCCCCGAGTATGAGTTATTAATTCATTAATTCATTATCTTGGATTTTTGACACTGATGGATTCCATCTTCAATGAGGAAATATTTATGCATCTTAGAAACACTCTTGTGCAGATTTGAAACCACGGTATTTATGCATCTTAGAAACACTCTTCTGCAGATTTGAAACCACGGTCTTTTTTTTGCAATGAATATTCCAAGCTTGAAAGACTGCTAATTATATTTCTTTGCAATGAATATTCCAAAGTGGAAAGACTACTTCCTTAAATAATACAACATAGGTTCATTGTTGACACCGATTTCTTTGCAATGAATATTCCAAATAATACAACATAGGTTCATTGTTGACACCGATTTCTTTGCAATGAATATTCCAAGCTGGAAAGGCTACTTCCTTAAATAATACAACATAGGTTCATTGTTGACACCGATGGATTCCATCTTCAATGAGGAAATATTTATGCATCTTAGAAACACTCTTGTGCAGATTTGAAACCACGGTCCTTTTCTTTGCAATGAATATTGCAAGCTTGAAAGACTGCTAATTATATTTCTTTGCAATGAATATTCCAAGCTGGAAAGACTACTTCCTTAAATAATACAACATAGGTTCATTTGAGTTGTTCAAAAAAATAGTTTTGCTGAATACTATAAATAAGTAAGTTGTTGGGCCGACCATTTTTACTGCAACACATTATTCAAAAGTTTTTCTTTCATTATATTCTTATAATTCTTTTTTGATGGACTCTCTGACTGATGTACAGATATTCACTGACTAATGTGTCATTTCATGACCACTCGAATTAGATTATTCAAAAAATAATTTCATGACCACTTGAATTACATTATTAAAAAAATAGTTTTGCTAAATACTATAAATAAATAAGTTGATGAGCTGACCATTTTTAATTTTCTATCGTTATATTCGTAAAATTATTTTTTATTGACTCTTTCACTGACTAACTAAGTCGAGTTTGTAAACAAAAAAATTGAATCTTGCAGTGGGCCATCTGAAATGTTGCTCATCATTTTCATCTTCTTGCTCGGCCTACTCTTAGCTTCCTAACTTTCTGCAGTGGCTTGCAACAACTGTTCAATAATGTCTTAAGGCCAATATTGATATAACACGTGCCCGGAGAAAAGATCGTGCTAAATTATGAAAACTTTGGATATTTGATTTTGGCAGGCTAGTTGGTAATTTGGTTGGAACTAACTTTGGATGTGTATGTCGACTTAGACTAGCTCCCTGGTAATTCTGAAATTTGAATAAACATTTATGAATTCAAAAAGATAACCAGCATTGGCAAGTTCAACATGCTAATAAATTTAAGGATAATTTCGAACTAACTTTGGATATGTCGAAGGCGTGATGCGGAAGGATTTCATCATGCCGGTAATTTCGAACTAACTTTGGATATGTTGATTTTGGCTAGTTCGCTTGTAATTTCGATCTAACTTTGGATATATCGACTTTGGCTTGTTGGTAATTCATTTATGAGTTCAAAACAAATATCAAACATTGACCAGTTCAACAGGCTAATAAATTTAAAGATTTCATCATTGGCACTTTCAACAGGGTAATAAATTTAAGGATTTCACCACGCCTGAGTAAACTTAGAATAAAAATTTTATACATAATACCCTGAATAACTTCATTCCACTATCAAATCACTGCCTGCACTCTTTGTTTAAAAATGTGTAACATAATTTTTATTGGAAGTGGTTTTTTTAGCAATTTTATTTGTGTATGTGAGTAGGTAATTTTTTTAGTTTATAATAAAACTATATGTAAGAACATATTCAATAAACTACCATGTAACAATGTTGTTAGGATTTTACTTTTTATAGTATTTACTTATTTTTCAGGAAGATAGTTGAACGATTTTTATAGTATTTATAAGTTGGTTGCATATTAGTTTTAATAAAATCAATCATGGATAATTATATTCAACCATAGTTTATCTCATTTAACTATATTTATTCATAATAGTTATGGATAGTTTATCTCATTTAACTATATTTATTCATAATAGTTATGGATTCAATTGGCTAGTGATAATGGCACATTAGTTGGTTGGTTTATCAATGATTCAGAGGATTGTGAATTAGTGGATTAACATTTAGAGGTTGTGTTGGTTAGTGGGTCAATGTGAGCGTGTAAGTAAATTAGTGGTTGGGATTATTTTAGATTATTGATTTAAGGGGTAATGAGATAGGTATTAAGGGGTTTATAGTGCCCATGTTAACCAGTGGTCTAAAGGTGGCGTAAATTTTCCCAGAAAACAATGGAAATTCTAGCAAGATTTTGGAAAAACCTAACCAATTTTTTTTTAAATCCTAGGTACAGTTGTCAAGCTTCAAGATTTTGGATGCCCCTTTGGTTTTTTATAGTAATGAATCCATTCCCATCATCAAAAGAAAGATTCAAATACTCCTATCATCAGATCTTTTAGGAAAAAATGATAGCATTACTACATGTTTTTATAGTTTTCAAAAGAAAGATTCAAATACTCCTACCATCAGATCTTTTAGGAAAAAATGATAGCATTACTACATGTTTTTATAGTTTTCAAATCCATTTCCATCATGAAAAGAAAGATTCAAATACTCTTACATGTTTTTATAGTTTTCAAATCCATTTCCATCATGAAAAGAAAGATTCAAATACTCTTACCATCGGACTTTTTAGGAAAAATGGCAGGATTGCGACACGTTTTGGCCTTCCGGCTTTTCAGGAAAATTTACTCCCTAGGTAGACAGGTAGACAGCTCCTAGATGTTAATGAGTTAGTGATTCATGCTTAATTTGGATTTGCTTAATTTGGATTTATGGAGTTAGTAAAATAGAAAACTACGTTAAGTTTACCAAGCTATTAACTAAACTAATATAAAATAAACATAGAAGAGAATGTAAATTAATTATAGTTACTATCTATGTTAATGAGTTAGTGATTCATGCTTAATTTGGATTTATGGAGTTAGTAAAATAGAAAACTACGTTAAGTTTACCAAGCTATTAACTAAACTAATATAAAATAAACATAGAAGAGAATGTAAATTAATTATAGTTACTATTGTAGATGGTAAAATCTTATTAGTCAAATCTTTCCAATCTATCTTTTACATTCCGTTACTTTTTCATTGTGTAGAGCCCAATGTGGTGGAGATGTTGTAAACTATATAAAAATTAAAGCTAAAATTAAAATAAATAATTATAATTATCAATAAAACATTTTGACTTTTTCAAATTATATGAAAATAAAAATAAAATAAAATAAATATTATATTTATAATTAACATTTCAATTAATAATTAAATCATTATAGATTCATCTTAATTATGAATTTATTAAACATCCAGAAATATCAAATTTCTTAAACTTTTAAAATGAAAAGATATTTGATCCCTTTAAACTAATTATATAAATAAAAATTATTAAAAAAATCATCTTTATTAAATTATTCCACTCCCAAACTAGTATTTAACTTATTTTATATCTGACAAAAAAAAATCAAAAATCTGAATCATAAACATTTTAATTTTCTCTCGCAATTAGTATGGTTAATGTTTAGGTTTTAGTGTTTAAGTATAGGCATGCAATTATACCAATAAAAAATTGCACTTTGAGCAAAAACTTATCTCGTTGGAATTTCAACTCATGAGATATTCAGCCGTCGTCTTATATTTGCCTCACAAATTTACAAAATACCCACACCTATTAGTTTTTTCCCAATAACCTCTTTTATCATAGAAATTTGTTTATATATTGACAATATTTTTTAACCTGCCGTTAAGGTTTCTTTAAAATTATTTAACTCCCTTTTTTTTTTTAAAATTTAAATTCAGTTATCACTATGCTTTTACAGCATGGTCCGTTTGCTTTGTAGCGTAAGGGTTTCTCTCAACTTCCTTAGAGTTTGCTCCCATCCCTTTTGGATCACCATCTTTGTAAAAAGCATCCTATTTATTAAATTTATTTTTAAAATATAAGATTAAACAGCATTTTATATTATATCAAAATAATATGTATTTAATATAATTCTATTTTATTTAAATAATTTTTAAATTAATATTTTATTATATTTAAATAAAATTTAAATTGAACTAAGTTAGTTTTATACCCAACCAACATGGATTAATTTGGGAACTAAGCTGGGGATCTTGTACTTTACATAATATTCCATATCACCCATTGAATTCCCATTGAATTATATTTAAGGAAATTATTTTTAATATTATTTCATTATTTTTTTTTATTAAAAAATAAAATTTTATTACATTTAGAATTTTTAAATAAATACTTTTAGTAAGTTATCTAATAAGAGTTTTAAGTTCAACCTATATTAGTTTCATTTATGTATATTAATTATATAAAACTACACAATTTTATGTATATTAATTATATAAAACTACACAATTTTTAGTCTCAAAGATTAGTTTAATTGTTTAAGATTATGTTGCTAAAACATTTTGTCATTGGGAGGTCACGTTAAAACACTTTGCCATTGAGAGGTTCCACGTTCAATTTTCCTCAATGCCCTTGGGGTTAGGCTTGGATTAGTTTAGCCGGGTTGTGTGGACATACCCTAATTTTCAACTAAAAAAAATTAAAAAATACACATCTTTCTAACATTGATAATAACAAAGATCCATTTAAATCATGGAAAAGATCAAGAGTTGAGAGGAATCAAGTGTCTTGAGGTGCAATCTCTTCTAGAATTCAAAACTTGAAAAAAAAATTGCACACGAACTTAAAAAATTATTTTCACATCAAGCTAGTTGTCACATACCCTGGTAACCTCGCAGGTAAAAGTAGGGAGTTAGAATTAATTTATACAATTACCACAAGTAATTAATCAGTTCACAACTCCACAAATCATCACTAACGATTAGATATAACATTCACTAATACATCAATGTAAATCCCAGTGAAAGACAATAAGTTATATATCCATTTTCATAACCATTAACCATCCATGTGGTAGTGTTCTGACATAAGCTGTCTCATGAATTCCCTGCAAATATTACTTGATATCCTTAACCATATTAAATAATCATGCACTAAGACATTATGCTTGTCACAACAAATAAAGAACCATCATCATCAAGGACCCATCATCATCAACAGACACATAAGGCAATCACATCAATCACACCATAGAACACGGATATACCCTGGAAACCCCGTAGGGTGAAAACCAGCAAACGTTTAATCTTTTTATTAAACGCTCGTGAGGGTTTTCACCCCTCACTCAATGGTTTATAAGGGATTCCATCCCTTAACCATTGTCTTAAAATCTTTACAATGAATGATCATTAAGCTGTCACATAACTAGCTAAAAGCTAATACAATTTACATGTAATCTTTTATTTACATACCGCCACATACAACATCCCTTGTGGCATAATGGTTCTAGCAATGGAAAATACTGCAGTTTGAATTCATCTGCATGGACGAATAATCCTTTTTCCTGCCATAATGTTAAACATCACTTTCCTTGGGACCATCTGCCATCGTTTCCTGTCAATGCAGTCATTAACAATCTTGGCAACAAGATTAGTTACATTATTATTCAAACAATAATCAACATCTAAAGAGATCTTTTAACCAAGAAAAGAGATAAACTAGTCAATCTTTTACCATATACAATACCACATGCATTAACCTATTCTCTTACAAAGAGAACATCTAAAATCAGTCATTCTTCTAATGCATGCACTTTCTATCATTGTGATCTCATGACAAAGAAAGCAACCTTGCTTGAATTTACTCTTAGCGCTCTTCATTTTAATGGACTTACGGTCAGTTTAATATACAGCCACAGGTATCCGAATTGTATTCGCTACACTCAATAATTTGCTCATACAATTCTCTCAATACCCTAAGCAATCAATACATTACAAAATGTACTACGACTTTCAACAATGTAAATTCAATTCCAGTCCTTTTCACAAACACTAGCATCAATATTCAAAACTCTGCCTTCAGTTACAGTCACAGGCAATACCTAATATAAGCTACAGCCTACTGCAATCAATGCATTAAACCCAACTATAAGCTTTATGCCCCTGTAGAACATTGTCTATATATATAACCTCTGCCATTGAACTCTTATCCCTGCAAAACACACAGTGAGAGGTACCGAGTTCTACAATCAATCAATGTCAGCTCTATAAAATGTATCCAAAGAACTGCCCGCTCACACTTTGGAACCACCTCTGCCTCAGATCTCATAGACACATCAACAAATAAACTATCTCTGTAAATGGTCAACACATCAACACTCTAACGTAATCTTGAAGCAACTTCGCAACATGCTAACAACCTCTGCCAATACTATAAATTGACTCTTGTAATACAAACATGTCAGCCAATCAAAACTTTGTCTCTATATTAAACTCAGGTCAGCATTCCTTTGTCTCGGAACACAGCCCTTGCAACCAATCAATCTCTGCAAAGCCAAGTATATTCAATGCACAACAATCTGTATTTATCATTGTGCTAGGATTCCATTCGCACTGCTATCAATTGACATCACTTCGCTCAAATCTCTCATATCATATAACTCCCTCGGCCATTCAGTCGCGCCTCTTTTATCAGCGATAAAACTCGTTTTCACCTCCCACAAATCCCCCCGGCTCAAGTATGATATGCGGTGACTGTGTATTCATCCCAACCACCAGGGTTCCTCGCCCAGCCCGGAGAATAAGTAATGGACCCGGTTCCATAGCTCGATTCATCGGTCGAGTTCGTTGGAGAAGGTGCACGGGGAACCGAAAAACAATAACTGCCCATTCGCTCTCATTTCCAATACCCAAATTCAAGAATCGGTCCCGGATTCTAAGCCGCCATTCGCGCCATCCTTTAATTGATAGCTTATGGATAATAAAGATTAGTTTTTGTAACCAATTCGTGATCCCTTTTTTTAAAAGAATTATTATTTCATCACTGAATAATTTATGTTAAGTTACCACGACTTCCGGTTTACAAACAACCCGTAAATAGTTATTACGTTAGGGGTGTTACATACTCCCCCCCTTAACAGGAACACCGTCCTCGGTGTTTACCTATCATTGAGAACTTGAGATTTTACTCATTGTATACCATACAAACCACACAAAATGTGATCCTTCCTCTTTAAAATCAGAGTTGTCATTCTAGGAAATGACAACAAACAAAATAGTAATGATATAGTCATAAGAAATATCATTAGTTATAAGCATCAATAAACATAAGCATTCGTATTTGCAAAAATATGCAATCTTCTAATCGCCACCACTTGGCCCTTATTCATTCATGATAACAATTCTCTGTGTCAACTTACCATTACTTACCATCTATGCTTGAAGATCATGAATACCTTCATGTAAGCATTTTATTAGTGGTTGGACCACTCTTCAACCTTCCATGGTAAGTAATTCCTGTAACATATGACTAACAAATTCAATTGCATTAGCCACTATATTTTGAGTCAAATGAAATACGTTTGACTAGCAATCAATTGTGCAATGCTAAATGATTTCTAAATCACAGTACTTTTACAAGTACTTAAAGAGCACTAACACTAATCAACCAATGATAAATCACTGCTCACGTGCACACTGCATGAATTTTCATTAAAGACATCCATAATGTACTTCTAGAAGTACCAAAAGAGCACCTAGCTCTCTAACCATCAAAACTGTCAATCACTGCATCAAGCAAAAACTGTCTTAGCTCCCACTAAGATGTTCATAAAATTAATAATACAATAAAGGAATTAAAATTTCCAATTACTCCTTATTGAACATTAAACTCATTTCCTGTTAAAAGTGCATAACACATTTCACACAACTATACATAAGATTTATTTTTAACATATCATATAGCTGATTCGTTCATTTCTTTAGCTATGAGCACCGTAATAGGCTAAAGAATTCCCAACCCATGGGAACTGGTTTCCATAACCAAACCGAGTCATTTTCACATCCAGACAATTTATTCGATAGAGACCTTACCAGGTCTAACATAGAATCCCACTGGCCAACCAGCTCAAGAATTCTAGGGAGAGGAGATCTCGGCAGACAAGTACCATCAACCCTTCCGGGCAGGTAGCTGCCATCAACCCAACTCCGGGCAGACAAGTACCATCAACCCCTTCGGGCAGGTAATTTCTATCAACCCAACTCCGGGCAGGCAAGTACCATCAACCCCTCCGGGCAGGTATTGCCATCAACCCAAGCACTTGTAGGTCCTACTCGATCGCAATTACACTGGTCTCACCAGTAAACGCTATCTGATCCTAACCAGACATAGCATACACAGGAAAATTCTTTTCCTCTTATGCCATCTGATCCTAACCAGACATAGCATGAATATTTTCTCTTTTAATACTCTTTCTCAAAGTAATTTACACAATGAAACATATGAACATTATCATTAGCACAACAAACATGCATGTATACCATGCATTTACACTTAACCCCAACATGGGTCCACAACATCAAGTTTGATGGGAAACATATCCATCATACACGTTGTATGCATGCAAATTTTCCAAATAACATAATTCATGCATATCATATAACATCATTCTTTCTCATTTATAATTGTATTTCACATTGCAGCAATTTATGTGATGAGTTTTCTTGTTTCTGTTAAGCTACCACTACTTAATCCCATCAGCAACGTTAGTTATAAATATGCATCAGTTAACACGTATTCCATTTCCAAGAATGTTCATGCATACAATATTGTCATGTATAAAAACATATGAAAATACTCATTAATGTATAAATGTCAACAACAGTTGAGTTAATACTCTCAGCATTCCCAATTTTGCCATAGTCTGTTGTTCCAATTCAAATCATCATTAATGGAGTATTATCTTACATTTACTATGGCTAGCTTGGGTCATGCATTTTTAATGTAATTAAACATAATCTCTCTAACATACAAAGATCATAACTCTATATCATAATGACTAATCTTTGTGCATACCATTGCTTATCATATAAGCCTTTCACTAGCATATTACCATCATCACATACAACAAACCACACACCTCTTTCTTAAAGGAAGTCATTTTAATTCTCATTTCTCTATCTTCCGATGTGAGGGTTTTCTCAAGATTCCCTTTCAAGAAATGATTAAAGATATCTATCTTTAGGCATAAAAATCAAGATACAAAAACAAAGTTTACATATCCTTTATGTATCAAAATCAAGCAATCGACACAGCTCATCCAACAAGACAATCTCTCCAAGAGATTATTATTTTCAAAGAAGCTAGCATGACCACTTTCTCTAAGTACACACCGACTTACAATTTCAAAGTCACAATAGCTACTCATATGCAACATGTGTTCTCCTAACACAATTACCTTACTTCAATGCACATAGTTCTTTTCATGAAACAAGTAAGGATTTTGGTTCTTGTATGATCACTATTCTAATGTGTCTTTAAGGAAAGAACCTCTACTTTTATTTTCAAGAAAATTCTCATAAAATCCTGCATCTTCATACATGAAGCATGCATACTCTTAGGATGAGACTATGTTTATGTATATATGTAATATACTCTTTCCTCAAGAAGTTACTTTGGCCATATTTAGCAAGGATTTTATAGACAAGAGACAAGCATTTCACATACAAGACTCACGTGGAGTCTTCCCAACAAGAACTACTTATTTTCTTTACTAAGAAAGCATACAAAATAATCAATCTTTAATTGCATGCTTTAACACATTTTCTTTACCAAGAAAATCTAGAAATGAACCATTCTTTCATTGCATGCATTCAAATACTTCCTCTACTAAGAAATCATATAAACATTCATATGTATTCTTCAAGAAGGTGAGCAAGATACTTATCTTATCCTTGGATCAACATGCATAACTAACAAATTAAACCACCCTTACCGGAAGCAATTGCTCTACTTATGCAATTAGAAACATAATCTCCTAAGTGTCACACATGCACCAGAGTTACCACTTGATGCTAGATGCAACAAATATCATAACACTACTATGTATCCATTTCAGAATAATGACTTCAAGGAGACATTACGAAAATCATTAACATCAACACACTATAGTTATCATTTTCCAATTCCTTAAACATGGTCAAGGGAATACTCACATGCACATCAAGCGCTATCTAGTCATTCCCAAACTCTTTTTTTTTCCCATCTCCGTCTGTCCCTACAGCATGGTCTTCTTCCTTCTCCTTGCTTTCTTTTCCTTTGGAAGCATCTATAGCTGGGGAAGGTAGTTAGAGTTCACTGACAACTGTATTAACACAGGTAGTCTATTAATGAATAATTATCACATGCAGTTATACCATGAATGGGTTCTAGAAATGTTACCCACTGAACATGCCTCTACAATTAACTTTACCCTGGAATGCAACATGCATAAGAAATTCATCATTCCCGTAGTAGAGATAAATTCAACCATCATTAAATCGAGGCTCCAAAGATTTTTACCTCTCAACAAGTAATGATAAACACATACCATGCTAATGGATTTCACTTAATTAGAGGGTAATCATCATTAAATCTATTAAGACATGAGCATATACTATTCATCATGCATTCTCATGGTGAATAAAGTTAAGAACTCTTCTCATAAACAACTAGAACTATAGCACAGAGAGAGTAAGAATCTTCACACACACATTCCATGCATGTGACATCAATCAACTTCACTTATTTACGAATTGTAGCAATCTTAGTCCAATTCAATTAATGCATATAAGTTCTATGGGTTAGTCATACAACACTAACCAATCTCAACTACCAATTGTCTTCATGCATCCATGACAAGACTGAATCAAAAGTTAGTTATGACAATCAAGTCTCGCTGCTTGACTCATTGCATGTTTTCAGTATCTAAAGGGGTTCTTCTAATGTCCTTTTTAAAACAATTTTTCATTCTATTCAAGGATGTTCCCCCAATTTATATTCATGCATTTGCTCATTCGTTGTAACTTCAATTAAATACATCATTGTTATTGCCATATTTGCAAATCAAACTTGGTAGTTGATTGTCACTTTCGTCAATGAGTGTTCAATATCGTTCTTAAGTGTAATGAGTACTCAATATTGTTCTTAGGTGTGACAAAAGTTTCATTGTCTTTTATCCTCATCAGGAATCCAACATTATGAACGTAGTTATGCAACAACTTATCACTTACTTCTCAAGGAAGTTATAAACATGAATCACACCCATCATGCCAAAAGTAGTGTACGACATAAATGAATATGCGACTAATTAAACTCATACCTGAGTTAATGCCTACTGATGGCGTACCTCAATATCCATTCCGCTTACCAATTCCCAAAGGCGCCAGTATTGCAACCTTTAGCTCTGATACCACTTGTCACATACCCTGGTAACCTCGCAGGTATAACAATATGGAGTTAGAATTAATTTATACAATTACCACAAGTAATTAATCAGTTCACAACTCCACAAATCATCACTAACGATTAGATATAACATTCACTAATACATCAATGTAAATCGCAGTGAAAGACAATAAGTTATATATCCATTTTCATAACCATTAACCATCCATGTGGTAGTGTTCTGACATAAGATGTCTCATGAATTCCCTGCAACCATTACTTGATATCCTTAACCATATTAAATAATCATGCACTAAGACATTATGCTTGTCACAACAAATAAAGAACCATCATCATCAAGGACCCATCATCATCAACAGACACATAAGGCAATCACATCAATCACACCATAGAACACGGATATACCCTGGAAACCCCGTAGGGTGAAAACCAGCAAACGTTTAATCTTTTTATTAAACGCTCGTGAGGGTTTTCACCCCTCACTCAATGGTTTATAAGGGATTCCATCCCTTAACCATTGTCTTAAAATCTTTACAATGAATGATCATTAAGCTGTCACATAACTAGCTAAAAGCTAATACAATTTACATGTAATCTTTTATTTACATACCGCCACATACAGCATCCCTTGTGGCATAATGGTTCTAGCAATGGACAATACTGCAGCTTGAATTCATCTGCATGGACGAATAATCCTTTTTCCTTCCATAATGTTAAACATCACTTTCCTTGGCACCATCTGCCATCGTTTCCTGTAAATGCAGTCATTAACAATCTTGGCAACAAGATTAGTTACATTATTATTCAAACAATAATCAACATCTAAAGAGATCTTTTAACCAAGAAAAGAGATAAACTAGTCAATCTTTTACCATATACAATACCACATGCATTAACCTATTCTCTTACAAAGAGAACATCTAAAATCAGTCATTCTTCTAATGCATGCACTTTCTATCATTGTGATCTCATGACAAAGAAAGCAACCTTGCTTGAATTTACTCTTAGCGCTCTTCATTTTAATGGACTTACGGTCAGTTTAATATACAGCCACAGGTATCCGAATTGTATTCGCTACACTCAATAATTTGCTCATACAATTCTCTCAATACCCTAAGCAATCAATACATTACAAAATGTACTACGACTTTCAACAATGTAAATTCAATTCCAGTCCTTTTCACAAACACTAGCATCAATATTCAAAACTCTACCTTCAGTTACAGTCACAGGCAATACCTAATATAAGCTACAGCCTACTGCAATCAATGCATTAAACCCAACTATAAGCTTTATGCCCCTGTAGAACATTGTCTATATATATAACCTCTGCCATTGAACTCTTATCCCTGCAAAACACACAGTCAGAGGTACCGAGTTCTACAATCAATCAATGTCAGCTCTATAAAATGTATCCAAAGAACTGTCCGCTCACAGTTTGGAACCACCTCTGCCTCAGATCTCATAGACACATCAACAAATAAACTATCTTTGTAAATGGTCAACACATCAACACTCTAACGTAATCTTTGAAGCAACTTCGCAACATGCTAACAACCTCTGCCAATACTATAAATTGACTCTTGTAATACAAACATGTCAGCCAATCAAAACTTTGTCTCTATATTAAACTAAGGTCAGCATTCCTTTGTCTCGGAACACAGCCCTTGCAACCAATCAATCTCTGCAAAGCCAAGTATATTCAATTCACAACAATCTGTATTTATCATTGTGCTAGGATTCCATTCGCACTGCTATCAATTGACATCACTTCGCTCAAATCTCTCATATCATATAACTACCCTCGGCCATTCAGTCGTGCCTCTTTTATCAGTGATAAAACTCGTTTTCACCTCCCACAAATCCCCCCGGCTCAAGTATGATATGTGGTGACTGTGTATTCATCCCAACCACCAGGGTTCCTCGCCCAGCCCGGAGAATAAGTAATGGACCCGGTTCCATAGCTCGATTCATCGGTCGAGTTCGTTGGAGAAGGTGCACGGGGAACCGAAAAACAATAACTGCCCATTCGCTCTCATTTCCAATACCCAAATTCAAGAATTGGTCCCGGATTCTAAGCCGCCATTCGCGCCATCCTTTAATTGATAGCTTATGGATAATAAAGATTAGTTTTTGTAACCAATTCGTGATCCCTTTCTTTAAAATAATTATTATTTCATCACTGAATAATTTATGTTAAGTTACCACGACTTCCGGTTTACAAACAACCCGTAAATAGTTATTACGTTAGGGGTGTTACACTAGTTGATCCCTCGATCATTGATAAATCCATGGTTAAGATAGTTATGTGTGTGTTTGTGCTCATGCAAGTGTAATTTTTCATTGTTTAAATTGCATTTTTGAATCCATAAATAGATTGAATGCCTTGAAAATCCCTTTGGGTATTGAGATTGTGTAAACTAAAGAAATATTTGTTGGATTTCAAACAAATAATTGGCCAAAACTTAAACCTAATTTATTTTTTTCAATGACTTTATGTAATATAGAAATATTTTTATAACCATCAATTATATATATATATATATATATATATATATATTAACTAACATGGACCTTCAAATATTTTATTTATAATCCACATTGAGTTTTTAATTATTATTAATAAATTTTAATTATTTTTAATAAATTTTAAATGACACTGTGATACCCCTCAGTGAAAAGTAAATATTTAGCTACTTTACTGCAGTAACATGGTAAACTATGAACTATGTGGAAAGCTTAGTGGGAAATTTCAATGTTAAAGTATTTTAATTTTATTTAAAAGTTAGTTGTGGCAAGCAATAGAATTTACAAGGAAAATATCCTAGATGAAATTTTTTATTTGGGAACGGTTAGATAGGTACTCTCCTTACCATAGATAAATCATCTCAGTTGGGAACAAAATCGAGGAGGTAGGAGAGGAAAATATAAAAGAGGAAAATCTGGAGGTAGGAGAGGAAAATATAGAAGAGGAAAATACCAAAGGCATTGTAGAAGGCAGACTAAAGAGTATTTGATTCCTCAAAGAGGACATTGTTGGGGAAGGGAAAGACGCTTCCAATTAGGGCATTTTTGAGTTGGTGGGTGGCTAGTGGAATCCCTAAGATAGATTTGTGAGTCTGCAAGATTCTAGGCTGGATTGTAGAGTCTTGATGCATGAGAAAATACCCTATTGAATCATTGTCAACTCTCTTCTAGAAATGAAAAAGCTCATAGGGAGAAATGGACATGATTTCCTTTCTTGTTGGTAGAAAGGAGTGGTCTTCTCCTTAGTAAATTTCTGTGGCAACCTAAACTAATCAAATAAGTAATCTATATTGCTATGTTTTCTTTCAAGAATAGAGAATATTGTTGTAAATGTAAGTAATGTATGGGAACTTTATAAAGACTTTGTGACAAATTACTTGTTGTAAAACAGTGATGAAACTTGGGTAAACCTAGTGGAATATGAGATTGTGTGAAGATTTTTGTTGCAATTACAGTAACAAATTTATGCTAAAGAGTAGTAAAGTTTTGGGTTAAGGAATTTGCATGGAATGGTTGGGACATGTGAAGGAGAATGTTTTAAATCTATATACATTTATTACTATACACTACTATGAGGAATTTAGTGAATTGATTATTGTTCATTTTCTAAAGAGTCTATGACTGAAAGAAATGAGAAAAACCTAGTAATAATGAAATCCATGTCTAACCCTATGAAAGAGTTGGGTTAGTCCCGGAGTCGAACCAATAGAATCGACAGCTCAAAATCACTCCCTAACCTATTAAAACAACATTCAAGATGGAACACTAACATTCAATAATAATTTCACCCAGAGAAGACACATCAATGAATACATTATATAATTAGAATAGACTTCCACAAATGATTTGTTAACCTTAGGTAAAGTGTACATGAGAAATATGTAATTAAGCTCATCAAAATAAAATTGTCACAATAAAGGAACATATCCTTGTATAGACCATACAGTCCCCTTATCCAGTGTGGAATAATGGTAATTGTATACAATTACATATAAGTTGGAGCTGAGTAACAATAAAACTTTTATTGAATTACATATAATTTGGAGTTGAGTAACAATAAAACTTTTATTGAAATTTGTAACAATAGATATAAATGGTTACTACACATTCATAACTAGTGTGGAGAACTAAAACTAAACTTCAAAGACCAAGTACTTCAGAACAACACACACTTACTTGGTGTGGATTAATGGTAATTGTATATAATTACATTTAAGTTGGAGCTGAGTAACAATAAAAGTGTGGAGAACTAAAACTAAACTTCAAAGACCAAGTACTTTAGAACAACACACACTTACATGGTGTGGATTAATGGTAATTGTATATAATTACATTTAAGTTGGAGCTGAGTAACAATAAAGCTTTTATTGAAAGTTGTAACACTAGATATAAATGATTACTACACATTCATAAATAGTGTAGAGAACTAAAACTAAACTTCAAAGACTAGGTACTTAAGAACAACACACGCTCAATGAGTTGTAGTATGTAGTGGCTTAATTTTTGTCATAAACAAGAAAGTATTTCTTTATCAAACGCCCCCCAAAACATTAACTTTATTACATATAATTCATTCAATATGGAACTAGAAATGTTCAATGAGACTTTTAACTCACCAAGAGTATATGCTTATGTTTGATAGTGTGTGTATATATATATATATATATATATGTTCAGTTCCATAAAAGTATAGTGGCCATAGGCCATGCCATTTAATCAAAGAAGACAATATGTATAAAAATTGTTTAACAATCAAATGTAAAAACCCAAACCAATCCAATATAAGGACAATAAACCAGTTCAATATCAGAACAATACACCACTCAGTAATGGAGGAAAAATTTAGCTTAAAAATTGAATATATAAAATTAAATTAAATTAAATTGAATTAAAAAAAGAAAAAAAACTAATCCAAAGAGATTTCGACACATGGAAAAAATAAAGGATGAATTTTTAGAAGGAAAAATGATTAGAAGCTCTTAATATTGACAAGACTCATACAAGGCTATAGCTTAATTCCTCATCTGCAAGGGAAGAGAAAGCATTAATAGTTAGGATTAAGCTTCTAAATCCAAGTGAAATGTACAAACTAATCATCTGAATAAAGGGGTTACCTATAAGAGTGTCTCCCCCTTTGCAGATTTCCAATGACAATGCCAAATAAACAAAGAAAAGACCTATATTATATTAGAATATATGGTGGCATAGTGAAAAAAACCAAATCGATTTATAGAAGGAAAAGCTAATAGTAAAAATATAATTGTCATAGGAAAGACCCTTGACAACTCCTGTAATTTGCTAGTTCGACAGTTCCACAGTAGATGGTTTGGAAAAGAATTATGAAAGGAATTCACATGGGTTTCAGATAAAATTTGAGGTTCAGCACCAAGGCTCCACGGAAGCCGTGGAAAATAAATTTAATTAGTGACCAATAATCGAATTCAACAATGGGTAGGAGAATTTTCAAGAAAAAATTAGTTTGATACCTTTACATGGCTAAGCAAGCATGGAATAGATATCTCCTTGACACCATTGCATTATAGCAGCTGCAATACCCTCCAAAATTTTGGCCTACACTCAAATTTTGGAGCTTACTGTGGATCATGTGATCAGTCATTCCTTAGTCACTTCTTGGTAAGCTAATGATTTCAATCTCTCTTCTCCAATCTCAAGAGTCATTCACGCTTTTATCTTTATATAGAAATTATCATCTCCGGGCATGGGAGTTATTGCTTATCATGCAAAGGGAATTTTTGATTTGCTTCAAGGGGCAATCTTTCTGGAAATGAGCTGTTCTCATCATATAGACATGTTTCACACTAATTTCCAAAGTTTCATGCATTATTACAAAAGTTCCATCATTATCCTCACAAAGTCTATCATCGGAGCCGCACTTTTCATAAGTTTCCACAAAGGTTGTTACATTAAGCGAAGTATGTTTTCATATGTTCTAGATGATCTATGTTGTATCACTAAGTGTCCAAGTGTGTGGTCATAGTCAATTTATATCACTGTTCACATCGGTTCCACTCATCCCACACTTAGCCAAATTCCAAAGGATTCCTAAAAACCTAGCCTCATCCAGCCTTCCTAAACTGTGCACTTTGCATCTGCAACCCTTGAGGTTTTCTTTTCCTCCTGGAACTGTGTAATACGGAGAAAGCCCAGCGTCCCTGGGCACCCAAAACTATGTATAGGGTACCTCAAGTGACGTTCCCTTAGTCGGAGCTAACTGCCCTTAAGAATTGTGCATATTTTTCCCTGAGGCCTCTCTTCTTCCCAACCCCCCTTGCCTATGAAAACTACACAAATTTATCCTCTAGGGCCTCATTCCATAGTAGCCACTTCCTATGTGAACTGTGTAATTATGTCCCTTAATCAACACTACACAAATCTTTCCCTCAGTGGGCATTGTGCAGTCTTATCCCTCATTCCAACCTAGTCATTCAGCCTTCTCCCCCCTGACCTTATACTAGTTCTGGCACAATCAATGGATTGTCTTGCAACATATTAGACTAAGGGTTTATCATATTGATGTCATCTTGTCAGTTGTCGATTACACATACATTAATTCTACCAGGTTATGGAAAGATGATTAAGAAGGAGATGAAGAAGGAGGACATGCTAAATGATACTTGAGCTGAGGAGAAAATATAACTATCAGATAAGAAAACCAAGGAACACAGGGTATGATAGAAGATTGGGACCGCATGATGACTCCATCTGATTCACAACCCTTTGGAGGATAGTTATGAATCCCTTGAGTGTATCATGTTTAAATTGCAAACAAATTTCATGATATTGCTTAAATTTCATTGAATAGGTTGTATTGCATGTGGTATACTAAAGAAAATTATGATAACCATGAGGAAAAGTTAACTTTGGAGTTTAGTTGAGTAGATAGGGGTAATAGAAGCATAAAAGAGCAAGAGTAGTAAGACCTTTAAATTTCATTAATAAAAGTTACTCTCAAAATAATTTATATGTGGCCAAAAAGTTATAATGAGAAAATAGTGATATTGCATTCATCTTTATCACTTATTTAAAAATGTGTAACATAATCTTCATTGGATATGGTTTTTTAACAATTCTATTTATGTATATGAGTTTAGGTATTTTCTTTTTGTAGTTTATTATAAAACTAACTAAGTGTAAGAACATATTTAATAAACTACAATATAACAAAGTTGTTAGGAATCTATTTTTTTTAATAGTATTTACTTATTTTTTAGATGGATATTTGAACAATTCTTATAATATTTATAAGTTACTCGGTTGCATATTAGTGTTCAATAAAATCAATAATGGATAATTACATTCAACTGTAACAGTTATGGATTTAATTGGCTAGTGATAATGACACATTAGTTAGTTGGTTGGTTGATCAATGATTTAAAGGATCATGAATTAGTGGATTAACGTTTAGAGGTTGTGTTGGTTGGTGGGTTAATGCGAGCGTGTAAGTAAATTAGTGGTTGAGATTATTTTGGATTATTGATTTAAGGGGTACTAAGATAGGTATTAAGGGGTAGTCTAAAGGTGTTGTAAATTTTCCCATAAAACAATTGAAATTTTAGCAAGATTTTGGTAAAACCCAACCATTTTTTTTTAAATTTGAGGTACATTTGTCAAGCTTCAATATTTTGGGTGCCCCTCTAGTTTTTAATAGTGCTGAATCTATTTCCATCATCAAAAGAAAGATTCAAATACTCCTACCATGAGATCCTTTAGGAAAAAATGGTAGGATTTCCATAGGTTTTTATAGTGTTGAATCCATTTTCATCATGAAAAGAAAGATTCAAATACTCTTATCATCAGATCTTCTAAGAAAAAATGGTAGAATTGCGACACGCATTTTGGCTTTCCGCGAAAATTTACTCCTTATGTAGACAACTTCTAGATGTTAATGAGTTAGTGATTCATGTTTAATTTGGATTTATGGAGTTAGTATAATAGAAAACTACATTAAGTTTACCAAGCTATTAACTATTTTTTACTATAATTAAGAGCATTACTAAGATACAATTAGGAGCTAACATAATAACGTGAAAAACATTTTTACTAGTGAGACATGTTCAAATTAACAAGGATAATCTAACTGGCATTGAGTGGCTTAAGAAAACTAGACCTCTTCAAATTAGCAAGGATAATATAATTGACATATAGTAACCTAAGGAAACTAATATAAAATAAAAATAGAAGAGAATGTAAATTAATTATAGTTACTATTGTAGATGGTAAAATCTTATTAGTCAAATCTTCCTAATCTATTTTTTGCATTCGGTTATTTTTCATTGTGTAGAGCCTGATATGGTGGAGATGTTGTAAAATTATATAAAAAAATATAACTTAAATTTAAAATAAATCATTATAATTATCACGTTTTGACTTCAAATTACATAAAAATAAAATTAATATTATAGTTATCATTATTATTATAATTAATAATTAAAGTATTATAGATTCATCTTAATTTTGGATCTATCAAATATTAAGAAGGATCAAATATCTTGAGATGCACATCCCTTTTAAAATGAAAAATAATTAATCCCTCTCAACCTTCTAAACTAATTATATAAATAAAAATTATTAAAAAAACATCTTTATTAAATTATTTGAGCATAAGTAATTATAAAACTAGTATTTAACTTATTTTATATGTCAGGAAAAAAAATCTGAATCATAAACAATTTAATTTTCTCTCGCAATTAGTAGGGTTAATGTTTAGGTTTTAGTCTTTAGGTATAGGCATGCAATTATAGCAATAAAAAATTGCAATTTGAGAAAAAGTTTCATCCTTCGAATTTTCAGCCGTGGTCTTATTTTATTTGCCTCGCAAATTTACAAAATACCCACACATATTAGGTTTTTTTTGTCCGATGCCCAATTCTATTATAGAAATTTGTTTATATATTGTCAATATTTTTTTAAACTGACGTTAAGGTTTCTTTAAAATTATTTAACTCTCTCCTTTTTGAAAATATGTTCCACTCTAAATCTCTACCACTCAGCATTCTCAAATTTCAATTTGCTTTGTAGCGTAAGGGTTTCTCTCAACTTCCTTAGAGTTTGCTCCCATATCTTTTGGATCACCATCTTTGTAAAAAGCATCATATTTCTTAAATTTCTTTTTAAAATATAAGATTAACAAACATTTTACATTTAATTAAAATAATATGTATTTAATTTAACTTTATTATATTTAAATAAATTTTATTTTAATATTTTATCGTATTTAAAGAAATTACTTTTAATATCATTTTATTATTTCTTTTTATTAAATGTTAATAACATGTTACATTTAGATTTTTTTAAATAAATATTTTTAATAAGTTAAGTAATACGAGTTTTAAGTTTAACATATATTAATTTCATTTCTGCATAATTAATTATATAGAACATTTTTAGTCTTAAAGGTTAGCTTAATTGTTTAAAGTTTTGTTGTTGTCCTTAGGGTTAGCCTTGGATTAGTTTGGCCAGGTTGTGTGGACATACCTTAATTTTCACATCAAGCTAGTTGATACGTCTTGACCATTGATAAATTCATGGTTAAGATGGCTATATGTGTGTTTGTGCTCGTGCAAGTGTAATTTTTCATTGTTTAAATTGTATTTTTGAATCCATAAATGGATTGAATGCCTCGAAAATCCCTTTGGGTATTGAGATTGTGTAAACTAAACAAACATTTGTTGGATTTCAAACAAATAGTTGGCCAAAACTTAAACCTAATTTATTTTTTTCAATAGCTTTATGTAACATAGAAATATTTTTACCCGGATGCGGGTGTCCACACTTGTAATTAAGAGCCCCATGATACAGCCACATGGAGGCAGAATGAGGAGCCAGCCCATACGCGTGGAGGGCGGTGGTTATATTAAGTTTTTAAGCTGCAGGACGGCAGCATTAACTTCAACACAGAGCCGACGGGACACTGCCTTCAGGCGAACGCAGAAGAGGAGTGGTGAGGCATTTATGCCTGGTATGTGGGCGCAGAGTTCTAAGGAGAGCAGGGGAGGCGCCAAAAGCCTCTCACACACAGCAATTATGGTCATTCTCCTATTAATTGAGACCAGTAACCGATATCTAGCTCATCGATGGCAGTTTCATAACCTTGGGCATTACAGTGAAGTTGGCTCTCAAGTTTTTGGCAAAATGCCACGGGATAGAGGCATCCCCAGAAGAGGGGGAAGATCCGGCGTGAGAGTTAGCTCGGAAAGGGGTAGTGTGCAGCCCATTTCTCCTGTCAATGAAGCGCCCCCTTCTCCTTCTGACACAGACAATTCTAAGCAGGAATGTTGGCTCCCACAGGGAACTTATCAGTCCTTCCGTTTTCAATTCCCAAGTCGCCTGGTTCGCCCAGAGGTAGTGGTGAATTTCTCTGTTTTCATAACGGAGGAGGACCCTAGCTGCATCAATTCGGGTTCCCCCTCCAGAGCTCATGACAGTGATGTTTTCGTCGGGGATATGGAGGGTAAAGTCTACAGAACACGCCGCGATTCTGAGATGTTTGCTCCGAGTGTACTCGCCCAGCCGGCAGAACATAGGGAGGATTCGGGCAACGATCTGTCCATCCAGGAAATCATGCAATTGCCAGATTTGAATGCTGTGGCAGAAGTCTCAGGCACCCAAGCTCCTCCTGATCCTGAAGACGGGATGGTCATCTGGGTAGATTCTCCTAGCCACGGTGACAGCGTCCAGACGGAATCGACTAGCCAGCATACTTAGTTCACTTCGGTCTGCAATCTTCTGTCTTTTGTCTTAATGTTTTCGTATCTAGTGTCTCTCTCTGATTTCCTCAATTTTCAGGCTCTCTACAGTTACTGCTGCTGGCTTCATGCCATAACAGCCAGCTTTTTTTGCTCTACTCTTTATACTGTAACATGGCACTATCCTGTTAGTTGCCATAGTATCTATGTCAGTAGGAGTCTAGGTTCTATAATTTCAAGAAATCATGTGAAAGAATGGAGTTTTTGGTACCCAGCAAAGGCGGATAAATAGAATAGTCAAGCCTTCTCAGTTCGCGGACTGGCCTAGGCCTCCTTGTATTTTCTTCAGCTCTGTACATACTTTTCTCTTTTTAATATAGAAGTAGCATTTACTTAGAAAAAAAAAAAAACATAGAAATATTTTTATAACCATTGATAATATATATTTTTTTAGACTAAAATATTTTAACCAACATGGGTCTTGAAATATTTTATTTATAGTCCACATTGAATTTTCAATTATTATTAATCAATTTAATTACTGTTCATAAATTTTAAATGACTCTATGATACCCATTAGTTAAACGTAAATATTTAATTACTTTAGTGTAGTTACATGGTAAACCATGAACTATGTGGAATGTGTAGTGGGAAATTTCAATGTCAAAGTATTTTAATTTTATTTAAAAGTTAGTTGTGCCAAGCCATGGAATTTACGAGGAAAAGATCCTAGCTGAAATTTTTTATTTACAAGAACAGTTAGACAATACTCTCATTCCCATAGATAAATCATCTCAGTTGGGAACAAAAGCTAGGAGGTAGGAGAGGAAAATACCTAAGGCATTGAAGAAGGCAGACTGAAGAGTATTTGATTCTTTGAAGAGGACATTGTTGTGGAAGTGAAAGATGCTTCCAATTGGGGTATTCTTGAGCTAGTGGGTGGCTAGTGGGTGGCCAGTGGAATCCCTAAGATAGATTTGTGATTTTTCAAGATTCTAGGTTGGATTGTAGAGACTTGATTCGTGAGAAAATACCCTACTAAGTCATTTTCGACTACTCTTCTATAAATTAAAAGGCTTGGGGGAGAAATGGACTTGATTTCCATTCTTTTTTGTCGATAGCAATGGTCTTCTCCTCAATAAATTTTTGTGGCAACCTAAACTAATTAAATAAGTAATTTGTATTGCTAAGTTTTCTTTCAATGATAGAGAATATTGGTGTAAGAATGTTGTTGTAAATGTAAGTAATGCATGGGAACTTTATAAAGACTTTGTGATAAATTACTTGTTACAAAAGAGTAATGAAACTCAAGTAAACCTAGTGGAATATGAGATTGTGCAAAGATTTTTGTTGCAATTGTAGTAATAAATTATGCTAAAGAGTAGTAAAGTTTTGGGTTAAGAAATCTGCATGGAATGGCTGGAACATGTGAAGGAGAATGTTTTAAGTCTATATACATTTATTACTATACAATACTATGAGGAATTCACCGAATTGATTATTGTTCATTTTCTAGACAGTCTATGACTGAAAGAAATAAGGAAAAACTAGTAATAGTGAAATCCATGTCTAATCCTATGAGGGAGTTGGGTTAGTCCCTGAGCCGAGTCAATAGAATGGATAGCTCAAAAGCACTCCCTAACCTATTAAAACAACATTCAAGAGTGAACACTAACATTCAATAAGAGTTTCATTGAGAGAAGACACATCAATGAATACGTTATGTAATTAGAATAGACTTCCAAACGTGAATAATTAACTTTAGATAAATTGTACATGAGAAATATGTAGTTAAGTTCATCAAAATAAAATTGTCACAATAAAGGAATATCTCGTTGTATCAACCATACAACCGCCTATTACCTTGTGTGGAATAATGGTAATTGTATACAATTACATATAAGTTGGAGCTGAGTAACAATAAATCTTTTATCGAAAGTTGTAACACTAGATATAAATGATTACTACACATCCATAACCACTGTAAAGAACTAAAACTAAACTTCAAATACCGGGTACTTAGGAACAACACACGCTCAACGAGTTGTAGTATGCAGTGACATAATTTTTATCATTGACAAGAAAGTATTTCTTTATTAAGTGTCCCCCAACACATTAACTCTATTACATATAATTCATTCAATATGGAACCAAAAATGTACAATGAGACTTTGAAATCACCAAGAGTATATGCTTATGTTTGATATAATCTGGATGATATATATATATATATATATATATATATATATATATATATATATATATATATATATATATATATACATAGATTCTTAGTTCCCTATAGGGTTAGTGGCCATAGGCCATTTAGTCAAAGAAGACAATACGTATAAAAATTGTTTAACAGTAAAATTTAAAATCCCAAAACAATCCAATATAAGGACAATAAACGAGTCCAATATCAAACCAATACACCACTTAGCAGTGGAGGAGAAATTTAGCTTGAAATTGAATATATAAAAACTATTCCAAAGATATTTTGGCACGTGGAAAAAATAAGTGATCATTTTTAGAAGGAAGCATGATTAGAAGCTCTTAATATTGACATATCATGTTAGAGAATTAGATATTACAGAGCAATGGAACACATAAAATATTGCAGAAATATAAACACAGAAAACACATAAAAAAAGAGAGACGCAGATATGCGTGGTTCACCAAGTTTGGGCTATGTCCACGGAGAAATAGCCAGTCCTTCCTTTTATATTATCCAACAAATTGAAGAGATACAACTTATAGCAGATCTGTTGTAATTCCCTCTTCACTCTCAGTCTCCTCTCTCTTCCTCACTCAGAATACAGATATACATAGACGCAATACAATTCCCTCATATATAGCGAGGGGTTGCCTTCTAGGGCAAAAAACCCTAAATTAAACATAACTTCTATCGTCAAATCTCCACCTAATGAATGGCCCGGATTGACTACGAAATTAAAAAATTTTACAAGGCAATTTTATATCTATTCTTAGCTTTGGGGGTGTTTCCCCGAATCCCCCCTCCAGGGGGGGCTCCCAAAGGTCGCAGCCACACCCCCCCCCCCCGTGGACCCCCCCTACACCGAATATTTTACGGGAAGTGTTGCCACCCCATTATGAACTAGGGTCCAATGTAGTGATACCTTTGAATACAAAAGATAATTAAGCTCCACACCCAACAATCTCCCACTTGGAGACTGATTCTAGAAACTACATCACTGCTTCATTTGCTGGACAATGACTCCACTTTGGACCTAGCTATTTCTCATCTTCTTCATCATACTTGAATACCAATTGAAATTGAGAAAATTCTCAGTTTCTCGCTAGTTACAACTTTTGTTAACATATCTGCAGGATTCTGGCTAGTGTTTATCTTTTCTAGCTTCAATTGTCCATCTTCCAACGTTGATCGTATGACATGGTACTTGAGTTTTATATGTTTAGCCTTGGAATGAAATGTAGAGTTCTTTGAAAGATGTATGGCACTCTAGATGTCACTGTATAACTTTCCTAACCCTTGCTTCTTACTCAATTCATCTAGAAACCTTTGTAACCAAATCATTTCTTTACTCGATTCTGTAGTAGCAACATACTCTGCTTCGGTTGTTGAGAGTGCAACAACACTTTGCAATTTTGAGACCCAACTGGCAGTTGTTCCACCTACAGTAAACACATACCTTGTTGTGCTTCTCCTGATATCTCTATCACCCGCCATATCCACATCAACATATCCCCGTAGAGCAATGTTTGAACCAGCAAAGCATAATTGTTGATTTGTGGTACCTCTCAAATACTTGAGAATCCACTTCATTGCCATCTAATGTTCTTTTCTTGGTTTGTTCATCTACCTGCTTACAACTCCCACTGCATGTGCAATATCAGGCCTTGTGCAAACCATTGCATACATTAAGATCCCAACTGCTGATGCATATGGAACTTTAGACATATGACTCATTTCTTCATAAGTCTTGGGACACTCCTCCTTACTTAATTTGAAATGGCTATCCAAAGGTATACTAACTGGTTTTACATTCTGCATATTAAACCTTTTCAACACCTTTTCTATGTACTCACTTTGAGACAATGTTAATTTGTGATTCTTCATATCTCTAGTTATTCTCATACCAAGGACTTGTTTTGCAGCACCCAAATCCTTCATTGCAAATACGTTTGCCAACTTTCTTTTGAGCGCATTTATTTCCTGTATGTTAGAACCTGCAACAAGCATGTCATCTACATACCATAACAATATAATATAGCTGCCATCATTTTTCCTTTTGAGATAAACACAATGATCAGAGTGACATCTAGTATAACCTTGTTCAGACATAAACCTGTCAAATTTTAGATACCGCTACCTTGGAGCCTATTTTAAGCCATACAAGCTCTTCTTCAACCTGCACACTAGTTTCTCCTTCCCTATTACCGCATATCCTTGTGGCTGCTGCATATATATCTCTTCCTCCAGTTCCCCATGAAGAAAGGTTGTCTTTACATCTAACTGCTCAAGATGCAAATCTTTAGTTGCTACTAGACTTAAAATAGTTCTGATTGAAGTCATTTTAACAAAAGGAGAAAATATCTCATCAAAGTCTATACCCTTTTTATGTGCAAACCCTTTCACCACAATTCTAGCTTTATACCTTTTTCTACCTCTATATTCTTCCTTCAACTTGTAAACCCATTTATTTTGCAACGTTGTTTTACCTGCAGGCAACCTGACTAGGTCCCAAGTTTGGTTATGTGCTAAGGAGTCCATCCCTTCTTTCATGGCTTGCTCCCACTTCTTCTTGGTTTCTACCTGCACTACTTCTTCATCACATTCTAGTTCCCCAGAATCAGTTAACAATACATAATATAATGAAGGAGAGTATCGTTCAAGGGGTCTACTTATCCTGGTAGATCTTCTAACACCAGTTTCAGGTGTTTGAGGTGCTTGTTGTTGTTGTGGTTGTTGTTCTGGCTGTTGATGATTATGATTTTCAATCATCGTCACTTTTTCTATGATCTCGTCAAGCACTGTGTATTCTCTGTTTTCTTTTTCCTGTTTCTTTTCCTGCAGCTGATCCTTATACAAAACCTTTTCATTGAATATGAAATCTCTACTCCTAGTGATTTTTTGTTTTTCCTAATCATAAAATTGATAACACAAATCATTAACACCATATCCAATAAAGGTACATTTATTTTATTTTGCCTCAAGCTTTGTTCTATTTTCTTTATTAATGTGGACAAAGGCTTCACAACCAAAAGTATTTAAAAAAGAGTAGTTTACCTTTTTACCTGTCCATGCTTCCTTTGGAATACCACCATCCAAGGAACTTGAAGGCCCTCTGTTTATTAGATAAACAACACTATCTATAGCATCTACCCAAAATTATAAAGGCAATCCTGCATGCAATCTCATGCACCTTGCATGCTCCATGATTGTCCTGTTCATCCTTTTTGACACACGATTTTCTTGTGGTGTTCCTAGAACTATGTTCTCTCCACGAATTCCATTCTCTGAACAATACCTATCAAACTCTTTGCTGTAATATTCACCTCCATTGTCTGATCTGAGACACTTCAACCTTTTTCCTGTCTCATTTTCAACCAAAGCTTTCCATTGCTTGAAATTATCAAATACATTAGATTTATTTCGAATACAATAAATCTAGGTCTTTTTGGTTGCATCATCAATAAAAGTAACATAATAACAAGAGCCACTAAGAGATGATACCTGAGCAGTCCCCATACATCTGTATGCACAAGCTCTAAATTTTGCTCTTATTTTCTTTCCCAACTCTAAGGAATCTAACTCTCTTCTGTTTTCCATAAACACAATTCTCACAGAATTGTAAATCAACATGCTTCAAACTTGGAAAAAAAATTCTTGAGTGAAGAATCTACATCCCCTTCTTACCCATGTGCCTGAACCTATGGTGCTACAATGTTGTATCTTCTCCTGTAGAGGTTAAAGTATTAACAGAATTAGAAATACCATTGCATAATTACAATGTACCAACCTTTCCTCCTTTTTCTATTACCAGAGATCCTTTAGTGACCTTCCAGGTTTTATCTATTAAAGTAGTTATGCAACCTTCACCTCCCAACTTCCCTATTGAAATAAAATTTTTCTTCAGATCTGGAACATGTCTTACCTCCTTCAATAGCCATTGATTTCCATTTTGTTGTTTTATGAAAACTGTACCCATTCCAATGATTTTACATGGTTTATCATCACCCAATCAAACCCGTCCAAAATCTCCTTGAACATAATCATAAAAATGTTTCCTATTAGGTGTGGCATGGAATGAGGCCCCTGAATCTACCACCCAAGCATTAATAATATTTTCTAATGAAAGAATCAAAGCATCTTGCAACACATCACCTATTACATTCACTTCATGATTAGTTTCTTGTTGTGCGTCCCCTTCTTTTCCCTTTCAAGACTTGCATTCTTTCTTTAGGTGTCCTTTATTCCCGCATTTCTAGCACACTATCCCCAATCTGGACTTGGATCTGCCTTTTGTTGACTTACTGCGATATCTAGTACTCTTTCCTCTTTCAATTTTTCTTCCCCTAGTCTCTGCAGTCAAAGCATTACCTGATGTCTCACCAGAGCTTTTCGATCACATTTTATCGCTAAGGATTGAACTGACAACATCATCAAACTTTAAAGTACTAGATCTGGAGATAGAGTTACTAATGGCCATAAATAAACCATTCCAACTTTCTGGCAATGAGCACAGAAATAACAGAGCCCTAACTTCATCATAAAAAATTACCCCTACAAAACTTAACTAACTGGTAACTGTATTAAATTCATTTAAATGATCAACAACAGATCCACCTTTTGACATCTTCATATTAAATAAATTCTTCATAAGAAATACCTTATTTGAGGCCGATGGTTTTTCATATAGTTTGGCCAATGTCGAAATTAAACCCTCTGTTGTCATTTCCTTCGAAATATTAAATGCTATCGACGCTGCTAGGCACAACCATATTGTTCCAAGTGCATTTCTATCAAGAATATCCCATTCTGTGTCTATCATAATCATCGACTTCTTTGTATTTCCACTCAATGTTTGGTACAAATCTCTTTGATACAGATAATCTTCCATCTGCATCTTCTATAGTTGGTAGTTTTGGTCATTAAATTTTCGACCCTAAACCTACCATCTTCCACTATTTCTCCCACTCAAAACAGGAACCCTTCTCTCCTGCGACTTTATAAGCCAAACAGACCGTCGGCTCTGATACCATTTTTTAGAGAACTATACAATACAGAGCAATGGAACACATAAAATATTGCAGAAATATAAACATAGAAAATGTGTAAAACAAGAGAGACACAAATATACATGGTTCACCTAGTTTGGGCTATGTCTATGGAGAAACAACCAGTCCTTCCTTTTATATTATATAGAAAACTGAAGAGATACAACCTATAGAAGATCTGTTATAATTCCCTCTTCGCTCTCAATATCCTCTCTCTTCCTCACTCAAAATATAAAAATACATAGAAGCAATACAATTCCCTCATATATAGCGAGGGGTTGCCTTCTAGGGAAAAAAACCCTAAATTAAACATAACTTCTATCGTCAGGTCTCCACCTAATGAACAACCCAGATTGACTACAAAATTACAACATTTTACAAGGCAATTTTATATCTATTCTTAGCTTCGACGGCGCTACCCTCGATCCCCCCACCAAGGGGGGGGTCCCAAAGGTCACAACCGCCCCCCTCGAACCCCCCCTGCAGCGAATATTTTATGGGTAGTGTTGCCACCCCATTACGAACTGGGGTCCAATGCGGTGATACCTTTGAATACAGAAGATAATCAGGCTCCACACCCAACAACTCATACAAGGCTATAGCTTAATTCCTCACTTACAAGGGAAGATAAAGCATTAATAGTTAGGATTAAGCTTCTCAATCCAAGTGAAATGTACAAACTAATCATTTGAAGGAAGGGTTACCTATAAGAGTGTCTCTCATTTTGCAGAGTTCTAATGACACTACAAAATGATGGAAGAAAAGACCAATATTATATCAGAATATACAGTTGCATAGTGAGAAAAACTAAATCGATTTATAGAAGGAGAATATAATAGTAAAAATATAATTATCGTAGGAAAGACACTTGACAACTCCTGCTCAACAGTTCCACAACAAATGGTTTGGAAAATGATTATGAAAGGAATTCACATGGGTTTCTAGTAAAATTTGAGGTTGAGCATCAAGCCTCCACAAAAGCTACAGAAAATAAATTTTATCAGTGATCAATAATAAAATTCAACAATGGTTGGAGAATTTTCAAGAACAAAATTATTACGAGACCTTTACATGGCTAAGCGAGCATGGACTAGATATCTCCTTGACACCATTGTGTTGTAGGAACTGCAAAAACCTCCAAAATTTTGGCCTACACTCAAATTTCGGAGCCTACCGTGGATCCTGTGGTCGGTAATTCCCTAGTCACTTATTGGTAAGCTAATGATTTCAAGCTCTCTTCTCCAATCTCAAGAGTCGTTCACACTTTTATATTTATATAGAAAGTGTCATCTTCAAGCATGGGAGTTATCACTTATCATGCAAAGGGAAGTTTTGGTTTACTTCAAGGGGAAATATTTCTAGAAATGAGATGTTCTCATCATATAGACATGTTTCACAATCATTTCCAAATTTTCATGCATTATTACACAAGTTTCATCATTATCCTCACAAATTCTATTGTCGGAGTTGCACTTGTCGTAAGCTACCACAAAGGTTGTTGCATTAAGTGAAGTATGTTTTCATATGTTCTAGATGATCTATGTTGTATCACTAAGTGTCCAAATGTATGGTCAAAGTCAATTTCTATCATTGTTACCATTATCTCCATTGATCCCACACTTAACCAAATTCCAAAGAATTCCTAGAAACCTAGCCTCACCTAGCCTTCTTGAACTGTGCACTTCACATCTCCAACCCTCGAGGTTTTCTTTCCCTACTAGAAATGTGCAATACGCAGAAATCCTAGCATCCCTGAGAATCCAAAACAATGCAGAGGCTACCTCAAGTGACCTTCACTTAGTCAGAGCTCACTACCCTCAAGAACTACAGATATTTTCCCCCCTAGCCTCTCTACTGCTCAACCCCCCTTGCCTCTGAAAACTACATAGATTTATCCTCTAGGGTCTCATTCCGTAGTAGTAACTACCTTCTTAAACGATGAAATTATGTACCTCAGTAGGCACTACACAAATCTTTCCCTCAGTGGGCACTGTGCAGTCATATCCCTTAGTCCGATATAGTCATTGAGCCTTTCTCCCCCATGACCTTATACCAGTTCTGGTGCAGTCAGTGGATTATCATGCAACATCTTAGACTAACGGTTTATCAAATTAATGTCATATTGTCAGAAGTTGATTACAAATACATTAATTCTACCACGTTATCACAAGATGATTAAGAAGGAGATGAAGAAGGAGGACATGTTAGATGATACTTAAGGAGCTAAGGATAAAATATAACTATTAGATAAGAAAACCAAGGAACCAAGGGTACAATAGAATATTGGGACCGCATGATGACTCCATCTGATTCTCAACCCTTTCGAGGGTAGGTATGAAAAAAAAAGTACATATTTCTTGAAGTTAAAATACACCTCTTCGTGTACCATGAATGGCAACTTATCATTTTCATATCATTATGTCTTCAATGACATGTATGGTCATAAACACTAAAATTCATTCCATGTGTTTTCTCTAAGTGTTTTTCCTCTCATTCTGGTTGGATCAACTATCATCTCTTAGCATGTTTGACTATTATGACATGTTTGTGAGCCTTATCTAATGGTTTTGAAGGTAAAACCCTATGTATATGAGTTGTCCTAACCATGTAAACACATGTCATGCTCATACACAAAGTCTTTAGCATTGTCGGACAAGTGTCATCACGACCACCCTAAAGTCTATCTCAAGTGTCGCACTTGCCGCTTATTGACCTAAGATAGTCACGCAGAGGGTAGTTCCTTGTTTGTTATTCGGGTGGTCAAATTTTTCATGTCATCGATGCATGTTAAATGTGTGATCACATTTCAATTTCATCACAGGTCAATTTAACTCTTGCACTTAGCCATTTTCAGAAAATCTTATTGACTAGGTAACTCAGCTTCACCGAGCCTTACCTGAGCTACGTATTGTGTAGTCAAACCCCTCAAGGATGTGATATTTGTTCCTTGAACTATGCAGTGCACAGTCACTGTCCTCCAGGGAAATTGTACTCTGCAATTCTAGACCCAACAACCTTCCTTGACCCCCCCAAAATTGCACAATTGTCCCTCTGAGTCTACCTTGAACTGTGCACTTCACACTTTCAATCCTAAATATTTTCCCTTGCCTATTGGAACCCCGTAGTGTGAAGATATTCCAACCTCCCTTGGCCTCCAAAATTGCGCATATGTGTCCTCTAGTAACCTTCCCTCGGTCAAAGCTCACTTTCCTCAAGAGCTACGTAGATTGGTCCTCCAGGACTCTCTGTTGACTAGTCCTCCTTGCCTCTATAAGCTGCGTAGATCTATTTCTCAGGGTATCATCCCATATTAGGCACTATCTTTCTAAACTACGCAATCCTGACTCTTAGTGGCCACTACATAATTTTTCTCCCTAGTGAGGATTGTGCTGAAAAGTTCCTCAATCAAGCCCAAGCTACGCTCTGCGCAGTCTTAGTGATCAAGCCCTCTCCCTGTCACCTAGAACTACATAATGCATAGTTATTGATCTCTCTCTCCCAGCCTGTCATATGTCTTGGGCTTAGTTCGTGATAATGATGCATCATCTTCAGATAGGGAATCTTTTGGTTGATGTTAACCCGTCATAATTGAATTGCAGAAACAGGTACACTATCAAGCCATGGTGAGATGATGAAGAAGGAGAAGGAGGGAAGCATGCCTAGGAACTCACTTGTAGTTGAAAAGATGAGTGAACCTATCAAGAGTAAGAAAAGGGACACAAGTTTGCAACCACCTCCCAAGACTGAAGATTATTGAAGACCTTGCATCATCAAGCTATGTGGAGGAAAAGAGAAAGCATATCGAAGAACACATATATCACTCAGCAATGATAGTGACTTGACATTTCCATATCATAAAGATAGTCTATGTGACCAGTGTCATGTCAAGTCGTGTCATGAGTTTCCATGTGCAACATCACTATTATGGGCCATGTATATTGTAAATCAAATGTATTGTAAAGTGAAAGTCCAATGGACACACAAGAATATGAAGAGTCATGTAAGTTGAAAACACATAGGAAGTTGAATAGTCATAAGGGTATTCAAAGAGTCACAAAGGGTAAGGCATCACCCTTGGTTATATATACGCCTTCATTATATGAGCAAAGGACTTTTCAACTTGGCTACTCCCACAAGGCATTAGAGAGACTACCTAGTTCTTTGAGGAGCAAGGAGTGGCTCCAATGTCCCACTACTAGGGCCTATGATTGATCCAGGTGGATGTTGGTGGCCACCCACCTATCCCATTTGGACCCACACAACTGTCTCTTTCAGTCTTTTCAGATTCCTAAATTGCAACATGGTTTACTATTTTTAGCAGTTTTTCGGGTCCTGAACTTCCGGAGCCGTTTTGAGGCCCTAAACGACGTTTTTTAGGAAATCTGAGGCAACATGGGTCCCTGGAACGATGTTGCCTCTGAAAGTTGTAGTGCTCAGATAGATGTTTCTAACGAGCTATTGTACGCATCAAACGGAGATCATATGCAAAAGTTATTACCCCGAGAAATTGATGTAGCAATTTACCCAAACGGGGCCCACAATTTGGTGTTTCATCTTCTAGGGTTAGGTTTTGGAATGTTAAGGGTTTTATATTGTTTCTCAACAATAAATAGGCCTTCGAGCCTCACTGTAACATAGTTCGGAACAATTCAGAGGCATGTAGCCAACACATCTCTTCTCAGAGATAAGCTAACATCACCCTAGCTGGTTTATTTCCATTTCTAGTTGTAAGCATATTTCGGTATTTTCCATTAATGAAATGAAGTATTATTTCCGCTGCATCTCTGTATTTATGGTTATCGCATCTCTATATTTACGGTTATCTCTGTAATCTATTGCGCTCCTGTTTAAATCTGGATCAGTGGTATTAGAGCGGTCTGCTTTTTCTTTGTTTTTCTTTGCATGTCCCCAATGAGGTCGGGATATAAGGAGTTAGGGCTTGAACTAGTCAAACCTTTGCAAGACCAGCCTCGTAAATCTCGACGACCTCCCATGGCTGATGAGAAAAAAGACGAGGGGGCAGGAGATCCTATCAAAATCTTGCTCGAAGAAACCCTCGAGCGAAAACGGAACGCGATGATGAACAACTTTGCCTAGATTCTTCAGCGTCTACCCAGAGGCAACGCATCAGCTTCCAACAGCGACTCTAGAAATGCCACACCCTTCAAGGTACAAGTTAATTTTAAAATCCCCATATTTGAGGGTCAAATAGACGCAGATGTCGTAGATAAATGGCTAGATGGGTATTTTTCTATTCACAAATTTTCAAGTCGGGAAAAGATTGTTTTCGTTCTTCTCAAAGCAGCCCCCCATGTCAAGGACTGGTGGGAAACCTACTGCGAGAAGAAGGATGAAAGTACAGGCTCACTATTTTCAGCTGCACCCACTTGGAATGACTTTCGGGATGCCATCAAGGAGCAGTACTACCATGTCGGAAGCTATGAGGGTAAATACATCAAATGGACCACACTGCAGCAGGGACGAGACCAAGATGTGTCGTAGTTCACAAACATTTTTCATACCCTTTGCACACAGTTGGGTATCAAAGATTTTGAGATGCATCTGGTACTCAAATACCGCGACTACCTACACAGATACATCCAGGAAGAGATGGGGTTCTTGAACATCTCCTCACCTGGCACAACATACCGATATGCTGTCAAAAAATCGAGCAATAGTTCAAACAGAAGAAGCGAGACTTTGGATCTGCAAATCCGAAGCCCAAAGGACCAAGCCAAGGCAGGGTGACCCAAGACAACCCGTCAAAGCCGTAGGAAACGAACAATACCACGAAGCCGAAGAAGGACACAGGAAAGTGGTGTGAGTTCCACAAGAGTCCCACTCATAACACAAGTGAGTGTCGTACCAAGCAGTCGCTGGTGGCCGAGTTGAAGGCTTCCGAATCAGATGCATGTTCTGACCCTGAGCCAAAACCTGACAAGGGGAATGGGAAAGGCAAGCAGACCATTGGTGCAGATCCTAGCGCCACTGTTGCCACTGCCAAGATCCAGAAGAATGAACCTACAGATCCAGAGGAGGGGGAGCGTCTTTTCCACTCACAGATGTGGGTGAAGGGTTCGCCACTGCGATTCATTGTCGACAGTGGCAGCCAAAAGAACCTTATTTCAGCAGAGGTCATGAAGCGGTTGGGCCTACCGACTACACCACACCCACAGTCGTATAGTATCGGGTGGCTTCATGAAGGACGAGATCTCAAAGTTCGCCAACAGTGCCACCTTCCCTACAACATCAAACCCTTCACAGATGAGGTATTGTGTGATGTTACACCTCTGGATGTGTGTGATGTATTATTAGGCCAACCATACTTGTGGAGGCGACATGCTGTGTATGAGTCAAGGTCTCATGATGTCATTATGTCTTTGAATAATTCATTATACAGGATACCAGAGGTAGCCCCACCTACTGCCACCTCTTTGATCACTACTAAGAAAGGCAGCAAACTCATCTCATAGACTAGGAAATTCATCTGTCTGGTTCACTCCCAAAGTAAGGGGAAGATTGTTGCTACATCCATGACCCCTGCAAAGGGTTCCTCCACGTAGCAGCAGCAGCAAAGGGATACAGTCATGACAAAACACAGGAACAACTTCTCCTCACCCACAGGGGTAATACACAAGTTTCAGGTGGGCAACAAAGTCTGGTTGCATCGACAGAGAGAACGCCTTACCAGAACCCATCAGAAACTCAGACCACTCTGACATGGTCCTTACACTAGTACCAAGGCTATGCGAAACAATGCTTTGAAGCACAACATTCCTCCATTCCTTCGCTTGCACCGAGTGTTCAATGTGGACCATCGTCGACCATGCTTTCCACGATTTCTAGACACATTAGAGATTGCAGAACAGCTCACCAGAGACCCAACTCAGCAGAAGCTTCCTCATCTTAGGGAGGAAATCAACGCAATGGGGACCATTGCTTCCTAACGGGGAGGAATGATCCAGGTGGATGTTGGTGGCCACCCACCTATCCCATTTGGACCCCCACAATTGTCTCTTTCAGTCTTTTCAGTTTCCTAAATTGCAACATAGTTTTCTATTTTTAGCAGTTTTTCGGGTCCTGAACTTCCGGAGCCGTTTTGAGGCCCTAAATGACGTTTTTTGGGAAATATAGGGCAACATGGGTTGATGGACCGATGTTGCCTCCCAAACTGGTAGTGCTCGGATAGATCTTTCTAACGAGCTATTGTACGCGTCAAACGGAGATCATATGCAAAAGTTACGACCACAGGAAATTGATGTACCAATTTACCCAAACAGGGCCCACAATTTGGCGTTTCATCTTCTAGGGTTAGGTTTTGGAATGTTAAGGGTTTTCTATTGTTTCTCAACAATAAATAGGCCTTCGAGCCTCATTGTAACACAGTTCGGAACAGTTCAGAGGCATGTAGCCGACACATCTCTTCTCAGAGATAAGCTACCATCGCCCTAGCTGGTTTATTTCCATTTTTGGTTGTAAGCATATTTCGGTATTTTCCATTAATGAAATGAAGTATTATTTCTGCTGCATCTCTGTATTTATGGTTATCGCATCTCTATATTTATGGTTATCTCTGTAATCTATTGCGTTCCTGTTTAAATCTGGATCAATGACGTACAATGTAAATATGTGTCTTGGAACCTTTTCTTAATAACAAAATCCTTTTAAGGCTAGCACATTCTTCATGCATGACTTATCAATGTTTGTAAGACTATTCTATGGATGCTTGTATTTCATGTTTTCTTTCACATGTACTAAGATAGTTGAACTATTTCAGTGAATGTGTTGTAATGGTTGCTATTTTTGTCTCTTCCTTGTGGACTATTTTGTGAGATACTTGATAGACCTTTCCTCACTTATCGGTTATAACGACTGTCATGTCCGCTGGATGTTAGACAAATATTCCCTCGACCATTGGTTGTAACAACTATGGCATTTGTTGTGGACTATTCTGCTGGATGTTAGACTGGTTCTTTTGGTTCATGTATATCTCTTCCTGTGTGGTACTATTACCTCTCACTTAGAGGCTCACTTCCCCCCCCCTTTTGCAGTAAGAGAACCGAGACACAGTTGCACTGCACACTCACCTTACTTTTCGAAGAAACCATTGAATCAGTCTCCTATGCTGACATCTAGGGCCAAGGAATATATTTGAGGTTTTGGCAAATAGACCTTTATACTAGATGGCACTCTTACACCAAATCGTGTGAGGTCTAATTGGCACTTCATATCCGGAAGATCCCCTTGGTTGACAAATTTCCAATACCATCAACAAAGTGGCATTAGAAGGAGGGCTAGATGACAAGTTGATCCCATTGCATCTAGTTCAAATCTCTTATCTAAAATGGCTCATACACTCCTCGATTAGTCTCTCAAAGCACTTGTCATAGTTAAAGTTTTTTGGTGAGGATGGAACATCCATAACCGAGCACATTTCAAATTTTCTTAAATTTTGTGAATCCTACAAAATCGATGATGAAGAGTTTGTTTGTGTGCTTTTCTTCCTCACCCTTGAAGGTCATGCTAATCGGTGGTTCCATAGCTCTCCACCTGCTTTCGTACATTCCCTTCATCATTTCCTTAGGGAACTCCATCAAGCCTTTGATAAGTATAACTATCGAGATATTTATGGGAGAACCAATCATTTAATAATGAAGCCCGATGAATGAGTTAAGGATTTTTTTGATCGGTTCCTTCACCTCCGTTTTGAACTTCTTGAAAAACATTTGAACTAGGATTTCTTGAAAGAAGCACTTGAGAATTTGGTTCATGTCTCTTCATACAGTGAGCCTAAACCTCCTAAGATTCCTTCTTCCTCAACTCTTGTGAATCATGAGGCACCTCAAATTTCAAAGGACGACCTTACTAGCCCTTTTTTTCTTTGTCCTCCTCCTTTTACGGTCCCAATGAGTGTGCCTCCTTGTGGTGGTTTTAAAATTGGGAAATATGTGAATCAAATCTCCAGTCAATCTTCTTATTATTCCTCGGCTTCAATGGAGGAAATTCCAAAATGACTTATGAAGCCTATGGTGAATACTCACTCCTCCATTCCTCAAGATGATGTCACCATTCACAAATTTGGTCACAAAGCTAATCTGGATTTTTGTTGTCGTCTATCATCTGCATATCCTGACTCTTTGTACCACGACTCCTTTTACCACTAAGCTTCACAAGCTAGTTCTTCACATTCTCTTGATTCTCAAGCTGCTACCCCAAATTGTGATAAGGTATAAAGTAGTCATAGTACCCTAGTAAAGGAGAAACAAGGTGAGGTTGATTCCAATATTTCCTCTCTATTTCAGAATCTTCCATGTGAAAACAATTAGTTTCCATTCTTGAGTGATTCTCAATTTTCTAATCTCATTAAAAATCCAATACAATCAATTCTTTCAATCAACCCCCAACCTTGAGAAGTAATCATTCCAATGATGATGACTGTATTTCTATATGTTTTGATGAATTCCCAAGCACATCATATGATATTTTCGTTTCTCCTAAGATTTTGATTTAGATCTAGAATCTGGTTCAGTCAAAGATTATGTTCATATCGAAACTTCCTCTTCACTTCACTACCCCTTATGTCCTACCATTTGAAACACATCTTCTTGCGATGGAGATACTTGATGCTCTTTATTTTCTTTATCTGATGAGTTATCCTCTCGATTGACACAAGGTAGTCAGGTTTTCCATGATGAAATGGAAAACAATCAAATCATAGAGTACCTTTCCCATCCCTCATCATATCTTATTCTACATGAAGAAAACTCTTCAAATCAACTTGCTCATGAGATCTCACTTATTCATTTATCTTTGAATTTTCGATCAGAAGAGCCTATCCAATTAAGAAATATGTTTGTTGAAATTGAAAAATACGGTAAAATTTGTGATAGAAATGGATGTTATCCAATAAGAAGTGGTCTTACTAAAACCATTATTATCAGTTATCCTCAAGCCATGTGTGATTTGGTTCAAGATTCAAATGTGATTCTACAACCTTGGGAAGTTCTGCGACCTGCTAGCGGGTTGAGGCACTACAACTTCCATTGATGGTTATGTCAGGATCTCTTGACTCTAGTAAGCCCCTCGAAATAATTAAATTTGGTTTCCATCGCACAATCTATCTATCTGCATGGTTTCACTCGATGAGAACTCCTGTGTAAAAAATGTTTGGTATTCTGGGTGTGACCTTTAAAATTATCAAGATGTTACTTTTGACTAAATTCTATAATTTGTTGCAATTCATTTGTCTTCATACAAATATCTCACATCGAACTTGGTTTGGGAATGTGAATCTCTCATAGATTCATGGAATTATTAAGTTGACTATCTCAAGGACTATGTTTTCCTGAAGGAATCATACTTATTGAATTTATCCCTTAATGATCAGCTTGTCAGCCTTCTTGTGAATTTGATATTGCAAATTTCTCCTCTCATCACACCAGAAATCTCATTGAGTGATGATAGATGCATAAGTTGTCACACGGAGGAAGTTCTTCTCGATTCACCATGTCCCAACTAGTCTCATGCATTTGTGGTACAAGAATCCTTTTTAAACTCTTTTGATGACTACGATGATTATACAATTTGTCACTAGTTTCAAGAAGGTGGTATGCCATATTTGGATTGCAAGGAACTTGGTTTGATTATTCAAATCATTCGCAACATTGTCCAAATTGATTTTCTTCATTTATTGCAAACTGGGAATCTAATGCTTCAATTAGCTCATCTGATCATTTCTCTATCTTTGGTGACTATCATTCAGCTTATCATTTTCCCGTCATCACATCCAATGACATTTCTTTCACACCCCTTGATCTTCATTGTTCAACATTTCTCTATTCAAATTTTTGTCAAGCAGGTGAGGCACTTCAGCATTCACTAATGGTTATGGCAGGTCCTCACTGTCTTGACATGACTGTCGAGTATGATCAAATCTATTTTTCCTCACAATATTCTCATCATGATCCCATGATTTTAATTTAATACTTATCTTTTCAAAGTTTTCAAGAAGGCCATCATGAATTTTATGATCCAATCGTTGGGTGGCTAGAACAATCTTACTCAGCAAGCTCTGTAGCAAAAAAAAAAATTCAATCTTTCTTCACGCTTGCTAAGGAGCTCAGTGTAGATGAGGACACATCCACAAGAGGATTCTGAGATTTTTTTTAAAATGATATTCATCGAAGAGGTAAGCATGTGGATTGGATGAAAGTATTGGTTGTGACACACATTTCTGCCCATAGAAAAGACCGTCCTTTTCTTGTGCAAGTTATTAAAGTTTATATCTTTTCCGTTGCAAAATGATTTATATCCATTTTAATTGTTCGTATCTTTGTGGATGTAGGTCTTAAACAATTATGTTGGCTTCAGTGGAAATTTCATTATACATGACCCAACCTTTTAGCTACTAGGTTATTATTAGGATTAGCTGCATCCTAGTTTCCCTTTCTTGAACTCATTCTGCACTCATCCCTTGTAGTCTGTCCTCGTTTCCTTATTCTGGTTCTACACCATGTTTTCTTTAGCCATTTTATTCTCTTGTCTTCTGGTTTTGTTTCTTGGTTCTGTGTTTTCTTTATTTTTGTCTTGTTTTATTTCTTGTTCAGTGTTTCCCTTTTGTTTCATTGTGCGAATAAGTCTTGCGCCTAGACCTATTTTGGCTTCTTAGAATGCGTGCAACCAAGCTATAAAGTGACTTGTGACACTTTAGGATTTGGCTAGCCATCTGTCTGTCTTCCTTGTCTTGGTTACACCGTTTGGCTGATGAAGTTCTGATGGAAAGTATGATCCGTTCGTAAGGAGAGATTTGGTCCAACCATGGACACATGTCTAGTTTGGAAACATCATGCCTATAATTGATTTTTATAATTTGGTGTTCTCAAGCTTATCCAACTAGTAGAAACTGAGAAGGGGAAAAATCTAAATGAGCAAACGTAAATAAGAGGTCTCTATATGCTTCTCTAAAGGAACAACCTCTTCTACTCTCAATAAGTCAAGATCCCTCTTCTGCCCCAAAATAAATAAGTGCCAATGCACAAGTGTCTTTAAATAAATACATAACAGTGAAAGAAGAGAAAGGCTTCCTGCGTAGGGAGGTGAAGTAAGAAACTCCATCAGGGTACTGTTTAGGCTCACTCGTAGCAGGGAAAAGTTTGTCTTCCTATGTGACTCTGTCGAGGTACTATCCAAGCTTGCTAGTAGTGAAGAAACACTAGAGACAAAAACTTATACTTTGAAAATCTTAAGCTCACAAGCTACACTACCCTTCCCAACTCGAAAGATTGTGATTATGTAGAATTTTATGTTGTGTTCGACCAAGAAGGTATAGAGGGAACTCTGGCTATTTGTGGGGTAAGTGGGAAAGCCAAGGTAATCTTCATGATGAATCAATAATCCTTGAAGAACCAAGTCCCTTCACGGAAGGATTTAACCAAAATGGAGAAGTTGGATTCTACCAGTGTGTCACCAAGTGTCGTAGCGACTGCAACACCCTCCAAAATTTTGGCCTACACTCAAATTTTGGAGCCTACTTTGGATTCTCTGATCAATTGTTCCTTAGTCACTTACTGGTAAGCTAATTATTTCAAGTTCTCTTCTCTAATCTCAATAGTTGTTCATGCTTTTATCTTTATATAGCAAGTGTCATCTTTGGGCATGGGAGTTATCGCTTTTCATGCAAAGGGAAGTTTTGGTTTGCTGCAAGGGGAAATCTTTGTTGAAATGAGTTTTTCTCATCATATAGACATTTTTTGCACTCATTTCCAATTTTTCACACATTATTACACAAGTTTCATCATTCTCCTCAAAAAGTATATCGTCGGAGCCGCACTTGTCATAAGCTACCGCAAAGGTTGTTGCATGAAGCGAAATATCTTTTTGTATGTTCTGGATGATCTATGTTGTATCACTAAGCATCCAAGTGTGTGGTCACAGTCAAGTTCAATCATTGTTCACATTGGTTCCACTAATTCCACACTTAGCCAAATTCTGGAGGATTCCTAGCAACCTAACCTCATCCAACCTTCCTAAACTGCGCACCTCGCATATACAACCCTCAAGATTTTCCTTGCCTATTGGAACTGTGCAATGCGTAGAAAGCCCAACATCCCTAGGAATCCAAAACTATGCAAAGGATACCTCCAATGATCTTCCCTCATCCAGGGCTGGCTGCTCTAAAGAATTGTGTAGATTTGTCCCCCATGCCTCTCTACTTCCTAATCCCCCTTGCCTCTGAAAAATGCATATATTTTTCCTCCACCACCTCATTCAGGAACAGCCATTGCCTGCTTGAACTGTGTAATTTTTTCTGTTAGTAGGCATACACAAACCTTTCCCTCAGTGGGAACTATGCAGTATCATCCCTTAGTCTAGCCTAGTCACTGAGCCTTCTCCCCCTTCACCATATACTAGTTTCGGCTTAGTCATTGGATTATAATGCAAAATCTTAGACTAGGGGTTTATCCTATTGATGTCATCATGTTATGAGTGGATTAAAGATACATGATTTCTATTAGGTTATGGAAAGATGATTAAGAAGGAGATGAAGACAGATGACATGTTAGATGATACTTAAGGAGCTAACGAGAAAAGATAACTATCAGATAAGAAGACCAAGGAACTTCGGGTATGATAGAAGATCAGGACCACATGACAACTCCATCCGATTCACAACCCTTTGGAGGGTAGGTATGAAAAACAAAGCACACCTTTGATGAAGTTGAAATACACCTCTTAGCATAGGATGAATGACATATTATCATTGTCATATCATTATGTCTTGAATGACATGTATGGTCACAAACATTGAAAGTCATTCCATGTGTTTTCTCTAAGTGTTTTGCTCCCTTTCGCTAGTTTTATCAATTGTCATCTCTTGGCATGTTTGACTATTATGACATGTTTTCAAGCCTTATCTGGTGGTTTCACATGTTGAACCCTATATATATGAGTTTTATTAACCATATAAACACTTGTCACACTCATACAGAAAGTCTTGAGCATTGTCGCACAAGTGTCGTCACAGTTGCTCTAAAGTTTTTCTCAAGTGTCACAGTTGTTGCTTCTTGACTTGAGATAGTCACACAGAGGTTAATTCCTTCTTTGTTATCTGAGTGGTCTACGTTGTCATGTCATCAAAGTATACTAAGTGTGGGATCACATTTCAAGTTCATCACGGGTCAATCTCCCTCCTACACTTAGCCATTTTCGGAAAATATTCTTGACCAAGCAACTCAGCTTCATCGAGCCTTGCCTAAGAAGCATATCGTGTAGTCTCAGCCCTCAATGATATGGCCTTTCTTCCTAGAATTGTGCATTTTACAGTCACTATCCTCTAGGGAAGTTGTACTATTCAATTCTAGAGCCCAACATCCTTTCTTGTCCCCAAAAATTGTGTAGTTGTTCCTCCCAGTCATCAATATTTTCCCTTGCATTCTGGAACCTTGTAGCATGCAAAGATCTCTACCTCCCTTTTCCTCCAAAACTACATAGATGTGTCCTCCAGTGAATTTCCCATAGCCGAAGCTCACTGTCCTCAAGAAATACAAAAATTGGTCCTCCAATCCTCTCTGCTAACCAATCCTCCTTGCCTCTAGAAATTGCACAGATTTGTCTCCCAGGGTCTCATCCTGCATCAACTACTGTCTTCCTAAACTACGTAATCCTAATTCCTAGTGTCCACTATGCAATTTTTCTCCCTAGTTGGGACTGCGCTAAAAATTTCCTCAGTTAAGCTTGAGTTTCACTCTGCATAGTCTCAATGATCAAGCCCTCTCCATATCACCTGGAACTACGTAATGCGTAGTTACTGAGCCATCTCTCTCATCCTATCACCTATCTGGGACTCAGTTAATGGATAATATTTCATCATCTTAGGATAGGGATTTTTCATATTGATGTGATCTCGTCATAAGTGAATTGTACAAACAGGTACACTATCAAGACATGGAAAGATGATGAAGAAGGAGAACAAGGATGGAAGCATGCCTAGAGACTCACTTTTAGCTGAACGAATGAGTGAACGTATCAAAATAAATAAAAGGGACACAAGTTTGCAACCACCTCCCAAGACCGAAGGTCATTGAAGACCTTGCATGATCAAGCTATGTGGAGGAGAAGAGAAAGCATATACAAGAACACATTTATCACTCAACAATGATAGTGACTTGACATTTCCATATCATAAAGACATTCTATGTTAGTAGTGTCATGTCAAGTCATGTCATGAGTTGTCATGTGCCACATCACTATTGTGGGCCATGTATATTATAAATCAAATGTATTGTATAGTGAATGTCCGATGGACAAACAAGAATATGAAGAGTCATGTGAGTTGAAAAATTCATAGGAAGTTGAACAATAATGAGGGTATTGAAAGAGTCACAAAGGGGAAGGCATCACCCTTGGCTATATATACCCCTTCATTGCATGAGAAAAATACTTTTCACCTTGGATTCTCCTGCAATGAATTAGAGAGACTACTTAGTTTTTTGAGGAGCAAGGACTCGCTCCAATGTCCCACTACTGGGGCTAGTGATATACATTGTAAATATATGTCTCAGAATTTTTCTTAATAATGGATGCCTTTTAATGCCAACACGTTCTTCATGCATGACTTTTGGATTTTTGTAAGACTATTATGTGGATGTTTGTATTTCATGTTTTCCTTCGCATGTACTAAGATAATTGAACAATTTCAGTTATTTTAGTGCTTATCTTGTTGAGAATGTATTGTAATGGTTTTTGTTGTTGTTTCATCCTTGTGGACACTCACCTTATTGTTCAAAGATGCCATTGCATCACTTTCCTGCACTGAGAGCTAGAGCCGAGGCAGATCTTTGATATTTTGGCAACTAGGCCTTTATACCAGCTGGGACTCCTACAGAAAATACTGTGAGGTCTAATTGGGACTTCATAACAAGGAGATCCCCTTGGTTGATGGATTTCCAGCACCTTCAACACATTGTAGAGCTTCTTTTAGTTAGGGGAAAGCATCGACTCAGTTGCATACTGTGTATGCCAGTAATTGCAAGGATTCTCCTTTACTGAAGGAAAGAAAGGTAGTCAAATTTTACCTAATAACATGGTTCGAGATGGAGATATGAGGTTCTGCTACAACAAGAACAAATCCCCCGATGTTGCAGAACTAATCCTGGTAGAAAGGAGGGGAGAATGAGTGACTGTAGCACCAAATAGGTAGGGTGGTTACTAGTGAGCACCAATATTTCAACAAGAATGTTTCAACTCCTGGGGCTACCAAGTTTACTTTATCAACCTGGAGTTAATACAAGTTAGAGGTGATAGTGTTGTATATACAAGTAGATGTGATGGGTATTCTCTTTGTCACTACTAAGCCAGTGATGGATGACTAAGGTTTTTCAAACCAGACTTCTATGGATTTAGAAGAAGTTTTATTACTAATAAGGAAAAGAGAAATCTACACTAAGAGAAGGCTTGTCTACTGCAATAAAGAAAAAGACTGAAATCAAATGCTAAAACATGCCAATTTTCTAACTAACTGCTAAGAGGATTTGCTTCAAAAGAAGGCTAAGTTAACATGTATGCAATCCTATTCTCCTAAGAATGAAAATTGAAACATCAAATATTCTATTGTTGTGCATGTTAATGACAAAAATAACTCTATTTTTCTTCTTCTCTTTTTTCATGAGAAAGTGTGAAAGCTAATTCCTTTTGGTGATGTGGCAGGGGGATTAAGGATGATGGTGAATGGTCAAAAGGCTTTGGAGACAAGTAGGGGTCCTCTTCTAGCTTCCTAGGGTATTTTTCAGCCTCAAAACAGGCCACTACAAGTCAACCTATAAAATGTCCTAATGCGTTCTATAGGATTTCCTGAATTCCTATAGGATCCCCTGTATTCCCACAGGATAAAACCGAGAGAAAAAGGAGGGATTTCGAAGGTGATGGAAGGCTTAGGGAAGGTGGTTGGTGGATGGAATAAGGTAAGGGAGTGCCTAGGACTACTTCAGGAATCAAAACCAGAGTTGGAGATGGCTGGATTTGCTCAATAATCTTGGAGAAGTACTCTTGTGAAATGATGAAATTGGTGAGGGTTTTGGTGAAAGCAAGGAATGACCATCGATGGATGAAGTTACGATGAGGTTGCTGATAATGAAATATCTATGTACTGTTGAAACTCCTACACTACATCAACCATTGAAATTTATCCATGAATCATGTAAACAAGAAGGATTTCAATTAACTAAGGAAAAAAAAATTTCATGAGCTAGCTCCCTACTTCATGCATGAGAGAAAACTTGCAGAATAAGATGAAACCTTGATGAGATCTGAAGTAAAACTAAAGATAGAAGAACTGATAACTAAATCCTATTCTTGCAAACCGATCAAATGTTGGCCTAAGTATAGAAAACCCTAAATTCCACGAGAAACTAGAATTCTGTCTTTTTGGGGCTACATAGGGGTTCTTTCCTCAAACCATGATCCCTGAAGGAATGAGTGAGGCCAAATCCGCCTAGTGAAAAATTTTGATGTTCCTTTATCTCTTCTAAGCTACTACTAACGTAAATCACAAATGGAATCAAAGTAATCAAATCCACAACTACTTGCAATGAAATAATGCGAAAGACAATTCAACTATGAAATCAACTAAACATACAAATACAAGAAGAGGAGATTTTGTTGCTAGGGTTGGGACCTAACCCAAGAGCTTTAGTCCCCTGACTCAACTCAGTGTTGGATCAAGGAAATACTCATTCTCATGATCGAAATAGGAAATTACTTAACAATGTCTTCCACAAGTCTTGAACTCAAAAATGACTAGTGTTTTTACAGCGAAAGTTCAAGTCCTAATGAGGCTCTAGGCCTTCTTATTTATACAACTTAAGTCTCCAACGACTTCCTTAAATATAGGGAGGATTGGCTCCCAAGCTTGGGATAAACTAGCTCTTTTATTGTCACTTTCTTGGCTACCTTTTGATCTCCATGAATTGGTTGCTTGTACTTCGAGCTAGTGTTATTGACGAAGAAATATTTGAATGAGTGAGGAGTAAATGAGGAGGATCTACCTCCTACAATCTCTCCTCCTCATCTCATTTCAGTTTCAGCCCTAAATTAGCCAGAATTTTCATGATTTTCTTTCAAAAACCTATAGTCAATGCATATTAGTCCACTAGGTATAATATCTCACTTTGACTCATCTCATTAAGAAAAATACAATTAAAATATTTAATAAATTATGAGAAGAGTTTATTTGAATAAGCTAGGAGGTGAATTAAGGTCCATATAGTTACCAATTGATGAGGCTCATAATCACCCCCCTACTAAAAGTGTTTCTCATCCTTTGAGAAACTCAATCAATATCCATGTCTTTCATTTCTCTAGTGGCATCCCTGACATCCCACCCTTTTGTTGTAGTTTCCTCTTCTTGTGCATAGAATCATGCCTTCCTTTCTATCTCCTCCCATTCCTTCCTTTATTCCTCTTCCTTCCTTCCTTCCTTCCAACATTCCTAAGAGCAGTGGTGGATTGAGTCTCAAGCCAATCCAATTGACTTTGAGTCTTTGGAGAGCTTGCTTGTACATGGGTATTTTGTTCAGTGCTTCTCTCATTCTCTAAGGAGAATGGTACTCTATGATTTTCAAGTTGTACGAAAGAGAGTTCCATCTCCTTTTGCAAGGTTGCATGTTGTCATCCCCTAAAAACATAAACATGTCCTCAAAGTGTTTGATTGCTTGCTCTTGGGTATCAAGTTACCTAGGTGCAAGTTGAGGGTCATTTGCAATCAAGTTATGGGTGTTGATGACAGTCATTGGATTTTACTGCTCAACTCTTATCATGAGAGGTTATGTTTCTTCCCTTGCCATTATTTTCTTCATTTTTGTAGCCATTTCTTCCTCATGGTTCATCCATGATTCCAAAGCCATCAACTGTAAGTCCCCTAGTTTTGAATTAGGGTCCCACACATTTAGATCTGTCAAGGCTAAGTTATGTAGGTAGAACTCAGAAATTTTAGCCCTATCCTCCAATGTGCTTTGATCACAAAGATCAATGAACTTTCTATAACCCTAGAATGGCATAATGCCTCTCTGTGCTAATGTCTTGATTTGGAACTATAGCCACTATTCCTTAAGATACAATGCATAGGACTTAGCTGGCATCCTGCACCATATTTCCTCTAAGGATAGACTGGCCATGGATGCCAATTGATTCTCTCTCTCTCTTGTAGTTGTCCTCTTAACCATGTATTTTCTGCCTCCAACTGAGCTTTCATCATTGCCTCTTTGTCTCTCAGGCTTCTCAGTTCCCTACCCATCTCCTTTACTTTCTCCTCCATGTGACCTATGTCCTCCACTCCTTTGGACATGGAAATTTGCATCCATCTATGTGTTCTTGCCCTTTCTTTCTCAAGCTCAAAGAATAAGCAGATGGAAAATTTATGTGGAATGACCCTACCCCTTTCAATGAACCTGTAGTAGGAGTCAAGGTTAGGTTGAGGACTAGGTTCCCTCAGCTCTGGATCCTCCTTCTTTGTTTCTTTCTAAATACTCCCTTCTTTGTCCAATTTTTGAGTTTCTTGTAGGTTTAACAGAGTTTGTTGTAGGATTGCCTCTGCTTCATGTAGGTCCTTTTGTGTATTTTGTAGGAGGCCTTTTCCTTTGGATGAGGTAGATCTAGTGATAGGCATACTAACATAAGTGATAGGAGACTTGGGAGAGTCTTGTCATGATGATCCTTTTCCTTGATTTTTCATAAGAGGAGCTATCTTTTACCACTGTTTGGGTGAGTCTTCAATGAAAATAGGAACCTTGGTGGGAGTTTGAGGTTTTCCTTGCCTTATTCTTGTAGTTTGTCTTGTCCTAAAGTACAATGGAGTTTGTTTCTGTCTCTTCCATTTTTGTTTGATAGGGGTAGTAAGGGCAGTGAGGGCAGTTGCTGCCTCTTTCTCAGTGGGTTTTGGGGATAGCCTGGGTGATTCTTCCTTGTATTTTGTCTCCCCTTTTCCATTCCCTTTCACATCTTTGTCTTTCTCCACTCCTTCTCACTCTAGTTCCTCACTCTGTTCATCAATTTCCTCCTTTGCATCTTCTTCTGTCCCTTCAACACTTTCCTTCTCCTTTTCTTCCTCTTCTTCCTCATTTATTTCCTCTTCATCCCTCTTTGTTTCTTCTTCATCCTTCTCAGTTTCTTCTTCATCCTTCTCTATTTCTTCTTCATCCCTTTCACTGGCAGTGGGGCTTTCTTCATCCTCAAGGGCTTTTATGCCTTCCTCTGTCTTCATGTCTCTGAAAGTTTCCCATGTGATAGGGAGTTTTAGGTTTTGGATGGCATATCCTATGATATGTCTAATTAACCCATGATGGGCTAGTTGTTGATGGCTTCCTTCCTGCACCTTCATCCTCATATCATTCATTGATTGAAGAAGGAAGTAGGGTATACTGAGTTTGTTTTGAGGAGGTGTGTCTGCTCCAAACCTCAACTCTTGAAGAAGCCTCAAATGGTATCCATATACCACATTGTACCTACCTTCACATGAGATGTAATTAATAAGGTGGTAGCTAATTTCATTCCAAGGATATGGAAGGCTTGCTTTTCTAACTCCATTTTTGTCTTCCATAGCCTCCTCTCCTTCTAAAAATAATTTCTTCTTTGTAATGTGGCTATTTCCCTTATCCTCCTTTCTCCAAGGCATCCCTAAAGGAAGGGTGGTGATTCTGCCTATGATTTTAAGGGTGATTTCTATAGAGAGGCCTTTCACCACAATAGTGGCATGGGTCCTAGTCAGTGGAATGATGGAGAGAGCAAAATCTATGGCTAATTCATCATCATTTCCCCTCAATTTATCAAAGAAACCCATCCAATTGTGCCTTGTGAATATCTCTAGTACAGGAGGGTGCTAATGAATCCTCACTAAGTTGATGGGTTCCCTCTTATTAAATCCCCCTATCATTTTCTCTAATGGATGGAGGGTTGTATATATATGATACCAAATTTAATGAATAAGGAATTTTAATTGAAAATTTTGTGTATTCAATTCCCCTAGACTGTAATATTTTTCAATGCAATAGAAGGCTTTTCTATATTCTTTTCACTTGGAAATTATGGGAAAGTATAGAGCCTACCTCCTTATCACTACTTGATGAAGTCGGCCTTTGTTTTTCCCTTGTAGAAATTCTCATTAACAATCCTGTAGGTGTTGTTCTGTATCTTATAAGATCTCCTATGGGATCTTGTAGGATCCTGTAGGTGCTCCCGCGTAGGGAAAAAATAAAGTTTTCCTTTCCTGTAGACTTCTTGAGGGCCGAGAGAAAATTTGCTAGTGCGTAGCCTCAAGAATGTGATTGTGCATGGGGATCAACGCTTATTTCCTCATATGGATTATTTGAGTGGGGTGGTGTGCTGGTAGCTGAGGTACAAATATCTATTTTTGGACCGTTGGTCCCACTAGCACATCATCATTCTCCTCACCTCATAATCAACTCCCACTTCAGGCATCTGTAGCTTAACCTCTTTCAACCTCATCTCTCCTTTTCCTTGACTTTACTATTTCCACATGTGTAAGGACTAACTATCTTCTCCTCATTGACTGAATGAAGGTGGCCAGGTTAACTGGCCACCTTTCGCTTATAAACAAACTCTTTCACAACTTTTACATTTTTTTATCATATTATGCTAACGACAGAGTGGAAGCGAGATAATTACCTGTGGTAATGATGCCTTGATGTTGTTTATTTAAGAATGAAGTCCTTGTTGTGTACTAGCTGCATGTGTTTTTCTCCTCTCTTTTGATTATCCTCTGATGCTCTTTCTTGATGTGTAGGTACTTGGTGGTGATGTTGATGATCCTGATGCTGCTTCTAAGCTCTAGAAGAGCTTCTTTGACCTCTGGATCTCCATGCTTGAAGTTGACTACAACCTGTGATTTTTTTGTTTTGTGGGATAGGATGCTACAGGATTTCCTACAGGATGTCCTATAGTTGCTTCTCCCTAAAAAAAAATCATTTTCCACTTCTAGAGCATGAGGATTGTTGGGATGGGCAGAGAAGGGGTCTATGGATTTGTGAATGAGGAAAATAGCCTTCAAGTGTTGTCCCCTTGTTCTCCGCCTTCATCCTCTTTTCTCTGTTTTTTCTTTGAAAACCGTAATTTTTGAAAATGACCTTTTTTTTTATGAATGTAGGGGTGATCATTATGGAGAGGGGTATGATGATTTGATGGTGAAGTAGATTTTTTTTTTTTTTGACATGGGTAGGTCATCCCCTTGCTCTAGGGTTACTTCCTTTGGGATTCCCAAGCCACTATGATTCCTACATGACCATCCTGTAGGTTTTGAGGGAACCCTATAGGTTTACAGGGAATCCTGTAGAAAACACAAAACCCTTGCAAAATGAGCTAAATAAGTAGAAAAATGGAGGGAATTATGGAATGATGAAGGATAATGAATGGAGAAATAAAAACATGAACTTGATAGGTCCCTTTTGATCTTTACTTGCTACTTTGATCATCCTCCTGCTGACCTACAAACAATATTTTCACATTTTTTCTTTTCTAATTTTATTTTATTTCTATTTTTTTGTTGTTTTTTTCTTTTTGAAAGCAACTAGTTTGCCTCCAAGATGTCTTCATCCTAGCTGCTTGCCCTGGGTGCCTCAAAAGGGGTTTTCACCCAAAGATCTTTTTATTTCTTTATTTCTTTTTCACCTCAAGAGGTTTTCAACCCAACAATGGGACTCATGTGCCTCATGGAGGTTTTCACCTAAGTCTCCTTTTTTTTTCTTTTTTCTTCTTTCAATGACTTGATGAGGTAGAAGTTGAGACTTGCTCCACCACCATCAATATCTTACTGACACCATCAATGAATTCTTTCTTTGACAATGGATTCTTTTAAACCTTCAATTTGTGTCAATTAACAACTAAAGGAATGGCCTCTGCACCAATGGTTCTAATATGCACTAAACCATTATCATGAAATTTCTCTATGACATAAGGCCCTAGCCATATAGTCCTTAACTTGCCCTTAAAATATTTATATATGGAATCATATAACAAAGCCCAATCACCTTATTGAAATTGCTTTTCCTTGATGTTTTTTTCATGCCAGATCTTCCTCTGAATTTGAGTCACCTCTATGTCTAGGAGGGCCAGCATTCTAAACTCATCTAACCCATTCAGCTGGAGCAATCTCTCTTTTTATGCACTGCTGAGATCTAGATCTAGTTGGGCTGCCATCGTCAATGTATTATACTCAAATTCAATGGACAACATGGCCTTCTTCCTATAGACCAAATGATAGGGTGTGAATCTAGTGGTGGTCTTCTAGGTGGTATTGTATGCCCAGGTGGCCTCCACTAATCTATCTGCCCAATATTTTCTTCTGTTGCTAACCACTTTGGCCAAGATGCCCTCCAATGCTCTGTTGGTCACCTCCACTTTCCCATAAGCTTGTGGGTGATAAGGAGTGGATGTTCTATGATTGATCTTTTGTTGGCTTAACAAGTCTTCAATCATGTTAGATGTAAACTAGCTTCTTTGATCGATGAGTAGTTCTCTAGGGTACCCAAACTTACATTTTCCCTTAAGAACTCGACCACTTTCTCCTCTGTTGTTGCCTTGATTTCCTTGGTTTCAACCCACTTGGTCAAATAGCCAGTTCACACAATGATGTATTTCTTTTTCTTGGATGGAGGGTCAATAGGTCCAATGAAATCCATGCCCCACTTGTCAAATGTCTTGAAAGTCACTTGAGGTTGTAGAGGCATTTCATCCCTTGGAGTAGGCTTTCCCATCCTTTGGCACCAATCACACTGACTAGTATACCTTCTCACATCCTGATGTAGAGTGGGCCAATAATAACTATCTTGTAACACCTTGAATGTCGTCCTCTTGGCTGCAAAGTGACTTTCACAAGGCCCATTATGACAGGTCATAAGGATGTCAAAGACATCCTCCTCCTTGACACATCTTCTCAGAATTTGATCCAAGCCTAGTTTTAAGAGGTTGCCTCCAATCCAAGTGAATGGGGCGCTCTTCCTCATAATCTCGCTTTTCTCTTTGGAGGTAAAATTCGGTGGGAACTATACAGACACCAAATAGTTTGATATGTCAGCAAACCATGGAGAGAGAACTGAAATGGTGAATAAGTGCTCATCTAGTAACTGATCATCAACTATTCCTTCATCCCCTACAGGCAAAGTTAATTTGGATAAAAAGTTTGCAACAACATTCTCCTTCCCATGCTTATCAACAATAGTTAGATCAAACTATTGTAATAAAATTAAATGTCTAATAATCTAGGCGTTCACATCAAGTTTATTCATCAAATATTTAACTACAACATGGTCAGTATGTACAAATGTTTGGTAACCTGTAATGTAATGCCTAAATTTGTTTAATGAATGCACAACATCTAGGAGATCATTTTCAGTCACTATGTAGTTTAGTTCATCCTTTGACAGATTCTTACTGATAAAGTAAATGGCATAAGGTAACTTGTCATTTATCTGGCCTAGAGTTCCTCCTATGGCTTTGTGTGAGGCATCAGCATGTATATGAAAAGGAAGGGCCCAATTTGGGCCTCGAAGAATAGGTGTAGTGGTCAACTTGTCCTTCAAGGTGTCCAAGGCCTCTTGACATATTTTCTACCATTTCAGACTCTTTGGCCAACAACCCAAATAAAGGAGAATCTAACTTGTTGAAGTATTTTATAAATATCTGATAGTATCCAACTAAACCTAGAAAAATTTTGACATCTCTCTATTTTTGCAGGGTTGGGGCCCTTTGGATGATGGATATTTTGTTTGGGTCCACCTGCAGTCCTTACTGGGATATTGAATGACCTAGAACAGTGTATGTAGTCATCAAGAAATCACATTTTTTAGGACTAAGGGACATGTTCATTTCAATGCATTTGTTCAACACCTTACCTAAGTTGGACATGGCCTATTAAAAATCACACCCATAGGGTGTAAAATCATCCATATAAATATTTGCTGCATCATGGACTAGCTCGACAAAGATACTCAAGAGTGCTCTCTGAAAAGTGGCAGGGGCACTGCATAGGCCAAAAGGAAGGACCCTATAGGCAGAAGTACCCCAAGGACAAGTGAAGGTGGTTGTATCCCGGTCTTCTGAGTTGATCTGGTTTTGATTGTACTCGTTGAACCCATCTAGGAAAGAGAAAAACTTTTTCCTTGCCAGGCCATCTAGCACTTGGTCAATCAAAGGTAGAGTGAAATGGTCCTTCTTTGTTTCTTTTTTTTACTCTCTGTAATCAACACAAATCCTCCACTTCACATTTTCTTTGGAACCAACACCAAAAGAGAGACCCACTCATTGTCCGAGATAGGGTAAATGAATCCTGCATCTAGCAGCTTTTGCAGTTCCTCTTTGAGTATATCATTTAGAGCTAGATTCATTCTCCTTTGGGTTTGTTGGTCTGGTTTGCAAATTTCTTTGATATAAATGTTGTGAGTACGCACCAAGGGTTGCATTCCCTTCATTTCCTTGTAACTCCAAGAAAAGACATCCAGATGTTCCTTTAGCATGTTGCACAACTTTTCTTCTTGGTGTACAAAAAGAGATGGGTTGATTTTCAAAGTTCTCTTAGGGCCAAATTATATGGTTTTGACACGAGTAGGGTTTGAATCAGCTAAGCATAGATCAACCTTATGGTTGTTCTATTTTTCCTTTACTACTTCCTATAAGGACAATGTGCTAGGAGTTAGACTTTGGAGCATGTGTTCAATCAAATCATCTTCATCTAGTTGTCCTCCTCTCATGGCTATTTCTAAGGTATAGAGTTGGGCTGAATAAACTTCATCTTATGCATCCTCTTCCAGCCAGAAAGGTAATTCATGTTCTAGAGATGACATATGACCATTTTTTATAGTCATATTTCCTACCCTACAACTAATGTAGGCATCAACAGTGGCTAACCAGGGCCTCCCAAGGATGAGAGGGTAACCAGTAAGCTTGGCCTTAGGCTGGAGAACTAGGAAGTCTGCAGGGTACTCTCAGGACTCAATGGAGACCATCACATCCTCCATAATCCCCTCAGGGGTCATTGTGGAATGGTCTACACATTGTAAGACTATTGTGGTCTTTCTCAATGAACCCTGGAGATTGAGCTTGAGCATGGTGTCCTTATTCATCACATTAATGGTAGCCCCAAGATCAATCAAAGTGTGTGGGAAAATGGTTCCATTGATGTGCACATCTACTACAGGGATTCCAAGGTCCAAATACTTTGGGCAAATTACCTACCCCAGAATTAACTCAAACATTTTTCCAATGACATTAATGGTAGGGCTGTCTCTTTTTCGCCTCCCTGGATGTTTGAAGCACTTCTCCTTAGTCAAGTTTTTGTAAATAGGTACATCCTTTATGGCTTTGAGAAGTGGAATTTGACACAAAAAAATTTCAATTCACCCAGAAGTTCATTCTCTTCTGGGGTAGGCTGGACTGCATGAGTTAATCTATCAGGAAAGGGTGGAGGATTTACTTTAGGCACTCTTTCCTCTCTTTCTTTCTCACTCTCCCTAGGTGGAGGTAGAGGTTGGTTGTCTAAGAGCACTCTCCCAGATCTTAGGTTAATTTCTTGAATCTCCACAACATAAACAAGATATGATGTCTCTCCACTATATGCTTGTTGTGTATGTGTGTTTTTCAGGTTTGGATTTAGCTAGGAAGGCATCTGGGGTTTTTTAGGTGGAGCAGGGTGTAAAAGTTGTGGTTGAGTAGGTGGCAAAGGCAATAAAGCTCGAGCATTATTGTATGGGGGCCTCCACCCCTAGGGGGTGCATTCCACTAAGGTTGAGGTGGATTATATGGCTGAAATGACTGGCTGGTTGACTGGGAATGGTACTGAGATTACAAGGACTAAGGATGAGGTGTAGACCAGGAAGGATGAGTAGGTGGCCCCTAAGAGGGAATGGATGTGGTTTGGTTAGGGTTGTAGTAGGCATGGGATGACCCTTTCATGCCTTGATGGTATGGCCGAGACTCATGAGGCCTCATTTGATTTATGTAGCAGAGTTGTTCAGTCACCCATTCAGTCCCATGATACACAACTTTTAGTCCAACTAGAGAAGGGTACTTGTCTGTGGAGTATTTTTCTTCACAGACCGAGCATACTTCAATCAGCTTCAATGGACATTCATTCTTAGGGTGCCTCCTTATGCATCTAGGGCAGAAAATGGAGAAGGATCTCTTTGTCTCCTCCTACTTTATCTTGATGTGGATGGTGTCCATTTGTAGGGCAAGGGTTTGTAACATATCACTCTTGAAATATTCCAACATATTTCCAATTTCACCTTTGATGGATGTATTGGAAGAGGATGAACGTATCATAGGTTGACTACCCCTACTTATTTTCCTAGCTGCCCTAGATTGGTTCCTAAAGACAGTCTTGATATATTCATATGGTAGTTGGTAGATGTCCCCTCCTACTAGCAAGTTTAGGGTATCCATAAGACCTTCCCTTACCCCTCTAAGTAGGACTAGCTTCAGTGACTCAATATTAAGAGTGCACCTAGCCCTTTTGTAGCTAAGATGGAATCTTTTTCATAATCCTCTAGCGATTCATCATGCCTTAAGGTCATCCTTAAAATTTCTTCTTTAGAGTCCTTGGACTTGCAGTAGTCTTGATACTTGTTTTTGAAAGATTGCTACATCTAAGCCCAAGTTTTGATGTTGTCCCCAAGTAAACCCATGAACCGGTGCAAATTACATCCTTGAGTGTGGATGGGAATAGTTTCAACTTCTGCTCATCGTTGGTGTAATCATAGGTTCTTCATATGACAACAAAATCAAACAAGAAAGTGTCTAGATCTTCTAAGGTTAGACCATGGAAATGAGGAAGAGCAGAGGGGCTTATATTCTTCATCTTGGTATCCCCATTATTTTCTTTCATGGGAAAGGTACCCTCAACTCTTTCTCTATTTCATCTGTCATTTCTATCGTTAACCATTAGGTCAGTTGGAATGGGTTCTTCTTCTCCTCCCCCTGTAGGCTCTTCAAATATCTCTGGTTGTTCACCGAAGGGTTCTTCCAATTCACAACCACCGAAGAAGAGGGAAGGTTGGCTGTTTGAGGTGGTGAGGGTATTTGGAAAAAATTTCCCTATGTTATCCCTATTCCTACAAGGCATGAAAGAAGTGTTTTTTTTTGTTTTGTGTTTTTCTTCAAGATTTTAAAAATAATTGCAAAAATGAAATTGCAAACTGAATGAAAACTAACTGCTTGAATGAAATCTTACTTGCAGAATGGAAAAGAAAGCAAAGAATGTAGAATGGAAAAGAAATAAAACTAACTTACTTTTGCAGAAATGAAACTAATAACATAATGTGAGAGATAAGAAATGGAATAAAGAAAGAAGTAATCCCATATTACTCAGACACCTCCCCGGCAACAATGCCAAAAAGTGATTAGCACCAGTATTGCAGCAAGAATGCTGCAACTCTTGGGGCTACCAACTTTACTTTTTCAACCCGGGGTTCGTACAAGCTTGGAGGTGACAGTGTTGTATACACATTTACATGTGATGGGTCTGCTCTTTGTCACTGATAAGCCAACGATATACCACTAAGGTTTTTCAAACCAGACTCCTGTGGATTTAGAAGAAGTTTTATTACTAATGAAGAAAAGAGAAATATACACTAAGAGAAAGCTTGTCTACTGCAGTAAAGAAAAAGACTGAAATCAAATGCTAAAAGACACCAATTTTCTAACTAACTGCTAAGAGGATTTGCTTCAAAAGAAGGCTAAGTTAACATGTATGCAATCCTACTATCCTAAGCATGAAAATTGAAACATCAAATATTCTACTGTTGTGCATGTAAATGACAAAAATAATTCTATTTTTCTTCTTATCGTTTTTCATGAGAAAGTGTGAAAGCTAATTTCTTTTGGTGATGTGGAGGGGGACTTAAGGATGATTCTGAAAGGTTAGAAGGCTTGGGAGACAAGTAGGGGTCCTGTTCTAGCTTCATAGGGTATTTTCCCACAATTCAGCCTTAAAAACGGCCACTACAAGTCAACCTACAGGATGTCCTAATGCATTCTACAGGATTTCCCGAATTCCTACAGGATCCCCTGTATTCCAACAGGATAAAACCGAGAGAAAAAGGAGGGATTTTGAAGGCGATGGAAGGCTTAGGGAAGGTGGTTGGTGGATGGAATGAGGCAAGGGAGTGCCTAGGACTACTTCAGAAATCAAAACCAGAGTTGGAGATGGTTGGATTTGCTCAACAAGCTTGGAGAAGTACTCTTGTGAAATGATGAAATTGGTGAGGGTTTTAGTGAAAGGAATGAATGGCCATGGATGGATGAAGTTGTGATGAGGTTGCTGATAATGAATATCTATGTACTACTGAAACTCTTGCACTGCATCAACCATTGACATTTATCCATAAATCATGTAAACAAGAAGGATTTCAATTAACTAAGGAAAATAGAATTTCGTGAGCTAGCTCCCTACTTCATGCATGAGAGAAAACTTGCAAAATAAGATGAAACCTTGATGAGATCTGAAGTAAAACTGAATATAGAAGAACTGATAACTAAATCCTATTATTGCAAATTGATCAAATGTTGGCCTAATTATAGAAAACCCTAAATTCCATGAGAAAGTAGAATTCTGTATTTTTGGGGCTGCATACGAGTTCTTTCCTCAAACCATGATCCCTGAAGGAATGAGTGATGCCAAATCCACCTAATGAAAAATTTTGATGTTCCTTTATCTCTTCTAAGCTACTGTTGATGTAAAGCACAAATGGAAGCAAACTAAGCACATCCAAAACTACTTGCAATGGAATAATGCTAAAGACAGTTCAACTATGAAATCAACTAAACGTACAAATACAAGAAGAGGATATTTTGTCACTAGGGTTGGGACCTAACCCAAGAGCTTCAACCCCCTAATTCCACTCAATGTTGGATCAAGGAAATACTCATTCTCATTCTCAAAATAGGAAATTACATAACAATGTCTTCCACAAGTCTTGAACTCGAAAATGGCTAGTGTTTTTACAACAAAAGATTGAATCCTAATGAGTCTCTAAGCCTTATTATTTATACAATTGAAGTCTCCAACAACTTCCTTAAATATAGGGAGGATCGTCTCCCAAGCTCAAGATAAAATAACTCTTTGACTGTCACTTGTTATGCTGCCTTTTGATCTCCATGAATTCGCTGCTTGTACTCCGAGCTAGTGTGTTTGATGGAGGAATATTCGAATGAGTGAGGAGTAAATGAGGAGGATATACCTCCTACATTCTCTCCTTCTTCTCTCATTTGAGTTTTAACCCTTAATTAGCCAAAATTTCAATGATTTTCTCTCAAAAACCTGCAATCAATGCATATTAGTCCACTAGGCATAATATCTCACTTTGATTCATCTCATTAAGCAAAATACAATCAAAATATGTAATAAATTATGAGAAGAATTGATTTGAACAAGCTAGGAGGTGGATTAAGGTCCATATAATTACCCAATGATGGGGTTCATCAGTTACCCTATAACCACCACCTCCCCTTTCCATCGTTGGATTATCCCTAATGCATCGAAGTCGTAGATTCCCCCACATCTATCAATGTAATTGTCAAATCACCGGTTGGTGAAATAATAGACACCTTCGTGATAGTTCAACCATATTATTTCATCAAGACTTAAATGCTTATGCTATAAGAACCCCCAATCCTAAGTTTGGAGTATGTAAATCATAAATCACCGAGAACCACAACCTTTACTAGATGATAAAACCATTAACTATGACATTGAATATTATTATAAGGTGTGATGTTAACGTCCTCCATGTCACCATGAGACTCCAACGATTAAAGTCACAATATGTATCATGCGATAAGAAGGTTAGGAATGTGTGTGTGTGTGTGTGTGTCAACCTATAATAATCAATAGAATTGAAAATAGTTTATATAGCCTATCATATCTTATGGATGATATTGACGTAAACTAGTATAAGGAAGGGTGTTGATAAAATAAAATAAAAAAATTTAGTTTCACGAGTATTGGGGTATGTTACAAGTGGTATTAGAGCTCAAGGATTCAAGACTGTGGCGTGTTTAAGGGAAAATAGTAACAAATTGTGTTGTGGTCCACCAAAAAAAAAGACTGGAAATATGGAAACTCTACTTATAGGGCCAAACTCTGCACACTTACTTAAAACAAATCTTGAGATATGGGTGAAGAACTTCGGTCCATACCCACGATTTTGTTTTAAATAGCGGAGTATGGAGGGAAAAATCACTAATTAATAACTGGAAACAATAGATGAGAAATCAAATAAGTTTTTATGTTATAAGGCCAAGGCAAAAGAAGTGCATAATCTTGTTATGAGTACATTGAAATAAGTTCCATTATGCAAGCTATCCAAAATACCAATAAAAGTATTTTTGAGGTATCCTTACCTACAAGAATTGTAATGTTGAGTGCCTAGGAGAGAAAATAATTGTTTGTAATATTTACTAACACATGATAACTAGTAAATCATATCTTGTCACTATTTGATAGTGAGTAGAGAGAGATAATTTGTGATCTATGATGATAAGGAAATGTGTGCATAGATAAATCAGGAGATGTATTCAATTGTAAACTAATTACAATAACATTTATTATATTACAGATATGTTTATAAGGAAGTTTGGGGTGTTTCTTGTGAAATTTCCTTGAGAGTTTTGAATTATCTAAATAATGACTACGATACATAATTTTATGAGACCAATAGCCATAACGACATTCTTAAATAAAATTCTATTATTCTTTTTAAAGAAGGTGACAAATACAAAGGGGTAAATATTTTATTGGTAAGTAACACTTAATCATTAGGTACAGTTAGGAAGTAATTACCTACAGGGTATAAATTACTTCCTCACACATATACTAGATGAGTAACCAAGGACCTAGATGAGGTAGTGAATGAAGGATTAGTTGTAAGTATTTAAGGAATCTACCTCCTATTCGTAATATTGAGAACTAAAGCCTATTGTGGAAATTGTTAATGTTGAAATTATTATGCAACCTATAGGAGGTGTCTAACTAGTTGTAAAAGGCTTTGATTGGAATTTCAACTTAAACTTGTGTGCTAAGATTGTTGGAATTTTTTTGCCAAACTAAGCTTTAGCAAATAATATATTAAACATTGAGGGTGATGACACCAATATTATTATATGCATAACTTGGGAATAAATAAGTCTAATATAGTAATATTCAACTGGTACAAATCAGTTTATAACTGATGAGAACAAATTGGTATGATAATTAATAAAATCCATAATAAAAATCTTCTTCATAAAGAGAGTCACAAAAGATGAGTTACTGCAGTGGGATAAATAGTGCAAAAGATAAATAATTGAGAATTTGTTCTTGTTTAAAACCAGAGAATTGGAGGCAACGAGTGATAAACTATCGTAACAACTTGCAATGGAAGGAGACTAATTTCAGAATTAGTGAAATAGAAAAACGAAAAGAACCAAAAAAGATTTTTTACAGGACTTTCTATCTATCTATCTCCATATCCCTATCAATATATCTGAAGCTCCCTATCTATATTTTCTTCTTTACTTGTCCTTTAATAATAATTTTTTCTCGTGTTTCGATGGCAATAGATGGAGAAGGTAGAAGGATAATCATCTTTTCTCGATAGTAATCTTTCTTATAAAACTATTTTATGGATAATTTATTCTAGAATGAGTGAAGGAAATGAGATAAGGAAGGGGCCAAAAGGAGATAACTTAATTGGTTGGGTAAGTGATTTGATATTTGTTAGGATAAGTGATCCTTTATTCTATAGATTATGCCATGAAATCAACCACATATTGAGGAGGAGGGTTGACATACAGGATTGAAAATGTGTAGAGATGACAACACATAGTGGGGTCCAACCAGAACACAACGGAGTGGAATGGGATATAGTTCGACTACTTAATAATCGTTCAAGATTTATTAATGGTTATGGATCAATCGAAAATGGGACCTACCTGCCTGTGGGGGGGTATTGGGTCTTGAACTACCCCTTCAACTAGACACATCTTAATCTAGGAAGAGCCATAATGAATGTATTTGGGTCACTTCAAGACATGAAATAAAAGTGGAATCACTTCAAAACAATGTTGTTGGTACTCCAAGATATCAGCTTCATACTAAATTTAGCAAGCATCAAGTGAGAAAGAATAGAGTTGATTACAAATATGGAAGCCTAATTAGGAAGGAAATGAAATAAAATTTCACCATTGTTGGTCTGATGATTTTTTCTAAAGTATCAAAAACAAAGCATAAGTTGGAAAAGGACAGTCTAGGAAATTATATATATATATATATATATATATATATATATATATATATAGATATATATATATATAAGATAAAATACACATGATGATGGATTTTTATATTAAATAATTTGAGGTGTCTACTGCCCTAATGAAGCTTGAAGGATTAATGGTAGATGTAGGTTAAAAAAATGACTAGAAACAGACAGAGGATTGAGTAAGTAAACAAAGGAAATGTGACATGTAATTTTAAAGAAAACTTGAAGATATGATAAAATATGCTAGTAGTCTATTGGAAGAAGTATTACCTATTCCCGTTGACATGAAAGGGTAGCATTCCACCATCCAATGAGGCTCTATATAAGTTCTTAAGGAACTTTAAGTTGAATTTTATAGACACAAGTAAAGTTTGGTCAAATGATTGATTGGAATGAACATATTCCTATAAATTCATTATGTCAATATAAATACACTAGCATTATGTGTTGAGAGTTATGATAGGCATGAAAATGTAATAGGAAGGGCCATGTAGCTAGGGCACATGTAACCCTATACATTTTAGAAATAACTTGCAATATACAAAGGATGTAAACCAAATGAGAGAGTTATGAAAAAAACTCATGGGTAAGGGAAATGGAATGGCAATCAAACTTGGTGATGTACTTTGCTTATGATCTTTTGTTGATCACAAGCAAGCCACCCAAAATTGTCATAGTTTAACAAAAAAGAACAAAGGGACGGTAATAAATAAAGGAAACCCTGAGTTATAAAACTTGGATTAAACCTTATCCATAAAAATATTGGTGGATAATTAACGTGGTTAGTACCAGGTCCACTTAGGCCAAAGAAAAAGATAATATCTTCCAAGAAGTAGTAAGTTGAAGTCATTGTTTAAGAATGTTGGTAATGCTTTGTCATGGAATATTGATATCATGAGGTTATGTTTCCATTTAAAGAACATATCATTGGTTGCAAGGCATCATCATAACAACGTTAAAAAATGTTCCTTGAACTTAAATAAACCAAACTAATGATAACAAATATGACTACTATGTGAGTGGTCTCATAGGGTAATTAACCATTCCTATCTTGAGGAAAAACTATTATTTATTAACATTCCCCTAGATGTCACATGTCAATTATAGAAAAATAATTTGTTGTTGAAGGAAGTAGAGAACATGTTGGGATCTAAAGGACATGGAAAGAGTTAGAATAGAAATCCCATGACTGTACATAAGAGAAAAATCACGTATAATTTACACCAAGAACCTGTAATACAAAATGACAAATGGCCCATTGAAGGAATTTTTCAAAGTGGAATGTGGATGGATGTTAAAAGAGAATAGCCAAGAAACTAAGATGGCAATAATTAAGTTTACTTGGACAAGCAGGCAACAAGATAGTTTCCTTGAACATTGCGGAAAGGGAAAGTTAACCTAAGTCTTTATTTATATATGACTAATGCATATATAACGTTTGGAATTAAATGAAAGGCATAGTAAAGCTACCTGGTACGACCATACATTAGTTGAAATATATCATAAAACATAGAGTATGAAAAATAGTTTATAAAAACCTTAATATCACTATATGAATAGTGTAGATAAAATGGGTGTTTCCATGATCTGAAATTTACAAGGAATTATAAAATGGAGTATGTTAGGTCCCTATAATATTGGGTGTTTCCATGATCTGAAATTTACAAGGAAACAATAGGATGGAGTTTGATAGGTCCCTATAATACTAGTGTATTCCCTAATTTTTATTTTCAATGTATCCCCTTATTCTTATTGTTATTCTCATGTTGTCCCCATATTGTTATTATTGTGCCCCATAGAAACCCATTATTGTTATTGTTTTGCTCTTACATTATTATTGTTACGTCGCCTCTGATAATATTGTGACCCCTTAGACTCTTATATATAGAAAGGAGGTTTTCTCATTTGAATACTTAAAGAATTGTTCATTTATGTAATATAAAGGAGGTTTTCCCCTAGAATAGGTTAATTTTTAAGTCGTTGATATATCTATTTGTGAGTTGGTTGCATAGCATTTGGTATCGACCTTTCGATTCTAGGCTTTCATTGCTTCAAATAGGTCATCGTGGAATTTTCACTATAAGTTGTTTTCTGTGAAGCTTCAGAAGATGAAATTAAAACCACGTGGATCCAAAATCGTGATGAGTCTCATGTACGAATTTTAGATATTTTCGCATTATATTTTAGGAGATATGATCTGAGGAAGTTAGGGTTTTTGTAGGCTCTAAAATTCCATCTCGAACATGTGACCTTGGGAAAATCATCATAAATTTCTCTCGGAGCATCATATTTAAATTTTGTACAAATTGGTAGAAATATGACGGACTGTAGGTTCTTGGATATCATTTTCAAGGCCGAAGGGAAAAACAGTGAGATGTGTCATATCTTACAAGTTTGTTATATTGAACTAGTCTATAACCAGGTCACCGTGGGAGATTGGGAATAACTATTTCTTGAAGAATACAAGTTCAATCATACCTGTGGCATTAGAAAGGGGACTTGGAGGGCTACCAGAGGACCAAATTTCAGAACTTAGTGATATAAACTTACAAAGTTACAATCGTTTCAATATAGAGCTCCTAAAAGCAAGAAAAAGGTGTGTCCTTTTTATAAATTGCATAAATTTTGTTTGAAAAGTTAGTTTCAAGTTATTCAAAGAGCATATTCAAGCATAGATATCATTGTTTGATTTCTATACTAATTGTCTTATGTGGGGTTTAGTCTACACCAAACAATGGTTCAAATCTCATGGGGAAGAGTTGAGGATGAGAGCCACCTTTAGGGGAATTAAAATGTTTACATAACATAACACCAATGTCTATTTGGGTAGTTCAACTGGCAATGGCCGTGGAAATGAAGTCTTACTGATCAAAATTCTTGGGTTCAAATCTTGTGATATCTCATGATCGACATTAAAATTTGCACATGATGAAGAACTTATCTTATCAAACTTAAAAAAAAAGACTATAATTGTTTTTACAGCCTGAGTGGGCCTGATAGTTAACAGCATGTGTTTCCTCCCAAGAGATCACAGGTTCAACACCAAAGGGGGATAGAGTATGTATGCCTTCGTAGACTTAGTAGTCAAATTGCTACATGGAGGTGGGTCCTTTGTCGCACAAATAAGGGAGTCTCATAAACCAATTTGTTGTTTCTGGCTTGGTTGTGACCCTAAAATTGAATAATGATAATAATAATAATAATTTCAAAATGAATCAAAGAAAGAAAATGGAAACCCATAGCAAGAAACTATAAATCTCTACTATGATGCATGAAGAAGAAGAAATTCAACATGATATATCAAAATTACGAGACCAAGTGCAACAAATTTCGATCTCACAAAGAGTAACAAAAAATGAAATGGAAGCTAAGATGGATGGATTGAAGAATATCTTAAAATCAAACATGGAAGGTATGAAGAATGACATGAAAGCTAATATGGATGGTATAGAATTAAAAATGAAAGGCAACATGGAATATTTGAAGAATGGTTTAAAAGCAGACATGGAAGGCTTGAAGGAAGGTTTGAGAAAGTTGCTACAAGAAATGTTTGCTAATGGAAAAAATGTATTAGATGAAACTCATGATGAGAAAAAAAGAAATTTTAATGATGATTTCATAGACTCTAACATTGGATTGAAGACCCACCATATTCCAAAGATCGATATGAGAAAGTTTGATGGCAAGGATGCAATAACATGGATACTACAAATAGAGCCATATTTTGATCTTCATAATGTGCAACACACACAAAAAGTACACATTGCAAATTTATGTTTAGAACCCAATAGGTTTGTATGTTATCGATGGCTTTGTTCTTGTAAACCACTTGTCACTTGGTTAATTTTTATGGAGGAAATGATAGCACATTATGAGGTTACAAAGAAAAACACCTTATTTAGCCAATTGGTAAATCTCAAACAAAAGGGTTCAATGGCAGAGCACATTGAGGATTTCCAAAAATTGATTGTAAGGGTAAATGATATTTGAGAGGAGCATAGAATTAATGTGGTCATAGGGAATTCAAAGGATAACATCCAACATGAGGTTCACCTCTAGGAACTTGATTCATTGTAGAAGGCATTCAATTTGGCAAGAAAAATTGAAAGAAAAATTATGGCAAGAAGGAAGCCTAACACTCACAACTATAAATATGGAAGTGTTGTTACCCCTAGCCTTCCATAACCTACAAGGTTGAAACCACAACAATTGGAAGAAAAAAGAGCAAAAGGACTTTGTTACAGTTGTGATAAAAAATACACTAAAGGTCATAAGTGTGCTGAGAAGAAATTATTTTACATAGATTTTGAAGAGGAGGAAGAAAAGAGCGACAAATGTCAAAAGAAGAGGATATACACCAGGAACAAACCCTAGATAAAGAAGAAATGAATCCAACCATATCTTGTAATGCATTGGTAGGAATTACCTCTTCTCAAATTCTCATGATGGAAGGACATATCAAGAAGAAAAAGGTAACAATGTTGATTTATTTGGGTAGTACCCATAATTTTATTCATTGTAAGATAGCTAAGGAATTGAATTGCTTCTTATATCCAACACTAGTGTCAAGTGACGCTTGCAAATGGAGGAACCATAAATTTCTCTGGAAAGTGCCATGATATCAAGCTATCCGTGGAAGAATATGTATTGAATAGTCCAATGTTTTCCATTACAATGGGTGGTGTTGATGTTGTACTATGAGTCTAATGGCTACAATCTTTTGGTACAATGGCTTTTAATTTTCAAGAACTTTTATTAAAAAAAATTTGGGAAGGAAAGGAAGTTATTAAGGCATATCATAGGGAAACCAAAAAATATAATTAGCTCTAATGGAATGACAAAGCCTATAAAGAAATAAAAACAGGGTGTAATTGCACAATTATGTTCACTAGAGGTTCCCACATCGAAATCATATATTTCTCCAAATCTCAAAAAATAATTGGATGATCATTCCAAGGTATTCAAGACTCTCAAAGGCCCCCCCACCTATTTTTTATCATGACCCTGCTATTCATTTGATTCTAGGAAGCATTCCTCCAAACGTTAGGCCTTACAGATATCCCTATGCCAAAAGAGTCAAATTGAATGTATGGTTGTAGAAATGCTAAAGGTTGGTATAATTAAACCTAGTAAAAGTTCTTTCTCTGCTCCAATAGTAATGGTGAACAAGAAGGATGGATCATGTCGCATGTGTTTAGATTATAGGGAGATCAACAAGCTCACTATTAAAGATAAATTTCCATTCCTATCATTGATGAACTACTGGATGAATTACATGGAGAAATTTACTTCATGAAGTTGGATCTTCATTCAGGATATCATCAAATCATAATGAAGATTGAAGACATTCTAAAATCAACATTTAGAACTCGTGAGGGTCATTACGAAGTTTTGGTCATGCCTTTTAGCCTTACCAATGCACCTTCTACATTTCAAGGTTTGATGAACTTCATTTTCAAATCCACCCTAAGAAAATTTGTGTTAGTAGTTTTTTATGATATATTAATCTATAGAAAGTCTTGGAAGGACCATGTTCAACATGTTGATAGGGTGCTCAAACTATTGGAGGAGAAACAATTACATGCAAAAACATCCAAATGTTTCTTTTGAGTACATGAGGTGGAATATCTAGGTCATATTGTATCTCATGAAGGTGTTAAGGTAGACCCTAGAAAAATTAAAGCCATTAAGGAATGGAAAATCCCGACATCCATAAAGCATCTGTGAGGATTTCTCAAGTTGATAAGGTATTATCGCAAGTTTGTTAATAATTATGGGATAATAGAAGCACCTCTAGAAACAATATTGAAGAAAGATGCGTTTTCTTGAACTCCATAAGCAACTAAGGCCTTTGAACATCTTAAAGAGGTAATGTTCCAAGCACTGGTCTTAGCTATGCCAGACTTCACAAAAACCTTTATTGTGGAATGTGATGCCTCAAGAAATGGAATTGGTGTTGTTTTAATGCAAGAAGGTAGACTCGTTACTTTTGAATGTCATCCAATCAAGCGAAAGTATTTACAAAAATCTATTTATGAGAAGGCAATGTTGGAAATGATACATGCACTTAAGAAATGGTGACATTACCTAATGGGAAGACACTTCAAGGTAAAAATAGATCATGATAGTCTTAAATACTTTTTAGAAAAAATATTATCTTTAGAAGAGAAACAAAAATGGGTCACAAAGATGTTGGGTTATCCCTTTGAAATCATCTACAAAAAATGGAAGGAAAATGTTGTTGCAGATGCACTCTCAAGAAAGGATGAGGATGTGGAAGCATTTATTTGTGCCATTTTTGTTATCCAACCAAACTGGATAACCAAAGAAAGGGATGAATGGAAGAATGACAAAAAGGTGTGTGCACTCATTCAAAAATTGTAGCAAGATCTCAGTGAATCTTATACATTTAGATGGAAAAATGATTTATTATGGTACAAAGATCACTTATACCTTTGTAAGAATTCCCAACTGCAATAAAATATTCTTCTTGAATTGCACACCTCTCCCTCAAGAGGGCACTCAAGATTATTAAAAACTTACCGCAAGGTTCAGAAGGAATTTTTTTTTGGATGGCCTTAAATCTGATATTCAAAAGTTTGTGGCAGAATATTTGGTTTTCCAACAAAATAAAGTTGAGACAATTAAGACCCCGGGTTTGTTACAATTTTTATCCATTCCAAGTCAATCTTGGGACGAGGTTTCAACGGATTTTATAACAAGTTTACCTAAGTCTGAAGGAAAGAGTGTCAGCATCGTGGTAGTTGATAGACTTACCAAGTATGCATGCTTTTTTGAAGTATTTCATCCATTTAAAGGCAATATAGTTTCTAACAATGTAACGTTGAAATGGGAACTATAAACTCAAAATAGGAACTATGCCCAAAAAACCCCAAAAAAACATGAAAAACAATGCTAAAAACGAAATGTGCATACTGGAACAATTTTTTTTTTAGTATCAATTTTCAACATTTTTACAAAATGGCAGTAAATTCGAAGATTTTTGTGCAAAAAACCATTGTTTTTGAGGAAAAAAACACACTAATGTTTTTGGTATAATACATTTTTTTTCCTAGGTGTAATTTCAACATTTTTTAGCAATGATGATAAAGCTAAAATAATGGGATTTGAAACACATTAAAATTCTATGAATTTTCATCCATGTTGTTAAAAAAATGTAATAACATGACACTAAAGATCTCTAAAATTATAATTGTTTTCAACCATAACATTAAAGATACAAAAAAATTGGAAAATTTTCAATCATAAAATTAAAAAAACATGACATTATGAACAAATTACATGACTAAATTAACCAAAATGTCATTACTTGTAGATTAAATGAAACATACATTATGTCTCTAAGTTATTGTTGCATTGTTGATATTCTAAACAATAAAAATCATCATAATTAGAACATATAATCCAACAAACATAAAAATCACTCATAACTTCATTTAACACCATATGGAAATCAAAATTTTATTTTAAGATATGATGCAAACATCAGTTAAGACAATTATTCAAAATCACTCATATTTTCTTGCACACCATTAGAATTCACATCTTCAGATGAATAATGAGATGCAAATGAAGATGTTCCATATTCTTCTCTTTCACCAACTAGTGCCCCATCTGAGTCCACATACATGCCCACCATTTCAGGTTTCAAAATTCTTCTATATATACGACTGGCTTCAACAGACTTGTAAGTTTTAACCCCGTATAGAAATTACCTGCATACGAACTCTAAAACACATAAAATAAATAGTGCGAGAGCATAACACATAAAACACATATACACAAAGATTTTCCCCTGGATCCCAAAACCGGGACTACCAACTTCATTTTTTATTATGTTCCTTTCAATGTCACAATACATATTTATACATGCCGAAGCATCCAATACCATGGACCGAAAACCATCATGTCCAAAACCATGGACCGAAAACCATCGCGTCCAAAACCATGTGTGAAAATCATACACAAAACCATAGGTAGGTCTTCCCAACCTAATATAGAGTCCAAAAAAAAAATTCTACGGGGCGCTACCCCAAACCCATAGAGTGGGGTTACTTGCACCCTTTAAACCCGCTATGACCTCCCCCACCCCGCTACATAATCAGCGCAATGAAGGGGGAGGCCTCTGCCCCCCTTCTAACCCCCCCTAGTTACCTACGTTGGCTAGTCGAGCAAAGAATATAACACAACCCAACATTCTCCTAGTTGTTGTTTTCTTTCCATAGGGAGCCACAGAAGAGCTTAGTCATTTATCCAACCCTACAATTCCCATTGTTTCTCTACACCAAGAGAACTTCTCAGAGCTGATAGATTTTGTCAATGCATCTTCAATATTCTTCAAAGTGTCCACCTTTACCAGCAACACCTTTTTGTCTTCTATCATATCCCTCACAAAGTGATACTGAACATCAATTTGCTTTGTCTTTGAATGATATGCTGGTTTCTTTGCCAAGAAAATTGCACTTTGGCTGTCACAGTCTATCCTCATAGCTCCCTGTACTAACCCCATACTTGAACACAATCTCTACAACCAAATTGATTCCTTGCTTGAATGAGTGGCAGCCATATATTCTGCCTCTGTAGTTGATAGTGCCACTATAGATTGTTTCTTACTCATCCAACTGACTGCACCTCCAAACAGGTTAAACACATACCCACTTGTAGATCTTGTCTGATCTAGATCTCCAGCCGAGTCTATATCAACAAAGCTACGAATATCCAACACTCTGTCCAAACCTAGTATTCCTTGGTATCACAAACCTTAATCACTAGTGCCACACAAATACCTGAAAAACCTGCTTCATTGTTGTCCAGTGCTCCTTCCCAGGTTTTTGACATAAACCTGCTCAATACTCCCACTGCATGTGCAATGTCTAGTCTAGTACAGACCATTGCATACATCAGGCTACCGAATGCACTTGCATATGGAACACAAGACATGTCCTCTTCCTCTTCTTGTGTCTTGGGACACCATTCAGCAGATACATTTACACCTACTGGAATAGGAAGCTTTACCAGTTTACTATCTTGCATATTAAACCTTTGCATTATTGTCTCTACATACTTCCTTTGGTTTAACAAGAGCTTCTTCTTTGTTCAATCTCTTTTAATTTCCATGCCCAAAATATAGTTTGCAGAACCAAGATCTTTCATTTCGAATTTGGAGGACAAATGGGTCTTCAAATCCTATATAATTTCTTTGTCATTTCCAACCAGCAACATATCATCCACATACAAGACTAGATAAATAGCATGGTCATCAATTAATTTAAAATACACACAGTGATCTACTTTGCTTCTAGTGAAGCCAAGACCCTGTATAAATGTATCAAATTTCTGATACCACATCCTTGGTGATTGTTTTAACCCATACAAAGACTCTTTAACTTGCATACCAGTTCTTTCTTACCCTTCACCGGAAAACCTTCAGGTTTCTTCATGTAGATCTCCTCTTCCAGATCCCCATGAAGAAATGTTGTCTTCACATCCATCTGTTCTACCTCAAAATCAAAAGCAACAACAAAAGATAGAAGTAATCTAATAGAAGTTACCTTGGCAACAAGAGAAAAAATATCAGCAAAATCAATTCCTGGCACCTGGGAAAAACCTTTTGTTACAAACCAAGCTTTATATTTCTCCACATTTCCTTCTGCATTTGTCTTCTTCTTGAACACCCATTTTCTACCAATGGGTTTCCTTCCAGTCGGCAACTCCACCAGATCCCATGCCTCATTTTTGTGCAAAGATGCCATTTCATCAGCCATGGCCTCTTTCCAGAGTTTGCCATCCTCTGAATCTACTGCTTCCTTCACAGTTCTGGGATCATCATCAGTTATAGATAAAGGAAAATTTGAACAAAAAGTAGATGGACTATACCTTTCTGGTTGCCTTCTTTCTCGAACTGATCTTCTCACACCTGAAGTTTGTGGCTCTTCATCTTTTGATTCCTCCTCTGATGTAGAGTCTAAATCTTCCTCCTTAAGCTCAAAATCTATCTTCTCAGGTTCCTTTGGTTGGAATTCATCTTTAATAACATCTTTTACCTCTCTAAAAACCACATCTCGGTTGTACGCAACCTTCCTTGTTACTGGGTTCCAAAGCTTATAACCCTTTAAACCATCCTTATACCCAATAAAGATGCACTTTTCGGATTTACTATCCAACTTGGATCATTTCTCCTTTGTAACATGTACATATGCATCACATCCAAATACCCTCAGATGTGAAATAGAGGGTTTCTTACCAATCCATACCTCTTATGGAGTCTTATCCTCCAATACTGATGAAGGTGATCTATTGACCATGTAACATGTTGTCTCCACCACCTCTGCACATAATTCCTATGCTAACCTGGAACCACCGAGCATGCTTCTTGCCCTTTCCATCAATGTCTTTTTCATTCTTTCTACAACTCCATTTTTCTCAGGTGTTTATGGAGTAGTCTTCTACTGTGCTATACCACACTTGTTATAGAATTCTTCAAATTCCATATTGCAAAACTCTCCATCGTTATATGTCCTCAACACCTTTATCTTCTTCTCTGTCCGGTTTTCCACGAGAGCCTTAAATTCTTTAAACTTGTCAAAGACTGCAGATTTATTCTTAAGGAAATATATCCATGTATTCCTTGAGAATTCATCTATAAATGATACATAGTACACAGACTTATCCAGTGATGGAACATTCACAGGTCTAAACACATCACTGTGCACAAGTTCTAATATTTGTTTCTCCCTCTTACCACGAGAGGGGAAACTCACTCGATTCTGCTTCCCATATACACAATTTTCACAGAAATAAAAATCCAAAGAGCTATTACTCATACCTTCTACCATACCTTTACCATGAAGTATTTGAAGGACCTTCTATCCAATATGTCCAAGCCTTTCATGCCATAGCATGGTCTTCTCTCCAAAGACCACTAGATTTTCTACTCCACTTTCAAGAACCACAAAGCTATTACAACCATCAACAACAGTGATACCTTGCAGCTTGTATAGAGTTCCAATTCGAATTCCCTGCATCAATACTAGTGCTCCCCGAACCATCTTGCAAGTATCCTTCTCAAACATTGTTTTTACACTTGCATCATCCATCTTGCTTACAAAAATCAGATTTCTGACCAATGCAGGAATATGAAAAACACCTGGAAGTGTTCTAACCCTTCAACCTTGCAAGTTCAACTTTATTTTTCCGCGACCAATGATTCTATCCTTCCTATCATCCCTTAAGAAGACATCACCACCATCGTATTTCTTATACTTGCATAACCACTCTCTATAGGTAGTGAAGTGAAAGGATACACCTGAGTCAATCAACCATGCCTCATGATCTATATGTGTACTTGAAGAAGCCAAGTACACATCCCCACCTTCATGTAAGGTGGTTTTCGCCTCTACAGAAGGATCATCATCAGATCCCTTTCATTTATCGGGAGCTTTAGATTTACAGTCCCTTTTGTAGTGCCCTTCCTTTCCACATTTCCAGCACACCACCTTTATAGGTTTTCTTGGAGATTTAGATCTCTCACTCGATGACTTATTTTTGTTTCTGCTTTGGGACCATCCTCATACAGACAAGGCATCACCATTCTGGCTCTCCATATTTTTCCACCTCATCTCCTCCATCAACAAGGATGAGACTATTTCATCAAACTGCAAGGCAGTTGCATTGCTACATATTGCAATAACTAGACTATCCCACGAATCTGGTAGAGAACACGACAAGTTGATGCACTTATCTTCATCTGAAATTTTAATATCAACAGATAATAAATGGCTTACCACAGCATTAAATGCGTTCAGATGCTCTGTCACTGAGTCTTCATCTCTCATCCTCAGGTTACATAACTTTTTCCACAGGAACAGTTTATTCATCGAAGACTTAGATTGGTACAATGTCCCTAACTTGTCCCACAAAGCCTTTGTCATAGCTTCCCCTGATACATTCAACAATACTAAATCTGAGACACACAATCGTATTGTGCTCTTTGCCTTTCGATCCAACTTCTTCCATTCCTCATCAGACACTCTCGTTGGTTTAGTACATGAATCTACTGCGATCCACTGATCTTTATCCACCAACAGATCCTCCATCTTGATTTTCCACAACTCAAAAGTCTGACCATTAAATTTCTCAGTCTCTATCTTTCAACTGCTTGCCATCTTCTTTCACCACTAGAATCAATCTCGCAGATCTCCCACTGAACAGGGTCTACCACAAGCCTGAGCGAAACCCCTTAGCAACAAAGGCATCCCCTTGAAGCGAAAAAAACTCTGATACTAAATGTAGGTTTCAACCCCGTACAGAAATTACCTGCATGTGAATTCTAAAACACAGAAAGTAAACAATGCGAGAGCATAACACATAAAACACATATACACAGATATTTTCCCCTATATCCCAAAACCGGGACTACTAGCTTGATTTTTCATTATGTTCCTCTCAATGTTACAATACATATTTATACATGCCAAAGCATCCAATACCATGGACCGAAAACCATTGCGTCCAAAACCATGGAACGAAAACCATCACGTTGAAAACCATGTGTGAAAATCATGCACAAAACCATAGGTAGGTACGCCCAACCTAATATAGGGTCCAAAAAACAAAATTTTCCGAGGCGCTACCCCAGACCCCATAGAGTGGGGTTACCTACACCCCTCAAACCCTTTGTGACCCCCCCCTGCTATGCAATCGACGCAACGAAAGGGGGGGCTATGCCCCCTTCTAACCCCCCTGGTTAACTATGTCGTCTAGTCCTGGAAAGAATATAACACAACCTAACAAGGCTCCCATCTCAACATTGTTCCTTCTGGTAACAACCTCTTCAGAATATCTATCATCTTCAAGTGAAGAGTTCCCCTCTTTTTTAAATTGAATTCATAAACAATTATGTCAACATCCTCTAATTTTAAGAGGCTTGTGCGGTGACGATCTATATTTGTACCTTTTCTTTTTCTCTTTCCATCAATTTTTTATCAACTACCATCTCTGGCTTATACACATCATTGAATGGGTGTGTATTTGTGGCATACCAATGTACTTCAACACCTGCAACATCTTCATTTTCTGTAATGAGATTTATAAACTTAGCAACCCATAATGGATAACCATTAAGATCTCCATCTGCTAGCACTGCGATCATGTAACCCTCCTTAATATCCTGTACTAAACGCCTGTAAAGGTATTCCATGGCTTCACATTGTGCATGAGATCTTTTGGAAACAATATAAATTTATCTTTCCTCCACCTGTGAAGAATTAATAATACCTTGAGATTGTTGTTCAAAAGTGTTTCTTTCCTCATGTTCATTTGACATATTTTGTGGCCAGATAAATGGATTTTTCAAAGGTATATATTCATTTGCTGTTCTTGAAATGATATCACTTTGATTATTGAAAAAAGACTTCCATCAAACTGAATCAACAATAACAAAGAACTCATATGTATATCTAATACATTTTTTAATTTTGTCTAGGCAATTAGAATAATTTATATCTCTATTTTTTTTGCTTGCGTTATGAACTTCATGAACTAATTGCAATAACAATATATTTGATGCAAATATTGGATGATCTGGAATGAACTTCAAAAATGCCAAACCTGATGACGGTGCCCATTCTACAGTAATTGAATACTTCTTGCCCCATATTAGTGTTTTCCCATCAATTTTTTTGATACGAAAATGATGTTGGAAGCTAATGTCATTAAGTTGTTCAATTCATTTCTCCTCACCATGCGATCCTAGAATAAACCTTTGCATGTCAACAATTTCTTCCAACACATCAAAAGTTGCTCTAGCATGTATGATTTCTTAAGCCATTCAATTAATGATAGTAAGCTCCCAACTTCCTTCCTCCTCAACGTGACTAAAAAATGACTAAAAACCTGATCAATATGGTCACATATGTGCCCAACAAGAAGGAAACCAACCTTTACCTTTTGAAAAAATCTCAATTCAAGAAGCATGTTTAGATATCCAAAAACAATCTCATTTTTCTTTTCACGACAAGTGTTGTCCAATTGTAGATACCAAACTTGAGGACGATTACCAGACCAATGAGAAATCAAATCATGAATTGTGGTTATTTTGATATTTGCATCATTTTGAATATTTGGAGCTGTGAAGTATACCCTTAGCAACAATTTTGCATTGAATACCATACAATCGACCAAGTGATACTGAATAAAATTTTCCTCCTGTAAATTTTTGGGTGTGAAAACAAAATGTAGTAGAAGTGCTTTCTTGTGGTCCATACCATCAATTATCAAACCCAAATATTTATTTGGATTATCATAACACTTCTTTCAATGCTTGCATAACTTTTTCCTTTCACTTGTTTCTTATCCATGATGCTCTTGAAGTGATTTGATAATGAAATTTACACAACATAAAAGAAAGTCATTAAGAAATAAGTTTTCATATTTGATGACTATACAATTTTAAAAGTTAAAGTTATGAATTCTTACCTCTTTCTCACCCTTCACATTTATCCCTTTCTTATTTAAGAGAAGCACATGTACTGCAAATCACCATCCTTATCTTCTTAGGACTATGGACATTGTTGAATTTTTTCTTCCATATCTTCACAAAATATTGATATGTAATAAATAGACCATGTCCCTCAACACCTTCTTGATATTCTTTGCATAAGTTGTAGATTTTTCATCTTGAGAAATTATCTGGAATATGTATTGTCTCTCTATTTGGCATACACTCTCCATTCTTTGAAAATAAATATTTCATCCATGACATTGCAATATTTGATAATGGCCCAAACTATTGTCTATGACGTACTTTTGAATAAAATGTGGGATCCTTTTCCAAATTTTCTTGGATTCTTGGCAGATGAAAATTACCCACTGAATGAAACATTTTGAAAGCCTTTATATAGATAAACAAAGACCCAATATGATAATCATAACCTGACAATGTAGATTGCATACACCCCACTAAATATGAATTTTGCATGATTTTATTCATTGACAAATATCTCCTCCTTTTCTCTAATGCAAACTTGAGATACATATGTTTCAAGCACTATTCTTGAAAACATTCACTTGAAATGAAGGCACTGATAGAACTTCTTCTCGTCAAAAATTATGCTCTACCCCTTGTATAACTAGAACATATTGGATGATACAAAAAGGTCTGCTCCTACTCCGCGATACAATATTTCTTGGCAACCTCTCCATCATTGAATCATTATTTGTATAATCATTTTCATCATCATTATGAAGAATGTTATCCTCACTATGATCATTTGTGCTTTTGAAATTCTCACTTAGAGGATATTATTTATCTTTCTCTTCTTCAATGCTACTCTCATAGTCTTTAGAATTAGAAATAAATGGAAAATTTGAGTCGATGTTTATTGGATATTCTTCATCACATGCATTGTAAGTGTTGCTCTCATAGTCCATAGGATTAGGACTATGTTGAAAATGTGACTGTTTACTTACTGAAAATTCTTCATCCTTCCCTTCATTAATGCTGCTCTCATAATCCTTAGGATTAGGACTAAGTGCTTCATCCTGTCCTTCGTCACTATTGGTCTCATAGTCCTTAGGATAAGGACTAGGTGGAAAATGTGACTCTCTATTTATTGGAAATTCTTCAACTTGGCCTTCATCACTACTGCTCTCATAGTCTATGGGATTAGGACTAAGTGGAAACCACGACTCTTTATTTATTTGAAAATATTCATCATGCTCTTCATCTCTACTTCTCTCATTGTCCATAGGATTAGGACTAAGTGAACACTGTGACACTCTATTCATTTGAAATGATTCATCATGTTCTTCATCAGTACTTCTCTCATAGTCCATAGGATTTGGACTAAGTGGACACCGTGACACTTTATTCATTTGAAATTCTTCATCATGTTCTTCATCACTACTGCTTTCATAGTCCATAGGATTAGGGATAAGTGGAAACCATGACAATCTATTAATTTGAAATTCTTCATCATGCTCTTCATCACTATTGCTCTCATAGTCCATAGGATTAGAAATAAGTGGACACCATGACACTCTATTCATTTGAAATTATTCGTCATGCTCTTCAACACTGTTGCTCTCATAGTCCATAGGATTAATACTAAGTGGACATCGTGACACTCTATTCATTTGAAATTATTCATCATGCTCTTCATCACTACTTCTCTCATAGTTCATAGGATTAGGACTAAGTGGAAACTGTGACTCTGTATTTATTTGAAAATCTTCATCATTCTCTTCATCACTGCTGCTCTCATAGCCCATAAGATTAGGACTAAGTGGAAACCGTGACTCTTTATTTATTTGAAATTGTTCATCCTGACTTTCATCAATGCTTCTCTCATAGTCCTTAGGATTAGGACTAAGTGGAATATTTGACTCTCTATCCATAATGGAACAATTTTCGTTATATTCATCAATATGAATAGAGTTGTTACGCGAAGAAGATGTTGATGCTTCCCAAAGAGAAACTTCACTATCAAAAGAATCCATGCCTTTCAAACAAAAGAGGTTGAATGATACAAATTCACTCTCTCCGAATTATAATATATAGCTTAAAGAATGAAAGTTTCCCTCCAAATTTTTTTTCCAAAATTTTTCCCTCCAAAGATTTTGTTTCATCTATTTTCCTCCATAATTTTCTTCTACAATTTATTGACAAATTTTAACCAAAATTTTCTTATGAAACAAATATTTTAAACTAAATCTTTAAATTAAAATTATAAACTAAATATTTTACATAAATTAATTTTTTATTAAACTATATAATATTTACTAAAGATTTGAATGTTTTACTTTTTTGTTTTTATTATATCTTCTAAAAAAACATAATCCCACATTCACCGTGTTGTAAAACAATTCCGTAATGTTCACTTTATCATAATTTATTATATTTCCATAACAAGAATTATATGTTAAAGTCTTTATAAAAACAAATTAACCCCACATTGACCGTGCGGTAAAACAATTACGTAATGTTCGTTTTATCATAGTTCCCTATATCGCCAAAAAAAATTACATGTTAAAATTTTTATAACAACACATTAGTCCCACATTAACCGTGCAATAACACAATTATGTAATTTACTCTATAAAATAAATTTCATTATCGCTATCCTTACATCACATCAACGTTTTTCGAGGTTTGTTAAAGGACTTGGAGTGAATTTTTGGAGCAACTACATTGCTATAAACAACATATTCAACAGAAAATTATTGCATTTGAAAGGTTAGTTTTTATTTTGTTGTGTGCAAGTTTTAAAATTCAATAGGTTTAATGATGTTAATTTTTTCTTAGAAATAAAAAATTTAGATGAGACATATTTACCCACTACGTTCATAGTGGGCATAGTGGGCGCGATCGTGCTCCCCAACGGCCCAACGAGCCTATGGATGCGGGGTGGGGAGGCTGGCCACCTAGTTCCCTGCCCCAACCGACGGCCCAACAAACTGCCACCCCGACAGGCCATTGGGCTATTAGGGTTGGGTGGGGGGGCTAGCACCCAACCCCTGCCCCACCCCAGTGGCCCAATGACCAGCCGGGGTGGCTAGTCATTGGGCCATTGGGGTGGGGTTGGGGGGATTGGCGCTAGCTCGGAATCGGCCCACCACCCCAGTGGGCCATTGGGTCACTAGGGTGGGGTGGGGGGTCTGGCACCCATCAGCTACATCCAAGCAATTAGAAAAAAAATGCCTCTAGTGGATAAATCTAGCAAAGGTAGATAGGTTACTTTTGAATATGATGAAGTTGAAACTGACGCTGAAGAATATGTTGTTGTCACTGAGGATGACATTGCAACTGATGTTAGAATGGAGAAGTGTTGGAAATAATACTGAGAGGGGGGGTGAATCAGTATTATCAAGCAATTTACCAAATCTTCCTTATTTGATCTTTTGAATTATTCTTGCATATCAGTATCATAAAATAATGAGCATGAATAAAGAAAATAGACAGTCACACCAAAGAACACAAGATGTAAGGTGGAAACCCAATGCGGGAGAAAACCACCTGCTGCAATATGTCTCTATCTTCTTTCAAGAAATTCTTTTTACAATGATTTTGTACTGGTGCAGTCCTTTACCAGCACGCAGGCTGCAACCTGTAGAGAGCTACAACTCTCTCTCGTTTTCCAGTCTCTCCTGGAAGGGAGCTACAACCCCCTACTTCTTTTCATGAAGAATCAAATGATCAACAAGTATACAACAGATACAGTCCACTACAGATATCAGATCAGTAAATACAGAAATAACCCAGAACACCTTATGAACAGAAATATACAGTCAACAGATCATCTTAAGACAGGGACGCATATTTTCTTTCTGTGACCTGCGACTGGACGCAGTCTACCTTCCACTGTTCTGCGTGCCGACGCACTGTTCCTCTATGCTTTGCTGCGACCGGCGCACCCAGAAACACTATCGCGCCGCGTCTTTTGCTTCAGAGACGCACCCAATAACACAGACGCGCCGCGTCCTTTGCCTCAGAGACGCACCTGAGCCTTTACTGTACTGCGTCCCGGCGCACTTTCCCTTCACTGAACCTGCGTCCCTTCAGATATAAAAGATATGAGGACTTCAGAACCAACCCAAACACTCAGATCCACAGATCTGATCATGCGCCATAGAGATCACAGTCCATTAGAAGATTCGCCTTCATAGATCTGGACTAGATCTCACCAAAAGATATTCAACCAAGATGATGCCTAATCCAAATGAACTCCTTTGCTTTATATAGGCAAGCTTCTCCCCAAAACATGGAACAAAACCACGAGCCGACACCATAGAAACACAAAACCGTCGGCTAGATACCACACAAGAAACCCCCACGTGCTTTTCTCTGCCTTGAAATGTGTGCACTGGGCGGACGCACCTCCTGAACGGCTGGCCTGCGTCCCTGGACGCGGGTTCTGTATGGTATACTTGCGGGGACGCACTTGCTGAACATATTTCCTGCGTCCTTCTTGATTTATCACCTGAATGGGTTTGCCATCAAGGACAACACCTGAATCATAATGCCAACAATCTCCCCCTTTGGACTTGATGGCAACCACATAATCTTCAGCTTCATTCTCCCCCTTTGACATCAAGGGCAAAGGGTATGCTCCCCCTATGCTCATGCATCTCCAGATCTGTAACCAGAAATCCATCATGAAGGAGATAGAGACATATTGCAGCTATTTCCAAGATCTCCTTCTCCATAATGCCAACAATGCATTATGTGCTCCCCCTGAGCCTATACCACCAATAGGAAGATGATCAACAGTAAGATGATGCATCAACAACCCCCAGCTTTTGCCTGAGGTATTCAAAAGTGTCCCTGGGCAACGGTTTGGTGAAAATATCAGCAACTTGTTCCTTAGAAGGAACATACTCCAACTTGACCTTCTGTTCAAGTACTTGTTCCCGGAGAAAATGGTACTTGATTGGTATGTGCTTGGTTTTTGAATGCATAACCGGATTCTTTGAGATGCTGATTGCACTTGTGTTGTCACATAAGATAGGAATAGGAGGTGTACAAGTGATGTGATAATCCTGCAAAGTCTGCATCATCCAAAGAAGTTGGGTGCAACAAGATGCAGCAGCAACATATTCCGCTTCAGCTGTAGACAAGGCAATTGAACTCTGTTTCTTGCTGAACCAAGAGACCAGTCTGGGACCCATAAAGAACGCACCACCACTTGTGCTTTTCCTGTCATCCACGCTTCCGGCCCAATCTGCATCTGTATAGGCATGAAGAGTAAGATCTGTATCTCTAGGATACCATAAGCCATAATTTTGAGTCCCTTGAAGATATTTGAAAATTCTCTTTACTGCTTGAAGATGAGTCTCCTTCGGATTTGCTTGAAATCTTCCAACTATTCCAACTGCATGCATGATGTCTGGTCGGGTACCTGTCAAATATAGTAAACTTCCAATCATAGATCTGTAGGTTGGTTGATGTACTGCTGCAGATTCATCATTTGCACTGAGACTACATCCTGTGACCATGGGTGTACATACTGGTTTTGCATCTTCCATGCCATATTTCTTTAAAATCTGCTTGAGATACTTGGTTTGAGATAAAAAGATTCCTCCTTCCTTCTGTTGGATTTGCAAACCAAGGAAATATGTCAGTTCTCCTAGCAAGGACATTTCAAATTCTTTCTGCATGACTGAGGCAAAGCTTTGACTCATAGCTTCTTCATTACTGCCAAAAATAATGTCATCAACATACACAACAAGTATTAGCAATTTGTCATTTTCAACTTTTATATACAGATTGCTATCTGCTGAACCTTTTAAGAAACCTTGTTGATGAAGATATTTGTCCAACCGGTAGTACCAAGCCCTTGGAGCTTGTTTGAGACCATAGAGAGCCTTTTTCAATCGACATACAAGATTTGGATCATTTCCAAGAATGAACCCATCTGGCTGTTCAATGTACACTTCTTCTTCCAAGTCTCCATTCAAAAAGGCTGATTTCACATCCATTTGAAATACTTTGAAGTTCTGAAAACTTGAGAGAGCAAGGAACATTCGGATGGCCTCAAGTCTTGCAACAGGAGCAAAAGTTTCTTCAAAGTCTATTCCTTCTTGTTGCGCATACCCTTTACAAACGAGTCTGGCTTTGTTTCTAATTACTTCTCCATTTTCATTCAATTTATTTTTGAAGACCCATTTTGTTCCAATAACATTCTTATCTTTTTGTCTAGGAACCAGCTCCCAAGTGTTGTTCTTTTCGATTTGCTCAAGTTCTTCATCCATTGCTTTCACCCAACATTCATCTTTGCATGCCTCTTTCACATTTTGTGGTTCGGTGGAGGAAAGTAATGCCAAATAGCTTGAAGCTTCTGCAACTGTTCTTCTAGTTTGTATACCTGCTTCTTTTTGTCCCATGATCTGAGATTCTGGATGGTTCTTCTGAACATATCTGGATGGAGTCTTTTCTTCTATTCTTGTCCGTTCTTCTGCTTCTTCGTGAGGTTCTTCTTGAGATTCTTCTTGAGGTTCTTCTTCTTCATCATTCTGTCTTTGAGGGTAGCTCTCATCTTCTTCGATGTCTTCACGATGTATTTGCCTAGGAATATATCCCTTTTCATCAACCACTACATCAATGCTGTCAACAATTCTGCCAAGTCTTTTATTGTAGCATTTGTATGCTTTGCTATGTGGAGAATAGCCAAGAAGAATGCCTTCATCTGCTCTAGGATCAAGTTTGCCAAGCTGCTCCTCAGTATTCTTGATATAGCATTTGCTCCCAAATATTTTGAAGTGCTTTACTGAAGGAGTTTTACCACTCCAGAGCTCATGAGGGGTTTGAGTGCTGTTCACCCGGACATTTGTCTTGTTGAGAATAATAACCGTAGTATGTGCAGCCTCACCCCAGAAGGTTGCGGGGGTTCCTGATTCATCAAGCATAGCACGAGCCATTTGTTGGATTGTTCTGTTCATTCTTTCAACAACTCCATTTTGCTGAGGTGTTCTAGCTGTAGAGAATTCTCTCCTTATCCCATGTTCATCACAGAAATCGAAAAATTCATTTGAAGTAAATTCCCCACCTCTGTCAGATCTGAGGCACTTAATTTTGTGACCTGATTCATTTTCAGCCAAGGCTTTGAAGGTTTTGAATTTTTCGAATGCTTCATCTTTGTGCTTCATAAGTCCTAACCAAACAAACCTGGAGAAATCGTCAATAAATAATATCAAGTATTCCTCTCCTCTAGGTGTTCTTTTTCTGAATGGTCCACATACATCTGTATGTACTAGCTCAAGAGGCATGCTGGCTGATCCTTCTTTCTCTGGAAAGTTAGTTCTGGTTTGTTTTCCAAACTGACATGATCTGCATATGGTGTTGTCAGGAATTTTGATATCTGGAAGATCGCGAACTGCCTGATATTTGCAAGCTTTCCTTATTTGTGAGAAGCTTAGATGTCCCAACCTTCGATGCCATAACCAGTGCTCTTCATTCTTGCTTAGATAGCATTGTTGTTGTCCTTCATCAAATATGTATAGATTATTTGGAGTTCTCTTTCCTTTGAGAACTGTTTTACCTGTATCAAGATCACGAACAAGGCATCCATTTGATCTGAATATAACCTCGGTTCTTTGATCACACATCTGGCTGACACTTAGTAGATTATGCTTCAATCCATCAACAAACAAAACATTTCCTGCCTTAACATCTTCTTTTAAAGGAGCAATACCTTTTCCTTTTATAGTTGCAGGAGTATCATTTCCAAAAGAGACTTTCTTTCCCTTTTCTAAATTAGAATAAGACTCAAGTTTTTCTTTATCACCTGTCATATGCTTCGAACATCCACTGTCAATGTACCATAGATTTTCTTGTCCTTCTGCATAAAATGCTATCCCACATCTTTCTGTTTGAGGTTCCTTTATTCTCCATGTTTTGGCGCCTGAGGCTTGTTCCTTTTTCTGCTCTTGTACCTTTCTTTCCGGAAACCTGCTTCTGCATTCAAAGTCTTTATGTCCAAAATTATTGCAAATAGAACATTCAACTTCATTTTCAAGAGCTGAAAAGTTGTTATAGGTCCTTTTTGTAATCCCTGTCATACTTCTTTGTTTTTGAGCTTCCCTAGTCATGATTGTTTTATACGCAACACATTGAGCTGCTTTGTGACCAAAGTTATGGCAAGAAAAGCATTGTCCATTGAAGAAGCTTCTGCGATTATTGGATCTACCAGCCAACTGATTGTAATTTCTATTTTCATCTATTCTTGAACCAAATTGAGAAGATTTTACCTGTGGCTGGTTGTGGCTTTTGTTCACCCTTAAGCTGGATTGCCCCTGATAGTTTCTGCTTGACATTTGTCCCTGCTTTACCTGATGATCTTCCTTGTGCTCTTGCTCATTTCTTCTTGCTGCATCAAGATAACTTTTTGAAGTGGATGCTTGAGAAGTTTCTCCATTATAGCCCAAACCTGTCTTATTTAGTGGAGACCGCTGCACACTGATAATCTCATCCAAAGTTTCAGATCCTTTGACAAACTTGAGATTAATAGTTTTTGTTTTCTCAATTTCTTTTCTAAGACCAACAATTTCACCTTCTAATTTTTCAAGATGTTTTTCCTTTTCATCAATTTGGAATTGTAGAGTATCAATAATCATGTTCTTTTCTTCTATGCATCTCTTGAGTCTAGTAATTTCATCATAAAGGTTATCCACATCTACAGCATCCTCATAATCATCATCTTCAAATGCCATTAACAACCTATATTTATTACCTTGTTCATCTTCATCACTGTTTGATAAGCCATCACTATCTTCATGGGTGTAGTAGCTTTTCTTATTTGCGCTTTGTTTCTTGTTCCATCTAACTGGTTCCTTTCCTTTATCCTTATAAGAGCATTTTGCAGCATAATGACCTACTCTTCCACAAGCAAAGCATTTGAAAGGTAGCTTACCTCTGAACCTTCCAGAACCTCTTTGAAGATTTCTGACAAAATTTGATTCTTCTTCCTCTTCTTCTGGATCATGGCTTGCTTCATAGTAATCTTCTTTGCCTGATGCTTTAAAAGCAGCCTCCCTTCTGTCTGATGGTCCTCCCTTTCTCATTTCATAAGCAGTTAGAATTCCATGTAGCTGAGACATAGTAAGAACACGGAGATTTTCTTTTTCTTCTATTGCAGATACTTTGGATTCAAACTTGGGGGATAATGATCTTAGAATCTTTTGAACTACTAGAGACTCCTTTACTTCTTCACCCAAATTTTTCATACAATTTACAATCTCATCTACCCGAAGAAAATAATTAGCCACACTTTCATCATTATACATCTTGAGAGTCTCATATTGAATTCTGAGAGTTTGAAGTTTGGCTTGTTTTACCTGTTCATCTCCTTCATAGCTTGTGATCATTTTGTCCCATATTTCTTTTGCTGATTTGAAGTGCATTACCTTCATGAATTCTGTTTGGGATATACTTCCTAATAGAGTACTGACTGCTTTTGCATTTGTTTCATACTTCTTTTTCTCAGCTGGATCTGTAGGAGTAGCTGAAGGAAAAGCATAGCCTGTTTCTACAATGTCCCAAACTTCAGTACCAAGAGATTGAAGATATGCAGTAACTCTTACCTTCCAATAATTGAAGTTTGTCCCATCAAAAACTGGTGGCCTGATTGATGCTTCTCTCTCGTAGTTGCTCATGATGAACGATCTACCTTCAAGCGATCAAGCTTTTCTGAAGGACCTGCTCTGATACCAATTGTTGGAAATAATACTGAGAGGGGGGGTGAATCAGTATTATCAAGCAATTTACCAAATCTTCCTTATTTGATCTTTTGAATTATTCTTGCATATCAGTATCATAAAATAATGAGCATGAATAAAGAAAATAGACAGTCACACCAAAGAACACAAGATGTAAGGTGGAAACCCAATGCGGGAGAAAACCACCTGCTGCAATATGTCTCTATCTTATTTCAAGAAATTCTTTTTACAATGATTTTGTACTGGTGCAGTCCTTTACCAGCACGCAGGCTGCAACCTGCAGAGAGCTACAACTCTCTCTCGTTTTCCAGTCTCTCCTGGAAGGGAGCTACAACCCCCTACTTCTTTTCATGAAGAATCAAATGATCAACAAGTATACAACAGATACAGTCCACTACAGATATCAGATCAGTAAATACAGAAATAACCCAGAACACCTTATGAACAGAAATATACAGTCAACAGATCATCTTAAGACAGGGACGCATATTTTCTTTCTGTGACCTGCGACTGGACGCAGTCTACCTTCCACTGTTCTGCGTGCCGACGCACTGTTCCTCTATGCTTTGCTGCGACCGGCGCACCCAGAAACACTATCGTGCCGCGTCTTTTGCTTCAGAGACGCACCCAATAACACAGACGCGCCGCGTCCTTTGCCTCAGAGACGCACCTGAGCCTTTACTGTACTGCGTCCCGGCGCACTTTCCCTTCACTGAACCTGCGTCCCTTCAGATATAAAAGATATGAGGACTTCAGAACCAACCCAAACACTTAGATCCACAGATCTGATCATGCGCCATAGAGATCACAGTCCATTAGAAGATTCGCCTTCATAGATCTGGACTAGATCTCACCAAAAGATATTCAACCAAGATGATGCCTAATCCAAATGAACTCCTTTGCTTTATATAGGCAAGCTTCTCCCCAAAACATGGAACAAAACCACGAGCCGACACCATAGAAACACAAAACCGTCGGCTAGATACCACACAAGAAACCCCCACGTGCTTTTCTCTGCCTTGAAATGTGTGCAATGGGCGGACGCACCTCCTGAACGGCTGGCCTGCGTCCCTGGACGCGGGTTCTGTATGGTATACCTGCGGGGACGCACTTGCTGAACATATTTCCTGCGTCCTTCTTGATTTATCACCTGAATGGGTTTGCCATCAAGGACAACACCTGAATCATAATGCCAACAAGAAGATCCGTAAAAGATCAAAAGTAACAATGACCAGGAATGTCTCTATTCTAGTTAATGATGAGAATGTTAGGAGGAAGAAAAGTAAAGTTTAACATTCTAAAGTAGTCATTACCAATAGTGAATATCCTAGTGGAACATAAAAGAAACAAGGGAAATCATTACACTAGGAGCTGATTTAGAGGGTTGCATTATTAAAACAAAACAAAATTCCATTTGATAGAACTTGACAAAGAGAAACTTAATTTAGGGTGGTCGTACATTTTAGCTTAATGTGAGACAAGTCTATAAGGCAGGTGAGGGACAATGTAAATATCAAATCAGAAAGCCACAGCACCTACATGTTCACAACTTGAAGACATTGATGAGGTACAATCCATATGCTGATGTGGTCAAGTATGTGCTTCTTGTTGATTTGGTTCAAGTTCCCAACAAAAAAGCATTTGATAAGTCAAAATTTTTTGAATACAATTATTATGTGCTTGGGGGGAACCATGCTATAGAATCTCAAAAGCAATTGATGGAGAAATATCCCAATAACCCATGTTTTGAAGCAATGAAATGTATCATTTATGGTGGTTTATCAAATACAGAAAAAATGTTATTGGTAATGGGACCATAATTTAGATAATGAATATAGGATGTCTATGACTTTCATCCAAAGGGTTAGATTTATTCATAGTGAATTTGAAGAAAAATGTGGTGGGGATAATATAAATGTTACTATAGAATTCCTAAAGGAATGTTGTATGAAAATAGGCTATCAAATTAAGGAGAAAATCAACTCAAAAGGCAGCATAGTAAACACTCATATATTCAGAGGTATTGATAACATTTTCCAATTGGCATTTAGAACTGGAGAGACATGAGAATTGAAATTAATGATATTTTTAGCTTGTGGGAGAACAATGGCATTAAAAAACAGAAGGTCTAAAGGTCTAAACCATTGATATGTAGCAATAGTAAATCAAGCCCTGAAATGAAGCAGCTTCTAGAAGATATGACTATCACACCTTGGAGAGAAATGCAAGGAGTGAAGGATGAAAAACTTGTCAAAGCAATATTATGTCGTGTGAGGTCAAGGGAATTATCATTGGAGGAAATGTCTGAGGAATTTCAAAAGTAAGTTTGTTGAATTACTTTTACTTATTTCTAGATTATAATTTTCTTTTAAATATAACATATTGTTCTTGGTAGTATTTGTTATACGTATCATTATATTAATTTTTTTTAATTTACCTATTCATTCAAAAGGTTTACATGAAGATACAAGAATGTATGGTTAAATTTTTGAATGAAGATAGTTGGGATGATCTTGTATGCAACTATCCAGATTCAAGTTCTACATCAACACTAAGATATTTTTATCTTGCATTTAAAAAAGTTATGTTGATTTATACATTCATTTTTATTCTTTTGTTTACTATTTTTATTTTATAACTTATACATATATTTGTTTATTTTATTAAAGATGAGGAAGGATGCAAATGGAGCATCACATAGTTTCAGAACCTTTATTGAAAAAGTTTAGATCAAAATACTGAAGAAGTCGCGTCTTAAGAATGTTGAACTTGATCTAACTCTTACTCATTTCATTTGGAATGGGTTTGACACTATTCAATATCAAATAATACAAGGTGACTGTGAAGACATTGCTAAACTCATACCTAAAAGCGATTATTCCCTAGTTATTACAGATATTCCCCCTAGTTTTGATACCCCAAACATTGACTATGATAGTGACCCTTATAATTATGAAGCTCTTAGTAAAGTGGTTGCAGAATTTGTAGAAGTCACATCATCACCGTTATGGAAATTTGTGACATTTCATTCAAACACACAATTGGAAATGTTATTGTCAAGCTTGAAGGGGAAAGCAAACTCGAGGATGCAGCTTACATGGTAAGACGTTGAAAATGTATGTTTGATTAATGTTAAAAAATTCATTTATGTACAAGTTAATTAAAGTTTTACTATTTCATGTTACAGGTAAAAGTCAAATCTTCTTAACCATGAAGATCAACCATTTATAAATTATTGTGAGTTCATCCATATTGATAGTTGGGAAAAAGATGATAGCTATATGTCTATGTCTTTTAATCGGGTAGATGGAAAGAGTCATAGCCAAGCACTGGTTTATGATGTGTTGGAAATAATACTAAGAGTGGGGGTGAATCAGTATTAGTCAATTCAATAATCTTTTTCTTTTCATGCTCAAATTTGTATATGCTACTTCCATTTGGGTAACCTGCATGTACAAGCAATTGTGTTTAAGAAAACTAGTGTATATCCAACAAACTAATCATTTTGATATAGTTAAATCATCATATGTTGATATTTAATCAGTGCAAAAGTACTTCATTATCCATATAAACAACAACCTAGTGTAGTAAAAACATAATAGACTATCACACATAAAAAACACACATGAACACCAAGATTTAAGGCGGAAACCAAATGCGAGACAAAAACTATCTGCTGTTGTCTTCTTTTAATATAAAAAAAACTTGTTTACAATATTATATTGGCACATACTCATACTAGTATGTAGGCACCCACCTACAGAAGGCTACAACCTTCTCTCATTCTCCAGCTTCTACTAGAAGGGAGCTCTAATGCCCTAGCTCTTGAACTAGCTGATCCGTTTACTAGTACGTAGGCACCGGCCTACTAAAGGCTTCAACCTTCACTCATTTTCTAGCTAATACTAGAAGGGACCTCCAACCCCCTAGCTCTTGTACTGGCTGATATGTTTACTAGTATGTAGGCACTAACCTACAAAAGGCTATGACCTTGTTTCTTCCTCTAGGGACCAAGTTTCATAAATTTTCATACTAGATACTCCTAAAACACAACACCATAATATGAAGGCCACGTTTCATCCAATTTTCATACTATACCCATCAACAACATTGAAGTTCAAAATCAATCACCACTACAATACAACCATTGCATTAACCAATCATTAAATACTCAATCATCAATCTATGAATCACCCACAACTAAATCATTGAAGACCTTTCATCGAAACACAGTCACTAGAGCACAGAGCAGAACCCAGAACTCTGCAATAACCACTAGAACCATCTGCAAATTCAGATATCATATTTCATAATGTATACGCTACTCTGATGAGCCGAACCAGCGTGTATACAAACTTTTACCAAAGCAAACCCGTGTATAGATCTGCACATACTAACTTAAAAAATTCACAGCTATATCAGAATTCATTCATACCCATATCATAACATTTGCAAAATAAAACATGTGTCAGTATTCAGATCTAGTCTATCCATGATCAAACCACATAACGATAATACTTTCCAAGCCTTATGATCCCGATCCATCATCCATCATTATCTACATAGGTGCATCCTTAGTTCAAATCAAGCAAAGCATCACAAACCCATAACCTGCATACTAGATCTCACACTTCATCAAATATTCAATACTTGCATGCCATGGCCTAATGATCTTCTCCTCTTTATATAGTTTTAGGCCTTTCCCAATACCATGGACCAAAACCACTTAGGACCAATACCTTGGACCAAATACCTAGGGTCAAGACCTCGGACCAGATACCTTGGACCAATGCCATGGATCAAAATACCATGGACCAAATACCTTGGACCAAAACTTAGTTCTCCAAGATATACGCGTGTTTCCTTTTATGTAAGTGTGTGTGTACATTATACGCTCCTTTTGGTTTGTTAACCTGCGTGTATATGCTCCTTTGTCAGGGGGAACCTGTGTATACCTCTCTTTCTTCATTATTTGTAGCATGATCATTAATTCTTTGCTATTGACCTGCTGCACTATGATCTGTCATCTGAGTGAGTTGCCATCAAGGACAACACCTGTATCATAATGCCAAAAATCTCCCCCTTTGGACTTGATGGCAAAAAAAACACCAAGTGACTCTCCCCCTTTGACATCAAGGGCAAAGGGTGGACCGAGATATTCTCTCCCTTTAATATACATTATGTTATTTATACTCCCCCCGAGTACATGCTAAAATATCTGATTGAGCTCCCCTTTTGTACATGCTGAGATGCACTAAATTGTCCATGCTCCGCCTTAGCATATGCAAATTCTACAAAAATATATTCCAAAAGAATAACATGACTCTATAACTCAACTATGTGAGTATGACCTTCCTATCACCAATGACTCATACATAGATCAATCTCCCAACCAATTAGGGATACACCATTTTTTACTCATCCACCCAACCAAGTGGGGATATACCAAAATTTTATACATGACTGAAATAGAAATTATTACATCATCCTTCCCATGCAAAATGGGGTTACAAATTAGGTCTTTGCATGACCTTTACATCAATTGATATACATGACTTTTATAACAAAGACCAACAATCTAAACAAGACCATGATAGTCATTAGCAACTATCATACACCATATATGATCTGCACCATAAGCATCTGTCAACAGCATCTAGACTTGTAACCTGCAATATGATTCTCTTGGCCAACTAACAATAATATGCCACTTAAGTGATCATCCATGAATCTGATTTGAATACCAACAATGTGACCCCATGTATCATCTGCGATAGCAAGATGTATCATTTAGCCACATAAGCATCATCACCAAAGACTTCTAACCATAATGCCAACAATGCATTATTCGAAGCATATGCTCCCCCTAAAATTGTTCCATCTATTCACTGTCAGATCTGATCATGCATATATCAGCAAGAAATATCAAGGCATCATCATCAATCATATATACATCAAGTTAACTTGTGAGGATCAAAAGCACTTCTAAATAACATCTTATGAGTACCAACACATTTCCACACATCATCAGCAGATTGTAAGCATCATCAAACAGAGCAGATAATTGGCTAAACCATATCAGACCCCTTTTCCTGAGTCTGTCCCACTGCTTTTCCTCAAACTAACATATGCGCGATTGTGCAGCTTCGAACTTGCATATATACGCAACTTGTCTTCATGAAAAATGTGTATGATATTTCAAACACTGAAGTTTCACACTTTCAATTCTCCTTGAGTCTGTTATGTCTATACATTGTGTTGTGCCACATCTTTTTGACTGAACTTCCTTCTTCTTCCATATCTTCGAGTGTGATGATGTTTTCTCCTTTTGGTATGGTGCCCGTACTTTTTTCGTGCATTCCTTTGCTATATGTCAAAACTTGTTATATGCATAACATCTTACATGTTTCATATTCCTTCTGTAGTAGTCAATGGCTTTGTGACCAAACACATTTCAAGAAAAACAATATCCCTTAAAGTACTTGGAACGTGATGATCTTTCTGTGTGACGGTCTTAAACCATTCTACTTCTGCATCTCGCTACAACATGTCCATAACATTCAACATTATTCATCTGAGAAAATAACCAACTATCACTTCCATAGTTTGGAGTAAAATATTTTCTTTGAAGGATTTCTTTCCTTGGTTGTTGATGGGGTTGACATCTTATCTCTTTGTTGAGCATTTCAGGTTTTTCATTAGAGTTCCTTGCCTCACCTTGTGAGCTAGATTCACCTTCAAAGATTCATAAATACTAAGGCCAGTTTTGATAGCAGGAGCTCTTTGACTACTAAGAATATCATCCAAAATCTTAGTACTATCTTGAAATTGTAACAATTTATCTTTTTCTTCTAATTTACTTTTTAAGATATTTACCTCAACCTGATGTTGTTCTTCCTTTACCATATGTTGCTTCTTCAATATTTCTTCGGCTTTTCTTCCTTCTTTCACTTGTTGCATTAATTTGAGAATCTCATTTTCTTGTTCTTTATCTACATGAGGTAGTTCTTCATTATGCTTATTTTTTCATGATATCACTTCATCCTATAGCATTTGATGTACTTTAAAGGCACACTCCAGCTGAGCTTTTAATATGGTAACTTCTTCTTTGAGGGCACACTGCCTTTTGTTAAATAGACCTTGTTGATCTATGATTTTATCTGATGATTCATTTGCTTGTTCATCTTGAGGTGATTTGGAATCTGAATCCTTGCTTCCATCTAACAGCTAATTGTCTCTCCTATTGTCACCGTTCCTTTGAGTTGTGTTCTTCTTCTGAGGTGCTCTCTTCTTTAGATTCTTTCCCATTATTTCTATAGATCTCCTTCAAGTGATCAAGCTTCTATCAAAAGACCTACTTCGATACCAATTGTTGGAAATAATACTAAGAGGGGGGATTAATCAGTATTAGTCAAGTCAATAATATTTCTCTTTTCACACTCAAATTTGTATACGCTACTTCGATGTGGGTAACTTACGTGTACACACAACTGTGTTTAAGGAAACAAGTGTATATCCAACAAACTAATGATTTAGTTAATTCATCATATGTTGATCTTTAATCAGTGCATCAATACTTCATTATCCATATAAACAATAACCAAGTGCAGTAAAAACATAACAAACCATCACACATAAGAAACACACATGAACACCAAGATTTAAGGTGGAAACCCAATGCGGGACAAAAACCACCTATTGTTGTCTTCTTTTAATATAAGAAAAACATGTTTACAATCTTGTACTGGTCCAGAATCATACTAGTACGTAGGCACCCACTTGTAGAAGGCTACAACCTTCTCTCGTTCTCCAAATTCTACTGGAAGGGATCTACAACCCCCTAGCTCTTGTACTAGCCAATTCATTTACTAGTACATAGGCGCCAGCCTACTAAAGGCTCCAACCTTCACTCGTTTTCCAGCTACTACTAGAAGGGAGCTCCAACCCCCTAGCTCTGATACTGGCCAATATGTTTACCAGTACATAGGCACCAACCTACAGAAGGCTACGACCTTCATTCTTCCTCCAGAGACCACATTTCATAAATTTTCATACTGGATACTCCTAAAACACAACATCATAATATGAAGGTCACGTTTCATCCAATTTTCATATTAGACCCATCAACAACATTGAAGTTTAAAATCAATCATCACTGCAATACAACAATTTCATTAACCAATCATTAAATACTCAATCATCAATATCTGAATCACCCACAACTGAATCACTGAAGACCTGTCATCAAAGCACAGTCACCAGAACATAGAGTAGAACCTAGAACTCTGCAACAACCACTAGAACCATCTGAAAATTCAGATATCATATTTCATAATGTATATGCCACTCTGATGAGCCGAATGAGTGTGTATACGTACTTTTACCAAAGCGAACCCTCGTACAATTCTGCAAATACTAACTTAAAAAATTTACAACTATTTCAGAATTCAATCATACCCAAATCATAACATTTTCAGAATAAAATATGTGTCAGTATTAAGATCTACTCTATCCATGATAAAACCACATAATGATAATACTTTCCAAGCCTTAATATCCCAATCCATCATCCATTGTCATCTACATAGGTGCATCCATAGTTCAGATCAAGCAAAGCATCACAAACTCATAACCTACTTACTAGATCTCACACTTCATCAGATATTCAATACTTGCACGCCATGGCCTAATGATCTTCTCCTCTTTATATAGTTTTAGGCCTTTCTCAATACCATAGACCAAAACCACTTAGGACCAATACCTTGGACAAAATACCTAGGGTCAATACCTCGAACTAGATACCTTGGACCAATACCATGGATCAAATACCTTGGACCAAAACATAGTTTTCCAAGATGTACGCGTGTTTCCTTCTGTGTAAGTGCATGTGTATTTTATTTGCTCCTTTCGATCTATTAACCTGCATGTATATGTTCCTTTGTCAAGGTGAACCTACGTATACCTCTCTTTCTTCATTCTTTATAGCCTGATCATTAATTCTTTGCTATTGACCTGCTGCACTATGATCTGTCATCTGAGTGAGTTTCCATCAAGAAAAACAACTATATCATAATGCCAAAAATTGTTGTGAAAAAACTAGCATATGAAGACAAAGAAGAAAAAGGAGAGATAGTTAACATTTATCAAAAACCACAGTCATTGATTAACTATCTTATAGACATATGTTGAACTGAAGGAGATTGGGTTATGGATTTGTTTTCTGGCTCAGGTAATTTTTATTATATAAAACTAAATTTCAATATCTTCCTTCTTAATTTATATGTCATTATACTAATTTACTTCATTATTTCTTTTGTGCTTGATAATTAGGTACAACACTAGCATGTTTCCTTCAAAAATTAAGAAATTCCATTGCCATTGAAAAAGATCCATTACAATGCAAATCTATTCGGAAAATAAGTAGTGCTCTTCAATTTCTTCGGGATGTAATGCAAGAAATTGGGTTGAAAAAATGGGATTTTAGTGAAACATGTGTGGCAAAAAAGGCAAAGGAACCTCAATCACCCTTACACGGAATGATTGGAAAGGCAGACATTCGGAGATTCGCAAACATCATAGATCCATTAGAAGAGGGAAACAAGAAAAATGAAGAAAATATTCTAGGAGAAGACAATGATGAAACTCTAGACGATGAAGAGTTTGGATTACGTGATATTGTTGATTAAATTTAAGCTATGCTTGGAAATCAAGTTCATTTTTTGTAACTACTAATTAGTTGTACTTTTAATGTTTTTTACTTTGACATTTTATGAGAAGAGTAAGCATTCAATTAATGTTGTTATGTGTTCAATATTTGTATTATGTGATTTTCGCTTTAATTTTTATGTGAATCATTATCTTTTGAAAAAGACTGTGATTATTATTATTTTTTGATATGAAATTCATAAAAAAACTATTATTTAACCATTTTTTGTTAAATGTTCCTATAAAAATTGTGATTTTGACATGTCATTTCTAGCAAAAAATTATCAAAATGTGTATCTTTTTAGTTATATTTATGTTAAAAATGGTTATTTTTATATCAATTGTTAAAATTAATTTTTTTTAGAGACAATTATTTGATGTGCATTGAAAAATTAATATAGATATATAAATATGTAGAATATTGAAACTTTAAAATATCGACCTTGTTCTTTAACTATGCAAAAAAATAAAAACATCACTACAAAAAAAAAATATGAAAAAGAAGACCACTTCAAAAATTGTTAAATTTAAAAAATAATTATTCACATGTAATACATTAGAAAATTTGAAGTCAAAAAATAGGTCTTTTAAAAGAGGGTCTGATGCAGAATCAACACTTTTTAAATCAGCATGAAAATGACTAACATTCTAAAAACTAATGTACATAAATAAATATTAAAGTGTCGAAAACTATGCTAAAAAAAATATGTGTAATCTGCATCACCACTTTTCAAAATCGGATCACTTTTTTGCTACCTCTACAAAACGGGTAATTATATCAGTTCTCGTTTCAAAGTTTACATTGCTTGCTACTGAATTTATGAAAACAATTCAAAAGATACATGGAAACCCAAAGATTATTGTAACCGACAGACATCCCATTTTCACTTGAAATTTTTGGACAAAACTATTTTCTTGTCTGGGTACTCAGTTAACTCATAACTGACCTTATCATCCTCAATCTGATGGGAAAACTGAGATAGTGAAAAAATGTTTGAAAGGATATCTTTGTTTCTTTGTATCTGATAAACATACACAATGGGTCAAGTGGTTAGCTCTAGTTGAATGGTGGTTTAACACTTCCTTACCAATGCAGGAGCATTCACCCAAGAGAAAATCATTGTAAATAAGTAGACATAGGGGGTCATGTATCTCTAGAGAAGTAGTTTCCTAAAGTATCAAGTTAATGTAATATTTAGACTTAAATTGATTTAAGTAGATAATTAGAGGAATTTGTAAATTCTCTCAAATAAATGAGAACATGAGTGGTTAATAAAGATAAAGAGTTAAAAGTCAAATATAACTCTTTAAGCAGTTTCATGATTCTAGGAGCGAGAGAGAGCTTTTAGGTATTAAATGGAGAATAGAAGTGGATGTCGAGGATAGAGGATTTAGGAGTCAATACAAGATATTTAGGAGTCGAACTAGGAGTAGTTCAACGAACCTTCCTGGTAGATATGTAAGCCTATGGGTAGAATGCAAGAGGGAGGCCACGAATAGTTGAGGATCAGGCTTGCATGAGAGACAGAGAGTCTCATTCTGTAATCGTTGTGTATATTTATAAATACAGAGGTTAATTTCGACCCTGGATAAGTTTGTTTCGAGTGTTGAAATTATTGCAAATTGGAATTCTAAAATAGTTGTATGTAGGCAGAGCCAAGGCGAAACATAGAGAGGAGAACGATTCAAAAGAATCATAATGGATCATCAAGCCCAATTGAAGCATCAGAGCGAAGCTCTGGAGATACAGTGAAGTTGAGAGTTCGAGGAGTTAAGCTCAGAAAGAATTGAGCAATGGAAATAGCGAAGAAGAGAACCTTTGAAGAAACCAGAACCACAAAGAGAAAATTGAAGAAAACGCGAAAAGACCAAGTGAAAAGAGTTGAGTGGAGGAGTAAAGGATGGTTGCTCAGCTGTCGTCAGATCATTAAGATCAATGGCCAGGATTAAGTCACATCAGTGGAATCCTTTTGAAGATGTCAGAACGGGACTTTGAAATGGAGCAATCGTGTTCATGCGATTAAGTGTGGATCGTCGGATCAAGATTCAAATTGATGGTCCAGATGAGATTGGCGATTGCATGTCAGAGAGGTCAAAGGGTTGGCTACAGTGTTATAAGGAAGGGTTGATACGCTGATAGCGATAAGCGTTGATCGGCGATTGGAGGAATCAAAGGATGACAATTGGAGCGATGGAAGAGTTAATACGGAAGATAAAGACCCGACGGACTTTATAGTGGTAGGTATATAAGATTTTAAATCCGGTTATGTGTGTTGGAGCGAGCTTTCCCGTTATTCCTTTGTATTACAATTAATGTATGGTCCGAAAGTTCTAAAGGAAATCTTGATAGTTATAAGGGTTCCAATAAGTGTAATATGGCTTGTGAAAGTCCTGACAGCCAATTGCGATAAAGGTACAACCTTGATAGCTGTGCAAAAACCGTACTAAAGGTGGAAAGGTATGTTTTGGGAGCATTTTCCTTTGTTAATGGGTTTTATAAGGAAAAGCACCAATGAAAGGTTTTATGCTTAAATATATATATTAACCAATGTTTAAAGAGGGAAAGGTTGATATATATGCGGGCTTATGGGTTTTATAAAGGATTGAAGAGGGTTTTAATTCCCGATAGAAGGAATTAGAAGGAAGACTTTAATAAAGTCTCATATGAAGGTTACGAAGGGTTAAATAGTCCCGATAGGTGGTTCAAGCGGGGTGATTGGTTCCGATATAAAAGGAACTATGTAAAAGAGGGCCTTAACCATTAGAGATGGAAGATTTGACTTCTTTGTGAGTACAAAACCTGGGGCATATGTGTTTATGCATATTTATGCATACTATGGGTAAGTGCGGGGGTAACCTTGCATCATTAGTGGTATCAAAGCAGGATTGTAATCATAGCGGAATTGAAATTGAAACAATTGGTTAAAATGGAACAAAGAAATTCTATGAGAAAGAATTGAGAACATAATATGTGTTAAGGTGTTTATGCAGACAAGGAAGGATCAGATTCTAATCTCACATAAAGAAGGCACATAAAGTTGATGTGTAGTAGAACTTGCAGATGCAAGAGACAAAGGAAATCCATTCAAAATACAGGTGGAATGGTGAAACAAGATCATACTGATATCTTGAAGGTTAGGTAATATGTTATGTTCTATTTTAAATTTAGAATGTGTGTTTATATAAACATGCATAGGTGACAATAAGAGAAGCTGTGGGAGGAGAACCAGATGTGTTCTTGAAGACAGAGTAAGCAAAACACTCTATAATAAAAAGTGGCGGTGAACCTGAAGAATCCAACAAGAGATTGGACAGAGAGGATAGGTGAAGTTTTCTCAAGAGAGAGTGAGAGATTACAGAAGCCTAGAAGGAGAAAAGGTGTTGCTCAAGAGGAGGTTCCAGACAGAGGACCGTTCTTACCAAAAGAATGAGTGAGGAGAGCTTAGTGAGGTAAGATTGCAGGGAGGAGGACTAGTTGTTGCAGATGAGTGAGGAGCTCATTAAGAAATAAGAGAATAAGATTACTACTGATAGTCATAACAGAGGTTCAGAGAGAAGCCACAACAGAAGATATGAGAAGGAGAATGCCAAGGTAGATGGCAAGAGGATGAGTCAAGAGGAAATTGACAAAGAGATTGCAGAGTTAAAAGAACAACTTGATGCATTAAGGAGGATACTTGAAGAAGACCAGAGACTAGGTTGGATCTTGAGGAGGAAGCCAGTGGAGTCACATGAGATCCAGAGAAGGCTACAACAAAAGCAAGTAAAGTGACTAATGGGAAAACTCAAAGAAGTTGAGTTGGAAATGGAAGAGTACATTTGTGAACCAGAATATGGAGAAATTCTAGGAGAAAGTGAAGATGAAGACTTGAAGGCAAAAACTTAAAGTGAGGCCAAAGGGTTTGATGATTTTAAATCTAACAATTTGTGTATGTTTGCAGGTGAAACATGTGAAGGACAATTTGTTGATATTTTCATAAAGGAGAAAGAAGACAAAAAAAATCTAAATTTTGTTCTGGAAGAAGATGAGATAGATAAGTCTCATATACAATTGGGGTAAGATATCAAGAAACCAAGAGAGGGGATTTAGGAGATTAAAGAGAATACCATTGAAGAATTTATTAGTCATAAAGAGAACTTAGAACGACAAGGAGATATGATGGTTGAAGCATCTAGTGGGACCACAGGGTCTTATGTTCTCAAAACTGATAGTTTGAGTATGATGGCAGGTATTGCAGGAGGAAAGCAAACTTTTGAAGATATCTTCAGAGGAGATAGAGATCTAGAAATAAAAAGTGACAAAGAAAACCTTTTAGAAGAGGAGGAACTTGACTGCATACAAAAAGAAAAGTCTATGGAGGAGTCTATAAAAGCTATCATAGAGATGAGGAATCAGGATCTTATTCTAATAAAGAATGAAGGAATATTGTCTCAAAGAGGTAATTGAATGAGTTTGATTAATGTTATTGATGAAAAACAATTTCAAGAGAATGTTAACGAAGATGGTGAGACAAGGATAGCCCTTGGAGAAGGTAAACAACAAGAGATTAAAAGAAAACTTGAAAAAGAAACCATGTTAGCTAAAAACATAGTAAAAGATAATCAATTCACCATGATGATAGGCATAGTGGAAATAGCCATGGAAGCTACTGAGAAAGGACATCTACTGAAAGATGTTAAGAAGGAAGAAGTCTATGCAAAAGACTTAGCAAAGCGAGAAAGAACACTAATAAAGGAGTATTTTGCAGGGGATGAGCAATTTGTTGAAGCTGTCAGAAGTGTGAAGAAGTATCTTTCAGAAGATAAAAAAATTTGAAGTAAAGGAGGATGGAGAATGTCTCTTAAATAAGAGAAGCAGTGATTTATTGCAGCAAAAAGAACTTAACAATGAATGAATGTGTGAAGATGTGACAACACAGGAACAAGTTCTTGTGAAAGAAATAGATGAAATTCAGTTTGAAAAGCTGATATGTGAAGCAACAGTTGAGACCGTTGAACCTTATGATTTCCAAACTAATAATTTGTGTATAAATGTAGGAAACATAAGTGATGATGAAATACCTATGAAGTGTCGCAAAGAGATTGCATTGCTCGAATATTTGTTGACAAATTTAGAGTATGACAATGTGATTACAGAGGAAGAAGTTCATTTCAGTGAAAAGGGCAGAGACAAACCATAGAAGCAAATGGTATGGAAGAGAGATTAGTTGACAGTCTCACGAATTCTGTTAGGAATTCGAATCAGCATACTAATGTACTGATAAAATAGGAGGAAGAAACAGAGCAGCAAATTAAATTCTTGCCAAAGGAAGATAAGGAACAAAAGTCTTGTGTTTTTTATTTTAACAAGTGTTTTGTGAATGCAGGTTTAGTTGCAGATACTGAAGGAGATTTGTCACAGCTGAACAATCAAATAAAGTTGAGAGAAGAAGAATCTATGGAAGAATTCAATCCATGGAACAAATATGTTAAGTTCCTGGAGAGAGTGCTAGACAGTCATGATTCAATCATGAAAGAGGGTAAGGATGATAGGGAGGTATCCAACAGAGGAGTCACAACAAAAGTCAGCATAAGAGTCAACATAGAAGTCAGCATAGTAAGCAAAGCAAAATTTGGAGCAAGAATAATATAACAAGAAGAAAAACAATAGATTGAAGAACTAGTTGACAATAGCAACAAGCTGAAACAAAAAGGAGGAGGCAGAAATATGAAGCAAAACATGGACCAGTCCAAGGATATACTGGAGACAGAGATTGAAGAGATATGGAAAAAAATTATGAAGCAGTCCAAATGGAGAAAAATGGTAGCAGTAGGAAATATGATAAAACAAAATTTGAACCAGATTGACAAGGAGAAGAAGAGGAAGAAAAAGACAGTAGAATTGCAGTAGCAACAAAGGAACAAAACATTTGGGTAGTTACAGAAAAAAGTGTGGGATCCAGGAAGACAAAGTTCAGAAGACACATGATGAGGAGATCATGAATATTTTCTACTTTGGGAGTCTGATACAGGAGCATTCACCCAAGAGAAAATAATTGTAAATAAGTAGACATAGGGGTCATGTATCTTTAGAGAAGTAGTTTCCTAAAGTCTCAAGTTAATGTAATATTTAGGATTAAAGTGATTTAATTAGATAATTAGAGGAAGTTGTAAATGCTCCCAAATAAATGAGAACATGAGTGGTTAATAAAGATAAAGAGTTAAAAGTCAAATATAACTCTTTAAGAAATTTCATGATTCTAGAAGTGAGAGAGAGTTTTTAGGCATTAAATGGAGAATAAAAGTGGTCGTAGAGGATGGAGGATTTAGGAGTCAGTATAGGATATTTAGGAGTCAAACCAGGAGTAGTTCAACAAACCTTCCTAGTATAAATGTAAGCCTACGACATAATGTAAGAGGGAGGCCACAAATAGCCGAGGATCAGGCTTGAATGACAGATAGAGATTCTCATTCTCTATTTTTTGTGTATATTTATAAATACAGAGGTTAATTTTGACCTTGGATAAGTTTGTTTCAAGCATTGAAATCATTGTGAATTGGAATTCTACAATAGTTGTGTGTAGGCAAAGTCGAGGCGAAACACAGAGAGGAGGACGATTCAGAATAATTGTAATGGATCATCAAGTCCAAATGAAGCATCAGATCAAAGCTCTAGAGAGACAACGAAGTTGAGAATTTGAGGAGTTAAGCTCAAAAAGACTTGAGTAGAGAAAACAGTGAAGAACAGAACTTTTGAAGAAACTCGAAGCACCAAGAGAAAATTGAAGAAAACATGGAAAGACCAAGTGAAAAGAGTCGAGCAGAGAAGTAAAGGATGGTTTCACAATAGCCATCAGATCATTAAGATCAACAGACAGGATTAAGTCACATTGGTGGAATCCTTTTGAAGAAATTGGAATGGGCCTTCGAAATGGAGCGATCACGATGATGCGATTAAGTGTGGACTGTCGGGTCAAGATTCAGATCGACGATCCAGATGAGATCAGTGATTGCATGTCAGAGAGGTCAAAGGTTCGCTACAGTGTTATAACGAAGGGCCAATACGCTGATAACGATAAGCGCTGATCAGCAACCAGAGGAATTGGAGGACAGTAAGTGGAGTGGCAAAAGAGTTAATACAGAAGATACGTACCCCAAGGACTTTACAATGGTGAGTCTATAAGATTTGAAATCTGGTTATGTGTGCTGGAGTGGGTTATGGTTCCATGGTTCTAAAGGAAATCCCAATGTTATAAGGGTTTCGATAAGTGTAATATGGCCTGGGAAAGTCCCGATAGCTGATTGTGGTAAAGGTAACCTCGATAACTATGCAGGAACCGTACTAAAGGTGGAAAGGTATGTTTTAGGAGCATTTTCCTTTGTTAATGGGTTTTATAAGGAAAAGCATCGATGAAAGGTTTTATGCGTAAATATATATATATATATATATATATATATATATATATATATATATATATATATATATATATATATATATATATATATATATAATATATATATATATATATATATATATATATTAACCAGTGTTGAAAGAGGTATAGGTTGATATATATGCGGGCTTATGGGTTTATAAAGGATTGAAGAAGGTTTTAATTCCCAATAAAAGGAATTAGAAGGAAGGCTTTAATAAAGTCTCATATGAAGGTTGTGAAGGGTTAAATAGTCTTGATAGGTGGTTCAAGCGGGGTGATTGGTTCTGATATAAAAGAAACTGTATAAAAGAGGGCCTTAACCATTAGAGATGGAAGATTTGACTCCTTTGCGAGTGAAAAACCTATGACAAATGTGTTTATGCATATTTATGCATATTGTGGGTAAGTGTGGGGGTAACCCTACATCACTTCCATATTGTAGCAAAAATGACCCCATTTATGGCACTTTATGGATATCATCCACCATCAATCACATATTTTTTAAGAGAAAATTTAAAGGTTTAAGCAATGGAAGATCACATTGAGCATTAACAACAAGTTCTCCAACTCTGAAAGGATAACCTCACTTTGGCATCTAATAGAATGAAACAATAGGCAAATCAACATCATAGCACAAGATGTTTTGATGTAGGCGATTGGGTATTTCTATGGGTACAACCATAAAAACAAATTTCCCTCAAGGAAGCTAAGAAGCATATTAAATTATCACCAAAGTATTATGGTCTGTACAAGGTGTTGCAAAATATTGGTACTATGGCATACCAATTGGAGCTTCCTGCATCTTCCCAAGTGTACCCAGTTTTCCATGTTTCATGCTTAAAGAGGGTTGTAGGTGACAATCTTCTAGTTCAAACAATATTGCCAAAACTTGACAAGGAAGGAACCATCGTATTGGAACTTGAAGCAGTCATAGAAACAATAACTTGATAGCTATGAAATCGAACAATTTCATAGTATCTCATCAAGTGGAAGAACTTACCCGCTGAAGATTCCACATGGGATGATGAGAATTTTATACATAAGCATTCAGAACTACTCAAGTGTTGAGGAAAACACTTTTTTGAAGGAGAAGGGCATGTTAGGTCCCTATAATACTAGTGCATTCCATCATTGTTATTGTTAGTGTAGCCCCTTATTGTTATTGTGGTACCCATGTTGTCCCCATATTGTTTTTATTGTGCCCTAGAGAAGTCCACTATTGTTATTGTTGTGCCCTTACATTTATTTTAATAAGCTTTGATATTAACAAAAACAAAATATAGTACAAAAATTCTACTGAAGAAGATTACTGGCCGCTAAGCTGCAGGCCTTACTACATGATACGAGAAGAGAATAGAGAGAGTGAAGATTAGAAAAGACATAATAATAGGAAACTGAGAACCGACACACCACGCAGGGCGGCATATAACAAGAGTAGACAACAAACATAGACAGAGGAAACCTGGACAGATACCATGATAACATGCTGAGAGGAGGAAAGCAGGGGAGGCAAGCCTCGAGGCAAAAGAAGACCACTGGGGACGAGGGGTCTAATAGACTGCAAAGTCAAATGCGCTTGAACATCTCCATGACCGGAGTAGATCTTGACATGTTGATCTGCCCTGGCCTGGGCGAATTTCCCTGTTGGTCTCTCGACGGTTCACCCTTCTACATGTCGGAAGGCTTGTTGTCTTGCTCGATGGTTTGTCATAGAAGCTTTATCATAACAGTGAGTTTTTTATCCATGGTGTCGACTTGTTGGTGTATCATGCTTAACTTCAATTCGCTACTCTCCACCACCGCCATGTGATCATGCGACATGGTTTCTGCAAACTGCTTAAGCTTACGCAACTACTCTGCGTGTTCACCTTGGATGTCCATTGCTTTCGCGAGGAGGGTCTTTATGCGCCAACTTTCCGCTTGAGTTCTTATGAATTGAGTGGCTCGAGTGTTGGGAGTTCCAGGGTCCTGGAGCCAATCAACTTCTTTCCCGATTTCTTGGTCAGAGAGCTTGCTTTCCTCGTCCTGGATAGTGGCTTCTAAGTCAATAATCTTGCGCTTGTTCTGTTGCGAGGTTTGCCTCTCATACATCTCTCTTGCTTGTTGCAGATCATGGTTGGCGGAATTGTTGCGTCTGCCCTCCCCTGCCATTGTATTTCTAACTTGCCTAGCTTTATCCTGAGCACTGTTTACATAGTGAGGAGGGTTTGTTTTGCTGCACGCTGAGACAAAGTTTTTCATTTGGCCTTTGAGAGTGGTTAAATAACAAATTTCGGGGAGATTTCCAGTGTGTGATCGTTTAACTTTGTGCAACTTGCACGTCAGATCACCATAATTGCTGCGTGATGGAATTTTGGTTGGGTTGTGGAATAATTGAATCCCTTTACAGTCACCGCTCCCTGCTTGCTCCAAGTTGTGCCAAGTGTCCCTTTTCCTTATTATGTTTCAGCGGCTCATATCACCACAGATTATGAACCTGCACAAATCTTTGTCACCTACTTCTGTCATAGTTGCCCTCATCCTGTTTGTCCTTCGCGGCCTGCTGGAAATTAATGGAGCGTGTCTAGTCAGCCTGTTCAAGCAATTATGCCATTGGGCTATTCGACCCTCCGGTCGGACTCCTCTACCATCACCATATCTAACCGTGAGAGTTGGATGCATTTTCCCCTTAATTTCTGGTTGTCAACCTACTGCCAGCAGTTGTCCCATATTTCATTGGGGTGTTCAATCCCATGATTTGCCAAGTGGCCAGCAACCGAATTGGCATTTCGCCTTACCGCCTGAAAGATGAGGCCTTTCATTTCTCCTATCAACTTGGCAATGTTTTCTGTGACCTTGGACAATCGCCAGTGTTTTGTGACTCTGCTGGCTGGCGTTCCCCCATAGATTTTCTAGGCCATAGTTATGGCTACTTCTGAATCTCCCTCAATTACTGCTTTGCTTGTTTGGTTCATTTGGAGAATCCTTAGCCCTTTTTCCATAGCTGCAAATTCCATTTCATTATTTGTGCCTTCCCCAAGAGCTTTACTGTAGATGTGAAGTATTTCTCCTTCATGATTTCAGATGATTCCTCCAATGCCTGCTGGGCCGGGGTTGCCTCTCGAGGTACCATCAAAGTTTAGCTTTAGAAACCCTTCTAGCGGATGCTTCCAGCCCTTTGGCTCAGTGTTTAGGTTTTGCTGTTGTGCAGTGGATCCCAGTTGTTGTTCGTTGAGCAGATTGAAGGCATTCAGAATTCGCTGGTCCTCGACCGAAGGTTGGTTGTCAGGATCTGCCTTACATTTTACCAAGATTAATTGACGCATGTTTTGGGTTAAGGTGCTTTGCAGGTACTCTATATTTCTGTGCTCACTTTGAAAGATTCTTCAATTTCTTTCTTTCCATATGGTCGAAGTTATGAAGCCGGGTAGGATTTTCCATATGTTGTTGATTCTTACGTTGTTAGAGTATTTGCTTGGCCAATTCATGATGGTATTTTGAATGGATTCCCTATCTCTCTTTGTTTGTTGCAATATAGTTTCCATCCCTTGCCATAGGTGATCAGCCCATTCACAGGTATTGAAAAGATGGTTCATCGTTTCTTCTGCTTGAGTGCACATAGGGCATATGGAGGGGCCTTCGAAACCTTTTTTGCAGGTTATCCCATGTGAGATTTTTTCGCCTCATGAGGAGCCAGAGAAAGGTTTTTATTTTAGGCCAGAACATGGCATCCCAAACCTTGTTGTTCCATTGTATCGCCTCCATCTGCTCTGAGTGTTCTAGCTGTTCTCTGGCCTCTTTGAGAGTGAAGTTACCACTCCCTTTCATACTGCATCTCAGTATGTCACTTTCTGTGGTCTTTCTGATATTTCGATTATTTATGTAGTTCAGAAGGTCCTTTGTATTATTGTTTCCTTCAATTGGGTTCTCAGTGTCCTGGAGTGCCCATTCTCTCCATTCCTGGTCGCAGCTGTTAGGATTCCAGTAGTGGTGGATGGTAAATTTTCCCCTGTTCTGGCATTCTCTTTTAAACTCTTCAAGCTCTGGTTTTTCCAGCTTTGGGAGCTGCTGCTAGGCATCTTCCCAGAAGAGGGTCGTTTCCGCATTGCGGATCTCCCAGAAGCTGTGGTCCTGAACTAAGTTGCAGTTTCTTCTAGCTAAATTCCATATTGGAGAACCCTCTGGTCTTTCCTGTATCCTGATTAGGTCCTGTTCGTTGTAGTTAGGAGTGTATTTCTCCTTCCAGTGTCTGGCCCAAGGAAGATTGGTTTCCTTCAGCCAGCGCCACCACAACTTGGCTCCGCATGTCATATTGATGGTGTGGGGATCAATTAAACGTAAACCACCTGCTGCTTTCGAAGTGCATAGTTCGTTCCAGGACACTAGTGCCCATTTCTTTTTCTCACCATTGCCACCCCACAGAAAACATCTTTGTATAGCTCTAATTTTCTGAAGGATACCACTAGGAGCCGGTATGATGGATAGCAAATACTGCGGGATGGCCTACAGTATTGCTTTGGTGAGGACTAGTCTCCCAGTAAAGTTAAGAGCCCTGTGAGTCCAATGCTTGCATTTTTTCTCCAGTTTTGCTAAGATCTTTTCCCAGTGAAGTTTTAGTCAAGGCTTAGTAGTGAGAGGGGCTCCTAGATACTTAGATGGTAGAGTGCCTTTTCGGAAGCCAAGAATGTTGGAAAGATGGTTCCAGATGGCAGGATGAGTGTTAAAGAAGAAGATAGTCCATTTAGCATGGTTAATCTCCATGCCTGAAGCTTTTCTAAAGAGATTTAGAATGTTTTTGAAGGCCATAGCTTCTTTCACAGTTGGAGTGCCATGCAGCATTGTGTCATCGACAAACTGCTGGTGCATTGTTGCAGGAATGGAGGGGAAAGGGTGTAAGCCTTTGAGTTTCCTTTCCTCTCTTTCTTTGTGAATGAGCCTGCTAAACCCTTCCATAAGGATCACAAAAAGGAAAGGGGAGAGAGGGTCTCCTTGTCTAATGCCTCGGGAGGGGGAGAAAGGTGCAGAGGGGGATCCATTGACCAGAATGGAAAAATTGGTAGATTGAATCAGAGCAAGATCCATTTGGTCCATTGCTTGTCAAAGCCAAAAGCATTCAGAGTGGCCTCCAAATAATTCCAGTTGACTTTGTCAAAGGCTTTGGAGAGATCTAGCTGAATCAGCATGCCTGGTAGTTTCCTTGTCTGCAGGGTATGAACCATCTCCTGTGCTAAAAGGATGTTGTCTAAGATTTGCCTGCCCTCCACGTAGCCTGACTGCTCTTCTGAGATTAAGTCAGGAAGAATAGGCTTAAGTCTGTTGGCCATAACTTTAGATATGATTTTATATATCACATTGCAGAGAGCTATAGGTCAAAACTTATCAAGGGAGTTGGCTTCTTCTTCCTTAGGAATTAGTGCAAGGAAAGTGGAGTTCAGGGATTTGAGAATGGAGCCAGAACGCCTGGAGTATTCGACAACTTCCCATACCTCTATTTTAATAGTTGGCTAGCAAGATTTGTAGAAGTTGATTGTAAAATCATCAGGCCCCGGTGCCTTATCATTTGGCATACTCTTGACCGCGTCTTCCACCTCCTCCATCGAGACCTTTCTTAGCAGAGCAGAGTTTTGCTCAGAGGTTATGATGTGGGGTATAGCTTGGGTTAGTTCCTCTATGGCCTCTGATCTTTCTTACTCTGTTTCCTGAGCTATATGCTTGAAGTTCCTGGTGAGTAGTGTTGATATTTCCTTGTGATTTTGAAGATTTTACCCTACTTCATTGTTGAGCCTAAGGATTTTGTTTGCCCCCCTGTAGTCCAGCGTCGATCTATGAAAACACTTTGTATTTTGTTCTCCCTCCTTTAGCCATTGGATCCTTGATTTTTGTTTCCCCAATGTCTCTTCTTGTTGGCAACGGAGTTTCCATTGCTGCATCAGTACCTTTTCCTGTTCTTTTGAGTCTTCTCTATAGTTCCCTGAAGCCCATTCTTTATGAATTAGATTTAACTTATCTTCGATGATGCTCTTTTCCTGGAAGATGTTTCCAAACTCGGCTGCATTCCAATATTTACTGTTTTTGATGTGTTTTAGTTTTCTTTGGAGCTTGAACATTTTGGTTCCTCTTAAATCTAATGGTTCACGCCACCATTCCTTCAGCAAGTTTTCCAAGTCGGGATGAGTTAACCAAAACTTTTCAAATCTGAAGGGCTTATTTCTAGGGGTGCATAGGAAGGCTACTTCCAAAGCTATTGGCCAGTGATATGATCCTCCACTAGGAAGAATGTCAGAGTCCATTGTTATTCCTTCGAGTAAGATACTTTCTGAGATCAGAAATCTATCCAGATGGGAGCCAATCCTATTGTCGCCTCCTCTCCTATTGTTCCAAGTGTAGGAACCATTTTTGGGAAGGATGTCTACAAGCTTGGCAGCTTCTATTAAATCAACAAAGAGTTCTATATCTTTGTTAAGCCTCCTAAGTCCTTCTTTCTTCTCTAGTAGAGAGATTATCATGTTAAAGTCCCCCCCCCCATGATGATCTTAGAGGTTGTGTATCTTAGCTTTAAATTCATCAGAGAATTAAGAAAAGAAAATTTTTCTTCTAATCTTTGCGGTCCATAAACATTTATGTATAGGTAAGTTTCAGAGTTACCTGTCATTTGAACTTCTGTGGCAATAAACGATTGTGCAGCTTCCATTGAGATAATGTCTATTACTCGGGTGTCCCAAAGTGTAGCTATGCCTCCTTCCCATCCTTGACTGGCTACATCTATATATTTTATAGGTTTACCAAGCCTTTTGCTGATGTTCTCCATTTGGTTAGTGGCACATTTGGTTTCCTGTGTGAACATAATATCTGGCTTTTCTTGTTGGAACTTTCTCTTGAGCAGTCTTTGTTTGGCTTGGCTATCGAGCCCTCTTACATTCCATGAAATGATTTTCATTTATAACTAGATACTTATTGGTAGGACGGGAAGGCGTGTAGAACCTTCATTTTACCAGAGTTTATCATTAAAATCCCCAGATCATACATCACCTCCCCACTAGTTCTTCTGCCTCTTCTTTTATTTTGCTTCCGGCCTGTTGGGTTAAGAGAGATGCTCTTTGACTGATTACCTGTGCCTTTTGCAATTCCTAATCTCCTGTTTTGCCTATCTAGTTCCGCTTTTTGTCTTGCGATGAAGAGATCACTGATCTTCCTTATTTCTTCTTCTGGAATGTTGTCTAGCCCTTGAGTTCTCCAATTTTTCTCCATATCTGGGAGGTTCACCCCTTCCTTTTCTAGAACTGCATTGAGCTCCATTTCCTCACTACCCCCATTGCTAGTTAACATATCAGTGTCTTCATCGCGTTCGTCTTCGAACTCTTGCATTTGAGCTTCTTTTCTGATTATATTTTCCTCCCCGTCCTTTGTTGTGTGTTCTGGCTTGTCTTTTGGTTCTTCACTAAGTTTTGTTTCCCTATTTGTGCCTTCTGAATCTGTATCGGTTTCCAGAATGTTGAAGGTGTTGTTGATGATGCTAGGTCCTGCCTCTGCTCTGTATATTATTTTTCTGCTAGCTCTCTGTCATGATTTTGGCTTTGTGAAGGCCTCTTTACTCTTTGTTTCTTGCTCTTGTTTGTGTTCTTCCCCTATTCTGTTTAGAGGGAATTCTCAGACAAGGTGTCCGTGCTCATGACACCTTCTGCAATGGAAGGGGATTTGTTCGTAGTCGATGGCTTGATAATAATCCTCATCTCTGAATTCCAACCACAGGCCTTCATGCAGGGCTCCTGAAACGTCCATCTCCACACAAATTCTTGCGCAGGAAGTATATCTTCGTTGCATCGTTGCTTCTGAAGCTTTGATGAAGGTTCCGAGATGGTCTCCTATCTGCTTAAGCGTCGCTAGTCCCCAGTAGTCTATAGGAAGGGAGAATAGGCGGATCCACACTGGAACCTGTGTGAATGTCTCTTTTTCAGGCACAAAGTTTGCCTTCCAGGGTCTCATGTAGAGTCCAGCTGAGGCAAAGAAGTAAGGTCCTCCATCGAAGACTCTGTCCTTGTCTTCCAAGTTTGTAAAGACAACAGTAAAGAAACCTTTTGCCCCAAGGTGTAGTTTAACATCACCTTTTGGCTTCCAGTGTTGCTTGATCCATTGGCAGCGTGCGCATTCTGTTGGCCACAGTCCCACGAACTTGCATATTATTGCATGTTCCATCATGTGGTCTCTATAAGCCTGAATGTCCGGATCTGAGAAGACCACTCGAAGGGTTTCATTTTTTTTTGGTTTGCATTCTCCTTGGGTTGCTTGGTTGGAGCTAGGGTTTGCAGCCTTTGCTTGCTCCTCTTCCTCTTGAGGGTGCTGCTCTGCTCCATGTTCTTCTTCGCCTTCTGTTTGGGTTATTATTGGTACTGTGTCTCTTTGCCTTGCATCTAATCTTTTGTCGTTTTTCTCCTGTCCATTGTTAGATTTACCTGTCATCTTTGGGTTTTTTCTTGTCTCTTTCTTCAGCTGCTATGTCCTTTCTCTACTACTGCCGTTGTTATCCTTACGTTCTCCATAGCCATTGATTTTAAATCCTTCCTGCGTTTTCTGCTTCTGCATGACCGCCTGCTTAAAGGATGGGGTCCCAGTGAACCCCTCGTTTACCATTTGTCGGGTTAGTCCTCGACCTCTGAGAAGTAAATCTACTAATCTGTCTCTTTGTGCTTCCAGAACTATTGCTGAACCTGCAAGTTGCAACCCCAAACCCTAGGTCTCGAAGCTCTCCCTGCTCATCGCCCGTTGTGCCCTTACATTATTATTGTTATGTTGGCTCTATTTATATTGTGACTTGTTAGGCTTCTATATATAGAAAGGAGGTTTTATCATTTTAATCATCCAATAATTGTTCACTTATGTAATGTAAAGTAAGTTTCCCCCTCGAAGAGGATAATTTTTAAGTTGTTGATCTATATATTTGTGAGTCGATTGCATAACAGAGTCCTTGGAAATTGACGTAGCCATTAGGTAAGTAAAAAGATTATTTTTTATTATTAATGAGCTACAGTGAAGCTACTAACTCTTATTGAATGAAACCTGTTAACCTTTATGGGATTGTGAAGCATATTTATGACCCTTTCCACGATACTTAAACAACTAATGATGCCTGTAATAAAATTTGAAATGATTATATATGTGTGTGTGCGTGTTTTTATAGGGAGTAATGGAAAACTAATGAGAACTTTGTTGATTGTGAATGTAGGTCAAACAGGAATTCCAGGTCGAACCTCTATGCACCCCTAATTAGAAAGGAATTATGCTACAGAAACAAGTTATCGCCCAGGATAAAGCGCAACGAAGACACTTTGACCCAGAAGGGATGACCTAGAAAGATGGAAATTTCAAGCATGAAGGATATTCCAACGTGTTTTAAAGGGTTAGAAGAAAACACTAATGATGGTCTTTTTCTTGAGACGGGGAAGATGTAATATCCCTCAGTGAAAAGTGTATATTTAATTTACTTTACTGCAGTAACTTGGTAAACCATGGCCTATGTGGAATACCTAGTGGGAAATTTAAATCTTAAATTATTTTAATTTTATTTAAAATTTAATTGTGGAAAGCCATGTAATTTATAGGGAAAAGACCCTAGATGAAAATTTTTATTTACCAGAATAGTGAGACAGTTACTCCCATTCCTAAAGATAAATCATCTCAGTTGGGAACAAAAGCAAGGAGAGTAGAAGAGGAAAATATATGAGGTATCTGAAGAAGGGATTGAAGAGAATTTGATTCCTCAAACAAGATATTGTTGGGGAAAGGAAAGATGTTTGCAGTTACGATATTCTTGAGCTGGTGGGTTGGCTAGTGGAATCCCTAGGACATATTTGTGATTTTGGAAGATTTTGGGTTGCACTGTAAGAATAGACACTTTTGGGTCATTGTCAACTATTGCTTTGAGAATCAAAAGGCTTGGTGGGGGGGAGGAAATGGATGTGATTCCCATTATCAATGGTCGGGAGGAGTGGTCTTCTCCTCTGTAAATTTTCCTCATAAGAAAACCTAATCAGATAAGTAATATGTATTATTAAGTTTTCCTTAAAGAACAAAGAATATTGTTGTAAATGTGAGTAATGTATGAGAACTTTATAAAGACTATGATAAATTACCTGTTGTAATAGAGTGGTGAAACTCTGGTAAACCTACTGGAAAATGAGACTGTTCAAAGGTTTATGTTTCAATTACAATAACAATTTATGCTAAAGAGTAGTAAAGTTTTGGTTTAAGAAATATGCATGGAATGGCTTGAGCATGTGAAGGAGAATGTTTTTAGTGTGTATAAATTTATTACTGTACAAAATTATGAGGAATTCACCAAATTAGATGTATTCATTTTTTAGAGAGTCTATGATTGAAAGAAATGAGAAAAAAACTAGCAACAATGGAATCTGGGTTTAACCCTACGAGGGAGGTGGGATACCTCATAAGTTGAGTCAACAGAGTGGACAACTTAGAATTAATCCCTAACCCATTAAAATAGCATTCAATAGGGAACATTAACATCCAGTAACAGTTTTATCCAGGGAGGACACATCAATAAATACATTCTAAACTTAGAACATAATTCCAAACCTAATTTGTTAACTTTAGATAAACTGTATATGAGAATTATGTAGTTAACCTCATCAAAATTAAACTGACACAATAAAAAAATCCTCCTAGTATCAACCATACAACTGCCTATTACATAGTTTAGAATAATGGTAGGAGCATATAATTACATATAAGTTGGATATGAGTAACAATAAAACTTTTATCGAAATCTGTAACACAAAAGATAAATTATTACTACACATTCATAACTAGTGCAAAGAGATAAAACTGAACTTCAAAGACCATGTACATAGGAACAACACGTACTCAATGAGTTGTAGTAACCAGTGGCATGAGTTTGGCCCCAAAAAATTAACTCTGTTACGTCTCAGTAACTCAATACGAAACCAGAAACGTAAGGGAAACAAAGTTCTCTGCAAGGATTTCAGATGGTAAGTAGAGACTTTTGAATCACCAAGAGCATATGCATATGTATGATAGAAGTTGATAGAAGTTGGATATATATATATATATATATATATATATATATATATATATATATATATATATTGTGTGTGTGTGTGTTTAGTTCTCGATCGGGACCATGGTCATAGGCCATTTAATAAAAGAAAACAATATTATAAAAATTGTTTAAGATTAGAATGTAAAAACCCAAACCAATCCAATATAAGGACAATAAACAAGTCCAATATCAGAACAATAAACCACTCGGCAGTGGAGGAAAAATATTACACCAATAACTCCTAGATCTAGCAACTGATAAAATCCTTGTGTTTGCAAAAAAATATGTAGATGTGAATGGAGCAATCTAATAACTTTGGTTGTTCTTGTAATTTCTTTAGACATTTTGAGTGACTTTGATCATAATTCCATTTATAGTGACATTGTTAACATCGTCAAAACCATATGTTTTTCCAAGAATTTTAACATTGATTCCAAGCTCAGGTCCACATTTAAGCCTTTCAATGGAAATGTTTAAAGAGCCTCCCCTAATGGAAACACAATCATCTCTTGTTCTTATGATGGCATCTTGAATCACCACATTGGAAGCCTGTAAGTGGATCCGACCAGTGTTAATGTTGCCACCTTGAACCTTGATCTTAATCACTCTTCCCTAATGATGTCACAACCATTGAATGTGATGTTGGCCTACCTACTATTGATTGAAATAATGTTCCTAATGACTAGGTTAATATTTCCACTAAATTATTCTCTTGGCTAGAGTACACACTACTTCTAGTTGCTCTAGATTATTCTTGTGATAGCCTCCCCAATGATCATATCAGGGTTGAGGGGAAATACACAAACAAGTGAAGATGCAATCCCATAAATGCAGATATTCTGAGCTCTGAGAAGATATTTGGCAAATAGAATATAAAGGAACATTCTCCACATCCCCCATTGTAATTGAAAAATGTCCCTTCTTTAGTACCATGGAGGAATTAGATTTCTTCTCCTTGTAGTCCTTAAAACTTCTAGAGGATTTCAATAGCGTTGAGAGACTATTAGTAGTTGCACAAGTAGGAAAAATCAATTTTCCACTTGAAATGAGTTCCTTTGCAAAGATGCTCTTTATATGGTTCCTCTAGGTACCTTATCTTGTTTTCGCTTCCATTGTAAAGTCAAAACACATGATCACGAATTAAGGGCACACTGTAAGCATGACGAATTTGGTGGGCATGAATTTTCTCACCCATCTATTCCACATCATTTATTTTTAGTATATTTGTTCCACCATTGTTTTGTCCCGCCTTGTTAAATTCTATTTTGTCTCTCACCAGCCTTGGATAGATCCAGAAATGTCAAATATCTAGGTGATTTGAAACCAACAATATTTGATGCATCCCCATTCAATGCATCAAAATATTTTATTTTCTTTGGTTCCGTTCTTTCGAGATTCTTGATATCAAAAAATTCCTTTGATTCTTTTCTTTCTGAATTCTTGAAATCAAAATGTTTACCAATCCATTTATTGAACTTAATTTTATCAATGGATGTGTCCATTCAGACTGAATATTTTCAGAATAACTCCAGATAGAAGTTTGAAGATGTATGACTTGATTCTACCTCTCACTTGGTCCAAAATTCTCACCTTATTATTTTCGCCTTCCAACTCATCATCAGCTTGAATCAATTTTTTCTGAGTTATCAAATCCTCAACGTAAAAATTCCATGTTCTTACCCATTGCTTACATCCATCCTATGATAATGCTTCTTTCTCTACAGAAGGAATTTTCCTTAACGCAGGTTGTGCAACATATTTGAGTTGGATTTATTTTACGTGCTCCCACAAGGGAGGAAAACCTTGAAAAAGGTTACAAACAACATATGGAGTTTTTTCTTGCCTAAAAAATGAATACTTCAACACTTTCTCTGTCATCTGATGTTTTATTTATAATAATCATAATCAAGCCGAGGTGGTGCATTTTATATCGTCATAGGTAGAACCTTCATAGGAGGTTTGTTTTAGAATAGAGGATGACCATGTGCGAGTTCTAATGTTGTTAATCAAAGTGGCGATATATCAGCCATGAAATTATATCCATTGCCTAACTATAAGACCACTGGTGCCATCCAACATAGAGTTCCCAATTTCTTTATCGTTTCTTTTACCCATCTCAAACATGCAAGTTGGCATGCCAAAATCACCGAGTTTAATTGCACCACCACATTCAATGAAGATGTTCCCAACCTTCACATCACGACAAATATGCCCTCGCCAATGAAGATACTCTAGAGCTTTAAGTGTTTCCTTCAGAATTATAGCAATGACATACTCTCCAAAACCATATCAATAAGTTATTTTCATTATGTGAAATCATGAACCTTTTACCATAAAAAGATCTACTACCCTCCATTTTCCATCATATTACAATTTCTTAAAGTGTGGATCCCTTCCCAATAAACTTTAAACCTAACCTAATTTCTTGTATTCTTGGTTGATCTTTCTTACTATCACAATGAATAATATCTAAAGGAAACAATGATATTGGGAATAAAACTTATTACAACCAAGGATTATCATATTGAATCATGTTAGATCAAAATGGGTAGGATAATGGTTTTGGAATGTATAATAGAAAGACAATGGGGATGAGACACATTAAAAAAAGGGAAAGAGAGTGAAATGGAAAGATAAGAATGTCAAGCTCACAATAGTTGTTTATCACCATTCTATAAATATTTAACAAATTGAAAAGTTTTGACTTGAATTCTACCTTAGGTTTTACCTCAATACCTTCAAGTTCCCATGCACGTTGATGATGAAACTAAATTTGAGACCTATGTACTAGTATGCTGATTCAAAACATAGTAATGTTGAGGACTACTAATTTTTTGATGTGGATTACTGATAAAAGTTGATGAATTTGATTTTCAAGGTATATCTGAGTGGCTATGAGAACATATAATGGTTACAAGAAACCTACAAGTACATGGACATGGTTGATACTACTTCTGAAAATATGAAGTTTGAACTTGTTCCTTCCACAATGATCCAAAAATAGATGTACCTCTCTTATTTCTAAACTAAGAGGTTGTAGTTGTTGTTGAATATTTCACAAAATCTTCAACGAATCTTGAACCCATGGTATAATTCTTTTCCATGTGATGAATTTGTTGGATTCAAACTTGGAAAGAGATCATTAGATTGCCACCCATTAATGTATGCCTTCAACCTATGCAAGACGATTCACTAGTGATGTATGTGAGCATCAAGACACCTTAGTACATGTAATATTCCTAGGGAATCTTTCTAGTAAATAATAAAGAAAACATGGACATAAAAACTGTGAAAATCAAACACATGAATCAGTCCATGAAATTGCACCAAAAATTGCTATGCTGAGCCATTTTATTATAATATGAAGAGGGTACGATGAGGTGCTATAAAGAGTTCACTTGGGCTTGCTCAAGGCAAGCTAGTTAAGCCCAAATGAACAATAAGAAGTCCCTCCCAAATCTGATGCGTCTCTCTCCTAACTCTGCATTGAAACTTCCAAGAAATATGTTGTTAGCTATGAAGAAATGCCTCTAGGGCCTCCTCTAGTGCTAAGAAAATTCCAAGAAATTAACCCGAAGCTCTCCACCAAAAACCCAAAAAAACCCACAAAGCAATTGGCCAAATGTTGACATTAGAATTTCGGCCCAAATTTCCCCTAACTCCTCTTATTGCTGGATTTTGTGGGACCCATGTTTGATGCCTCAAATATTCCCAGAAGATTATATAATTTTAGATATGATATCCTTGTCGAAAACCCAGAAAAATTCAGAAAGGGTTTCCCTGGGTTCCAACCTTCAAAATTTGACCCTTCACAACTTGGCCCTCCACCAAATTCAAATTCTGTTATTTTGGCTTCTCCTATCAATATATACTCTCAAAAATACAATAATCCTCCTCAAATTGCCCTCCAAATGAAATCCCATTAGCTCAGTTCCTAAATCCTTCTCTCAAGCCTCCCCACAATCAACTCCACTAATGACTGTGCAGTCCTGGGACAAGTCTACGCAGGCCCAACCAAGAAATTTTTCTTGCTGAGAAGGGCACTCTCAACTCCCATAAATTCTCTTCCTTCACCTACAATTTGCACAAGGGATTTCCCAGTAATGGTATAACCGCTAATTTCAGTACCCCACTTCACCCAAGAATTGTGTGGTTCTTCTTCTGCATCTAGGATGAATCTAAGGCAAGTCATACCACCTAAGACTGGTCCCCCATGTCTCCAAAAAATCATGACAATACTCCCTAGGGTGGAACTCATGGTACACCAAAGAAGAGGGTGATATTTCCCCTTGGAAACCTCTGGTGCTAAACAACACTTGTGACTCAACTGAATAGTTAAAGCAACAATGTGTAAATGTCAAATTATCAAAATGTGTCCAATGTTTCCTTCAACCCTCTATTTATAATTATTGCCTCACCTTTCCGTATGGGTCCCTCATCCAAATATTTTGACCTCCTTTCAACAAAATCAATTTTTCCTCCAAGCTCTACATATTCCATGAGGGGTGACCCCCATATTCCACTAATATTGAAGTTTTTTATTTCTCCTATGTCCCATGTACCAAAAATGTCTCCAATGCAAGATTACAAAATTGTGTTATGGTTAGAACTTCCCCAATAAACTTAGTTAATATTGTTAAATAAAAAAACAACAACTAGGGATATCACAGTCCTCCCCGCCAAAAATTGCTTGTCCTCAAGCAATTCCTAAACAAGCACACTCTCTAATTATTGATCCCCAATGCCACTACAAAATATGCCAAGGTCCCGAATGCACCATTGAATCATCCCAACTTCTCCACTGACCTATCATGAAGGAATCCCTCAATACTAAGATCCCAAGTCATCTTGTCCAACATGAATCTCCCCTTGCTCCATTTAGTACGCTGCCAAGTATAAGTACCAAAAGCCCTCCGTATAGCATCAATGAGTAGGGAATCATGATAATGTGGCACCATGTCCAACTCCTCACTAAGCGGTCCTACAAAGTAGTCCATCTAATACACTCCAAGAGTAAACTCTTGAAAATACCACCCAATCCCTATGGAAATAAAGTCTCTCTCACATGATCGTCTACAGATATCATCCTAGTGACTAACCTTCCATGCTAATGAAGTTACCCACACCATCAATGACTCATTAAAGCCCAATGGAAGATCTGAATTATCTCCCCATGTAGTAGCTAGCTCAACGCTAAAGGTCATTGAGCTGTGAAGTACTGTGATGATCATGTCCCCTACTAGTCTTAGAAGGGTTCCACCATGTTGGTGTTGCGCCACTCTGACTATGACATATTCCCCATCGTGACCAGACTATACCATCCTCTCTGGGGACCTAATGGCAAAAAATCTATGAATACCAAGCTCATCCTACCCAGACATCACCATGATGCCAATGTCTACCTATCCACTGCCAATCTTGGTCCTGAGCAACAACACAATAAATATTCCTCACCATATAGTGGAGGTCTCAGTGATCCCCCATGTGTCAAATCCAAGGTGAACTAGATCACTCTCTGCCATGTCTCTGATCATCACAAAGTTGAGTGACCTGCCAGCTAACTAAATCCTTAGATCCCATAACAAGATTCACTATGACATAGTCACGATGACTGTTGGAACCCTCCTATTCCATATCTTTTCGCCCTATATGTAATGAATGTATAGACTCTACATGTCGTGAATCAACTAGGTGAACTCAAAATTTCCCTATGCCTATCATACCACAACGTGAAATTTGTGATCCTCCCTCCTAAAAGTGCACCCTAATACTTCCTAGAGTCCATGAATCTACTTGTAGATGAGGTCTACCATCCACTGCACCTCATGATCATATAATTCCTCCAATTGTCTTGCTAAAAGTGCATCATGTAGCTCGCTCACAATCACCCCCCCAAGTGTGAGCCCAGGGGTGGAACATATGCTACCTTAGCAATAAACCACATCATCCCTAAGCCTGTATCTGTCAGCTCATGCACCCACCAAATGTATCAACTAGAGAGTGTCCCTATTGCCCATGACACATTCTGTCTCATCCATCTACCTAGGGTGATTCTCCCATGTCATGCTGCTTGTACTGAGAGCATCAGAGGGCAACAACTAAATGACCTAAAACTGTAAGAAATACTAGAGCATGATAGGTGGGTAATTCCCCAAGGGTGTGACCAATAATCTATCAGGATACTAAAGAGTAATCCTATGGACGCCCTTCTTTTCACCTTGGATTTACTGATAACCCAATCAAAGACTTGTCTCCACTAAACATGTTGTCCCCAGATGCTCAAGAATTTCCCCATCAGTCTGTCATGAGCTTCTCCTGATGGTAAATATAACGTCCATGCCCATAAGTATCCTTGGAGGCAACAATCCAAGAGCCTATTGTGTCGCACCATATGTCATGGAATACCACAAAGTATCCTTGTACTCAAAGCAATGTGAACCACTCCTCCTACTTCACAATGCAATAAAACACACTGCGACACACCACAATGAACCTCCATCTATACCCACCAACCACTACTCAACGTTGGATGCTCCTACGCATCCCTGGGTCTCATGGCCTAAAGTTGTGATAGTATGCTTTGTCCTGCGCCTAACTAACACCTCCATAGTCACATCACCAGGTCCTCTGATGAATGGATCTCCATAATCTCGAATAAGTCGATTTCCCCTCTTGATCCTCCCTAAGAGATCTAACATGTGAATCTCCCTATGTACCTGTGGGGGTGTCCCAAAGGTGTTGCTTCTTGGAAACCATTTTTCCCCATATATACATGGAAAATCCTCCCCTCCATACAAGGAACTATCCATTGGCTTGTTGATGCCACCATCTCTGACAACCTCTTGCCAAGGTATACTAATCATCTTATGCCCCCGCACATGGCCAACATGCCAAGACAACTCATGGTATGTACTTGACCCTATGTCAGCTCGACTTGTCATGGTGTTGCCTAAAAATTTGGTGGGAATGTGAAAATGGGAGTGAGTACAATCATTGGATCCATAATCCTTCTACTACCCTGACTTACCCAATCCGTGGAGTGGTGGGGAGTCCCACCTGGGTCATAATGATGATCCAACCTTTGAGCCCCTCTGGAAAACCACGACCCCTACTGAACTATGCTCCTGACCATGTATGTATCCAAAATCCTAGTCAGCCCTATCAGGTACCAACTAAATAACTCATGCCACCCAACCCCATGAGAGGGATCAAATGCAAGGGTCCCTAAATACGTAACAAGTCCATCATGCAAGTGTTGCACCATACGCAACTCATGTCACCTCATCTCACTGGCCTTGTCAACATATACAATATTTCTATGTAACTTAGGCACTCTCCCTCCAATGTACAAAGATAACCTGACAATACTGCAGGCCACATCGTAAGCCTGAAGAGATCTACTAATGGAAGTACTACAACTCTTCTAACTTCTTGTGCATCTATCTTCTCGACATTGATGATAGACCCAAAGAATGATTGCCCATCGTCCTCCATCATGGACTCAACAAGAGTCTCAAGTTGCCCCACCACAGATACCTCCTCAAGCATAACATCCTCATCTAGCTCACACTTCTCAAGGTGCCCTCCGTGTTGTTGTATGTATCTATCTTCTAGGAACTCTGTCACAAATCTAGGTACCTTTGTGCCTACTGGTACCTCATCAATGGATTTTGCCATTGGTGTGTGCCCAATTGTCTCCATCAATGTGTCAATCAGGTATACCAAAGGAAACTCCCACACGGGTGGCTCCCATGTCATGCTATGTGTATCTACATGCTCCTCATAATCTTCTGTGGCTTCAGCTTTATGCTTGACCTCCTCATTAGTCTCTTAATGTCTAAAACTAGGTCTCCACCAATAAAATCACCTCTAGGTATCATCCTCTAACTGCCAACCTCTACATGATGTTCCAACCCCTCAACTATACTTCTCCTTCTCCTATTTATCCAAGGAATGATGCATGGTAGGATGGTCAAAATGACCATACGTGTTGGTGTTGTACTGCTGGTATGCACGTGTATGTACTTGGCTTCTGTGTTGGTTATGTATCCGGCACTACATCCCCTCTAGAATCTATTGGTTCTGCCTCACCAATTGTTGGATGTACCTCATCAACTCCTCCGTTATCTTGCTGGCCTCCCCATAACTAGCGAAGATCATGCTCTGATACCACTGTAATATTCCTAGGGAATCTTTATGGTAAATAACAAAGAAAACATAGACATGAAAACCATGAAAATTAAACACATGAATCACTCCATGAAATTGCACAAAAAATTGCTTTGTTGAGTTATTTTATTATAATATGAAGAAGGTACAATGAGGTGCTGTAAAGAGTGCACCTTAGATTTCTCAAGGCATGTTAGCTAAGCCCAAATGAATAATAAGAATCCCCTCCCAAATATGATGTGGCTCTCTCATGGCTCTACGTTGAAACTGCCAAGAAATATATTATTGGTCCTGAAGGACCTCTATCAGGGCCTCCTCTGCTGCTTCAAAAATCTTGGGCAATTAACGGTAAGAATTCCACCAAAAACCCACAAAGAAATTGGCCAAATGTTGACTTTGGAATTTCGGCCCAAATTTCCCCTAACTACTCTTGTTGTTGGCTAAGTTGGGACGCCTGTTTGACCCCTCAAATATGGCTAGAAAATTTTGTAATTTTACATATGAGATACTTGTCAAAAACCTAGAAAACCCCATTAAGGGTTTCCCTTGGTTCCAACCTTCAAAATATGACCCTTCATACCTTGGCCCTCCACCAAATTTGAATTTTGTTAGTGTGGTTGCTCCTATCAATTTCTGCTCTTGAAACTACAAAAATCCTCCTCCAATGGCCCTCCAAATGAAATCTCAGCAACTCACCTCCTAAATCCTTCTCTCAAGCCTCCCCACAAGCATCTCCACTAATGACTACGTAGTCCTGGGAAAGTCTATGTAGACCAAACCAAGAAATATGTCTTGCTAAGAAGGGCACTCTCAAGTCCCATAAATTCTCTTCCTTCACCCGTAATTTGGACAAGGAATTGACCATTAATGGTATAGCCTCCGATTTCAATACCTCACTCCACCCAAGAACTATGTGGTTCTTTTTCCACGTCGAGGCTGAGGCTAAGGCAATTCATACTACCTGAGACTAGTTCCCCAAGTCTCCACAAAGTCATGACAATATCTCCCTTGGGTGGCACTTGTGGTCCAATGAAGAATAGGGTGACATTTCCCCTTGGAAACCTATGGTGCTAAACAACACTTGTGACCCAGTTGAACAACTAGAGCAACAATGTGTAAATGTCAACTTATCAAAAGGTGTCCAATGTTGACTTCAACCCTCTATTTATAATTGTTGCCTTACCTTTCCTTGTGGGTCCCTCATCCAAATATTTCAACGTCCTTTCCACAAAATCAATTTTTCCTCCAGTATGTGCATATTCCATGAGGGGTGGCCCCCATATTCCACTAATATTGAAGTTTTCTATTTCTCCTAAGTCCCATGTACCAAAAATGTCTCCAATTCCCAGATTACAAAATTGTGCTATGCTTAGCACTTCCCCAATAAACTTAGTTAATATTGTTAAATAAAAAATCAAAATTTGGGATACCACAGTACATCTTACTAGGGATGAATGAAGGTGTTGAAGTCGATTCACTTGCAAGATTTGACAATCGGAGGATGTTGACTTATTCCCTCTAACATCAATGAAGGCCTACCTTCCATTGATGCATACAAGCCTCAAGGTACTAAAACATGTCTCTAGTCTTGAACCCAGATAATGTGTTGAAGTTGGTTGGTCAAGACTCATAACAAGGAGGGCCTTAATGCATCCCACATAAGCTAACATGAATACATACAAGAACTTGAAGAATTTGCAAAGGGAAAATAATATAATGTAGAGATTATTGAGAACTTGGACAACTAGTAGAATAGTTTTCAAGAAAATTCCTTGCCTAAATATGCCAGTATCTAAGTTTTCACAATTAGACTTATTTTTAGTTTTACTATTCTATTTATTTACTCTTCTACACTAAACTACTCTACTTCAAAAAAAGCATCCTCTCAAGTGTAAGCATATCTCCAATGAAACCATGTGTGCAACAAGACACCAAATGTTCTAATACTCGGATTTGAGAAGTAGGATTTAATGTATACCAAGGTATCATAGACCAACCTCTTCAAATGATATGATAATAAGAGTTGTTGAAGAAGAGAATTTTTCTTTGATCTAATGGTCATATGGAACCAAATTATATTCAATGTAGTCATGATGTTCCTATCTTTCTTTCTTATATGATCTACTCAATATGACCTCCTCTGCCATGCCATGTAGATCTCATGCTATCTGATGGTTGGTCTCTTGGGTGCATGGAGAATATGATGATGGGCATGTCAAGAACTCCTCAACCTTTGGTTCTAATGGCTACACTCCGTAAAATTTGATCCAGGATTCTTTGATCCCCTCTACAAATTGGTAAGGGTGATTAGGGAAGACTTCTAGATCATCTTGTACATGTGGCTCATGGATATTTTGTTCTTCAATCGTTTTTAAAGAGGAAGATATGCTCTTGATTGTTGCCAATATTTGTTCTTCCTATGAGGCAAACAACTTTACCGCTACTGCTAGAATCTAAGAAATTTCTTGAAGTGACATTCTTCAAACTCCTAATTGATATTGAGTTCTTCCTACTGGTTGTTAATCCTTATCTAGCACATCAATTAGTGTATGGTGGAATCTTACAACACCTTCAAAAAACAAGGAAAAAATTAAATATGTTATAAGAATAATTTCAAATCATAATTTATCATGCACTTCAATGCCCTCGTGCTAATAGTACCTTGTTGTCACCAAGTTGTTTATTGACGTGAGTTATCTTCTGGTACGTTGTAATCCTCCATAGAAATTACTTGCAGATGAATTCTAAAAAAGTAGAAAATAAACAATGATGAGAATATTAAAAAAAATACATAAAGATTTCCCCTAGATCCCAAAATTGGGACTGCCATATTGATTTTTTATTATTTTCCTTTCAATGTTACAATACATATATGCATGCCAAAGCATTCATAAACACCAATCCATTAACCCTAGCTTAGGACATAATCTTAGTTCCCTTCACCATATCTACAATGTAACATGTGCAAAAAACCATCATGCCCAAAACCATGTCTAAAACTCATGCACAAAAGCATAGGTAGGTCCGCCCACCTAATATAGGGTCCAAAACAAAATTCCCTGGGCACTGCAGAAGAACCTGTGCAGGGGGGCTACCAACCCCCTGAAACCCCCCAATAGCGGGGGCTACACCCCCTTGCTACGCCTGACACAACGAACAGGGGGGGATATTGCCCCCCTATGACCTCCCCCGCATGTGCGACTAGTGGTGGAAAGAATATAACACACACCCAACACTTCTTCCTTTCCATGAATAAACTAAAACAACACACTTTCATAAAATAAACATATTGTACCAACAAGAGAAGTATTTGTATTAACTCACCAAAGTGGTCGCGTAGTTTCTTACCTCACATATTTCCTAGAAAGTGTAGAGTACTAACACCCTAGCTCTTTTAGCACCTCACTGGAAATGACACCAAAATATTGTTCAATTTAATTCATCAATAATTCCAACATAAATTATTAACCATAAATTCCCAGACTTTGAGATGCTAACCTATATGTGCAGAGTACATGACATCAATAGGTTTTCTAACCTATGCTACGAGATGGAGACATAAAGTAATCACATAAAACATAAATCTAGGGGATGATTGCTTCGTGTGGCATCAATGCAGGGTCCTTTGAAAAAATAATCCCACTTCTACCAAAGAATAATTTAAATACAAGTAGAAACACAAATAATCGATGAAATATGGCAATCATTGGGGTTTCCTACAAAGCCCTATTTGACATGGCATAGGCCTCTCACACTTGCTGAGCCAAATGGTTAGACAAATAAGAGGGTTACAATCCCTAACATTTCACTTTAATGAATGATCTCATTCCTAAAAACAACACAAAAGTAAGCAACAAAACATCAAATGATCAGAGCAATAAATAAATGGTACATTCAACCAAGCTACAATCTCTTAGTCAAAATGAAAGATGAAATACTAAGTTATACCACATTACAAAAAGGAAAGGAATGGGCTACTGTCAGCTGAGTTGGTGGGCCCTCCCAATCCATGCAACATTGCCTATGAAGTTAAGAAATAAAAGTCGATTTATTCCACCAATGATATTAAAACCATCAAATAGCATTTTCATTAATCCAACAATGATTTGAGAGTTACATAATTGCCATCAACATTTTTTAAATAATAAGACTTTCAATTGCAAATATTCGACAACTTCCTATTTGTAATCTACTCTCTTACAGATCTACATATATCCTCACAACATCAACAATAATAAAAGAATCCTCCCAACATTCTCTCTGCCCATACATTTATATGAAAGAGAGAAGGGGTGAATTAGAACTAATTTCCCCATGTTTGGACTGTCAATCATGGAAATATTTACAAAATATTTCCTTTGTATGTTTTTAGTAGATCTTGGTTGGAGAAAAGTTCAATATCAAATTACATGTCATCCTTCTAGCCTACAACCATTTGATAAGAGATTTGATTTGATTTGTTTTGCTTCTTGGCTTCTCTATTTAGGATGTTGTTTGGGAACGATCGCAACCAAAAGGATACCCTTAATCGAACCACATGTATCTGACATTCATCACACCTTTTGGAGATTCCACTCACAATTCACCTAACTGGGGATGTTATAAACAAAACCCATGTCTCAAATTTCCTAGATTCTCTATCATTCCCTTTGAAATCACACCCAAAGTTAGTCACTCGATTCTACCTAACACAAGTTGAACAAATTTTTGATCATGAGCTACATGCATGTGGACTTGAGTTTGATAGAATAAAGATAATAAGAATCTATGTCATCAACTCTAGGAACATAACCCATGTTCCAAAATTTCCCTTGGAGCTACATAGGTATTCCAAACTAAAAGGTTGGTTATAGAAACCACATAAGAGCTACAAAAATATAACAAGACAAACCTTCATTAGTAAAACCAAGTATAATCCTCTCTAATCTATTAAATTTAAGGAAACTGGTGATACGTAACCATGTTAACATTTGTAAGCTTGTCATGGTAAATGTAGAAATAAATGCATTAAGGTTGGTGACCGATAAGCAAAGAAGTGAGATGAAATGAAATAAAATGGGTTTCCATGGTTGTGAGAAAAATGAAAAATTGGTGACTTGATAGTGAGTGTGAGAAATATCTAATGTCAGCATTGTCTCACTAGAGACCTACAACAAATTTTCCACTAATTTGTTTCAATAATTTTTTTTCTTGGTATCAGAGTGAGTGTGTGGGATCCTAGAGTGGTAGTGTTTCATGAGTGATCTCATTGGCACTGAGTATGATCCAAAAGTGCATTGGAGTGAGTAAAGTGGCAAAGCGAATCATTGGTATTATTGGGGCATATCACCATTGGAGTAATTCATTGGTACTATTGTTTGGCATGTTGAGGCACAAATACCCTATTTTGAGCGATGTGTTTGAAGATTCCTTGGAGCATAGACCTCCTATGTTGAGCCATGAGTTTGAAAAGACCTTGGAGTGCACACCTCATGTGTTGAGTTGTGAGTAAGAAAAAAGGTTGGAGACCATAAATCATTTATTAATCATGGCATGTATGATTATGTGTGGAAACTATTTAAAAATATGCATTGTGGAGTTGTTAGTGTATGAAATTTATGTGAAGTTGTTATCGTGAAGTGGGAGGAATTGCATGTAGACACTTACAGACTCTACTAACGGTAGTATATTGTTGTAGGAAACTGTTGTGGTAATCGATTTATGAGCTATGATGAGTGGTTTATTTATATTCGGGTCTTTGGCTATTTCATCCCTTTACCATATCTGTATTAATAACCTTTAGTGACAGTGGTCCCATAAAGAGATATAATTGACAGAGTCCATAGTTTGATCTCTCACATGTTTTCAAATTTTAAGAATTAGAAGTATGTAATTTTATAGATTCAAGCCATCTTTACTTTATAGATTCCAAATTAAATAGAGAGAAATGATTTGTAATGTGATCCATCTGCATAAAATAAGTTTTGACAAAAATGAGAGGGTCCACTAAAGGTTTTGTTTTAAGATGTTTTCATAAAAGTGGCGATATCTATAGTTGTAGCTACGAAGTCATGTTGCTACCGAATTGTGATGTGAGCTACTACGAAATATGGTTCTATAGAATTGTGTGAACTTGGTCTCGAAATACATTATACGTTATTTGATTTAATATTTATTTTTAAGTTGTTTCCATCCCCTAAAATAGCCAATCATTGTTGCATATAGATGGATGATTGTGAGTTTAAAAAGTACTGATTGATTTGAAGTTGAATAAACATTTATTTAAAATGGATAATCCTCTAACAAAATTATATTTAAATGAAGCAATCAAGTTGGATGGTGCCAATTATGTGAATTGGAAGTTTAAAATGAAAACATTAATGGAAGGATACAATTTTGGTCGATAGCAAGAGGTGATGAACTTAGTACCAAGAGTCACCAAAAAAGCTACAGTTGCACCAATTCAAGATTGGGAAAGGCAAGAGACTAAGCCAAAATTTATACTAAGATTGTCCATAAAATACAACAATATACCTCATATCAGTGATTGTAAGTCATGATCTTTTAGATATTTGACACTTAATTTTTGTTAGGAAATTTGGTTGGTCCAAAACAAATCAATATTTCAAGATGTGGCTTCCTTTCTCAGTCATGTCACTACAAAAGCTATTTCCATTTTATCTTGCTTCCTTCAATATGAGGACACTCCTTTGCAATATTCTATCATTTTTTAATATCTTGACATGTCCATTCTATGGACTTTCTTTGATGAGGCCTCCAAAGAAAATAATCAATAATGTGGGGTGGATTCATTCTCCACCTTGCATTGAACCACTCTTTTCATGTAAAGATGGGCTTCAGTAGAGGTACAAACTATCATGAAGAACTCATGGCTATCAATTTTTTATGCTTTTTGGTAAACATAAGGGATGTGAAGTTTTTGGTGATTCTCTTCTTGTCATAAATTGGACCAACGGTGTAAAACGATGTAGAAACTTATTGCTCATTGCAATTTGGGAGGAAATAATGAGGATAAAACTTATATTTGATAGCCTCACTTGTACTTATATCTATAGGGAAAGGAATATTGAAGTGAAACGTCTCTCAAAAGATGGCTTAGCACTCGACCAAAATTAATGGCAAATTGCAGAGATTTGAGATGACGTTTTCTTTGAATTCTATCATAGGTGTTACTTAGACAGTGTCAACTTCACTAACAATCATTGACAACTAGAATAAATTACTCTTTATTACTCTTCTCCTTTTTGAGCAGTTCATATATGCAAATATTGGAACATCATACAAAACGAAGTTCAAAACTTATAATTTTTATATTGTAATATTACAGAATGTGCTACAACTTAGAGGCCAAAACATGATTTTTTATCAACTATTTTGAAACATTTAAATTCGAAGTCAAATTAAATCTCATATATTTAACTGAATATATCCAATATTGTGTATATACAAAATGTAAATTATATTTTAACATTATATGTTGTACTTAAAATATAATTTATAATACAATTAAGAAAGAACAATACAATTAAGAAATAACAATTGAAAATGATAAACATTATTCTAAAAGACTATTTTGAATCATACTTTATTATTAAAATATTAAATTCTTGGTGATCAACATTGTAGAAAACATATTTATTAACCTTCATTTAACAAGTTTTACATAATTATAATAAATTTTGTATTAATATTTTAAAATAAAATAATTAATTTAAAACATATAGTATTATTCTAAAAATATTAATTAATAATTTAAAATAATAAAATTAATATAAATATATAATAATAATGTATTGTTAATTAATAAAATAATATAAAAATTAATGAAAATTTCATATGACAAAATAGTATTGTCCATGACGCTCCCAAATAATATTTTCATGTGTACTTAAGCATTATATTCCAAGTTAGAAGAATATTGCCAAACACAAGGACACTCCAAATAATACTTTCATATGTACCGAAACAATCTTTCCAACTTAGAATTAATTAAAAGGGATATTTAATCTAATCAATAATACTTTAACTTATGATGCTAGTGTAGGTTTTAGTTTATCTTAATAAAATACACAAAAATATATATATTTTTAAAGGTTCGAAATATTTTTTTCATATGCGTTTTTAAACGCACATCTATGTTTTCTTTCATTTCAAATATTTAAAAACTTGGAAATTTTAATATATCAAATAATATTTTATAAATTAAACCATCAATCCATTTATAAATAAAAAACACTAATTAACTTATAGGTTAATAAAACATTGTTATTTGAATAGTAGATCGAGAGCTTTGAGGCTATGAGCTGGGTTGTGCTTTTGGAAGGAATCAATTTGAACCTGCAATCTTCCAAATGGTGGCAGCAGAGAGGGCCTGCTCCCCTCCCCTCCTCGATGTTGACTCTACCTTCCAATCAATGGTGGCCCCCCTTCCGAAGCGCCCTTGACCTATCGCAACCACGTCCTCCAAATTTGTCAAGAAGAACTTAGAGTTGAAGGATGTCTCCTTTCCAGACAATGCTAGGCGTACTTCTCTGGTATATTATGAAAGGGCTCTAATGAAGAAATTTATTAATATGTGGCCTTCTCCTAAATCTATGGAAACGTGGATAAAGAAAACCTGGACTCCTATGATGATAGGTGAAATTTCTCTCTCTATTGTTGGCAATGGCTTTTTTATCTTTTTATCTGAAAATAAAAAGGACAAGGAGGTCATCTTTCACAATGGACCATATTTATTTAGCTCCAGAGGGATGTATCTAAATAAATGGACTCTAGATTTCAATCCCAATGAGGACATCCCTACTTCCATTCCAGTTTGGGTCAAGCTCCCTCGTCTTCCTATCTCCTGTTGGAGTGACGATTGCCTTTGGGCTATTGGTAATGGAGTTGGGAAATACTTGGACAAGGCTGAACCAAAAGGCTCTTAGTTTTCTTGTGCTAAAATTTGTGTGGAAGTAGACTTGGAGAAAGGACTTCCAACTGAAATCAATCTAAATTTGGGAGAATGGAAGCACAGGCAAGTATTAGACTATGAACAAATACCATTCAAATGCAGGCATTGCCATGATTACGATCAATTTTCCAGAGACTGCTCAAAAAGTGGAATCAATAAAAGTTTTGAAGTTCATGCATCACAAGAGGAGCAGTGGCAAAATCCCAAGAAGGCTCTGAAAGGAAATGGAGCATTGTTAGAACCTCGAAACTTGTTAGTCCCCAATTCGGTTCCTTCCACTTCGAACCCATTAAAAGTGCTAAGTGATGGGGACATGGAGATGGAAGCAACTCCCCAAATAGTCGTGGATGAGACATGGGAAAGAGGAGAGGAGAAGTAGTGGAAAACAACCCGAAAGGGGTGGGGGCTGAAGTTTCCCCACCAACGTTTGTTCCTATCCCTGATGCTCCACCGAGTAGTTTTCACAAAGGTCTAGACCGTGTGGTAACTCGAAACTTATCCCAAACTCTAATATGGACTGATGAAAAAATTGGAAGGCCAAATAAAAGGACATAGAGAGAAAGGGAAGGAGAACAAAACAAAAAGTTTGGGAATCAAACAGTCATTCCATAACTACTAAAAGGGAAAAATGTGATCAAAGATGGTAAGAATGGTGGTCACTCTTCCCCCACCCCAAATTAATGAAAGTTATATCCTAGAATATAAGGGGGCTAGGAACCCCTACAAAAGCCCTAGAAGTTAGAGACTTAATAAAACAAGAATCTCCTTGAGTGGTATTTATTCAGGAAACAAAGTTAGAAGAATATGAAATTATGAAAGAAGGAGGAAAATTCTGCAAAGACAGGACAGGGTCAGCTCAACCCTCACGAGGAGCTTCAGGAGGCCTAGGAATATTTTGGTTGAAAAACAAATTTACCCTCGTAGAGGAAATAAAGACAAAATCCTCAATAATGGCTCTTTTGGAAGATAAGGAGACATGGAAAATAATACCCTTCATAAACATCTATGGTCTAATTTTGCACATTGATAGGGCATATTTTTGGGCCTCTTTAGAGGCGTTAAAGGAAGAGAACTACCACATTAACAACATAATGGGAGTGGACTTTAACACAGTCCTGAATGCATCAGAAAAAAGAGGTGGATCTTCGGCTAGGGATTCCTTCTGAGATAGAATGGAGGAAATTATGGAACATTTGGATCTAATTGATATCAAAATCAAGTTTGGAAATTTCACTTGGTCGAATAGAAGAGTCAACGATCATTTCATTGTTGCCTGTCTAGATAGGTTCCTGTTGCACAACAGTTTCCTCCTTAATGGTTTGGATTGCTCCTCAACTATTGAATATCTGGGAGACTCAAATCATCACCCCATTATGATCTCCATGCAAAAGGTAGAAAACCTTGGTCCGTTGTCATTTAAATTTAATGCAGACAAGTGCTTAGATGAAAAATTTGGGAATGTGATAAAGAAATTATGGACTCGAAAAATACAAGGTTCCCCCAACTTTTTATGGGAATCTAAGCTAAAAAATGTTAAGAATGAATTAAGGAAGTGGCTCAAAGAAAACTATCAGCCTCCGAGGAAAAAAAGGAGAGAAAAGTCCAAGAACTAGAAGAACACAATAATATGATGGAGAAAAGTCACTTTTAGGAATCACATATTCATATATAAAAATATCTCTCCTCTCAGATATTTAGTCTAAGCAGGTAGGAGGAAATTTGTGGAGGCTCAAATATCGTAGTCTATGGTTGATAGCTAGAGACTCTAATACTTCATACTTCCACAAACAAGCAATGGCTTGAGAGAACATGAATTGAATCAAGTAAATAAAGGTGGTTGGTGGGTAGACAATCAACACCTCTTTCTAATGTAATTTTAGAAGATGAAGTTTACACTGCTATATGCCATATGGAACTTCAGAAGGCTCCACGACTAGATAGTTTTTCTATCATTTTTTATCATTTATTCTAAAATGTTATTAAAAAAGATCTAATTCGAATGTTGAACTACACTAGAGTAAAAAAGAAGCTGGGGGGTAACATCAATTTTTCCTTCCTTTCCTTGATCCCAAAAGGAGCCAATCCTACCTCCTTCTCCAGATTTCTCCCTATCACTCTTTGCAACTCTTTCTATAAAATTTTGACAAAAATCATTGCCAACAGGATTAAACCCTTGCTCCCCTCCATTATCTCTGAGAGACATGGTGGCTTTATGCAACATCAAAATATTCTCGATAATATCATCCTGGTATAGGAAGCAATGCACTCAAGCAATTAAGAGGGAGAAGCTAGAATGGTTATCCAACTAGATATGGAAAATTCTTTTGATCGAGTAAATCACTCCTTTCCTCTTTGTTGTTATGGAAAAGTTAGGATTTAATATTGAATTTATCTCTTTGTTCAAAGCTTCTATTGGATCTCATTGGATTTCCCCTCTTATCAATGGGCATCATAGGCCTTTCTTTGCTTCTTCAAGTGGGTTGTGACAAGGATACCCACTCTCCCCTCGTCTCTACATAATCATGTCTGAAGCTCTTAGTAACAACCTTGAGGTTGGGCGACTAGATGGATCCCTTACGGGTCTTAGCATTGTAAGAAATTTTAAAGGAATTAATCACTCCTAGTTTGATGATGATACTCTTCTAATTGGTTGAGCCTCCTTAGTGATTGCATCAAGATTCAAAAAAAAAATATTGATGGGTTCCTGCTTCTCTCCAGGAGTTTGATCAACAATTTGAAATGTCAGTTAATTGGTTGGAATTTCTAAGGGGATTTGTTGAATGCAATAGGCCAGTTTTTTGGAATCCCAGTGGATCTTCATCGCTCTTCCTTCAAGTATATCAAGATTCCTATCTCCCTAAAACAATCATCTACAGAAGAATGGGGGAATGTACTTAAAAAAACCAGCAACAAAGTGCAGCATTGGGGTGTTAGGTGGCTCAACCTACTAGGGAGGGTCACTCTTATTAAATTGGTGCTTCCCTCCCTTATGGTATATTTGGGTGTTGACCTCTTAGCACCAAGCTACATCAATCAACAAATAAGCAAGCTTATCAGGAAATTATTATGGCAAGGAGAAAAGGGTAATGAGAATAAATTCCATCTGGTAAATTGGAATTTGGTCAAGCAACCTAAGAAGTTGGGAGGATTGGTAATAAAGGATCCTGAATTAATGAACCTGACATTGGGGGAAAAACTAGTTTGGAGGATCCTATTGGGCTCCAATGAGTGGTGGAAAAATACTTTATTAGAAAATATTTCCACAAAAGTCACCTCACAAGGCTGGAGGATGAATCCTGGGAAAGGAAAGGATTAAAAATATTGAGACTCTACAAAGCCTTGTCCTCTCTCATCGTAAATCATCTTGGATGGCTCCTTGGAAATTAGAAATGAATTCAAATTGGAATTGATTGTGCAAATGGTATAGACCCATCTCTCTCTGGATGGTTGGTTGAGCATGGTTTCTCCCATCATGCAAACATCTCTTTCTAGGATGATCACGACATGTGGTATGGGTAGCTCTCTCTATATTTACATGGTCACCTTCACACTCAGTGGATTATTCTGATTAAAAGCCTCTTTGGGTTTGCTCCTATAATCACGAGCAAATTGGAGAGATGAGTTTGGTTGGGAGGAAAAGCAAAAAAGTATTTTTTTAAGGATGGCTATGCCCTTTTATCGAATCTTACACCCACCCTTCTCCCTTCTAATCTGTGGGGGAAATTTTGGAATGGTGAGGGTCCTCCTCTGATAAACATATTTTGTTGGGAGTTGGTTCATGAGAAAATTTTGAAGGAATAAAACTTAAAAAAGAAGAAAATCAGTGGTCCTTCCAGGTGTGTATTGTGTGGCAATGTAGAGGAAACAATTAAGCACTTGTTTTTTCATTGGCCTTTACCATAGGAAGCCTCGAATTTTGTTCTAGTTCCTATGGCCTTTGTTCACCAAATTACTGATGACTGGAGTGCTATGTTTGTCCATTGGGAAAAAATCCCTTGCTCTCCAAATCATTTGCTAAGGCATTGTTGGATGGAATTTCGTAAATGTATGTGTTGGTTGATATGGTTGTGCGGTAACCAGGATATCTTTCAAAATCAATGTCATAGGTTTGAAACTATTGCAATTAAATGATTGAAATTGTTATTTGAGGCCATTTCTTATCGAGGCTTCGATGCATCAGACATGAAAGAATTATCTAGTTCCAAAAAAAATTGGCTCAGGATCTCCCTCCCATTCTAAAATTCCCTTGTTGAAGAGCTCATGAAACCCCGAAATATCGTATTGGAATGAAAGGAGATGAATTCACTGAATGGCAAAGGAAAGTCAAGAAATGTCAATTGTATTTTGATGGAGCATCGAAAGGTAACCCCGAGGAGGCTAGAGTAGGAGGGGTAATAATCAACCTTGAAGAAAAGATAGAAGTAAAATACACATGGGTACTTGGTGTTACAACCAACAATCAGGCTGAGGCTCTTGCAATTTCGAAAGGAGTGGAAATATGCTTGGATAAATGTTTCAAAACTTTAAATATAGTGGGCGATTCCAAGCTAATCATAAAAAAATGCATTTCTCGAGAATTCCACTCACCTAGAAGAAGAATATTCCTCAGTCATGGTAAGGATCACATACATGTTAATTTTTTTGAGAAAGTTCACTTGTTCCACGTGCTAATGCGGGAGTCAGGCTAACATGGGAGTTATATTAGGAATCAGTTGAATTTTCATAAATCATCATATTACATCATGTCCCATTCCATGATCTGATCCAAACTTAAATAGTAACACAACAACTTACAGATATAATCATAAACACAAAGATGCAGTAGAAATAAATCATTTCATTAATAGAAAAATATTGAACTATGCTTACAAACAAAATAGAAATAAGATAGCTCGGGCAATGGTAGCTTATCTCTAAGAAGAAATGTGGCTGCTACATGCCTCAGAACTGTGTTACAATGAGGCTCAAGCGGCTATTTATTATTGAAAAACATGAGAAAACCCTAAATGACCAAAACCCTAACCTCAAGAGATTTAACACCAATAGTTTGTGGGCCCCATTGTGGTTAGTTGGGAAACCAACTTCTTGGGGTCATAACTTGGTCATATTATCTTCATTTGGCGTGTACAATACCTTGTTGGAAAGGTATCTCTAAGCACTATAGGTTTCACCACATTCCCTTTCCTATCCCTATGGGCTTGTTGTGAACCCCAAAAAATGTTTTTTAGGGGGTCAAAGCTGCTCTGGAAGTTTAAGACTCGAAAAACTACTAGAAATAGTAAATGCTGAAATAAACAAAAAAACATATGAAACTAACTGGGGGGTCTAGGTGAAATAGGTGGGTGGCCACCAACATCCACCCAGATCATTCCTTCCCCCTTAGGAATAAATGGTCCCCATTTTTTGCTGCACCTCCATGAGGTGAGGAAATTTATGTTGAACATGGTCCCTAGTGAACCACTTGCCCTAATGAAGGAGTTGACCTGCTTTGAAAAATCAATATAGTTGTATCCTCTGTTGGCGAGTTTTCTTTATTTGTGTGTCTATGATTTGATTAGTTGTGGCTTGTTCCATGTAGTCCAGGTTGAGCTCTATTGGTGTGAGTCATTTTGGAATGTCATATGTGAACAACAATGGTGGAAAGTATGGCCAAAGGTGATCTACATTGAATGTTGGGTTCATAACAAGGAACGGCGGGATGTTGAGCTCAAAGGAATTGTCATCAATGACCTTGGTGATGGTGTATGGCCCATATCAGAGTGGGAAAAGCTTGCAGTGGGGTCCAACAAGGCACTCCTTCTGCAAATGTAGCCAAACTTTGTCACCCACCTAGAACTTGTGCGACACTCGATGTTGATCATGGCACTTCTTGTACTTAGCATTGACTCTATCCAATCTATCATGTACTTGCTAGCGGATGTGTTGAATGCACTCAATGAAGTTGTTAGCCCTTTCAGCTTCAAAATAAATGTGAGCGAAATATACCTGAGTGGTTGTAAATAGTATGGTCACATCAATGGGACATAATGGCTAAAATCCTGGCCCTACCTTAAAGGGGCTGATGGGCCTCTAAATTAGACATAAATTAAGGCCCATGGATCTAAATTAAACATAAATTAAGGCCCATATAACCATCCTTTAGGATATTAAACCTCTCTTTTTTCATTATATAATGTATTTTTAACTTCAATATGCTCATTAGGAAGGTTTATGAATAATTAAATATTTGTGCAGGCTAATATTATATATTTTTGTGGAATATTATGAGAATATTCGGTAGACCATGAAGATTTGGAGGAGGAGATAATTTAGGGACTTTCTCCCTACTACAGGAGGATCAATATTAAATAACAAATCAACAAGATATTATGGAATTATGGCACATATTGTGGAACTCCAATGATTGAGAAAATCTAGGAATGTGTTCCATGTCATTTAATGCAGACTCCTAGTATTAGGAATCAGATCCACTAATCAAGCGATTTTTGTGGGGAAGCTTCCTCTTTTCATCGGGAATGATTCCTAATGATTTTGTATAAGTACCAAGTCAAATTTTCCTCTAGGGGTGGATTTTGATCAGTCTTCTTGTGGAGAGAACTCGTATTTTTGCAGCTCCATTGTATTTTCTTATAGGGATGTAATTGTATTGATGGAAATAATGAAGATTGGTGACATGTTCAGCTTCTAAGTCTTGTTCTCCTCCATAGGTCTCTGATTTTCCTTAGGCTTGGCAATCCCAAGAACCTCAAATCCCTTTTGTATCATTTAATTTTCTTCTTTTCACTTCTTATTCACTTGCATCTCTTGTTGTTATTTCTTTCTATTCCTGCATTTAGTATTAATGATTTCTTGTTTTAGGATTGGGTTAAATGGTTGCTGTAAGTTCTTTTGTAGGATCACAAGAATAATCTCATCCTTGGAAAATATTTGGAAGGTCATAGTAATCATTGAGCTACTTGGATTAGTTTTCTTATTCCCAAATCTAGATTTCAAGAACTCCTTTGTAGCAAAGAACAATAAATTTCTGCTATTTTTTAGAGTATGCTAACGATATTGAGTCAAGTTGATTCCACTTGCATTAGATAAAAAAAGGATCTATTCAATAACAAAACTAACCTCATTGCATTTTCTCTTGATTAGGTTAGGCACTTGATGGATGTACTAGCTCACTAGTTCTCGAATTTCTGGATTTTAGACTAGTAATTTTTTGTTATTTAATAGATACTTCCCATGTATAGATGAGTTTATGGATAGATGAAAAAAATAAGGTTTGTTGTTTCAAGATCTTCTACATTGCGAGGATACCTCATCTCATTCACCTCATCCAAGCCTCATCCACCCATGTCGCAAAAATCCACTAAAATCTCAATCTAAATTCTTGTTTCATAAGAAAAAATTGTCATTTCCATTGAGAAAACCTACCCAAATTAAAGCCCTTGCATGTGTTTTGGGTAGTGTCCACCAACTCCATGCTTTATTCTTCCATTATCCACCTTTCCAAAGCTCCATTCCACCTTCTAGACCACTTCCTAATCTTTCGGCATGTTCTTGTAATAAAATAGGGGATCCTGTAGGAACTAGTACATCTTGTAGATATCTTGTAGGAAATCCTGTAGCAGCCTGTTTTGAGCCCTAATTGAGAAAAATCATCATTGAAGCTAGGATTAGGCCTCTACTTTACCTCCATGCCATCACAACCATTGTAACCCTCTTTCATCACACCTGTCTCCCCTGCCAAAGAACAAGGAAAGATTAGCATTTGCATTTATAAAATGAAAAGCTAAAGAAAAATAGTTTTTTTCATTTCATAATTAGCCCATGCATGAAACTATTAATACTCCCTAGATCAGATTCCATGCTCAATTAATTCAAATCATCACATGTGATAAATAGAGTTAAGTTAGGTTTATTTTCCATTTAGTTCATGATATTTATGTAAATAGAATATGTTTTTAAAGAGAGAATCCATATAAGTGAGTCAAATTAAAAAAAAAAATCATCTTAATAGTCTGGTCATTCCCTTGAAGATGGACTCACATAGAAGTCCGGAACATTTTTTTTAATCAAAACTTTACACGGGTTATTCCAAATATATTTTTTAAAATTAGAATATGTTTCTTTCCTTGTACTTTATTCCTTGCAATAGGTTAGGGTTCCCATTTCGAGCAATTCATTTTATGAAATTAGTTTAGGATTTGATTTCAGTACATGCACTCCATCACATCATGAAAACAAAGGAAGGACATGTTGTATGCTTCACATATAGTGTTGATACCTCTTAAGTTTGTACGAACCCTGGGTTGACAATTAAGGTCGGTAGCCTTGGGAGTTGTAGCATTCTTGTTGCAATACCAAGGCTCATCAGGGGATGTGACCTATTGAGCTTTGGAGAGCCCTGTTGTAGCTATGTTGGACATAGGGGAGACTTTCATCCCATGTATGTGGATGCCTCGAGTTGTACATGTGCAAAATGTGTATGGTCATCCTATTGATAACCTCTATTTGGCCATAAGTTTTGGGATGGAAAGTCGTGGACTTAGTAAGTTTTATATCTAACATCAACCAGAGACTTGACCAAAATGCACTCAGGAATTTTTTGTCCCAGTATGAGACAATGGACTGTGGGATCCCAAAGTGTACCCATGCTCGCTCAAAGAAGAGCTTAGTAGTGGCCTTTTTTGTGATACTCTTCTTGCAGGTTGCCATGATGGCCATCTTGGAGAATCTGTCGATGACCATGAAAATGCAATTGTTTCCATGCTTAGTAGAAGGAAGGCCCAACATGTAATCCATGGAGACAAATTCACGAGGTTGGCTAGGAGTAGGTAGAGGAGTATACAGGCCTTGCTTCTTGATGGTTGGTTTGGAAACAACATAGTCAGTGCAGGATCTAATGTACTTCCCAACATCCTTACGAATTTTTGACCAATAAAAATACTTGTGCAATACCACCACAATTTTTCTTGACTTTGAAATGTCTAGCAACCCGAATGTAGTGCACCTTTTGAATCATCTTGGAACACTCACTTGAAGGAACACAAATGTGTCCCAGATGGCACAACAGTTCATCCTGAAGGTGAAAATTTGGAACTTTCTTCCCTTCTAGGAGTGTCTGGTATATGCTGTTGAATTCTGGATTTCTCTTATAAATTTGGGGCAACCTCGATGTCTCGTGCCCACAAGAATCGAGCACAATGATCAGCGAATGACTAGTGGTCGTTGAGGAAATCAACAAAATTATTGGTGCTACTCTTCTTATACTTAATGTTTAAATGGAACTGTTGCAAATAGGTGGACCATTTATGATGGCGATGGTTCTACAACTTCCCTTGTGTCTGTATGAACTATAGAGGTCGAAGATATTCCCCGAAATGTAATGCTTCCATTAATGGCATGCCTGCACAATGGAATACATTTCTTTGTCATAATTAGGGTACTTTCGGACTGTGTCTGAACTTTTCTCACTATGGTAAGCCAATGGATTCCCATGTTGAGAAATAACCTCACCAATAGCATATTCGGAGGCATCTGTCTCAATCTCAAATGGTTTTTGTTGGTTTAGTAATGTGATAACTGGTGCAAAACAAAGGTGATTCTTCAAATTATAGAACTCTTGATGTTGGGTTTCCAACAAAAAAACTTTTCTCTCACTTTGCTCTTGGTGACATCACTTAAAGGCCAAGTGATATGAGAGAACCCCAACGTGAACCTATAGTAGAAATTTGCAAGACACGAAAAGTTGCAAATCTCTGTTATAGTGGTTGGGACTGGCCAATCCCGAATGACTTGTATCTTGGATGGGTCCACATGTACACCCTTCTCATCAATATTGTACCCTAGATATTGAACCTGGGTTAGGCCAAAGGTGCATTTCTCCAAGTTAGCACACAACTTGTTTTGTCCCAGGGTTTGAAGGACCTGTCAAATATGTTGGAGGTGCTCTTCCCAACTCTAGCTGAAGATCAAGATGTCATCTACACCACAAAATCATTGGTGAAGGGTCACAAGATGTCATCCATCAGTCCCATGAAGGTTGTAGGGGCATTCGTCAATCCGATCGACATGACCAACCATTCAAAAAGGCCCTCCTTGGATTTGAAGGAATTCTTCCACACATCGGAGGGTTTGATAGGCACTTGGTGACAACCTAAATTCAAGTCAATCTTGCTAAAATATTTGCCCCCCTTGAGCAAGTCCAAAAGGTCATCAATTCACAGGATTGGGTACCTATTCTGAACAGTGATCTTATCAATGCCCAATAGTCAATACAAAGCCTTCATGTCCCGTGCTTCTTCTCTACCAATACAATCGAGCTCCCAGAAGGTGATGACTTTGGCCTGATGTGCCCTTTTTGCAATAGTTCCTAAATATGCCTCTTGATCTCATCATTCTCTGTAATAGAGCAGCAATAGATCATTCCATTTAGCAGCGATGTGCTAGGGGTCAGATCGGTGGAGTGCTTGACCTGACAGTGCAGAGGTACCCTTGTGGGTGAGGGGAAATATCCTTGTACTTCTCCATGACCTTGTCCATCTGCTTCTACTATACAGAGGAGCCTTGCATAAAAGCCGTGGCCACAACCTTCTTCTTACCTTGGAGGAAAATAATAAGGAAAACAAATTTCTTCTTCTGGGAAATGATCTTACTGCATTTCTTTGCAATGATCAAAGAGATGGCGGTAGGTGAGGCTACCTACAGTATCCTGTATAACTTATTAGCCAAAGTAATAATCATAGAGCTAGGTCTAGAATCATATACATCATGTCACTTCCACAAGTATTGTTGTCCTAAGAATACATCACAAACTTCAAGAAGAAAAATGTCGCAAAGTACCTCATCCATGAAGCGCTTGATGTTGTAGGGAAGGTGACACTATTGGCTGAAACAAATATCTCGTCCTTCGTGAAGCCACTCGATGGTGTACGACTATGGATATGCTATAGTATTTAGGGCCAACCTCTTCATGACCTCTACTGAAATGAGATTCTTTTGGCTCCTGCTGTCGACAATGAACTATAGTGGAGAACCATTCACCCACATCTGTGAGTGGAAGAGGCATTCCCCCTCCTCTGGATCTTTAGGCTCAATCTTCTAGATCTTGGTGGTGGCCACAGTGGCACTGGGCTCTACATCAATGGTCTGCTTCCCTTTGTTAGTTCCCTTATCAGGTTTTGATTTAGAGTCAAAACCTGCGTCTGATTCGAAATCCTTCAACTCGGCTACCGGTAACTGCTTGCCCCGAACTGAGTGGAGCTCTTACGGAACTCACACCATTTTCCCATGTCCTTCTTCGTCTTTGGGGTGTTGGTCTTTTCTTATGGCCTTGGCAGGCTGTCCTAGGTAACGCTGCCTTGGCTTGGTCCTTTGTTTTGTGGTTTGGGGGTGCCTTTTTCTTGCTTTGGATTCACATATCCAAAGTATCACTTCTTCTGTTTAAACTTCTGCTCAATCTTGATAGCGTACCTATATGTCGTGCCGAGAGAGGAAATGTCCAGGAACTACATCTCGTCCTGGATGTAGTTTTGTAAATATCCATGATACTTGAGCACTAAATGTTGCTCTGTATCCTTGATACCCACTTCTTGCGAAGTGTATGGAAAGTATTTGTGAACTCTGGCACATCTTGGTCCCTTCCCTACCGTAGCGTGGTCCACTTTATGTACTTGTCTTCACACCTCCCAATAGGGTAATATTGTTCCTTGCTGGCATCTCGGAAATAATTCCAAGTGGGTGCAACTGAAAGGAATTAGGGTTCACTCTCATCCTTTTGTTCATAGTAGTCTTCCCACCAATCCTTGACGTGTGAGGTGGCTTTAAGAAGTGAAAAGGTAATATTTTCCCTATTAGAAAATTCATGAACTGAAAAATATCCTTCCAATGGATTTCAACATTTATCTATGGCATCTACGACTATTAGGCCTTTGAATATGGGAATATCAAATTTAACTTATACCTTAAAAGGAGTGGTGCCTCCAGAGTGGCTACTGGAAGAAGACGCATCGCATGTGGATAACAAGTGAATGATCTAAGCAAAGTTATCCATCATCACGTCCCTCTGTCACTCGAGGGCTTCCTCGAGCAACATTTTGAAAGGATCTGCTGCACCCTCATCTTCCTTTTCTTCTACCATGGGAGGTCATCGGGTTTTGTGAAAATAACCTTGCAATGGTTCAAACAGATCAATCCCTAACTCCTTATACCTTGACCTTGTTAGGGACATGCAAAGAAAAACAAAGAAAGAGTAGACTACTCTGATACCATTGATTTGAACTTAAACAAGAATGAAAAAAATTATAGATATAATCATAAACATAGAGATGTTGCAAAAAAACACTTCATTCCATTTATAGAAAAATATTGAACTATGCTTACAAACAAAATGGAAATAAGATAGCTTGAGCGATGGTAGCTTATCTCTAAGAGATGTGGTGGCTACATACCTCTAAACTCTATTACAATGAGGCTTAAGGGCCTATTTATTATTATAAAACATGAGAAACCCCTAAACAAACAAAACCCTAACTCCAGGAGATGTAACATCAAGAGTTTGTCGGCCCCCTTGGGGTTAGTTGGGCAACCAACTTCCTAGGGTTGTAACTTGGTCATATTATCTCCATTTAGTACATACGATACCTTGTTGGAAAGGTCTCTCTGAGTACTACAGGTTTCACCACAAGACCTTACAAATGGCTTTGGGTCGATTGTGGACCCCAAAAAGCATCATTTAGGGGGTCAAAACTACTTCGGAAGTTCAGGACCCGAAAAACTGCTAAAAATAGTAAATGCTGAAATGAACAAGGAAACAGATGAAACTGACTGTGGGGTCTATGTGGAATAGGTGGGTGGTCACCAATATCCACCTGGATCATGATCAAATGCTTCTCGACAACGTTGTATATATAGAGGTACGGGTCGTCATAGCATTAACGAAGCAATTAAGGAGACCAACTCTCCAAGGCCTCTTAGTATGGTGGTAGTTCAAAAGGATAGTCCCCCAAGGTACCTTCACTATACCTTGGATATAGGGTCAGTAGGTGGTGAGTTAATTGATAGATGTGGGGTTGTAGGATGACAATTCATGTATGTGGATAGGTGCGTGATGCGGCATCGTTTTCTCGCTAGAATTTGCAATATAAATGATTCCCTTAGGGATGAAGGAACCATCACTGCTCGATTATGGTTTTGGACGATGGAAAAGATGGAAGAATTAGGAATTGAAAAGACTCTCCACTATTTCACCTTATGAAATACATGCTCAGGAGGAATGTCAGGATGGATCAGGTTGTTATATACCTCAGGTGGCTCCAGTCAGTTAGCAACAAGACCTTCATCATGCAGAAGCGTCTCGGTACAAAAATGTCATCTCCGAGAAATGGTAGTGGGGGAGGATCCGGTCCTGGAAGGTCAGGGTATGGCCATGGCACGAGGCATGTAAGAGTTGAGATACTGGTGGAGGGCTATTGCAAGCAAGTGATTAAGGAAATTATCAAAGAATTGAACGAAAACATGGCGGTCATCTCTGCCCAATTATCTAGGTTGGGTAAATACTTGGAACTAATCCAAAAAACCATGGAAGGACTACACATGGATGTTTTGAGTGTCCAACAGAAAGTTGAGAGTATCGAAATTAAGGTCGAGATAACCACGGTTGGAGTTTTAAAGGAAGTGCTCGGGGTTGGAAATTCATCGGTTATAAATGCTAATAATGTCGAAAAGGCTGTTGTGAGGGCTCTGGAAGAAGATGAGGATGTTGCTACTATTTCTGCAAAGGTTTAGGAAGAATAAAATATTGAAGTAGAGGAACTGAACAATTCTGTGGGCAAGTCTGTCGGTGATGATGCCGAGTTTGGCAGCAGTTGATTGTGTTTGTTTTAATTTCCATTTATGCAATATCGTTGTATAGAATATGAAGGAGTTTTTAGGAGAATATATAGCTATATTTTTCCCAATATAATATATGTAAATAATAAGGGTAACACAAAAGTCCATACTCAATGTAAGGATAGGGAAGATGTAGATAGAAAAAGTCTAAATTTTGTAAGGGACCTAGCCCATCTGTAGTCATTATAATGAAATGCTAATGTTCCTTAAGAAAAAAACATCGTTATCACAAATAATAATATCACTTCATAGAAGAACATAAACAAAGCTATTAAAAAAAAGAAACATATGGAATGCACAAAAAATGACACCATTTCATCAAACAACATGGCAAACCTAGAAGATCACCCAACTCCCAAATAATCAACATACACGGTTAAGGACAACACATCATGGAACAACATAAAAAACTATTGGCAAGCCAAACATAGGTAAATGGAATACACAACACTTCGTGGAACAACATATCAGAGCTACTAAGTAAAATTACACAAAATGTTAGTTTCTTTGTGGCATAAACTTAAATGGCTGGTCACCATCTAAAAATTTCACACATCAATAAATAGAATACATGGAAACACTTCCTAAAACAACATGGAAGAGCTATAATTCACCCAACTTTTAAATAATAAAATAGTGATTAAAATTGCACAAATTATTAGTTTCCCTGTCACATCCACAATTATGGCTAACTACCATTGAAAAAGTGCACACAATTATTTATATGTGCGATGGAGGCTATTATGCCTCCCACGAAGGCTAGATCTAACCATCTCCTTGGCCAGTGAAGAGAACAAGTGTGGTGACTCAACAACTATCTGTGCCTCCTTAACATTTTGAGCATCATTCACCTTTGACTCAGGATAATCTCTGAAGTCAAGGATTAGCTCTTCATCATCTAAAACAATGTGTGGGAAATGGCTATAGTGGAGAGAAGACAGGCTCATTAATATCTATGTAAGGTAGTGGTTCATGTATGTATTATTAGAAAATAGAGAGATTAGATAGTGATTACACACAATAACAAACACACTTTTGATATCTTTATTGATCACAACTATTACACATATATAGGACATAAATTTCTGACTTCCACACTTCTATACCATGACAAATCATACATTGGAAACAACAACTTATAGATTGATGCTTTGGAAATCTCAATGACAACTCATGAAAACACATGGAATCATTACATCCAATACACTACCTTAATGCTTACATAGAAAACATTGAAAACACATAATACAACAACAAGTATAATCTATGTCTGATTGGTCTTCATTAATACTCACACCCACTCAGGAATCTTGCAAACACTAATCTTTCACCACCACATCTCTGAGCTATCACTTGACATCCATTTAAAACATAACTACCTTTGACCATCGTTGATGAAAATTGCAAGATCAACAATTGTGACACCTTGGCTTGTTGGGGCTTCCACAATAAGATCCATCAACTAATTAATCATCCTATGGACCAACCACCATCTATCAGATATTTTGTTTTTGGCTACCCATCAGTTGCTAGGATGGAGGTCTGGATACTAAATGTATTCAAAAGTTGATCAAACAACTTGACTTCGCTAACACACAAGAATTGATGTTTCATACACTGGGACTTCCAGTTTAAGAACCACCAACCCTTTTTATAACCTATAAAAACACACAATAAATGATTTTTTCGACATTGGGGATTCCAATTTAAGAACCAATAACACTTTTATAACTAATAGAAACACAAACACCAACACGATATCTCACATTTTTTGTTTGTTTTTTTTTAATAATTACACAACAAAATAAACAACCTTAATAACCTCTATGATAATGGTTGATTTAAAACCATGGAAATAGAGTCCGTTATGGTCCCTTCGCTCCTTCCCAAGGATTGACTGAATCATCGCAACTCTATTCAATGAATAATCTTCATGGGTGAAATATCTATCGAGTATCAATTTTGATCCTCATATTAATTAGATTCTTTTCCAACACATACCTCCATGATGGGTGAACCCATTGTTTATTGTCATAGGCATCCTTGATCTATCTTATGAAAATTTCATACTTCTCTTCTTCTCAATAGATTTGGCCCAGATCTTTCCTTAGTTCGCTAAAATGGTTGATGTTTAGGTAACATCATGCTAGTGCCATGATATTTGTCCATGTAGACCACCATGAATTTTCTCGAGTCGTAGTATTCAATTAGCTTTACATTGACATTGGCCTATACAATGTAGCTATGATGCAAATTAATGAAGTATGGGAAGTAGTGGGTAGAAAACAAACAATAATCTGGACCGCGATTAAGATATTTCTCCAGACCAAAAAAAATAACTCGACAACTCTGTTTCCAATCAAATATATCATAGTGCCTCAACACCATAAAACTATTTCAATCTACACATAGGCTCACAAAAAATTCTCATGCACTAAAAATAAATTGTCACACATCTATACTAATTGTGCATAAGCAATAACATGCAAGATCCCTCACATATTCTTTGCCCTCCCTTGAGGGAGTCAACCCAAAACAAGCTTTTATACCGTGTTAGAAAATAGAGAGATATCATATAGTGATTACACAAAACACCAAATACACTTTTGATATCTTTATTGATCACAACAGTTACACATATATAGGACATAAATATCTAACTTCCACACTTCTATATCATAACTGCAACTCATACATGGGAAACAACAACTTCTATATCAACGTTTGGTAACTCTCAATGACAACACAAGGAAGAATTACTTCCAATATTTATGTTCAATGGGATTGGGTATTTGTCACTGAGAGAAAGCATGTTCTTCATCAATATCACTAAGATGGCCACCTGTTTCAATGTTTAGTGGTCTCCTATTTGGTGGATCTTATCCAGTCCCAACTTCTCGATGTGCAATGTTAGAAAATGGATCTGGCATTACTGGCTTAAAAATAAAACCACACAAGACTCTACATATGTCTTACACTGTAAATGTGGAAAAGTACCCACTACCAAATGAGCCTTCCATAACACCACCAATTGTTTGTCTAATAAGGAAGTTGTCACGAAATGAGAGTGGTTAGGAAAACACCTTTGCCATTTTTTTCATTTGGAAAATAAATTTGCATTAAAAAAAAAAATGGAATGATCACATGCTTGCCTATGCGCATCTAGACACCAGCCTAAACCTCCAAAAATGCAAGATTACACAAACAAATGAAAACACATTTGCATTAAAATAAAAAAAAAATGGAATAATTACATGCTTGCTTGTGAAATAAAAAATGGAATGATCATATGCATGCTTGTGAGCATCTCGACAACCTGCCAACCTCCAAAAATTCAAGATTGCCTAAACTAAACCACCAGTCAAGTTACTAACTACTCCAAATGAAAGATTCGACTAACTAAATAATCAATCAAGTGAATACCTAGTAGAATTGTATAGTTATATAGATTAAATAGTTAGTAAACAAAAAAAAGCATCAATGAATGATAATGCATCAAAATGGTTACTTGTTGATAGATCTTTCATTGCTAAAATTTTAAAAAATCATAGAAGATAATTAATTAGGCTTTGTTAGAATACCATGAACCAATTATCAATGCTGCAAACCTATAAAACTATAACTCATTTCATATTACACTTATTCTTATGACAGTTTTTAAGGCCAATTTATTGGATTGTGTAAAAAATGTATAACTACCTTGAAGATAAATATTAATCTTTGATTTGTGAATACCACTAAAAATATTTTATATTATGATGTAGAGCGTAAATCATTGTCATCTAACTAAAATTAACATTCTAAAAGCTCCATTACAAAATAAACAAACTTTTCAATAAAATTGAGATTGATATAAAAAAATATATATTAAATTTACTAAATAAGCTACAATACATTAATGGATAATTAATGTATTTAGCTAATACATCTTCATTGATTATTCATCATTCTTGCTATAATTACTTTTTCATGATATATTATAAAACTTAGATTAAAAGAAAATTCATATAATGAAATAATGAATAACACAATGTTGATTACTACATGATAAATATTATTCATATAAAAAATAATTATTCATTTAATTATTTTTGCCTAGAGAGGCACTCTCCAGCCAAGTGTGGCACATTTTTTGTAAAGTGTGTTTAACATTTTGACTAAGTCAAATTACATAATAACAAATAAATAAATAAAGATAAAAAAATGTAATGTAATGTAGAAATTTTAATTTGCTTAACTTAAAATAGAATAAAATAAAAATAACAAATTAAAAACAATTTTGTAAAAGTAAAGATAAATTGACCCATGGTATTCATGTGGAATATAAATCAAACCATCATATATCCATCTTAACTCGGGATCTACAAAGCATGTTGAGGGATGAAATACTTTGAAATGAAAATCTCTTTTAGAGTGAAAAGTGATTTGATCCTATTGGCATTATGATACAAGTGTTGTCCTTGATGGCAACTCACTCAGAGCTTTGATACAGGTGATGGAAACTTAATCAGAGGACAGATCTTAGTACAGTAGGTCAAGAGAGAGATATACGCAGGTTCATTATGACAAAGCCACGTATACATGCAGGTTAGATATTCTGAAGACGCGTATGTGTATACACGCACTTTCACGCAAGGAAAAGCACGTACATGTGGGAGAACTTTTGTTTTGGTCCGTGGTATTTAGTCCTTGGTATTTGAAGCTATGGTTGTGGACCATGGTATCTCGTCAGAAGTGTTGATCCCAAGTATTGGGTCCATGGTATTGTTTCTACATGGTTTTGGACCATGGTACTGAGACAAGCCTAACCTATATAAGGAGAAGATCATTAGGCAAAGGTGCATGCAAGGAATGGATGTCTGACGAAGTGGGAAGATCTAGTTATGGGTTTGTGATGCTTGGCTCAGTTTGGATATGACAGCGAAGGCATAAGTAATTATCTTTAGATATGTACGCGGGTTGTCTCTAGTGAAAGCAGGTATACACGCGGTTTTGATATAGTCAAGTAGCGTATGCATTATGAGATTTTGTGTTTTAGGTTGTTGTTGATTCTAGTGGTTGTTGCAGAGTTCTGGGCTCTGGTCTACGTTCTGTGTTTTTGATGACAGGGTTTCAATGATTCAGTATTGGGTGATTTAGATATTTATGATGCAAGTATAAGTTGATGGTTGTATTGCAGCAGTGATTGTTTTGTACTTATGGATCCAGTCTTAAAATGTATGAAACGTGGTCCCTGGAAGAAAATAAGGTTGTAGCCTTCTATAGGTCAGCACCTACGTACTACTATATCAGCTAGTACAAGAGCTGAGGGGGTTGTAGCTCCCTTCAAGAAGAATCTGGAAAACGAGAGAGGGTTGTAGCCCTCTACAGGTTGCAGCCTACGTACTGGTAAAGGACTATACCAGTACATTGTAAAGAAGTTTCTTATTAAAGGAAGATAAAAACAAATTGCAACAGGTGGTTTTCACCCACATTGGGTTTCCACCTAATATCATGGTGTTCATGTGTGCTCTTTGTGTGTGATGATCTGTTCTATTTACTGTTCATATGGTTGATAATGTTCTGATGCATTCACTGAAGATGAACTAACTAAATCATAATGTTTACTGGATGTACGTTAGTTGCTTTTAAAACAGTCGTGTATATACGCGTATATATTTAACTGAAGTCGCGTATATGAATCAGAATATGAATATTGAAAAGTGGTTGATTTGCTAATACTGATTCACCCCCCGCCCCCTCTCAGTATTATTTCCAACAGATCCCTCTTGGCCCTTGGTAGATCTGGAGCTAATGGATAAAAACTAGCTCATAATATATTATAAAATTTAGATAAAAGAAAGATTAATATAATTACATGAATGAGTGATAAATATATTATATAAGAAAATAATTATCACATAAATATGAGTGTGAGCAGCTAAATAATTTAATACATCTTTCATAAAATTGATATTTATAAGAAAAGTAACTAATAAGTGTGTATTATATAAAAGAAATAAAATTATTGTAGTTATATAAATTAAATGGTTTGCAAATGTAAATAAGCAACAAAACACTTATTGAGCGCCCAGTATGGAAGAGATGTTGTACAGTTATGTTATTTTATCATTTTGACTCAATCAAATTACATAACAATAAAATTAAAAATAAAACTCATTTAAAAGCAAATAAATTAAATATAAAAACAAACTAAATAATTATAATTATTAATTAAAACATTTTAACTCGATCAAACTATATAAAAATAATAAAATAAAATAAAATTAATATTTATAATTATAAATTATTAATAATTAAACCAGCCAAGATCTATCTTAACTTTGGACCTACCAAGTGTCGAGAGGGATCACATTTCTTATGATGCAAACCTCTTTTAAAGTGAAAATAGATTTTATCTCTCTCTGTGTGTGAGAGATCTACAACTAAGATGGATGACCTAAGTTGGTTTTTAATACATCTCACGCTACCAACAATTAAAAAACAAAAAAATTAATTAAGTTATAATACTATTTTAAATTATTATTAATTATAAAATAAATTATATAAATTAAATATATATACACTTATGTAACAAGATTTTTAATCATGGAATTTCACTTATATTTTATCATGAAGATTCGTAACTTGTAAATAAGATTTGTTACCATACCATGGACCAATACCTTGGATTCTTAATACCACATCCCCAAAAAATGGACACTTATCTTTATATATTTTTTTATTAATAAATTTATTTTAAAGGGAAAAATGGGCATAACTACCTTTGGGATATGTCTCAACCTATCTATGATCACTACTAAAAATATTAGGTGCACATTAAATCCATGACATCCATATAATAATTATTGATAATTAAATTAAAATTATAAAAGTGTTATTTCAAAAGAGAAAAATGTATTCACATAATTATTAAATAAACTAGCACTTCTATATAAATTAAATGGTTGGTAAATGTTGATAACAGCACAATTACCCCATAATACACCTCACATTGCCTAGATTTTAAAAAATCATAGAAATTAACTAAATTATAATTTTATTTTAAATTATTATTATTAATTATAAAAATAATTAATATATGAGTTAAAAATATATAAAACTTTAAAAATATATAATTATATTTTTAATCATGGAAATTTACCCTCACTTTACCAAGGAAATTCTTAATCTGTAAATAGCTTTTGTTGTAATACCATCAATATAACGACTTATTGTGCCTAAAGGAACTTTCTAACCCAGTATGGAAGAAATGTTATAATGTCCTATTATGCTATATATATATATATATATATATATATATATATATATATATATATATATATATATATATATATATATATATAGAAACATTTTGACTTAGTGAAATTAAATAAAAATAAAAATAAAAATTATAATTAATAATTAATAATAACTAAATGAATCTAGACCTATTTTAACTCCATATTTATCAAACACCCAAAGGATCAAATCTCTAGAGGTGTAAACATTTCCTCAAATTTTGCACTCAAAAAGGGAGGTGTGCAACTTGAGAGATTTGATCCCTCACTTGATCTTTGAATATTAATATGAATATTCTAACGTATTCCATGGAGGTTAAATTTCTACCATCCATCTAACAATATTTGATAATCAAATAAAAATTGTTAAAAACCTATTTTGAAATGGCATACCTATCCAAATAATTAAAAAAACATAAAAAAACAACTAAATGATAATTTTATTTTAAAATATTATTATAAATATATAATAATATATAAATAATTCATACCATAATACATTTCAAATTTCATAATTCTAATCCTAGCCCGTAACAATACATTTCAAATCATAAACAATATAAATAATCAATAATTTATAATTTATATTAATATTTGCACCTTTGGAGTCACATATAATGGTGTATCACAAAATTTCAATAAGAAAAACTTCCATGTTATTACATAAAGTTGTGGTCTATTTCTTCAACATTTTGAAGGGTTTTCAATCATGTGTTTTTCAATCTAGTTTCCTTAAAATTCAATACAAATTTCTTGGAATCACAAATTTTAGTTGTAAACTCTTATTCAAATGTCCTTTGAATTTTTGAGGATGTTAAATTCATAAATGTATTATGGTATGTATATTTCCACAATCAATAACATAATGTTGTTGAGGATTTATAAAAACATGTGTATTTTGTTTGAAAAACAAAATATGTATAATCAAAAACTCATTTTAAATAACAAAATTTAAAATTTAACAGAACAACATCACATTCTCGTAAAAAAAACTAAAAACTAGAAAATTTAGAAATTCCACAAACATCATCTCGAAACATCTATAATAATGAAGTGTGTGGGGACATTCTCGTGGAAATCTAAACAAGATTGCCTATTAAAAATATGTGCTATCAAAAATATGATGTACATGACATTTATAAAATAGAACAGACTTATATATGAATAATATAACAAACAAACATATTGTCGAAACATCGTGAAGTGAGGTGAGAGTTTATTAATTAACATCAATAATAACATATTGATATTAAATAATTTTAAAATAAGGTGTCATAAAATTTGGATAGAGGGAAAATAAATTCCATGAAACAATGCATAATCCAATATTAAATAGGTAATAATATTGCAACTAGTAATAAGTTTGTTAAGGTGAACCTACACATTCAAGCCCTATTGGATAAGTGAATAGCTTGGTGGAAAACGCTCATTTTGATTAGGACAAATTAGATAAACAAAAAATGACAAAGTATGATTACTATAATTTAGCTAAATCTGGAGTGTGTGGAGTGTTATTGCAGGAGAATTTGATTCATGTGACAAACATTTGACAAGATATGTATTTTAAATGGAGTTTATGATGTTCTTTTTTTTTATTTTTTTTTCTTGTAAGGAAAAATGGTAATTTAATTTAAGATAAGGAAATTACATTCTATAGATGCAAAACATATTCAGATCACAACATGATAAAAACAAAAATGTTACCTTTATCCATGCATGGAGGCAACAAAACAAGTTTGTATACCCAATCGTATCATATTAAACTATCCAAATTGTTTAATAAAAACTGTCCATTAATATATACAAGATGTGTCTGTCCATAATATAAACAAAACATATAACAGAAGTACTATGCTGGAATATCCATGTATGGCCGATGGAAGTATTGGTAGTATTCTCCCTCATGTTGTTCTTTGATCATCCAGATGCCCAGCTCGTCGAGCGCAACCTCTGTGGATAAGTTGTCAACAATGTCGTTCTATTCCTTGTATATATGTTTACAAGTAAAAGAATCAAATAATGATATTAATCTCAAGTTTTCATCTAGCATGTGCTGCAATGTATAAGTAGAACATCTAGAAATCCTGTTTAGCCAATCACAAATAATTTTAGAATCCCCATATAATTGCAGATCTTTGCAGTTTTTTTCGAAAGCAAAATAGATGAGATTCTTTGCAGCAAGGAGCTCGGTGTAATTATTTATGCCTCTGCTGAGTCTTATAAGCACCATAAAGGAATGATGATGACTCATATGAAGAATAGCCCCCCCACCATAGCCTCTATCGTGTGTCGCACCATCAAAGAATGCCTGTGGTTTGTTGTGATCTATATGAATAGGAGTAAGGATGCGAGAGTTCAGTGGATGAGGGTCTTCTGGAATGAGGGAGTAGTCATCCATGACTTTGGTAGCCAAAACAGACCAGTTTGGTGCTAAATCTTGAAAAATCAATCTATTCCTGGCTATCCATATAGTCTAGCAAATCAGAATGGGTAGGTTTCGAAGTTTGTGCAATGTTACTGAATTATACCAAGTTTGTCAGGCCTCCAATATAGCAATGCCATTCCAAGATGCGATTGGGGTAATGACGGGGAGTATATGTTCCTACAGCTTACAAGCTTCTATGAAAACAAGAAATAAGTGGTGTACAGATTCATTTTCACACTTGCACAGACTGCACTGATGAGGACTGAAATGTGCTCTCTTGAGAAGATTATCGCCAATCAGAATCTTTTTCCAGAGGATGGTCCACATTAAAAGCCTAGTTCTGGGAGGGGATTTTAGCTTCCAAAGAGGTCTCCACCAGTCAGTTGTAATCAATGATTTTCTCGAAGCTAATAGGGCCAGATATCCATCTTTGGGCGTATATCGGCCACTTTTAGATAAGGCCCAAATGATCTCATCATCGCCTTCAAGGATTCAAATGTGGGCTTCTATGAGGGCCAGAGTGAAACCTTCCCAAGACTGACTCCAAATGGGAGGGATGTTTAATTGATGTGCTAACTTCCACACCTGTTGTAGGAATGTGGTGTTTTCAGAGTCAACAATTTGTGCAATGTTTGTAATGTTTTTTTTGTTGAAGATGTTGAACGAGTTCCATAGGGAGCCGATGCATATTCCCACAACCCACCCAAGGGTCCATTCCAATGTGAACCTTATTACCAGACTGTATTCTCTAAGTGATGCCCTCTCTGATGGGGTTCAAAGCCTTGATGACAGCCTTCCATACGATAGATATCCACGATGTATTTAGATGTGGTCTTCTAATCCAGACCAGAGTGTGCATCGAGGCAATTTATTTTGCAGAGGTGACCCGCATCCAAAGGCTATCGGCCGAAACTAGGTGCCACCCTCATTTAGTAGCAAGGGCCAAGGAGAAATCTTCAAGGTTTTTGAGGCCCCATCCACCCCATTTCTTCGGTAGGTTTAGGTCATCCCATCTGACCCAGGCAAAAATCCTTCCCTGTTTGCTCCCTAGCCAAAGAAATCTGCAACAAAGGGATTTTATCCTAGAAAGGATGCCTCTGGGAATCCAAGCCAAAGATATCCAGCAGACTGGGGTGGCTTCAAGGACACTTTTGATGAGAGTGAGGCGACTTGCCCTTGAAAGATATTTGAGGTACCAGATATTAAGTCTTTTTTCCATTTTGGTAATAAGCCAAGTCTAGTGAGCAATCTTGTAGCCTAAGGGCTTTAACTTATATCCCAAGTATTTTACTCCTTTAGGTAGTTGTAGTTGTGTAAAATGAAACCTTTCTAGAGCATAATAGATCTCATGTAGTGTGCATTCAGCTGCAGTTAAAGTTGATTTCTTGTCATTAATGAGCATTCCTGTAGCAACTTGAAAGAGTGAGAAAGTGGCCTTTATATTACTAAGATCTCCAATACTGCCATTGAGAAATATCAGTATATCATCTACAAAGAGTAGATGAGTCAAGATGCATCCCTCTGTTATCTTTATGCCTTTTAATTTACCTCTTCGATGCTCTTCAATAATGAGGTTACTGAGACCTTCCATAACAAGGAGAAAAAGCAAAGATGATAGGGGGAAGCCTTGTCTCAGACCCCTTTCAAATGTAAAGAAGGGGGAAGCACTTTTGTTCACTAGAACGCTAAAAGGTATGTTATTTATACAACTCATAATCCATTTGATGAATAAGAATGGAAATCCTAGATGAGTTAAAATCATTCTAATATATAAACAATTTACTCTCTCAAAAGCATTTAATAAATCAACCTTCAAAACCATACCTTTGCTTCATCTGGTGTGTAATGTATGGAGCATCTCCTGAGTTGTACCCACATCTTCATGAATTTTTCTATCCTATAGGAAGGCGAATTGTTATGGTGAGATGTGTTTGGACAGGATAGGTCTCATCCTATTTTCAATGATCTTGGCGATGATCTTGTATAGACAGTTGCACAGAGTAATGGGGTGAAAATCTTCTAAGGAGGTCGGGTTGTCCGTCCTCGGGATGAGAGCTATGAAATTAGAAGTGATAGCAGACTCTATATACCCCCTGGTTCTTGTGTATTCAATAATTTTAAGCAGGTCTCCACCCATAATGTTGAAAAAAGCCAAATAAAATTCAATCGTCCATCCATCAGGACCAGGGCTTTTACCTTTTTTGAACCACTTAATGGTGGCCTCCAATTCTTCCAGAGTAGCGTCCTTTATTAATTCATCCCCCTCCTCTTGTTCCATGTATCTAGGAAAGAGTTGTGCAACCTTGAATCAGCCTGATTAATGTCCCTCGAGGCACTGTAAGTGCGCTTAAAGTGTGATTTAGCCAGCTCAGCCAAGAATTTGGGAAAGTATTGACCAACTATTCCTGGTCATTCTGAAGCTGCCATATGGTGTTGATCGCCTTTCTTCCATTAGCAAATTTATGATAGAACTTAGTATTTTCATTTCCTTCAAGTAACCAGATGGCCCTACTTCTGAGTCTCCATGTTTCTACCCTGTCTTTTAGAATATTTGCCTTGGTTGAGTATTGCTTTGCCATCTTTTCCTTATGTTCCTTGGATATGAATATTCCACCCTGTTCATTTTCAAAAGCAACTAAATCAGCTTCAATATTTCTGAGGGAGTGTTCCTCCTGGATTATTTTATTGTTAGCCCATTATTTAGACATTTTCTTTAGAACAGTGAGGTTGTGTATAAATCCTTTGGTACGATCATCCCACTCCCCAGGAGGATTTTCTTTCCAATAATTAGTAACCATACTAATGTACGAATATTCCTTTAGTCAGGAGGAGCATAATTTGTAAGGTCCTTTAGGTTTTATTCTCCCTCCATCAATCTCCATAAATATTGGGAGGTGATCAGAAATCCCTCCTTTTCCAACCCATTGCCGGGTATTAAAACCTAGATCAAGGACCTTTTACTTTACTAGAAAACGATCAAGCCTACGAGCCAAACTATCATCCCCAGTCCTATTGTTCCTCCATGTTGCTTGTATTTTGGCAAAGGGGATGTCAATCAAGTTGTGTGAGTCTAAAAAGGTTAGGAAGTAGTCAAATAGAGAGTATCTTTGAGCTCTGTGTCCCCAGGACTCGGCATGTCCTATGGAAAAATTGAGGTCCCCGCCAATAATAAGGTGTTCTTCCATGAATGTAACCGAGTCTAAAAGATTTTTCCAGAAAGCGGGTCTATTTTGAAAAGGCCCATAGACATTGAAAATTTTGAAATTCATGTCAAGATCTAAAGATCTAATGTCTGCACCAATGTGGCCAGCACCTCCCCAGTAGTTGAGCAACTTAATAGATCGAGTGTTGATGCCCAAGGCCAAACCCCTTGATCTCCCATGAGCATCGAGCCCATAAAACTTCCACCCAGGGAGCATAAGTTGAAGAGAGAGAGTAATATCAGATTCAGATCCCAGAGTTTCTTGAAGGAAGATTATATCTAGCGATGCAAAAGTAAGTAAACTATGGAGTGCTATTTTTTTATTAGGCCTAGCCAACCCTCTGCAATTATATGAGAAGATCTTCATGGAGGGGGTTCAGAGGGGGATGCTCTGGCTCTAAGGGTCCTAGTAATAGTAGATTGTATGCCCAAAGCTATCTAATATCCTGCCGTACCTTGGGCAACAGAAAGGTAGGACGGTCTGCCCCTTTGTTGTTTTGAAGGGGGGGGACAGGATAATATCAAGCTCGACATGGTCCTGAGCTTGTCTCTTATATTTTGATCTTGTCATGTATCCAATAGCAGGGTGGGCCACAGGAAGGGATGTAGATGGAGGAAGGGCGGTGGATGAAGGTGAGGGTGGAGCAGAAGAGTAAATGCGGCGGTCCATAACCTAGCAAGAGAGCGGAACGAAAGCCGAAGGTTCAAGGGTCAAAACCATGCCCAATGGAGCATAATTTTGGATTGAGGAATGAAGACCAACAGTTGATCTAGTTATAATGCAGTCAATAAAAGATGTGCAACAAGAGGAAGTAGAGTAAAAGAGAGGATTCATACCCGGCGAGGGGGAACACTTGAATGGCACCAGAGGATGAACTGGTGGAGGCGGCTCAGGATGAAGGGGCGGCCGACTTCCCTTCTTAGGTTTTATCTGTTGGAGTCTTCTGTTTATCTACCAAGTCTGCATGTGCTGCCATGATATGAGGATCAATGGAAACCTGATTCAGAGATAGGTTGTCCTGGGAAATGGGCGGTTGAACCTCCTCTTCCCGAACCGGGGTCTATTTTTGTGACTTTCTCAATAAGGGGTAGTCTCTGTAGAGGTTCCCAACCTTGTGACATCTTCGGCAGTAGAATGGCACACCCTCATAATCCAGCAGTTGCCTCCTGGTGTTGTTCCACCATCGAATATCAATGTGTTCCAGTAATCCTTCTGAGAGGTCCAAGTGTACCAGGATCCTGGCGAAAGCCATTCATCCCGTGGACTGATAAGAGCCTTCATATGTAAGATAAATGCCAAGGGAATTACTGATCCTCCTAAAAATATCCTTCATCCAGAAATGTAGTGGCAGCCCCAGGAGACGAACCCATATTGGCCTAGCATCAACTCGCTCCCATTCTGGGTCGAAAAGTGGTGTCCATCTGCGAAGTAAGACTGGGGCCTGGTCGATGTGCCATACCGTGGACAATACCCAATTACTGATCCTCCTAAAAACATCCTTCATCCAGAAATGTAGTGGCAGCCCCAGGAGACGAACCCATATTGGCCTAGCATCAACTCGCTCCCATTCTGGGTCAAAAAGTGGTGTCCATCTGCGAAGTAAGACTGGGGCCTGGTCGATGTGCCATACCGTGGACAATACCCAATTGGTGTGTGCAAGACAACTGAAATGAAATGAAAACCACCCTCTAACAAATGTCTGTACCATCGAGATGTCCTTCAGATGTTTCCCCCAGACTTCCAAGGCCCATTATTGTAGCTTCTCCACACTGAAATGGCGGCCATGAATTTGCCCCACTATTACCTTCTCTGCTATGTCCATAGCGTCCATGATCTATTTGTCCTTTGTGAGATCAAGGAGCGTCTCACTGGTCTGAAGTTTCAGATTCCTTTTTTCCTTAAGGACCCAAATTTCCTTGCATCCAATGGTCCTGGGTCTGAGGTATGCTGAGTTTCTTCCAAAGAAGGTATAGAACGGGTATGCTCAACCGCCGAAAATGGGATGGATACGAAAATACACAATATAGGGCTAATACCCATAAAATTCCACAGAGGTGGAGCTGAGGGCTTCTGAGGAGCCCAGTGGGCTGGGCCATGTACAACAGAGCCTAGGAGCTGATTGGGTGAGGGGAAACTGGCCATCGAAGAGGGAGGGTTTAGGGTTTGATCAGCTCCGAGAAGAAGACCGGTAGGTTTAGCAGGAAGGTTGATGAACAATAGATATCGTGGCAAGAGAGGCTGAGAGATAAAATCTGGAGGATAAGGGGCATCCTCCAGCAAGGAAATAGGCAGAATGTGGGAGTGAGAAAAGGGAGGGAGAGCTTCAACTTCGTCGATCAGTTTAAACATGAACAGAAAAAGGCTTGCAGCAATGGTCCTGGTGGGTGTCCATAATGGCACATCCTATGAAGGATCCACGAAGTCACCCAGCTCATCCATAACTGTCAAGATAACCCAGTGACAGCTGCCAGAAATAGAGTAGCTACCACAAACGGCGAAGGTTAGATGGACAGCTGAAGAGGGAAAACAGCGAGGGTAGGGAGAAAACCACGACAGGAAGGGATAAACAATGGTGGAAACTGGGCCCGAGGAGGGACTGCAGTCATACGAGTAAATCAAAAGGGTTACGGGGGCAGGTGCAAGTGAGCAACAATGGTTGTAAGGCACAGGTTTGAACAACATTAGTGTCTGGAAGCGGTTGCCATTTTTTTCCAGGAAACGCCCTCTCAGACCAAGTTGATCCCTCGGAGTTTATGATGTTATATATGCAAATCACTTATATTTTTTTTTGTTGTTGGAAGAAAGTCAAAATTAGATATTGCAAGATGCTTATAACGCTAATAAATAGAAGCGGATGATTAATTTCTAGAAATTGAATCCCTTAACTGTATGATTTTTAAATTGGGAAGAAATTTCAAGGATATTGAATCCCATAAGTGTCTGATTTTTAAATTGGGAAGAAATTTCAAAGACATTGAATGCCATAAGTGTGTGGTTTTTAAATTTGGAAGAAATTTCTATTGATGTATTGCTAAGAACATTTAAGAATAATAACTCAATATCTCGTTGTATTGCTAACTACATCTAGAAATAATAACTCAATATCGTTAGTATTGGATCATTTGATGAATATAAACTATTTCATTCTAGTTGAAATTACTCACTATGCATGTTATCTTGCATGAATTTCATTCAAAAGGTTGTATTGCATGTGGTATACTAAAGGTAATTATGATAATCATGATCCAAAATTTATCAAGAAGTTTTGGGAGGGTTTGTTTTATGAATGATATATATATATATATATATATATATGAGTGTAATTTATAATTTAAATATTTAGATATTAATGTTAAATATATATGGTTAATAGAAGTTTAACTAGCATTTGCACCAGATGTTGCAAAGAAAACGCCGTAAGGCATAAAGTGCGGAAATCCATTATCCATGTAGTGTGTGCATTATTCAAAAAGGTGGATCTCTTTAAATTTGTTGCAAACATTTATGTTATTGCATTGCTAATTTATTTAGAATCTACTACTACCTCCTCTTCTTGGAATATTAAATTTCTTATCACCCCATGATGACAATCCCTCTAATTATTGGAATAACAATTTTTTCCACTTTAGTGGGTTTACGGTCAACCTAAAGAAACATGAATTTGAGTCACTCAACTAAAAAGAAATTGCTAAATTGCTATTTATCATGTTTTGAGTAAAAACAATTAATAACTCATATTTACAACCCTTGAAATATTTACAACCTTTTAAGTCTTGTATTTATAACTCATATTTATAACCCTTTAAAATGAAACTAACTATCTATATTTTTATTAATAATAAAAATAATCTTCTTTATAAAACTGACACTCACATGCTACTCCTATTGAAAAGGAATCAATACTCTTTGATAAGCAATATTCTTTGATAAGCAGGGAAAGCATTATACTCGACCTGAGGGAACTCAGTGGGCAAAATTATCAATAACTAGTTAATATTAATTTGCATCAATTTATTTTGGTCCAACCAGCAATTAAAATCCATCCCCCGCCACTGCAACAATAATACACCATATATCACCTTCCCATTAAAACTGAGAATGAGCTGCAAATAACTGTGAGAACGCGGATGCCTCATAAGCATGGAGTTAAGTTTGATCCCTGAGCTTTGCTATAATCCTCAACTGTATAAATATTGAAATTTTTAAGAAGACTCTGGCCATTTCATAAGCAGCTGACTTGACAACAGAGTTTGTCTGTTGCTGAGTCCCAATCATAGAGATGTCTATATGAGTTATGTCAATGTCTAAGTAGAGCTGTTGAATATGGAATGTCGGTGTAAGTCCTCATCTCTGTCCAACTTATGTCAAAGCAAGGATGCTACATAGGAAGAAAGAATTGGTTAATCGGTTGTGGATGATGGCATTTTTCCTAGAAAATGCAATATCTCCTTCATTGATTTCAAAACTCCATTGCTTCACTTGCACCTATCTTCTCAGGCTTTCATATTGATAAAAACAATGTAGAAAATTTTGGTTGAGTTAGTTTCAAACCATAAAATCTACCCCAACTTCATCTAATGGGCTTGTAATATAGCCTTCTTTCCCGCATTTTCTTGATTATAAAATAATGTCAAAGTAAAACAAGAGTTAGAAATATTTTTCAACAATAGTCACTTGCATCAGATGATTATTATCTCGCTTGGTTTTCATCCTTATGGCTTAATATGGACGGACCATTTTCTGCAAGATTAAGAAAGCCTACTGTGTCTTTGAGAGATCGATTTGATTAATGGACATAAGTTAAAAATGCAGTGATCATCTTGTAAACAAATATATATACTCTATATATATCAAAGCAGCAGACTGAAGGCACTGAATTTGCCCATTTCAGACTCATATATGATATATCTATTCAAATGTTTACATAAACCAATATTTCATCCACAGTGGCTAAGAGTAGTATATATCAAAGACTGAAGGCACTGAAATTGCCCAATTCACTCATATATCTACTCAAATTTCTACACAAACCAATATTTCATTCACAGTGGCTAAGAGTATATATCAAAGTAGCAGACTGAAGGCACTGAACTTGCCATTTGAGACTTATATATCTATTCAAATTTTTAAACAAAACAATGTGTGATCCACAGTGGCTAAGAGTATCTATAAAAGTAGCAGACTGAAGGCACTGAACATGCCCATTGCAAAATTCAGACTCATATCTATTCAAAATTTTTACACAAACCAATGTTCATCCACATAGGCTAAGAATATATATCGAAGTAGCAGATTGAAGGCACTGAACATGCCCTTTTCAGATTCATATATCTATTCAAACTTTTACATAAACCAGTCTTTCATCCACAGTGGCTCGTGATTTTAAAATTTTTTATGTATGCCATAATAATCACTTCACGAATCAACTAGGAATTGAAGGCACTTGCACAAAGAATATAATAACATAAAACCAACGTATTCTTGCACAATAATATTATTGATGATAACACTATGCATAAATTGCTATTGCTTTGTTGTAAGCCACAGCAGGATCTTGATCTTCCTTGGCACAGATGTTACTGTCAGATGGACTGAGATGAATTTTTGCAGCCCCATTCTTCAATCCAACTTTATTCCTTTTCAATTTTGGGGCCATGAGAATCTGATAGCAGCCAACAAGTTTCTTCTTCTCCTTCTCAACCATCTCACCACCATCTTTCTGCTTTTCTTGATCTTTTCCCTGTTCCTTGCATGCACTACTGTTGAAGTCTTGACAGCGGGATTGTTGTTCTTGGGCATCAACAACATTATTAGGTTTAATGGACAGTAATTTTCTCACAAATGAAGGCCTGGGTTTGACAGGATTCCTCATCAAATCTCTGAAACCCACAACCCCCAGTTGCAGGGATGAATCTGTTCATTCTATGAAGATCTACTCCATCAAGAATCATGGTGCCAAGGTTGAGAATGCCCTGTGGGTGACCAGAAGGACAACGGACCTGCAGTGCCAAGAAAATCATCCCACTGAAATCTGTGCTCCCGTAGCCCTTGAGGAGAGTGGAAAGCAAGACCCTCACAGTGCCTAGCAGGGTATCCCTGAGGCAACCCACGCACTATATCTCCATCATCACAGCAGAGGTTTCATAGCGGAGCAAACTCTCTTCCACTCTGAATATGGCCTTGTCGTTCCAAGTAGGGTTTGCGCCCCCTGTTCTATCAATTGCGTCGTCAATTTTTTCTCGAAATTGATCCATACAACACAGTAGGTCTACATCATGCCAACAAGATGCATCTCCTTCAGATCTTGCGTTGAGATGATGTTAAGCTCCAACTGTGTGTAAGCTTCCCACATGATGTAGAGTGAATTTACTGCACAAGGAAACGCAATATTCAGAGACCACCCTGATTGAAATTACAGGAGAAGAAACGCCATGAATGAAATCTTTTGAAATCTGAACATTGTATAGAACTGACTTATAAGACAAAACACATCATAGACTCTCTAGCTCATGATGATGAAAGTAGATGGAAATCAGTGCAGAAGGCCACCCCAAATGGTCATGATCGAAGCCAAGAAGCAGAAAAACCCATTCATAGATACAACAATAATGGAACAAGCAAAAACAAATTTGTACCAAATCCATTTGTTGTTTCATTTTAGAATTTTATTGTTGTGATTTCCATTTCAAAACTCCATTACTTCACCTGCACCTATAGTCTCAGGCTCTCATATTCATAAAAACAATGTACAAAATTAATAATAATAATAATAACACGACCCTGAGAGATGTCCCCTTGTGCGTTGCTGCTTTATTCATTGGCATTTGGTATGGTGCATTAGTTATTTTGGAGTGAAAGGCATAATTGTTTAACATTTGTTTGAAATTGGAGCCTAAATTTCAAAACAAATTGCGTGAACAACACATTTAAACTTCAATTTGAATTGAGAACTGGAGAGAATGGGAAATAATTCACAGCAATGGCGTGCAAGATGATGCCATATGTGGTCTAACTTAAATTCAAATATAATAGATAATGTTGTTTTGGAGACCAACACACCTATTCCGTATGATCTTGTTAATGATTTGAAAATTTATGAATATGGTGAGCCTGGTCATTTTGTACGAGAATGGAGGGTTAGGAAGTGGTCGCCATCGGGGTCTCAGTCCTCGATACAGGTGTAGTTCAAGTTATGGTTGTCGTTCTCTAAGACGTTGATGTTTCAAACCTATATGGGGACGAAGTATTAGCAGGTCACCTCCACCTCGTCATGATCATCGAGTTCAACCTTGCGATCATGTCTTCTGCTTCTGGTGTGTTCACTATGCCATGAACTATCACAGAGTCATATTGTTCACTCTGTAGGAGTCCATACAATCATTTTCCAAGAGTGTGAATTTCTTGACTTTATTCTCTTGAAAGAATTTCTTAAGGATTATAGACAAAAAGCAGAACACATACTAGAAGAAGAGTGAAAAATGAAGATATTCTCTCCCGAACTTGATGATCTTGAAACTGCTAAAATCATGTATGGTTCAAAGTTGAATGGCTCAGAAACTGCTACAAATTTTAGGGAATCTTTACAAGAAAAATCACTTTTAGAATTGAGCACTACAACAAAAAGCACGGATAGTATTTACTCATCGGTGCTATTAGGAAGGGAACTGAGTCTATGCATAAATCTTCCTGTCATCAGAGTGAATCAGTTGATGTTGAAACATAAGTGATCGTTAACATTCTTAAAGGAAATGATGGTCCAGGAGGTGTGTCTTCCAATACAATAAAAGATCATCCAAATACACCAAGTCTTATTTCATGTAATAAAGTTACAGTGGATGATGTTTTGTATTGTTGGTGCAAAATGTTACTGTATCATCTTATGGTCCTGAATTATGGTCATGTGGTACTTCAATCATGCATTAATATCACTGAAGAGAGAACTCTTAACTGCCAAGTTTTTCAATGGATACACCTTGGAGATTGACCATCTGTTTGTTTAAAGTTGGACCATATCTTGGAGAAAATATTTCCTATAGAATATGCTGAAAGGAAAAATCCAGTTCTTGTCCAAGAAGAAAAACACCAACACCAACAAATAGAGGGGGATACGACAGATGCCCTTGTGGGATAGGATGTTTTTGCCTTTGATATCGGTAACCAAAAGGCCTCTTGCTGCATCAATTTTAGTATAATTCTTAGGGACATGCTAGCGATTTTGTACGTTTCTTGAATCAATCCCTCGATGTAAATGAAATACTCAATTCTCCTAAACACCACCTTGACTTAATGAATATGGCTGTGGCTGGTCAGAACTCCGGATCCTAAAACTGGCATTGATAATGACAAATTTCTCTAATTAATTCTGAAGTATACATGCTATTGATCTTGTCGTACCTAATAATCCTGAGGAGAGCTTAGAGATCATAGAACAACCGTTTAAAGCCCTGAAACAATTTGTAAACTCAACCATCGGAAAAGAGTAACGATATGTTCCTCCTAATTAGACAGGATCTGAACTTTTGATAACAGAAGCAAAGAAATAGTAATTCCTTTTCACATTATCATAAGACGATGAAAATGTCATAAAAACAGAGTACATACACCTTATCATTATCTGCACAAGGCTACGCATGCAGGGAAGAAAGACATGAAGAGTCTCTGCGAAGAGTCTCATCGCCAGCAGAAGAGTCTCATCGCCAGCAGGCAGTCTCTGCGAAGAGTTTCATCGCCAGCAGAAGAGTCTCATCGCCAGCAGAGCAGGCCTGGCCTTTCATGGCCCATTACCATGGGAAAAAAACTATTTTTCTATGAAAAAACAGATTAAACGAACGGCAGAAAACACCCCAATCATCTAACACACAAAATCAATGGCTCAGTATCGCACACGTCACATTTTAGGGATGTCTTTCTCAGAAGGAACACCTTACGGCGTAAAAATGAAAGAAGAATCATATCATTATTATTTCTTTTAAAAGAAAATCAGGATTTCCTCTCCTCGAGAAATTAGCGACGCATTGATTACGCCAAGTTTTAAACACTTCTAAACCTCAAGAATCCTGCATGTAGATAAGCAATGCCATTTTTTAACGAGTTGAATTTAATTAGAATGTCGGTTTAAGAATATTTTAATATTTAATGTTTATTGAACTTAATTAAATTGCTGGTTTAAAACTATATTTTGTTGATTTAAAAATAAAAAGTGAATTGCTTGACCTGCCTTTTGTCATTTAGGATATTAAAATCTAAAATATTTTTGAAATTAGAAATCTATCAATTAAAAATATTAGTGTATTACTTGACCTGCTTTTGTCATTCTGCCTTGTCACTACGACTCTGTATATTAAAATCCAGAATATTCCTGAAATCCACTAAAATCCCTTCCAATAAAGCCATTGGCAATATCAAATTTTTTTAATTCTAAAATACCTGAAGTCACCGAAAAAGGAACTCAAACTCTTGAGGCACAACCTCCAATTTCTCAGCTTTCAAAGCAGGTTAGGGTTGTGCGCCCTCCTGGATGTAAACACCTGTAGCCCTATATAAATAACAGATCACAAATGCAAACACACGCGAAGATAGTAGAAAGAAGCAACTTCTATATATATATGCAATACAATGATGTGTTTCACACAGAGTGAGAGTTTAGGCAATTTATTTAAAATCCATATGGAACCTGCAATATCTAAAACGAATTCAAATACTATTTTCTGCAAACCCAGCATTCGCGTATTCTGATCTTAGAAAGTGGCCTTGTTCAACACCGTAAACGTGACGGAGGACGACTGGTCTATGCTATACGAATCGTATTGCAGGAAGAAGTGCGCCACAAACAACCGCGCCACCATCACAACAATGTCTTTGCCCCCACACTGCTTGGCGGACGTTTCATCCGTTTCGCGGCCGTTGGACCAGAGAACGTACTTGAGCATCTTCTCCCCTTCCGAACCCATGAACCGACGGGGCACAAACTCATCCGCTCTATCGAACAGCTTTGGATCCTTGGTCGCAAAAGACATGAAGAGTCTCTGCGAAGAGTCTCATCGCTAGCAGGAGAGTCTCATCGCCAGCAGGCAGTCTCTGCGAAGAGTTTCATTGCCAGCGGAAGAGTCTCATCGCCAGCAGAGTAGGCCTGGCCTTTCATGGCCCATTACCATGAGAAAAAAACTATTTTTCTATGAAAAAACAGATTAAACGAACGGCAGAAAACACCCCAATCATCTAACACACAAAATCAATGGCTCAGGATTGCACACGTCACATTTTAGAGATGTCTTTCTCAGAGGGAACGCCTTACGGCGTAAATATGGTTTTCTAAAAACTTTTTAATATTATTAATTTTTTAAAGTAAAAATAATTATAAAAATATTAATGTAATCTATTTATATTATGTATTGAAATATATATACTTATATTATGTATTAAAATATATATACATGTGGTTGATAGTGTCTTTTGGATAACGGGTTAATCACTGTGTCAAAAAAGACTTGCTAATTATGAGGGCAGGGGGTGGTTTATATTGGAATTGGAGTTTATAAATCATTATTTCTCAAAAAATAATATAATGTAGAGGGCGTAGATTCCATAAAATGATTCTCAATTTAATACACATTTTAATAAATGAAATAATAGATTCCATAAAATGATTCTCAATTTAATACACATTTTAATAAATGAAATAATTTTTTTTCCTGACAATTTAATGGATGAAAAAAATAAAATTCTCTATCCCTTTTTCAGTTTCAAGATCTATTATAGATATTGGCATCCAATTGATATTTTACTAAATATTTAACTCTTCCAGTTCGGTCTGTGTCTTCCATTACTCAATTCACCATTTCAAACTATTCTCATCTTTGTTGTTCTTTAAAATCTACCTGCCAGGTGACATTATATCCAAAATTATGTGTTAAGACGGCGTTGAGCCTGTGGCCGCGATTCGATCAGTGCAAGCAAACAATAAACAAAGCCATTACAGTGCAAATCATGTTTGTCAATTGGGCTCCACTTTCTCTGGCGGTTCGCAGATTATCTTAAAAGCAGGGTTAGTTTTCGATCGCATGTAGAAATTTACGTTCATGCTCCTCGTTTGGACGTTAGATGAGTGTTTGATTGGGATGGTAGATTATCTTAAAAGCAGGGTTAGTTTTCGATCGCATGTAGAAATTTACGTTCATGCTCCTCGTTTGGACGTTAGATGAGTGTTTGATTGGGATGGTTTCGTTTTTGTCTGTTTTTTTCTCTTCTTTCCTCCGCAACATAGAGGTGAAATGATATCAAATTGACAGAAATAATATTAAACTAAAGGAAAATGTAATTTTAATATATAAATTAAAATGGTTTATATTTAGGAAAGAGCAGAAATATGTTAATAAACTAAAATTTAATTTTTTCTGGAGATAAAACCCATCTAAAAAATCACAAACAGATTACTTTATTAGGTTTTTTTAATTCTATTTTTCATTTTAAAGTAAAGACAATACAATTTTCTAACATTAAAATCCAATACTAAAATATAATAAAAAAATCAAATATTTTAAACTTAATATTACTAAATTTATTAGTATAATAACCTAATATTTTAAACTCATTATTAAATCCTAATATTAAGGTTTATAATATAAAAGTTAATATTAAAATTTATAAAGTAGAGGTTATATAATAAGGTTTACAATTAATAAGGTTTACAATATTACAATCTATATATATGGATTTATGATGTCATGATTTAAAAATTTTAAATTTATAATAAAATTTAACATTAGAGTTTATAATATTAAACCTAACCATATAAACTCTATTATAAAACTTAATATTAAATTTTATATAATAAACCCTAATATTAAAAACCTTATATTATAAACCCTAATCCACCTTACTTAGAACCTAGAACCTATTGCTAAAGCCAGATCCTATCCACCTTACTTAGAACCTAGAACCTATTGCTAAAGCCAGATCCTATGAAGCATGCTATGAACTCTTTACTTATTACAAACTCTATATTTAATATTAAGCTTCATAAATATTTACTATACACCTAATAATATGGTTGATATGCCTATTTATATAAATAAACCAGATTTAATAAAGTAGTTTTGTGTTGGTATTGACCAGTGAAATATATATATATATATATTTCAATATTGTTTAAAAAAAAGTAAACTGCATTCCATGAAGTAAATGAGTTGTCTTTAGTGCAATTTTTTGGACTTTTAAGTGCCACAGAAAAATTTGAGGTGAAATCTTGATTTGTATTATTTAAACTGGTTTTTTAACTGCATGTTTAGATTCATCACCCTAAAACAACTGGTTTTTTAACTGCATGTTTAGATTCATCACCCTAAAACACCCCTAAGACACTTTGATTGTGCAGGGATTACCCATCAAATTTGTGATTTCCATAAATTGCTGCCGAATTTTAGAAAAATTTGACAAAAACCCACTGTAAAAACTTTCAAAAATATCACACTAAAAACAACTCCTATAATAAATAATAATGGAAAACGTTTAGTCCAAACACCATTTTCAAATTCTGAGATATATATTGTATTGAACGCAGAGCCATTGGCGGTTCACTTCTTTTAAAAACGAACATTTGCTTGTAACGTTCTTACACAAACGAACATTTAACCGAACACATACCATAGCACACTATCGCATATATCGATATGGACTCTTTTTGAGCGGGTGGCGGCATGGAACGCACCTCTGCCCTACCAACTATCTAGACAAAACTATATATATATCCACGTAGCCCTAGCCGTACCGCTTCTAGAATTGATTTCCTTGGAAGGTCTGTCCAAATTGCCAGTCGGAGGGAGCCACGTTGTACGAAGTAACCGTTCGGCCACCGCTAGAGGTGACTTGGAAGGAGAGAGCTTGGCCCTTGAGATTGGTATTGCACTGCCAGTTCTGCCCCCAGTTCCTTCTCAGAGACACCCACCCGGTATTCGACCCCTTCACCTTCACGTTTGCCACCGCGCCGTCTCCGCCGACATTGGTAATGAGGATGAGGTAGAAGTAGTAGTTGCCATTAATGGTGAACCTCATTCCTCCTCCTTTCACACACGCCACTCTGCAAACAATCATCATAATGTTACCTTATAATCATTTAACCTTTCAAAACTTAGGCGTAGATTTCTTCAGAATTAAAGCAGAGAAAGTTGAATATATTATACCTTCTGTATTGGATTGGCACGATTCCAGCCTTCCAGATGGCGAGATGTTGGAATGCAGGCATGGACATGTCGAAGTGCTCTCGGGGAGGATTGCACCATCCGCCATTGTCGCTGGGGTGGGCGTAATTGGGGGGGCAGAAATTGGTAGCGGTGACCACAATAGAAGGGCTGCCTGGCAGACACCATTTGGGGTCATCCACACATTTTATCTCGAAGCACGCGCCGCAGGATGCCCCATTGTTGAAGAGAGCAGTGCTTAGAGCAGCAGTGTTGGTCCCATAGCCTTGACTGTATAAGTTGCCGTAACCACAGGCACCCTCTGCAACATTAAACACATTCATATCAATAAAAAATAATCATGGAGAGCTTATCAGCTAATTAATGATGAATTAAAAGAATAAGAACCGGAAATGGTTAGTACCCATGGTTCCCGCAGCATCTGCACCTCCATAGAAAGTAGCATGAGCATACTTCCAACCGCCATTGAGATCCTGAGAAGCAACTAAGGTATTAGCGATGAATATGATAGAGACTGCTGCTAAGGTATTAGCGATGAAGCAACTAAGGTATTAGCGATGAATATGATAGAGACTGCGGCCGTTGGACCAGAGAACGTACTTGAGCATCTTCTCCCCTTCCGAACCCATGAACCGACGGGGCACAAACTCATCCGCTCTATCGAACAACGTTGGATACATGAAGAGTCTCTGCGAAGAGTCTCATCGCCAGCAGAAGAAGCTCATCGCCAGCAGGCAGTCTCTGCGAAGAGTTTCATTGCCAGCTGAAGAGTCTCATCGCCAGCAGAGTAGGCCTGGCCTTTCATGGCCCATTACCATGAGAAAAAAACTATTTTTCTATGAAAAAACAGATTAAACCAACGGCAGAAAACACACAAAATCAATGGCTCAGGATTGCACACGTCACATTTTAGGGATGTCTTTCTCAGAGGGAACGCCTTACGGCGTAAAAATAATAACACCAAATTTTTCAAATTTTATTAATAAATATTATTTGGGAAATAGTAGTATTTTAGTGATATTACACTCATGTTTGTTTCTTATTCAAAAATGTGTAATAAAAATCTTATTAAGTATGGTCTTTTTAGAACTTTACTTATGTATGCATTTTTGATAGAACATATTTAATGATTTGCAATGTAAAAGAGTTTATTGGAACTTTTAAGTAGTTGAAAATATATTAGAGGATTTTTAAGTTACTCGATTACATATTAGTGATTCATTAACATCAATCGTGGATAATTACATTCAACTATAGTTTACCATGTTTGAATATATTTATTATTCATAGTAGTTAGGGATTTAATGGATTCATTATTATGATACCTAAGTTGGTTGGTTTATTAATGGTTAGGGGATGAGACTAATGATTACAGATTTTTTTGGTTAGTGGTTCGGTGTAAGTAAATTAGTCATTGGATTGTTTTGAATTATTGATTCAAGGGGCAATGGATTAGGTACTAGCCCATCTATATCAATTAAATTATTAGTAAATGTGGATAGGAATCAATTGATGATAAATATCAAAACACTTAACTTATGATACATCTCACATTTCTCAAATAAAAAAAAAGGAGAAAAAAGAAAAATAATGAAAAAATCATAAAAGTTAACTACATTATAAATATATTTTAAATTATGATTATTACTAATTAAAAAAAGAATTAATATATCAGTTAAATATATATACATTTTAAAAGGCATGAAACAATATTCTTAACTATGGATATTCACCCCAACTTTACCATGGAAATTATTAACTTGTAAATAGCTTTTGCTACAATATCATAGCTTATCAATACCACATGCCCAATATGACATGTGTTGATATGACAATTTTTTTAATTAATTAATATAAGACAAATTAATTAGAAGAGAATAATTAACTTGGAGATAAATCTTAATGCTATTATGTTCATGAATATTCTCATATATTCCATAGAGGTTAAATCTCTACCATCGACCTAATAACTATTGATCATATTCTAAAATAGACACACTTATAAGGTTATTAATAAGTTCATGATAGTATTGTGGTTTTAATGAGTTAGTGCATCATATTTAACTTGGATTTATGGAATTAGTGTAATAAAGAACAATATTAAGTTTACCATGTTTAGCTTAGATTTATGAAATTAATGTAATAGAAAACTACATTAAATAAAACAGGTATTTAACCTATTTTATATTTGATAAAAAAATTTGAATCATAACCAATTTTGTTCCATAATAAGTATAGATATTGTTTAGATATGAGTATGCAATTTTAGCAATAAAAATTTGCAATTTGACCAAAAATTGTAATCTTGGATTACTAGAAAACTTCCAACTCATGAAATATTCATATTTTTTATTTTATTAGCCTCGCAAACTTGCAAATTATTCTGTCCCAAAAGTTTTCCATCCAATGCCCTATTTCTTTATAGAATTCATAGATTTTTTTTATATTGACAATATTTTTTTGTGCAATTTGACCAAAAATTATAATATTGGATTATGTTATGAAACCAACTCATAATAAGATAGAAAAGAGAGATGAACGCCTTAGAATTTAGCCTCTTCGAGGGGCAACCTCCTTTACATTACACAAATGAATAATTCTTGGATGATACAAATGATGAAACCTCCTTTCTATATATATGAGTCTAAGGGATACAATATAACCAAAGCCGACCTAACAATAATAATATAAGGGCACAAAAATAACAATAGTGAGCTTCTATAGGGCACAATAATAACAATATGGGGACAATAGGGGCACAATAATAACAATAAGGGATACAATGACAATAGTAATGGGGGAATCACTAGTATTATAGGGACCTAACATGCCCCTCTCCTTCATAAAAGTGTTGTCCTCAATGCTTGAGTAGTTTTGGATGCTTCTACATAAAATTATCATCCTCCCATATGGAATCTTCAACAGGTAAGTTCTTCCACTTGATGAGATACTCTAAAATTGATTGATTTCGTAGTTGTCAAGTTCTTGTTTCTTTAACTGTTTCATGTTCCAATATGATTTTTCCTTCCTCTTCAAGTTCTGGCAATATTGTTTGAACTGGAAGCTTGTAACCTATAACCTTCTTTAAGCATGAAACATGGAAAATTGGGTGCACTCGAGAAGTTGCAGGAAGCTCCAATTTGTATGCCATATAGTACCTATCTTTTGCAACACCTTGTATGACCATAATACTTTGGTGATAATGTATTATCCTTATTAACTTTCTTGAGGGACATTTGTTTATATGGTTGTAGCTATAGGAATACCCAATTACCTACATCAAAACTTCTTTCACTGTGATGTTGATTTGCTTGTTGTTTCATTCTATTCCGTGCCAAGGTGAGGTTATCCTTTAAGAGTTGGAGAACTTGTTGTTGATGCTAGATGTGATATTCCACTACATGAACCTTAGAATTTTCTCTTAAATATGATGTGATGGATGCTGGATGATATCCATAAAGTGCCACAAATGGGGTCATTTTTATTGCAGTATGGAAGGAAGTGTTATACCACCATTCAGCTAGAGGCAACCATTTGATCCATTGTGTCTGTTTATCAGACACAAAGCAACGAATATATCCTTCCAAACATTTTTTTACTATCTTAGTTTTCGCATCAGATTGAGGATGATAAGATGAGCAATGAGCTAACTGAGTACCAAGACAAGGAAATAATTATGTCCAAAAATTTCTAGTGAAAATGGGATCTCTGTCACTTACAATAATCTTTCGATTTCTGTGTATCTTTTGAATTGTTTCTATAAATGCAGTAGAAATTGTACTCACTTTAAATGGATAAGATAATGCACAAAAGTGTGCATACTTGGTAAGTCTGTCAACTACCACCATGATAACACTCTTTCCTTCGGACTTGGGTAAACCTGTGAATAAATCCATTAAAATCTCCTCCCAACGTTGGCTTGGAATGGATAAAGGTTGTAATAGACCTGGGGCCTTAATTGTTTCAACCATATTTTGTTGGCAAACCAAAAATTCCACCACAGACTTTTGAACATACAATTTAAGGCCATCCCAAAAAAAAATCCTTCTTAACCCTTAGGTAAGTTTTTAGAAATCCTGAGTTCCCTCCTAAGGGAGAGGTGTACAATTCCCTAAGAATCTTTTGTTTTAGTTGGCAATTATTTCATAGGTATAACTGATCTTTGTACCATAACGAATCATTTTTCCAGCTAAATGTATCAGATGTACTGGGATCTTGTTGTGACTTTTGAATGCGTTCCCGCACTTCTTCGTCATTCTTCCATTCATCCCTTGCTTCGTTTATCCAATCTAGTTGGATAATAGAAATGGTGCAAAGAAATGCTTCCACATCCTCATCCTTTCTTGAGAGTGCATCTGCCACAACATTTTTCTTCCTTTTTTTGTAGATGATTTCAAAGTCATAACCCAACATCTTTGTGACCCATTTTTGCTACTCTTCTAAAGATAATCTTTGTTCTAAAAGTATTTAAGACTATCATGATCTATTTTTAGCTTGAAGTGTCTTCCCATTAGGTAGGTTTGCCATTTCTTAAGTGCATGTAGTACTATCAACATTTCCTTCTCATAAATAGCTTTGTGTAAATACTTTCCTTTGATTGGACAACTTTCAAAAGCAATGGGTCTTTCTTCTTGCACTAAAATAGCACCAATTCCATTTTCTGAGGCATCACATTCCACAATAAAGGTTTTTGTGAAGTTCGGTGTAGCTAAGACTGGTGCTTGGCACATTACTTCTTTAAGATGTTTAAAGGCCTTCGTTGCTTCTGGAGTCCATGAAAATGCATCTTTCTTCAATAATGTTGTTAGAGGTGCTGCTATCCTCCCATAATTCTTAACAAACTTGCGATAATACCCCGTCAACCCGAGAAATCCTCGTAGATTCTTTATGGATGTGAGGATTTTCCATTCGTTAATGGTTTTAATTTTGTTAGGGTCTATCATAACACCTTCATGAGATACAATATGACCGAGATATTCCACCTCTTGTACTCCAAAGAAACATTTGGAGCTTTTTGCATATAATTGTTTCTCCTCCAATAGTTTGAGCACCCTATCAACATGTTGAACATGATCCTTCCAAGACTTGTTGTAGATTAGTATATCATCAAAAATATTAACACAAATTTTATAAGGAAGGGTTTGAAAAGTAAATTAATCAAACCTTGAAATGTTGAAGGTGCATTGGTAAGGCCAAAAAAGATGACCAAAAATTCATAATGACCCTCATGAGTTATAAATGTTGTTTTTGGAATGTCTTTACTCTTCATTATGATTTGAGGATATCCTGAATGAAGATACAATTTGGTGAAGTAAATTGATCCATACAATTCATCCAATAATTCATCAATGACAAGAATGGGAAATTTATCTTTGATAGTGAGCTTGTTGAGCTCCCTATAACCTGGACACATGCGCCATGATCCATCCTTCTTGTGAACCAATACTACTGGAGAAGAGAAAGTACTTTGACTAGGTTGAATTACACCATCCTCTAGCATTTCTGCAACCATACATTCAATTTCACTCTTTTGGGCATAGGGATATCTGTAAGGTCTGATGTTTGGAGGAACACTTCCTGGTATCAAATGAATAACATAATCATGTTCACAAATAGGTGGGAGGCCTTTGGGAGTCCCAAATACCTTGGAATGATTGTCGAAGACTTTTTGGAGATCTAGAGAAATAGATGATTTCGATGTGGGAATCTCTAGTGAACAAAATTGTGCAATTATGCCTGGTTGTTCTTTTTCTAGAAGATTTGTCATTTCGTTAGAGTTGATTATCTTTCCGGGTTTCCCTGCGATACCCCTTAACTCAAATTCCTTTCGTTCTAAAGAAAATTTCATGAAAAGTTCTAGAAAATTAAAAGCTATTGTAACCAAGAATTGTAGCCATTGGACTCCCAGTACAACATCAACACCCCCCTTTGGAATGGAAAGCATTGGGCTATTCAATATATATTCTCCAATGGATAGCTTGATATTGTAGCACTTTCTTGAGAAATTTATGGTTCCTCCACTTGAAACCATCACTTGACACTAGTGCTGGATATAGGAAGCAATTCAATTCCTTGGCTATCTTACAATGAATAAAATTATGGGTACTACCCGAATCAATCAACATTATTACGTTTTTCTTCTTGATATGCCCTTCTATCTTGATAGTTTAAGGAATGGTAATTCCAGCCAAAGCATTACAATATATGGTCAAATTCATTTCTTCTTTCTCTAGGGCTTGTTCCTGGTGTATATCCTCTTCTTTTGACATTTCTTGTTCCTTTTCTTCCTCCTCTTCACAATCTATGTGAAATAATTTCTTCTTAGCACACTTATGACCTTCAGTGTATTTGCTATCGCAATTGTAACAAAGCCATTTTGCTCTTTTTTCTTCCAATTGTTGTGGTGTCAACCTTTTAGGTTGTGGATGGCTAGGGGAAACAACACTTCCATATTTATGATTGTGAGTGGTAGGCCTCCTTGTTGCCATAACTTTTCATTCCATTTTCCTTGCCAACTTGAATGCCTTGTCTAATGAATCAAGTTCCCAAAGGCGAACCTCATGTTGGATGTTATCCTTTAAAGTCCCTATGAACACATCAATCTTGTGCTCCTATGGAATATATTTTACCCTTGTATTCAATTGTTGGAAGTCCTCAATGTGCTCCATCATTGAACCCATTTGTTTGAGATTTATCAATTGGCTAAAAGAAAGTGTTGCTTTTTTAATCCTCATAATGTGCTATCATTTCATTCGTAAAAATAGCCCACGTGACAATTTGCTTATGAGAGAAAAGCCATTGATACCATACAAACTGATTTGGTTCCAAATATAAAGTTGCAATGCATATCTTTTGTGTGTTTTGCACATTATGGATATTGAAAAATTACTCCATCTATAGTATCCATGTTACGAGATCTTTGCCATCAAACTTCTTCATATCGATCTTTGTAACATGGTGGTTCTTCGATCCAATGTTAGAGTCTATGAAAGTGTGATTAACATTTACTTCTTTCTCATCATGAGTTTCCTTTCCTACTCTTTCGCCATTAGTAAGCATTTCTTATAGAAAATTTGTCAAATATGTCTTCAAATCTTCCATCTTAGCTTCCACACCTTTCTTTAAATCATCTATCTTAGCTTCCACTCCATCCATCTTAGCTTCTACGCCTTTCTTTAAGCCATCCATCTTAGCTTCCATGCCTTTATTTATACCATCCATCTTAGCTTCCACACCATACATCATAGCTTCTACATCTTTCTTTAAACCATCCATATTAGCTTCTATTACTTTTTGTGCAAGTGAAATTTGTTGCACTTGGTCTCATAATTTTGATATGTCATGTTGCATTTCTTCCTCTTCTTCACGAGTCATGTTAGAGCTTTTAGGTTGCTTACTATGTGTTTCCATTTTCTTTCTTCGAGGCATCAATTACTGATAATAATGTTTCACCATGCCCTTTGAATTCCTTCAAAATAATTTTTCAAACCAAACCTATGCAAAAAATTTAAAAAATCTACGTACATTTTTTTCACTTTGTTGGAGCTCGATATTGAATGTGTTGTATCTCTGTAATTTTGGATGTCCAAGGTTTGAAATTGTTTCCTGTGGTAACCCTCTGAGTACTATTTCTAACCCTGCAAGTTTGATCAAGGTTGGCTTATCCAATGAAGAGTTATGCCAAATATCCCATGATGGCTTGATTATAGACTAGTTCAGTAGAGAGAGCTTGTACGAAGTGCCACGTGTCACTATTTTGACCTTAGGATCTGAAACTAATATAAAACAAACTACAATCCGTCCTCTTTTTATAACTTCTTACGAAATTTCAATCTGAAGCTCAAAAAAGACGTTATGACGATTTTTCCTAGGTCACCTATTTGAGATATAATTTGGGATCCTGCAAAGGCCTTAACTTCCTTGGATCATATTTCCAAACTTATAGCAAGACAAGATCTGAAAACAAGTTATAGCAAAAATTCCACGATGACCTGTTTGGAGCAGTGAAACTCTAGAGTCCAAGCTCTAATACCAAATGTTATGAAACTAGCTCACAATAAAATAAAAAAGAGAGATAAACGCCTTAGAATTCAGTCTCTTCGAGGGGGAAGCCTCATTTACATTACACAAATGAATAATTCTTGGATGATACAAATGACAAAACCTCATTTCTATATATAAGAGTCTAAGGGTCACAAAATAACCAAAACTGACCTAACAATAATAATATAAGGGCACAAAAATAACAATAGTGGGCTTCTATGGGGCACAATAATAACAATATGGGGACAATAGGGGCACAAGGATAACAATAAGAGATACAATGACAATAGTAATGGGAGAATCACTAGTATTATAAGGACCTAACAAATTACTAGAAAGCTTCCAACTCATGAAATACTCATATTTTTTATTTTATTAACCTCACAAACTTACAAATTATTTTGTGCCAAAAGTTTTTCGTTCAATACCCTATTTCTTTATAGAATTCATAGATTTTTTTTCTTATATTCACAATAACTTTTAGTTTGTATTATGTAACATGGCATTAAAGTTTCCTTAAAATAATTGAACTCTCTATATTTTGAATCTCTACATTTTCAATTTAAACTCATTTTCTTTTATAGCATGGTCTCGAATCTCAACATTTTCAATCTAAGCTCATTTATGTGATTTTTCTTTTACAACATGGTCGATTTTCTTTGTAAAAAGAGTTTTCTCCCATAGCTTCTAGATCACCATGTCTTTTAAAAACACTATGTATTAAATTTATTTTAAATATTAAGATTAGCAGTTATTACGCTGATAGGCTTTCCTATGCATCAACTTCTTTGTCAACACTTTTACCCTGCTCCATTCGATCAGGTGAGACACTTTCAACCATTGATCTGAACTAGAAAAGGAAACAACGGAAAATCAAAAAAGCAGGGAAAGTCAAGAAAGCACAAAAGCATTCGAACAGGAGGTATTCTTCAGAAAATATAGGTAACTTCCTCACCAATAATCAGCAGAATAATCCGACCTACGCACATTGAGACTTTTTACCCTCCACGCCATCCGTATATTCGGTTCCATATCTTAATTACTCCGTGTTGAAGTAGGTGTATATGAAATGTAGGTTTCGGAAACATGCGGCGCCACCACAGAAAATCAAGAAAGCATGAAAAAGCTTATAAAAAGCAAGGATTGAAAGATTATCTTCGGATTCGAGCCCTGTATCCGCAAGATAAAACACATGTTCTACTAGTATTCATTGTTCGTCGTCCCTACCTATTCGAAGCTATTGCTTCCATTTTTTGGAACGATAGTGGTCACCGCCTGTGTGGGATTGTGGTATTCAAATCTTACTGTCTATGTTATGGATATTTGGTGGCTACAGGAATTTGTTGGTTGAAATATGGGGTACTGAGGTTCGCGCGGTTAAATCAAGCTAGGGTTTATGTTGCAGTTTCTAAGATGAGTCATATTAGACAAACCTCCTTTGAATTTCGCTGGCGGCTGATAGGACTCTAGCGAGTTGTTTCGAAATTCCACAGCCATTCTTCAATTTTGTCAAATTTCGTTCAATTCTGGTGGAAGTTATATAGAATTGGTAAGTGATGAAAAATATCAATAAAATACCTAATAAATTTTATGAAATCTTGATGGTTTTTATAAATTTGATCTTCTTCCCCTCCATTTGTCAGTACATAATACAAATTTACCGCATTTTCGTTAGTGTCTTTTACTATCAATGAATTGTCTCACAAAGTGGTTAAACTTTACAGTATATTTGAATGTGTGAACTTTTCGATAAGGTTTGGAGAATATCAAATGGTGTTTTACAAATTTAATATAACTTCGCATATTATTGTCAGTTAGTTAGATAATCTGAATTTCACAGAAGTTTCGTTAAAATTCATTGTCATATTTAAGAACAAATTAATTTTAGAAAAGTTCTGAACACAAAGTATGAAATTACTCTGTGTCATGGATTTCTATGGACCTTGTGTTCGTAGGGTAGAATCTTGGAATTTTTTAACATTTGTCATTTGGTTTTTGCAATATTTTTGCCAAATGTTTATAGTTAATATTTCTGGGATTGCAAAGATTTATCAAAGTTTCTACATTTACAACAAAAATGTGGTTCCTAAGGTTTTCTCTGATCTCATTTTACTGGGAAAACGAAGTTGACCACAAACACCAGTCTGTGATTTCATTATACAGGAAATTTTGATCATATAGACTAGTTGGACAATTCGTTTTTGGGGTATCTTAAATAACGAGAAATTTGTAGCTCAAACCTCATGGATTTGGACATATTTGACTCGCTTTGCATTGGGTTAGTGTTCATGAATGTTGAACGAAATTATATGCAGGGACCATATATAGCTGGGGAGACGCCTACAACTTTAGATTTTCCATTGGCACCTAAGCTTCGCCATGTCCGAGTGGCGTTGGCCCACTTCATGGACTTTCAATTTCCCTAGGAGCTCAACACGCTGCAAAACTACCTGAACATTATATGTACAATGAATCATCCTTTCTAGTGCAAAATCATCGTTGCCGATGAATATTCTCAATCCGAATTTGGAAAAAGTTGTCCACCCGTGTTACCATGGGTTTTCAATAAAGTGTCTTACTCATGAAGATAATAAATATCCTCATACGATGAGATATCGTTGTCTTAATGAAATTGGTGTTTCATTGATATGAGGGTAATGAGACTCAGAATTTGTGATTATTTAATACTCTTAGTTTGAATATTTGTGATTATTTCATCCTTCAGTTACTGGCAGAACTCGTCCTGGCCTTCATTTATGTTATGGACAACCTTCATTTTTATGGGCAGAATACATATGATATACATATTTATAAATGCATTCTTTGTACCATTTTTCCAATTTTCATACTATTTTTCTAATTTAAAAAATCTATTGGCCTCTCTTTGCATTTTTTAGGGCAATTGCTAGTTTTATATGTAACCAAAATAATAGACATTTAATTTATTCACATTCAAATATATTTTAGCTCTAATATTTTGATTTGATTTTTTTAGTAGGCAATTAGATAAAGTTTTTCTTTTCTTTTTTCGAGAGGAATAAATAACTAAACTAGTTTCATGCTTACTTAATATGGGTTGATTCATTTAATATGGGTAAATTAGATAATTAAACCTCGGACCTTGTAATCACATAATCGTTTATGACACTGATATTATTAAATGTACTCCCTTAAGAGTATATTCAAAGAAATTAATAAAAATTAAGAGAATCCAAGAATCATCACACATTTAAGTTTCTTTAAATAATATATTTATTTTTTTTCAAATTCAACATACATTAAAACCATACATTTTTCTAAATCTCATTAAAAAAATTACAAAATCATAATAATGAAGATCCATCCTAATGACACTTCTATCAGGGATCAAATGCTTTGAGGTGAATATTTTTTTTTAAATGTAGAACTATAAAAAAATGTTTGCATATTTTATAAGTTCTTGATAGATCCATGGTTAAGAAATTATATATATATATATATAGAGAGAGAGAGAGAGAGAGAGAGAGAGAGAGAGAGAGAGAGAGAGAGAGAGAGAGACACACACACACACATGTATAATTGCATTGCATAAATAAATTAAATGCCTTTAAAATATTTTTAGGTACTTGGGTTGTGTAAACTAAACAACTTAAACTAGTAATTTTAACCAATATTTGTTGGATTTCAAAAAAATTAACAAAAAATTATACCTAAAATATTTGAACCATAAGAATTTATTCTTTTCAATAGCTTTATATGATGTATACAATTTTTAAAAATCATATAAACTATATGTTTTTGTTAAATTGAAATATTTTAACAAACATGAGCATTGAAATATTTTATTTATTGATGATATTTATATTCTCTTACTTTTTTATTAACATGTTTTTAAATACACTTTTATATTGCTTAATGTGTATTTAAATATTTCATTTATAATAAGCATTGCATTTTTTAATTATTATTAATAATTTTTAAATGAAACATGATAGGTTTATCAATTTTATATTAAAAATTGAATGTATTACACATCTATTTTCTTTTCCAATTACTTTAAACATTGAAATATTTATTAAGGTCAATATTTTTATTTAAGTTGATATTGAAATATATTAATTTATATTACCATACTTTTAAAAAATATGAAACTAATACATCTTTCCAACTTTATATTTCTTTAAAGTTGATAAAAACAATGTTTTTTTCCCAAGGAAAAAATCATAATTTCCATTATATTAATATTGAAAATTACATGTTACCCCGATCGGAGTGCGAGCTAGAGGCTGGGAAGCTGAATAGAGGATTAATGGACTGTACACCCACGTACAGTACAACCGCCCCCCACACACCCAAGACGATGGGTGCGGTGGTCCTTTGCATGATGGCATGCAGGGAAGATGGGAAAGGTGGGAGCGAGTTATGAGAGGGTTGGCCTTAATGACAGTGAAGAGAGGAAATCAGTTATTGTTGTTCGGATCACTCATGGATGAGGAGATTAGTGCAATGGATGGGTTATGCAACACCATCAACAACACCAAGTGTATCGACTATTAACGAGAGATAACTGATATGTATTTGGATAACTCTTAGCCCTCACAATGTTCACGAGTTTTGGTTTTCATTTTAGGGAGAGAGGAAGTATTATGGATGCAAACTGCAAAATTGAGCATCGTTGGAAGAAATGGGGGTGGCGGCTAGTGCCATTTTTTTGGTCTTATGTCTATCTCTTGCACCCGCTTGGTATTATATTCATTTCCCTAGCTTTGAAATCCTTCTTTCCCACATCAGAATCTTGTGGATAATGGACAGAGGGTCGAGTGGTGAAGCTTGAAAGGGTCATGTGGGTTTAGGTAGAGAGACAGGCACATGGGGTAGAGTTTTCCAACCCAACCATAGTTTGGGCGATATCCCTTGCTTTATATGCATGTGTAGCCGCAAGGAGATAGGTAGAAACCTCACCAAGAGGGTAAAGGTCGAGAATTATGTGTGGGAAGTATAGACAGGGAACGAAGCTTAATATGACAGGAAGATAGGTAATGGCAACATCATGGGCCTTAGGGATGCGGGGATAAATGGGTTGGTTTCTTGGTTTGAATCCTGGGTAGAGGGAAAAGGATATACTTTCCTTAACTGGCTGAATGAGGGAAAGAGACAGTACTCACCAACCTGTAACTAGGGATTGGAAGACAACCTCCTTAAGGATGAGATGAGATGTTTGCGACAAAGAGCTACCACTGGGGATTGTAATGGGTGGACCCCCTCCGGGGAATTGACCTATGACCATGAAGGGATTGGCACTATAATTTATAGGGAAGAGGAGGAACAAGGCGGGTTGGAAAGTTGTAATATTACCACTCGGGTGCAAGAATATTGTTATATTACATTTAACTGTCATTGGTTAATGACTTGTTGCAATCAATAGGATTGGGACAATGCAACCATAGATCATCCTATGAAAAGTTGTGGTTGTGGAAGACGGGCCCAAGTGACCAGAAGGAACACAGACCTGAGCAACGTCCGAGGTCCATAGAGGTAGGAAAATTGTGGAAAGACTAATCAATGAGGCAACATAGGCATAACGTGAAGGCACCAATGAAGGAATTCATAAAATTCTAGAGGAATAAGAAGAAGAAGTTAAACAGGAAAGCAAGACCTTGGCAACATAAGGGGCGGAATTACATAATTCAAGCAGACCCTATACCTGTACCGGCTAATGAAAAACCTACTGGGTAAGGCTATCGAGTAGATTTCAGTGGGCATGGCTGTCACTTTCCAAGGAATGCTAAATTATAAACATGAGCTCTAGAAGGTGTAGTTTCGACTACACAAGAAGGATGTTAGATTGGGTAGAATTGAGAGGCACATCACTTCTATCTTGGAAGAGACCGAGCTTCCATGAACCGATGCCAAAGAACCAATGCTCATGGAATCAACTTCTATTGAACAACATGACTAGAAAATCTATCTTGTTAGTTTTTTTATATATGAGAATATCTTTTACATTTCCTTATGCAAGTATATGTGTAGGTAGATATCTAGAGTATGGACAAGAATCTGAGACTTATATAGCTTGGATAGAAATACAAAAACTCTTTTTGTTATAGGATGGCATACAATACGTATAGGTGGCCAACAAACTTGGTTTCCCACTGGGCAAGCTAAGGCCACCTAGCCAATCTATGTGGTGTAAATTTGGTTGTATAAACTAATGAAAGAGGAGGATCTACCAGGCTTATATATATATATATATATATATATATATATATATATATATACATATATACATACAATACGTATAGGTGGGCAACAAACTTGGTTTCCCACTAGGCAAGCTAAGGCCACCTAGCCAATCTATGTGGTGTAAATTTGGTTGTATAAACTAATGAAAGAGGAGGATCTAGCAAGCTTATATATATATATATATATATATATATATATATATATATTGAAAATTACATGTTGTATTATCTAAATAAAGTATTATGCATGTAGAAGAGATGGATCGAGCCATTTAACCTAGTATATCAATTCATAGTTCTTAAATATTTAACAAAAATGACAGGAGTATATACATGTAGTATGAGAAATGTAATGTAACCGTTTGATGCAAAAATATCAACAAAAAGTGTCTATGAAGATCTGTCGAGGATCATGGAGATTGATCAGTCAGCTCTGCTTCCCTTGTATGCTTAATGAAAGGCCTTTGTTAATACTAGTATATTTCCTATTCAATTTCTTCTAGTATTAACCATTGGCTGTTGGCTACTACACAACTTCCTTGGAAAGACTGTCAAAAATTTGGTTCCTTTCCCTATAAATGTGGTTGCAAACAATAAAATCAAATTGTGACTTTAATGATGTAATTTCTTCCAATAAGCCTCTGAGTGTGTGCACGTGACAATGTGTAAGTGATGTGAAACAATCAATGACAATTTTTGAGTCTCTAAAGATCTGAATCTGGTTACAATTATTCTCAAGCGTAAAAAGGAGGAGTAATTTGAGGTTGTTAAGTTCAGGATAATTATCTGTGCCACAACCAAATCACATATTTAGTTATTAATATTGATTGTATATAGCTCCTCCCCCACAACCAATATCTTGAGTAGATCTACCAAAGTATGCCCATGGGAAGGTTTTGTCTATGAATTTAGGTACAATGTTCTAGGTCCAGTTCATGGGCTCCTCTTTAAGGATCAGAAGGAAAAGGGCCTCTATGTTGGTGCATATGTTGTTCCAAAGTATGAGGGAATCTTGAAAATTAATTTTGTTCCTTGCTAGCCATATGTGCCATCATACTAAGAGTGGGAGGTTGTGTATTTTCTGTGACTATGAAGAGCACCACCAAGATTTCCATGTAGATAGAAAACTTTCCCCCTACCATCTACTAGTAATGTCAAGGGAAAGCTAAAGTTGTTTCCATACCTGTTGGGTCACTATACACGACAAGAATAGGTGGTCTACGGATTCAAATTGTTCCTTACAGAGGCAACAATGAGAAGGGCCATGGATAGATATGTTGTGTACATTGTCATCAGTAGGTGCTTTATTGGTTAATAGGCACCACATGAACAATCTGGATTTGGAAGGCACCTTTAATTTGGAGAGGGGTCTCAACTAGCACTTAGCTACCTCAAGTTCATGTCAGATACAGTGAAAGAGTTTCCTTCCTTAGGGATGTATTGTCCATGGGGAGAAACATTAATTCATCCTCACATTTTGTAATTCTCACATCAAATTCTTTAGGAGCACCAATATATATGTTCCAATCATTTCTCCAGTTATCAGGGATCATGAGGTCATGTGCCGATTTCTAAGCATGTGAAAGCCAACTTGAATTTCCTTCATCCGCAATCTGGGATAGATCTTATACCAGCTAATTCGAGGAGCTTCCTGAGGTCAAGGGGAAGGAGGTGGGCATTCCCATAACCCAATGGAGCATATTTTCCAATACATACTTGTTTTCCTGATCTGATTCACCATGCCAAACATTTTTTGATAACTAACATGGAGTGTGTGGTTTCTCTCCATATGGTGGAGATTCTAGGTCTATTTCTGATTGCGCTACTAATCCATTCAAGTATCGATAAATGTATTTGTGATATACCACCTATTTCCATAAACTAGTGGATGAGGGTATCTGTTAGCCCATCTTTTCCGCAAGTTGTTTTGCAAATTAGTTTAGATATTTTAGTCCCAAACCGCCCCATTTTTTGGGTTTTTTTATAGGCTCCCATTTGACCGAAGCAAAATTCTCGCCATCATGATTTCCTCTCCATAAGAATCGATGACATATTTGTTGTATTTTGTAGGTGATACCTTTAGGGATCCAAACCAATGTGATTTCATACAGTGGTGTGACTTCTAACACAGATTTAATGAGCATTAATATACCTGCTCATGATAGCCATCTCTGATGCCATATGTTGATACGACACTCAAATTTTGCTATCATCCAAGTCCAATCCACAATACGATAATTGTTTGGCTTTAGTCTGTAACCCAAATTCTTGATTCCCTACTCAATGTCCAAATCTCTGTATTGAAATTAATGGAGAGCATTTCTTCATTCATTGAGCAAGTATTTTACCATCATAATGGTAAAATTTCTATGATTCAGAGTCATTCTGGTACCTTTGTAGAAAAGGGACTGCATTTGCATGGAATTTGTGGAATATCTAATGGATCCATCAAGGAATATGAGGACATCGTTAATAAATAATAGATGTGTAAGATAAATAAGATCAGTAATTTTAACCCCATGTAAATCCCCGGACAATCTATCAGTGGAAATGAGCCTACTTAATCCTTCCATTATTAGAAGGAAGAGTAGGGGAGATAATGGTAAGCCTTGTCTAAGACCCCACTTAGCATGAAAGAAATTGGAAGCAACCCCATTGAACAAAATGTTACAAGAAATAGATGTGATACAACACATGATCCAATTAGTGGTTGAGTGAAGAAAGACAATGTGGGTAAGGATAAGGTGGAGGTAGGTCCAGCTGGCACAATCAAATTCTTTGGACATGTCAATTTTGAGATTGATGCTTCTGAGGCTCTTGAGTTTGATGGAGTGGAGTCCTTCTTGAGCAGTGCCTATGTCTTCATGTATCTATTTGTGGTTAAGGAAGGAAAACTATTCTTCGGAGATATGATGGGATAAGATAAGTTTGATACGATTGGCGATGATTTTGGAGATGATTTTGTAGATACAACTACATAAGGAGATAGGTTGATAGTAATTAAAAGTCATGGGTTTGTCCAATTTGGGAATGAGAGCAATAATAATAGAATTGAAACCCTCACACATATTTCCAGATAGTCTACAGTCTTCGATTTCCATGAGAAGGTCCTTGCCAATTAATTCAAAGAAGGTAGGATAGAATTCAATGGGCCAACCATCCGGTCCTGGACTTTTGTATTTTTTGATCCATTTCAGGACTGCTTCTATTTCCCCCATGGTGACATGTTTGTTCAAGTTCTCCAAATCCTCATCATTCACAAACTAAGGCATAGCTTTGCAATGTGAAGTACCTCTCATATGGTTGTTTCTCGAGGGGCTTTAAATAAATTACTAAAGTGTCTAATACCCATGTGTGCTAGATGTCTTAATGTAGTGGCCTCCCTTCTAGCTTGATCTCTTAACTTCCATATGGTATTGGTTATCTTCCTCCCCCTCGCACATTGCCGAAAAAACTTTGTATTGTCATCCCCTACTTAGAGCCATATGGCTTTGCTTTTTAATCTCCATGCTTCCTCCTTTTGTCTTAATAGTCAAATATTTTCTACTTCCAAACCTGTCAAACGATATTTTTGTTCCAAGGATCGAAATCTAGAGCTTTTTGATTCCACCAGTGTTGCGAGTTCAGCTTCAACCTTCAAAAATGTGGCTTCATCCCTTTTCTTCTTTTCATTGGCCCACTCTATCAATTTTTTTTAAGACGAGACATATTATTTGCAATGGAAATGGTAGGTGTGGAGTTTCTCTCCTGCCAGTAGTGTATCCATGACTCCTTTACAATTTTGTGGAAGTCATCCTCCTTAAGCCAGGTAGAGTTAAATTTATATGGGGATTTTGGCTTGTAGGAGGACTTCATAATTTATCAGAAGATGGGTGAGAAATCTGATATACCCCCAAAACCAACCCATTGTCTAATTTTGTCCAAGCAATCCACGAGTTATGCCTTTATGAGAAGGCAATTCAGTCTTCTCGCTAGTGAATCTTCCCCAATCCTTTGATTACACCACGTAGGTTGTATTATGGAGATGTCAATATTCAATAAGTTGTGATGATCCAATAGATGCTCAAATTATTCCGTGAGAGGGTCAGCTTGAGCATGATTTCCCCAAGATTCGACATGACCGAGGGAGAAATTCAGGTCCCGACCAATGGTAATATTATCACTATTCCTAATGGAAGTTGACATCAGGTCATCCTAAAATGCTTCGTGGTTATGGAATGGCTCGTATATATTGATCAAATGAAGAGGGCTACCAAGATACATAGGTATGACAGATTCTCCTAGGACTCCTTCCCTCCCACAAAATTTTTTAAGCTTTTTAGATCTGTTGTTGAATCCAATACAATGGCCTCCAGACCACCCTCTCACATCTATGGAATGAAAGGTCCAACCTGGCAGGATAGATTTTAGGAAATTTTTGACAGTTTCTCCATCTTCGAGGGTCTCTTGAAGATATATAACATCTAACCTCTCCACTTCAAATAACTTCCCAAAGGCCAATTTTTTATCAAGGCTCGCAAGACCCCTACAATTGAAAGATAAGAAATTCACGAGGCAACCATATCACAATTTCCTTTTTCTCTAAGAACCCGATCAATGGAGATTTATTTTCTAGATGCCACCTCAATTCCATCACGATGGATAGATTTTGATATGTTGGAGTGTCTTCCTTTGGATGTTTTGGAGGTTTCGGGGGAGAGTTTTCACCTATTCCGTAGGGAGGGAAATGCTTTGAGTGAGCGTGGGGTTGCAGATTGTACCTATGGTTGGTTCTATTGTCCTATGAATCCACACCTACAAGAGGATGCAGTATGGATATCCCTTCCAAGGTATTTGGGTAGTGGGCAGAGTTGCAGGGGGGAGCCATGTACAAGCGACAAGGGATCAGGGTCAAATTGCGTGTAGACAAAACAAAACTGGATAAATATAATGATATATTGGCACAATCTAAAAAACATTCATGAGATGTAATAGGGGGAAAAGAAGAGAGTACAGTACCCCGAAGCGGACCAGATCCAGAAGAGTGTGAGAAAGTAACCCTTGCTGAAGGTGGCTAAGATGCTAGATGTTGTGGGGTATTTCTAGTGTACTTCTATCGCATTGGTGGATTGGTGGTCATTTTTTTTTGAGTAGCCATTTCTTCATCAACTTGTGTTTGTGTTCCAGTCAAATCTTATCTTTTTGATGTCTCCACGTTAATAGAATTGATCAGCGGGAAATCCTTATAGAGCTTTCCAACTTCATGGAATCTTCTACATTGAAAAGGGACCCCTTCATAGTCCAGAATCTGCCATCTGATGTGACCACAATACTGAAGAGGAAGAATCTCCATGAGACCTTCCCTAGTGTCCAAGTGAACCAAAATTGTAGCTATAGCTACATTCCTCATTTCATTGAAGGACTTGGCATGGTCTAAATAGACACCCAGATCGTCCCTAATGCATCTAAACACATCCTCGGACCAAAATTGGAGTGGTAGGCCTGGCATTCTAATGCATATAGGACCCACCCCCAATTTTTCTTTTTCTTAGTCAAAAAGAGGTAGCTAGTGCTTTAAAAGAACCACATTCATCTCAATATGCCATAATTTGGAGAGGGCCCAACTTCCCTGGTCAGGGTGGGTGAATATGAGGCCAAACCACCTTCTTTTCATAGTGAGGACCACCAATAAATCATCGAGGGAATGGCCCCATATTTCCATCACCCACCTCTTGAGTCTTATCATGGAATAGTTACGTCCTCTGATACTGCCAACCAACACCAAAATCTCTTTTTTTGTAACCTATACCATGCTAATGCCTTCACCAAAAACTAGTAGTGGTGCACGTTCCCTCACCATTATGAACTTATTCCCCACCCACAATTTTTTGGATTCCTCTTCGCATGTTTTCACTATTTCCTTTGGGTGAGCTTCATCAGATTTAGAAAACCTAACCTCTTTGTGATCTGAGATCTGATGGGGGATGCCTTCAAAGAAACCCAAGGTTCTTAATGTAAGTGGCGACTAAGGGTTCTGGGTTTTAGGATTTGCATCTCGTGAAATATTAAGCCCAAATCGTTCAAAACATATGATTCCCACTTTGGATCTAGGTAACCCTCTTGCCACCACAGCTGTCTCACCTAGTTTGGATGGAAACTTGGAGAGCTTCTCAAGATCCCAAATTTGTAGCTCTGACGAAGATGGGATTGTAAGTGCTAGTTGGGGTTGATAGTCCAATACAATGATGTCGAAACTCACACTAAATTCAGGGGTAGGTTGAGAAAACCCAAAGGTATTGAGATAGGTCACGCCATCTTCCATATCAGTAATATAGGGCTCAACCTGGTCAGCCAGTACCCATGAGATTTTCGATGAGTGCAAAGAGAAATGTTGAGGTGGATCCTCAATGTAGATCGGTGGGTGATCCATTGACTCTATGGAGTAGTCAACGAGATCCTCTTCCATATCAATGACGTTGTCGAAAACGATCACAATAGGGTTCCATTGTAATGCGTAGTTATCGCCTTCCATGAGATCACTGCCCTATATCGATGCCTCGTCATTCACCTTCCTCGACAGCTTTTTCGCTTTCCCCACCATGTGCAGCCTCTGTCAGCAGGAATTGGATTTCGTAGACCCTAACCAAGCCTTATACTTTCTTTATCCCTTGCAATGTTGTGGAGCTTCAGAGCCCTAGACATCCCACTTTATAAGTGTTCTTGTTCCTTGCAAAGGTTGGAGAGGACCTGCATTCATCATAGAGAGATACATAAAAAAAATTGTTATTTATCATGGTCATTGAAATAATTTATTGATGTGTAATATTTAGAGAGAAATATTTTTATATTTATTTACATTATACTAGATTGTTGTAATAGATAACTACTGACCCAACGTCAAAATCATACATATAATTTTTTTTGTGAAAGGCTACCTAATCAATAATCCAACGTCAAAATCATACATATAATTTTTTTTGTGAAAAGCTACCTAATCAATAACCATCATCAGTATTAGATTCCATGCTATATATAACCATAACTCCATTATTGTATTGATGAAACAATCAAATCATATAATCACTCATTAGCAAACTAAGTACATTTATTATCAATCATTCATGTGCAAGTTGTCCATAAATATATTTATTTATTGAGGAGTGCAGATGGTTCACGAGGCCAGCCTTGCGCCCTCCAGGTGCACTCAACTTGGACTGCCACATGGAAGCTATCACAAGGTTGTTCTTGATTTGGAGGATCCAACATCTCACGTGTCTTGAGTTGGAGTTAGGGTAACTACATCCAGATGGATGGTTGAGGCAGTCATTTGCTGCAACGCCATTTCGAGAGGATGGCTCTAGAACCCCTTTTTGCTCTTGCTTCCTGTAGCTTTAAATCTAGCCATATTTTGTTAGTCTTTCATCGATACCACTGCCAAAGAGTTTCTCGGGCTTACTTGGTGGTTTGACATGTTTACCAGTATTTTCCCTAGGCTTATCATGGAAGGTCATATTTTGTCCCTTCTCCATCTCGGTATGTTGGAGACTTAGCGACTGGTGATTGTTGTAGCTCGGAATGTCTGGTTCCCCTTTTTTAGCTGCTTGGGCCACGAATTAGAGTTGCCTTCCTTACAGAAGACTAAGGTAAGAATGGTTTTTACCAAGTCATAATTTATCTGCACTTCAATTCTTAATTGTTTCTCTGTAGCAACTAAATACGGTTTTGGGTTCTCTATTACAGGGAAGTTAGATAACATCCAGGGATTTTGTGATGCTAGTTGGTTTGAAGATTTTGGTTGCGACCCAGTCTTAGGAATGACCAAGTTGGCTTCTGGCTACGTTATAAGCATTCCTTGATTTTGTATGGTCATAATACCACTCAGTAATGTTAAGGGATTCACCTGGTTTACTATTAAATAAATGTATAAATCTTGTCTGTTATGAAAGGACTGGGCAATCCTGAGGCCCCTTTGTTCTTTGCTTGCTGGTATGGCCTAAGGTCTATGCAATCTCTTACAATTTCCCTGGTCTAAACTATTGCACCCATGGTTTATCTTTGTTTTTTCCATTTTGAAGTTAATGATATATTTATGCATATCTTTGTTTTCGATTCTCAGTTCGAGTTGGCTGCATGTTCTACTACGCCATCTTTAACTAATTAACTTATATGGTATAAACTTAGTTTACACAAATTTGCTTCTTTTATGTTAATCCAATGCATCAGATGTGTGTTGTCTGTATTGCTTTAAGAGCATGAGGATTATTACTGTAACAAGTTTTCTGGTTGTTTTATTTACCTCCTTCTGTGTGTAATTTTATTTGCAACCCTATGAGAATTAAGTATGGTTAATAAATTACAGGCTCTTGCTACAAATTTAGTTCATTTAGCATTATGGGGTTGGCCTCCATCCTTGGAATGTTGTGAGGTTGATGGAAACAATTGGCCTATGGGCTAACGCAGGTGGCAGATGCAACCAACAAACACATTAGACCTGGATGAGGTTTCATGTCATAACCTCCATTAATGTATTTACTATTATTTCAAGAATTCCTTCAGGTTCTTCTTAAGACATATTTATACTAAGTTCTATTTCCTTAATATGTTTCATCTATCACAGTTAAAATCTCTTCTCCCTCCTTACAAGTAAATCTACGAATTGTAGAAGCAATCCCAAAATTATCCTTTTCATTGGGACTTGTATTGTGTGAGATTCACACCAGCAGTTGTCGTCTTTTAACAATGCACCATTTCTTTTAGAAATTTCAGTTATTAACAACATTTAATCCAAAGGTCACTGTTTATATTACTACACTTTTCTACTGGTTTTTCACACCATTATGTAATCATGACTCACGCACAACAGCATTTTCAGTTGTTTCATTTTCCTTCTATACATTTACCATTAAGCACAAAACTCTCATTAACTCACAGAACTCATGACTCACGCACAACAGCATTTTCAGTTGTTTCATTTTCCTTCTATACATTTACCATTAAGCACAAAACTCTCATTAACTCACAGAACTCACTTTAACTGAGAGAATTCACATTAACCACATAGATTCTTTCAATAATAAAAATCATTAATCAAGGGATGCTTCTTTACTCAATATAAAATGATTCCCTAGCAAGATAATAAAAACTATACAGTAGATAATAAAAGTATATAATCACAAAATAATTTGAACACCAAAATTCCATACTTATCTGTGATTTCTTCCATTGTTTAAAAAAGTGTATTTAGGATGAGTACACTCCTCCCTTCCAATGGAAGGGGAAATTACATCCAGGTTCCCCAGCATTCACTTTCTAGCACAATTTCTAAGTCGAACATTGAGATTTTCATCTAACTTGAGAGTTTCCACTGGCCCAGAACCAACGGGGGAAAACACTCCGGCAACATTTGCATTCATTTTATTCCTTCTTCAAGCGGTTCTACCTCAGGAGATCTTTTATCTCCAAGATTCAAAATGGAAGGAATCACTACTTCAACTGTTCCATGGAAAATTTTAATTAGTTAATGTGTCATCATCTTTGTTCCATTTCTTAACAATGTTTCTTTAGATTTATCACATAATAAAATTTATTATTGTTTTTCAGAAATTGTTTTCCTTCTTTTACTTCCAACTAACAGTAATAACAATATTAACAGTAATTTTGGAATTTACTTCAACATCTAAATGTGTTTCAATTGTAATATTAACAATAATGAAGAAATAAAATACAATTCAACATCTAAAAGTGTTTCAATTGTAATATTAACAATAATGAAGAAATAAAATACAATAACAACATAATGCATATAATACTTTTAATATAACTAACAAAATATATCATTTTTATTTTTTATTACATTAACCTTTATTAGTCCCTACCTTCTGCAGGACTATAGTGATCCCTAAATCTTTGGCAGAGTATTAATTTATTCATTGACCATTTTTTTTTAGTTTGAACAGGTTTTAACCAAAGTTTTATATTGCCAATTTTATCCACTAAAATTTTAAGAAAAGTTTTTAGATCAAAAAAGATCGACCTCTTATTGCAAGCTTAGCTTATCCTACTATTGGAATGTTGGGAAAACATATTTATCCAAAGTTGCTTTGAAGGAATGTTGGGACAACTGATTTTATCCAAAATTGCATTCTAGGAATGTTGAGACAACTGATTTTATCCAAAGTTTGTTTTATGTGACCAAGAGGCCACACCATTGTCAACCAAGATGTTAGGTTCCTATAATACTAGTTATTACCCCATTACTATTGTAGGCTTTTTATCCCTTATTAATATTGTTGTGCCCCTTTTGTCCCTATATTGTTATTATTGTGACCCATAGAATCCCTCTATTGTTATTTTTGTGCCGTTATATTATTATTGTTAGGTCGGTTGGGTTATATTGTGACTCCTTAGATTCCTATATATAGAAAGGAGGTTTTGTCATTTGAATCATCAAAGAATCATTCATTTGTGTAATGTAAAGGACTTTTCCCCCTCGAAGAGGCTGAATTCTAAGGCATTGATCTATCTTTTCTATCTTTTGTGAGCTGGTTTCATAACATTTGGTATCAGAGCTTTGGATTCTTGGGTTTCACTACTCCAAATAGGTCAATGTGGCATTTTCACTATAATTTTTTTTCTGTGATGTTTCAGAAGCGAAAAAAAGCCATTTGAGACGAAATCGCACTAAACCTTGGTTCCAAATTTTAGAGTTTTTTGCGCTATATTTGAGGAGATATGATCTGAGGAAGTAATATTTTTGCAGACTCCTAAATTACATTCCAAACTGGTGACCTCGGGAAAATCGTCATAACTTTCTCTTTGAGCATCGGATTGAAATTTTGTAAGAAACTATAGAAAGAGAATGGTTCTAAATGAAACAATTAAGACCCCGGGTCTATTACAACCTTTATCCATTCCAAGCCAACATTGGGAGGAGGTTTCAATGGATTTTATCACAGGTTTACCCAAGTTTGAGGTAAAGAGTGTGATCATGGTGGTAGTTGACAGACTTACCAAGTATGCACACTTTTGTGCATTATCACATCCATTTAAAGCTAGTACAGTTTCTACTACATTTATGGAAACAATTCAAAAGCTACATGGAAACCCAAAGAGTATTGTAAGTGACAGAGATCCCATTTTTACTGGAAATTTTTGGACAAAATTATTTTCTTGTCTGAGTACTCAGTTAGCTCATAGATCATCTTATCATCCTCAATCTGATGGGCAAACTGAGATAGTAAACAAATGTTTGGAAGGATATCTTCATTGCTTTGCCTCTGATAAATAGACACGATGGGTCAAATGGTTGCCTCTGGCTGAATGGTAGTATAACACTTCCTTCCATACAGCAACAAAAATGACCCCATTTATAGCACTTTATGGATATCAGCCACCATCCATCACATCATATTTAAGAGAAAATTCTAATGTTTAAGCAGTGGAACATCACATGGAGCATCAACAACAAGTCCTACAACTCTTAAAGGATAACCTCGTGTTGGCACAGAATATAATGAAACAACAAGCAGATCAACATCGCAGCGAAAGAAGTTTTGATGTAGGAGATTGGGTATTCCTACAGCTACAACCATATAAACAAATGTCCCTCAAGCAATCTAAGAAGGATAATAAATTATCACCAAAGTATTATGGTTCGTACAAGGTGTTGCAAAAGATTGGTACTATGGCATACAAATTAGAGCTTCCTGCAGCTTCTCGAGTGCACCCAGTCTTCCATGTTTCATGTTTAAAGAAGGTTATAGGTGACAAGCTCCCAATTCAAACAATATTGCCAGAGCTTGATGAGGAAGGAAAAATTATATTGGAACAAGAAGCAGTCCTAGAAACAATAACTTGACAGCTATGAAATTGATCAATTTCAGAGTATTTCATCAAGTGGAAGAACTTATCCGCTGAAGATTCCACATGGGAGGATGAGAATTTTATACAAAAGCATCCAAAACTACTCAAGCATTAAGGACAACACTTTTTTGAAGGAGAGGGGCATCTTAGGTCCCTATAACACTAGTGATTACCCCATTACTATTGTAGTTGTATCCCTTATTAATATTTTTGTGCCCATATTGTCCCCATATTGTTATTACTGTGCCCCATAAATTCCCTCTATTGTTATTTTTGTGCCTTTATATTATTATTGTTAGGTCGGTTGGGTTATATTGTGACTCCTTAGACTCCTATATATAGAAATGAGGTTTTGTTATTTGAATCATCAAAGAATCATTCATTCATGTTATGTAAAGGAGGTTGCCCCTCGAAGAGGCTGAATTCTAAGGCGTTGATCTATCTTTTCTATCTTTTTGTGAGTTGGATTCATAACACAAGAAGCCTGCCACCTGCAATGGTGTGCATGTACATTTCCACCTGAAAGTTTTTAGATGAAAAAATCGACCTATTATTGCAGGCTTAGCTTATCCTACTACTGGAATGTTGGAACAACTTATTTTATCCAAAGTTACGTTGCAGGAATGTTGGGACAACTGATTTTATCAAAAATTGCATTGCAAGAATGTTGGGACAACTCATTTTATCAAAAATTGCATTGCAAGAATGTTGGGACAACTGATTTTATCCAAAGTTTGTTTTATGTGACGAAGAGGCCACATTATTGTCAACCAAGAAACCTGCCACCTACAACGGTGTGCATGTACATTTCCACCTGCACTATTGTTGACCTAGAACTTCCACCTACACTATTGTCGACCAAGGAGCTTGCCACCTGCAACACGTGTGCATGTACATTTCCACCTGAAAGTTTTTAGATGAAAAAAGATTGACCTCTTATTGCAGGCCTAACTTATTGATGAGCCCCAATTTTGGTACAATTTGGGCTCATTTTCGCCTATTCTACTTGCTCAAACCATTCATTTTTTATTGCTTATGCATGCATTTCTTAGTTTATTCATGTTGTTTGTAGGAAGAAGGGTAGGCACTCTATCTACGTGACTAATGCATTATGATTCCAGGTTTTGGCATTAAAAGGGAGCAAAAGACAACGAAAAAGGAGATAAGGAGACAATGAGGTGGCACTGCTGGTTTTTAGGAGAGGATGTACACGGTCTTAGGGACATTCCTCGTGATTCCCACCAAGAACTCCGAGCTCCAATCCATCTCCCCTCCGAGCTTAGAAGCAGCCAGTTGTTCTACAGGAACAGCAGTTATAAACTGCTCTACAGGAACAACAGTTATGACCGTCCTACAGGATCAGCAGTTAAACTCTAGTTGGACAGCCGAGCTCCTAAAATCAAGGACACTTGTTGGATCATCGTTTTCGTATAAGTATAGAGGCCTTAGCCTTGGATAGGTTGTTGAAACTCTCGTATTGCTATTGTAATTTTGGAGCACAGCTCAGTTTTCGTTCCTTTTTTTAAGCCAATTTGGCATGATATCAGATTATGAATAAAGAAGGCAGATTCTGATCTAGTTCTGAGTTTTCTTAAGGAGACTATAGCTCTCAGGTTAGGGCCCAACCTGAGAGCCATAGATCCCCTCTGCTGTAGTGTTGTTTCCATTTCATTTCAGCACTTTGAGCTTTTCATTTGCACATGCAATTCGAATTATAGGTTGTTAAGTTGGTCTTTTTCATGAGTTCGATAGGAATTGCTTATGGTGAATTTGTTTCCACTTGCTTAGTGTAGCAGAGGATAGATATAATCGATTGGAGCTCCAACAAAAAGGTTGTTGAGGCTCACTGCCATCTCATCTGGGATTGGAGTGAAGTCCATGACTAACCACCAAAAATACACATTTCTTTATTCCATGATTGCTGCAAACACAGTCACGTTATGTTAGATGCTTCCACATGATTCACACATGCACCACACTCCTTTACCACAGCTTCATGCACATTCTCCTTCGCATTTTGGATTGTTGTTCATTGAATTTACAAGCACAGGTAGTTTAGGTTGATGCATTTTCGGTTTGGTGACAGTCATAAGCATTTGTTTCACTTACACTTCTTCCTCTCGTTCCATCACTTCGTCCTCCATATTGATCACGCATGCAAACACATCTTTGATCCCTGCTTCACTCTGTCATCTCCCAAAGTCTTTCACTCCTCACGTACTTCCATTCTCTAGCCCTTTCGTTGACCTAGCCCTCTATCTTCCAACCTACTCCCTACACTCACTTCCCATCCTATTCTTCCACTTCTACAGCCATCACCAACCTCATTCCTACCTTACACATCTCCCCCTACCATTTCATCACTCCTCCATCACGCCAAACACTCACGGTAGGTCATCCTGTAGCCATTTGTAGACATCCTGTAGAAACCAGAGTATCCTGTAGGATCCCCTGCAGCGATCCTGTAGGAGGCCACTCTCTCGGTTGCTGAGAATCTGAATGCGAGGAACCTCTGTGGATGGATGCTAAGGATCCCTAGGGACCTCTCCTAGCCTCCCCAACCTGTCCCACGCTTTCTTTCCTTCTCCATCCCATCTGCACAACCAAACCCTAGTTAGCACAAAATCACAATCATTCCATTCACTTAAAGGAAAAATACAAAAACATGTCTTTTATGATGCAAGCAGCTTAGATCCATGCATTTTCACTTATTAGAGGTAACAGCAGCATTGGTAGAGGTTTCATTCATATTCTTTGCATTGTAGAGGTTAGACTAGTTAAATTAGGGTTTCCTAGGTTTACATGCTTTGATTTGCTTTCAGTTCATTTTTGTCAAGTAGAGTAGTTTTCCTTTGAGAATAGCTTTCGTGCATCAATTAGCAAGCTTCTTCTGAGAGCCTATAGAAGTTGACTTGAGCCCTAGCGGACTTGTGCCAGCTGACCAAGTGACAGCTGCGACAAGAGCTAGTACTTGTGCATATAACACCGTCGCTTCCAAGTTTGTACGAACTACCGGGTTGATAAAATGAGAGACAGGAAGCCCGAGGAGTTGTAGCATTATTGCCACAATACTGGAGCTCACCATCTTTTTGGCGCCGTTGCCGGGGAAGCGTCAGAGTATTAGTAATTGTTGCTTTTCTTCTACTTTCATACTCTTACTTATGCTCAGTAGTTTATTTCATTTCCATTCTGCAAAAGTAGCTTAGCATTTCCTGCTTTCCTAGATTAGCATTTCCTGCTTTCCTAGATTAGCATTTCTTGCTTTCCTAGATTAATATTTCTTGCTTTCCTAGATTAGCTTTCCAATTCTGCAATTTCATTTGAGCAATATAGTTAGTTGTAGATCACTTTGTTTCAAGTTTTGCAGGTACCAAAGAAAAAGCAAAAGCACTCAAAAAAGAAAAGTCCTTTCCATTTCATGCCTCGTAGGAACCGAGATAGATCAGGCAAATTCCTACCAAACACCCCCACCACATCACTGAGTCACCCTTCTCTCTTCTTTGGTGACAGTGACCCGGAGGAACCTATAGGTGAACATCCTGAGATATACCAAGACCCTATAGAAGAAGAAGAGTTAGAAACCACTCCATCTGAAGCCATGGCTGATAATAGGAGAGAAGATGAGAGAATAGAAGGAGCTTTCCCCATCCGAGAGACCAATGGAGATATGAAAATGAAAAACATTAGCCCCTCCGCCTTGCCTCACTTCCATGGACTGACCACTGAGGATCCTGATACCTTCTTGTTTGAGTTTGCTGTCCTTTGTAGAACCTATGACTATACTGAAGATGAGCAAAAGCTGAAGCTTTTCCCTTCCACTCTTAAGGATGCAGCACTATGCTGGTTCATGGGATTACCTGGGAATAGCATCGCTACTTGGGCTCAGATGTAGCAAGCCTTCAATACCAAGTATAGGGATTATTATAGGTCCAAGGAAACCAAGGGAGAGATCTTTCGAATGACCATGGGGAATGATGAGTCTTTAGAGGATTATGAGGAGAGGTTCCAACTTAGCTATAAACGGGCCAGGTGCACACTTGACCCTGAATCCCTCAAGTTGGTTCTACTCCAAGGAGTCCCTGAAGATCTCTTAGACACCCTTCACATGTTAGCTGGGGGGGACATTTACCAACTGCCTTATGAGGACATCAAGACTGTGTTTCGAAATCATTCCAGGGCAGCTAGAAAACGAGGTAGAGGAAATCTCCTCTCCACTGGTGTCCCTTTCTCCAAACATGAGCTTACAAACCAATTAGAAGATCTTAAGAGTGAGGTGAGACAGACCATTGCCATGCAGCTGGACACATTCAGGATCCAGTAGAAGAAAGAAGAAGCTGAGAGAGCCTTGGCTGTCTTCTGTCCTAGGTGCACCAGAAGACACCCTAAGAATGAATGTCCATTGCATTCGGTTGAAGTGTGTTTCGTTTGTGAGGAGGACCACCCAACAAATCAGTGTCCAACCTTACCTGGGTTTAAATCCATGTACCAAGGAACCGAAGCCCCCACTGAACCTCTCTACTTCATCAACCAAAGGAGGCCTCAAGGATCTAGACCTTATCAGCAGGGGATGCAAGGGGCATCTCAAGCTTATTACAACCCCAACCACTCGACTCCCATGCCTTCCTGGGGTCCCCCTGCTCATCCTTCTTGGTCCATGCCTCCTCCATGGTCTTATCCACCTCAGTACCCTACTCAACCTACTTCTCATCCATATCATTCACATACCCAGTCGCAGCCTCAATGGAGTGCTCCTCAGTCGGGGTGGAGGCCCCAATACAACACTCCTCCTGCCATTTTGCCTCCACCACCAGTTCAACCTCAGCCTTTACCTCCTGCTCCTCCAAGGAAACCTCAGATGCCTGCTCAACCGAACCCGAACCCCAACAATAGACAGGCTCAGCAGGTATATACTGGGGAGACCTCATGCCCTACCTATGCTGTGGAGATCCAGGAGATCAATCTTAGATCTAGAAAGACTCTTCTAGATCGCCAACCTCCTCCCCCAGAGGATGAGGAAAACCATCAGGAGAGTGAACCAAAGCCTATTCCACCCTTTCCTGAGAGACTAACAGCCACCACACAACCTAACCCAGAAGAAGATGAGATTTTGGGTGAGCTCAAGCAGTTGTGTGTAAAAATCCCTCTTCTCCAAGCCATCAAGGATGTGCCAATATATAACAAGCTGGTTAAGGAGAAGTGTTTCAAACACCCAGGAAGACGGAAGAAAGATGCCTCAACTATCAATGTCATAGGACAACTGTCTGACCTTATGCTAGGACAAGTCATCTGCCCAAAGTACCTAGATCCTGGAAGTCCTGTAGTAGATGTTCACATCAATGGCACCATTATCCCCCACACCTTGATTGATCTGGGGGCGGCCATCAATGTGATGACCAGGGATACCATGCTTAAACTCAATCTTCAGGGTTCCTTGAGGAAGACCTCGACAGTACTGCAATTAGCAGATCGCTCCACCGTGACTCCCGAAGGGATTGTGGAGGATGTCTTGGTCTCTATTGATTCTTGGGAATACCCTGCAGACTTCCTGGTTTTGCAACCAAAGGCCAAGCTTACTGGATATCCTCTCATCTTGGGAAGGCCTTGGTTAGCTACTGCAGATGCTTACATAAGTTGTCAGGCAGGAAACATGACCATCAAAAATGGTCCCATGTCCAAGCAGCTAGTCCTATACCCTCCTGCCCAACCTTCTTTAGAGCATGATTTACCACTCTGGTTGGAGGAAGGAGAGGAAGACGAGGTGTACTCTGCACCTCTGTGCACCCTAGATACCACTAGAAGAGACCCTCCTACCGAGGGTGATTTGATTGAGACCCTGATCCAGAATCCACCTTCCAGTGCACTATCTTTAGAGAAGTTGGTGGAGGATGCCCAAGCTAGCACCATAGTGGACCTTTGTACAACCAGCCCTGTCACTCCCAGAGTCAAAAGTGTGGAGTTCGGCCCTGAGAGAGCATTAAAGATCAGCTCCTCCGTATCTCCTTCCCACGAGAAGGAGTTGTGTAGCCTATTGGCCAGCCACTTAGATGCTTTTGCTTGGAGCTATAAGGAGATGAAAGGAGTCCATCCCTCGGTCTGTACCCATCATATATACATCAAAGAGGATTGTAAACCAGTTAGGCAACCCCAGAGGAGAATGAATCCAGCCCTTAAGGACATTGTCAAGGAAGAGTTGCAAAAACTGTTGGATGCCGGATTCATCTACCCCATCTCAGATAGTGAATGGGTGTCCCCTCTAGTGTTGGTTCCCAAGAAGAATGGGAAGTGGAGGATCTGTGTAGATTACCGTGAGCTGAACAAAGCTACCAAGAAACACCATTTCCCTCTACCTTTCATAGATCAAGTGCTGGATGGACTGGCAGGAAAGAAGTTCTTCTCTTTCCTGGATGGGTTTAGCGGTTACAATCAAATCCAAATCAGCCCGGAAGACCAAGATAAGACCACCTTCACTTGTCCTTGGGGTACATTTGCCTACCGAGTCCTTCCCTTTGGGCTATGCAATGCTCCTGCTACTTTTCAGAGAGCTGTCTTGAGCATCTTCTCAGAGTTGGTCCATGATGCAGTGGAAATATACATGAATGACTTTACTCCTTATGGGGCCAACTTCCAGGAAGCATTGTCCAACCTGGGGAAAGTCCTAACCAAATGCACCGAGATGAACTTGTCCCTTAGCCCTGAGAAATGTGAATTCCTAATGACTGAAGGGACCGTGCTAGGCCATACCATTTCTTCCCAAAGATTGCAAGTGGATCCTAACAAAATTGCTCTCATCAAGAGGGTTCCACCTCCTCAAAAAGTAAGGGATGTCCGGAGTTTCTTGGGATTAGCAGGATACTACCGGAGATTCATTAAAGATTTCAGCAAGTTAGCCTCACCATTGTTTGGTCTGTTGGCAAAAGATGTGGAGTTTAAGTGGACTGACGATTGTCAGAGGAGTTTGAATGAGTTAAAGGACAAGTTGGTGTCAGCACCAATCTTGAGAGGTCCAAACTGGGCCCTACCTTTCGACATCCACACTGATGCATTGAACAAAGCCATAGGTGCAGCCTTAGGACAAGTTGTCCAAAGCAGAGCTGAATTACACTGTAACCGAGAAGGAATTCTTAGCTGTGGTCCATGCACTGAACAAGTTCCGACATTATATTACTGGTTACCAGACTTTTGTACATACTGACCATGCTGCTATTAGATATTTGATGAATAAACCAGATGTGAATGCTCGTATTATTAGATGGTTTCTTTTATTGCAGTAGTTTGATCTAACCATTGTTGATAAACCAGGGAGAGAAAATGTTGTTGCTGACTTCTTGTCTAGATTGGATTTGTCTGCAGATGAAGATGGGACGGTGGATGACCAGATGCCTGATGAGCATCTGTTTGCTATCTCAGTACTCTCTCCATGGTTTGCTAATATAGCAAACTACCTTGTTTCATCTTAGTTTCCTCCGCACCTCTCTTCAAAAGAGAAGAGAAAAATCATCAGAAAGAGTGCCTCATTTACATGGATTGGGGGCAATCTGTTCAAGCTTGGCCCCGATCAGATCTTAAGGCATTGTGTAAGGGAAGAGGAAGTCTTTGACATCCTCCTCACCTGTCATGATGGGCCCTGTGGAGGACATTTTGCAGCAAAGAGAACTGCCTTCAAGATCCTGCAGGCAGGCTACTATTGGCCCACACTTCATCAAGATGTCAGAAGATATGTCAGCCAGTGTGACCAATGCCAAAGAATGGGGAAACCGACCCAAAGGGATGAGATGCCTCTCCAACCTCAAGTGACTCTTGAGCCATTTGAGAAGTGGGGCATCGACTTTGTGGGTCCAATCAATCCCTCTTCGAGGCAAAGATCCTACATCATTGTGTGCACTGACTACCTGACGAAGTGGGCAGAGACCAAAGCAATCAAAGCAGCAACAGAAGAAAAAGTGGCCGAGTTCCTAAGAGAGAACATCTTCTATAAGTTTGGCTATCCAAGAGAGCTGGTCACCGAGCAAGGGAGCCAGTTCACCTCCCACCTGGTTGAAGATCTCCTAGCTCATCACAAGATCAAGCATAGAACTTCCACTCCCTATCATCCTCAAGCAAATGGGCAGGTGGAAGTCACCAATAGAGCATTAGAAGGGATCTTGACTAAAGTGGTGAGCAGCAGCAGAAAGGACTGGGCAGATCGTCTGGTTGAAGCCACATGGGCTTACAACACCACTTGGAAGACCACCACCGGCTTCACACCTTATGAGCTGGTCTATGGGAAGAAAGCTTTGCTGTCCATTGAGTTTGAGTATAACACTTTGAGGATGGCAGCTCAGCTGGACCTAGATCTCAGCCATGCACAGCAAGAAAGGTTATTGCAGCTAAATGGACTGGATGAGCACCGCATGCAGGCCCTCCTTCACTCAGAAGTGGTTCAACTTCAGAGGAAGGTGTGGCATGACCAACATCTCCATGACAAGCAATTTCAGCCGGGAGATTGGGCTTTGTTGTATGATTCCAGATACAAAGATTTCAAGGGGAAGTTGAGAACCAGATGGCTAAGACCATATTCAGTGGAAAAGTGTCATGACAATGGATCCGTCCTCATTCAAACCATTGATGAGGAAGCCATTCCCATGCTTGTCAATGGGCATCGATTGAAGATCTACAGGAAGCCTCCCTCAAGACAAGAGTTCATCAAAACAATGGAGAAGGCAGTATTGGTCATAGAGAAGGGTCCTGCCCCTGCTTTGGGCACACCCTGAAGCATCTAAAAAATAAAAAAATAAAAAATAAAAAATAAAAATAATAAAGATCCTTGGGTGAAAACCTCTCTGAGGCGCCCAAGGCAGGTGGTAGGGGTGAAAACCTCATTGAGGCACCCCTGCTATCTTTCAAAAAAAAAAAAAAAATAAGAGATAAAGATCCTTGAGTGAAAACCTCTCTGAGACGCTTAAGGCAGGTGGTAGGGGTGAAAACCTCATTGAGGCGCCCCTACTATCTTTCAAAAAAAAAGAAAAAAAACACAAAAAGAAAAAAACAAAATCAATAAGTCATTATGTGAAATTTGCATGCAGATTGCAGGTGTTCTATGGAGGAGAGGAAGCCTCTCAACTCAAAGCCAGAAGTCCTTATCATGCAGCCAGGACACCTCACCAGCACCTCCTCCAAGAATGCCTATGTTCTTCAAGGTATGTGCACTTTTATTATAAACTGAGTCTCCTACAGGAAGACACAAATTTTCTACAGGAAGGTGCGATTTTCTACAGGAAGGTGAAAATTTCTACAGGAAGAGCTGCCTGTCTACAGGAAGCTCTGTATTTCTACGGGAAACTTCCTGTAGAAGCTCAGAACGAGCCAGAATGCGTCTCATGAGCAGATCTGATGACTACGGGTTGGTGTGGACACATGCAAGCCTCTTTTAGGCTCATGCACGACGTTGATACCTTGCTCCACCATCCTCGTCACCATGCAACTAAGATCCCTGCACCAGCAAACCAGATCAATGAGTTCTCGTGGAAAAATCAGTTGTCAGAGAAAAATGAACACCGAGAGCTCATACCATCTACATGTCGAGCATGAGAAGCTTCAGGAGCGCGATTAGCAGGTCATCTCCATTGTCAAGTAGCATGCACCCAAGGAGGGGAGACTGTTACAAGGCACCCCGCGGGAATCCTGTAGCAGTCAAACATGCAGGAGTGGATACCATTCATCGCCCAGCCATCTGAAAGCAACACGCGGGCGCATGCAACCAGAGCGTCCACTACAGCGCCAGCATCCTGTAGCCACGAGCCTCCGGGACTGTGTAAGCCACATGCAGCAGGTAGATCCGTCATCCAAAAAAACTGAAAATCATGTGCAGACGCGCGCAGGTAAGTGTTCTAATCCTTCCTTCCATCAAATCGCATGAGTATTACTTTGATTTGTTTGCATGGCGTAGAAATGAATGGTTGAGCGGCCGTAAGGCCAGTTGACTGGCCACGTCGGCTAGTGAAGGGATAGTCAGATGATGGGGTGGCAGCCACGACAAAGGGAACATGCAGCACGCACGTGAAGATCAGTCCCGTCAACCGAGAAACGAGTTTAACCGAAAAGGGCGGCGGCAGATCTGTGGGAATGAATGCGGTAGCAAGTGAATGTGCAGGCGGATGATGGGTGACGTCACCCAACGGTCCGGCGGGGACAGCTCACCCTCCGCGCCACGAGCTGCGCCGATTCAAAATCTAATCGGCTAGATTGTGCGCGTATATCCATCCACCCCCACGTCAAAACTTGAGTAACTCTTCTGAATACCTCTGCATGTTGATACGCCAAGCTTTCGGCCGACTGAACACCAGTGAAGCGCACCTCAACCGCAGTCCAATTGCAGTCCTCCCCGAAGTTCGCACACTGCTCCTACAGGAACAGTTCCTACAGGAACAGTTTCTACAGGAACACAGTCCTACAGGACGCAGTCTTCTACAGGAACGCGGGTGTTCACGAAAAAAGGTGGCCGAGTAACGAGGTAACCCTGGACTTCTCATGCAATTGCTCATTTAAGGTGGTAGGATTGTCAATTACTGTCAGGGTAAATGAGAAAGTAGACCAATTGCTGTCTGTGTGCCCATACTGCAATTCTACAGGATTGTTGCGTGGTTAGACTGTGTTGTAAAATTTTTGTGGGTTATACGCATTGTTCTGCACTCTGTCACCGAAACTAAACTTTCTTCCACCATCACCACCTCAGGTTAAGAAAATTGTGCATCATGCCGGGTGGATTTATCAGGCGAGAACCCACAGATTCCACCAAATTAAGGAGAAATCCAGCAGTGGTAGATCTCTTTACCAGGGCACAATGGATGCCTTTTTGTGATAAGATACAGGGCTACGATGATGAAGTAGCCGAGGAATTCTTGCAGGCATTGAAGCCTAAATCCCAGACACTAGCCACAGTAAGCTTCAGAGGTCTCAGCCTCCAACTCACCCCAGAGCATATAAGTCGAATCACAGAACTGCCCATGGGTCTGCCGTGGGATAAAGAAGAGCGGAAGCAGAGCCAACAAGCAAAGAAGGAGTTCTTCCCACCTGAAGAATCATTCGCAAAGGACAAAAATGGGGTGAAAAGGACAAGCCTGTTGCCACCATGGAACAAAGTCAGTTTGCAGATTATGAAATATATCACCTGTGAGGGTCGTTACAGCATCGTATATGCGTATCACTTCAGGCTGCTCAATGAACTAAGACAACAGATTGACCTCCCTGCAGCACAGAGGCTGAGCATTCCTTACTTTTTACTGCAGTCCTTGATGGAGTGCTCTACAAAGCTCAAGGACGGAATCCCTGATCAGATAGCCCATCATGGGTTAATAAAATTGCTTGTGGAGGATGCTCTCCACTCGTATAAAGTCCCCCTCGCATGGGAATCATTTAGGAACTTAACAAGAGAAGGGGATATAAAAATGTTGCTTGAAGAAACGGGATCCTCTAGCGGTGAAGAAGAAGAGCCCGTAGCCAAGAGTAAGAAAGGGAAAATCCAAAAGGTCCCGACTCCAACACAGAAGAAAGAACGAAAGGAGAAGGAGGAGGGAAAGGATGACAGAGCAAAAGAGGACACCCCCATCCTGTTAGCAAGGGAAAAGAGGTCGAAAAGCAGGGCAGTCAAAACTGAGGTGGTCCCTATCAGCCCAAGCACCTCGTCAGCTCCTGCAGTCAAAGCCAAAAGCAAAATCCATGCAGCCAAGAAAGAAAAGGTGGTGAGAGTTGCATCTGCAGGAACGCAAAAACTGGCTTCTACAGGAAGCCCGAAAACACAAACACCGGCTTCTACAGGAAGCCCGAAAACACAAACACCGGCTTCTACAGGAAGCCTGAAAACACAAACACAGGCTTCTACAAGAAGCCCGAAAACAAAGACAAAGGCTTCTACAGGAAGCCCGAAGACAGAGACAGGGGCTTCTACAAGAAGCCCAAGATTGGAAAGAGGGACTTCTACAAGAGGCCCGAAGGTCATTGAGAAACAGCCTCCTATAGAGAGTCTGAAGACAAAGAAAGAATCTTCTACAGGAGGCCCGGAAGCAGGCAAAGCAGGGTCTTCCACAGGAAGCCCAAAATCTAAAAAGGAGGGGCCCTCTACAAGGAGCTCCGAGAGAGCAAAACGCAAGAAAGAGAAGGCTGGCATTCTCGAAAAGGAGGTAGCAGCGGCACTGGATGCCCTCAGCACACCTCCAAAACCGAAAGAGAAAAGGGAGAGGGAGACCCCTCTACCACCTGAAGCCAGGAGAAGCAAGAGGATGACCACGGGCAAGCCACAGCCTCCACCCAGCAGCCAAACCACTTTAGGGGATGTCCCTACTTCACCCAGTGCAAGGACACCCTCTAAAACATCAGCCACCCCCGAAAAGGGGAGCCCAAAAATAACTTCCTGGACACGAAAGATAGGCTAGTCGCCTTCCGAAGCCCGACTCAAGGAAATAGGAAAGGGGAAGGAAGCATCACCCTCGTCACCACCAGGGGCAGAGAAGGCAGGGCCATCAAAGGCAGAAAAGAAAGAGCCTGTTCCGGTCCCGAGTCCTCGGCCAAGGACAAGGAGCAGGGGCAAGGTTGCTCAAGGATGAGCAAATGGTTCAGCTGGGGGGTGATGATGAGCCCCAATTTTGGTACAATTTGGGCTCATTTTGGCCTATTCTACTTGCTCAAACCATTCATTTTTTATTGCTTATGCATGCATTTATTTTTATTCATGTTGTTTGTAGGAAGAAGGGTAGGCACTCTATCTACGTGACTAATGCATTATGATTCCAGGTTTTGGCATTAAAAGGGAGCAAAAGACAACGAAAAAGGAGATAAGGAGACAATGAGGTGGCACTGCTGGTTTTTAGGAGAGGATGTCCATGGTCTTAGGGACATTCCTCGTGATTCCCACCAAGAACTCCGAGCTCCAATCCATCTCCCCTCCGAGCTTAGAAGCAGCCAGCTGTTCTACAGGAACAGCAGTTATAAACTGCTCTACAGGAACAACAGTTATGACCGTCCTACAGGATCAGCAGTTAAACTCTAGTTGGACAGCCGAGCTCCTAAAATCAAGGACACTTGTTGGATCATCATTTTTGTATAATTATAGAGGCCTTAGCCTTGGATAGGTTGTTGAAACTCTCGTATTGCTATTGTAATTTTGGAGCACAGCTCAGTTTTCGTTCCTTTTTGTAAGCCAATTTGGCATGATATCAAATTATGAATAAAGAAGGCAGATTCTGATCTAGTTCTGAGTTTTCTTAAGGAGACTATAGCTCTCAGGTTAGGGCCCAACCTGAGAGCCATAGATCCCCTCTGCTGTAGTGTTGTTTCCATTTCATTTCAGCACTTTGAGCTTTTCATTTGCACATGCAATTCGAATTATAGGTTGTTAAGTTGGTCTTTTTCATGAGTTCGATAGGAATTGCTTATGGTGAATTTGTTTCCACTTGCTTAGTGTAGCAGAGGATAGATATAATCGATTGGAGCTCCAACAAAAAGGTTGTTGAGGCTCACTACCATCTCATCTGGGATTGGAGTGAAGTCCATGACTAACCACCAAAAATACTTATTTCTTTATTCCATGATTGCTGCAAACACAGTCACGTTATGTTAGATGCTTCCACATGATTCACACCTGCACCACACTCCTTTACCACAGCTTCATGCACATTCTCCTTCGCGTTTTGGATTGCTGTTCATTGAATTTACAAGCACAGGTAGTTTAGGTTGATGCATTTTCGGTTTGGTGACAATTATAAGCATTTGTTTCACTTACACTGCTTCCTCTCATTCCATCACTTTGTCCTCCATCTTGATCACGCATGCAAACACATCTTTGATCCCTGCTTCACTCTGTCATCTCCCAAAGTCTTTCACTCCTCACGTACTTCCATTCTCTAGCCCTTTCGTTGACCTAACCCTCTATCTTCCAACCTACTCCCTACACTCACTTCCCATCCTATTCTTCCACTTCTACAGCCATCACCAACCTCATTCCTACCTTACACATCTCCCCCTACCATTTCATCACTCCTCCATCATGCCAAACACTCACGGTAGGTCATCCTGTAGCCATTTGTAGACATCGTGTAGAAACCAGAGTATCCTGTAGGATCCCCTGCAGCCATCCTGTAGGAGGCCACTCTCTCAGTTGCTGAGCATCTGTGGATGGATGCTAAGGATCCCTAGGGACCTCTCCTAGCCTCCCCAACCTGTCCTATGCTTTCCTTACTTCTCCATCCCATCTGCACACCCAAACCCTAGTTAGCACAAAATCACAATCATTCCATTCACTTAAAGGAAAAATACAAAAACATGTCTTTTATGATGCAAGCAGCTTAGATCCATGCATTTTCACTTATTAGAGGTAACAGCAACATTGGTAGAGGTTTCATTCATATTCTTTGCACTGTAGAGGTTAGACTAGTTAAATTAGGGTTTCCTAGGTTTACATGCTTTGATTTGCTTTCAGTTCATTTTTGTCAAGTAGAGTAGTTATCCTTTGAGAATAGCTTTTGTCCATCAAATAGCAAGCTTCTTCTGAGAGCCTATAGAAGTTGGCTTGAGCCCTAGCGGACTTGTGCCAGCTCACCAAGTGACAGCTGCGACAAGAGCTAGTACTTGTGCATATAGCACCGTCGCTTCCAAGTTTGTACGAACTACCGGGTTGATAAAATGAGAGACAGAAGCCCCAGGAGTTGTAGCATTATTGCTACAATACTGGAGCTCACCACTTATCCTACTACTGGAATGTTGGGACAACTTATTTTATCCAAAGTTGCATTGCAAGAATGTTGGGACAATTGATTTTATCCAAAATTGATGTGACCAAGAGGCCACACCATTGTCGACCAAGGAGCTTGCCACCTTCAACAGGTGTGCATGTACATTTCCACCTGAAAGTTTTCAGATGAAAAAAGATCGGACAACTTATTTTATCCAAAGTTGCGTTGTAGGAATGTTGGGACAACTGATTTTATCCAAAATTGCATTGCAAGAACGTTGGAACAACTGATTTTATCCAAAGTTTATTTTATGTGACCAAGAGGCTACACCATTGTCAACCAAGAAGCCTGCCACCTGGAAACAGTGTACATGTACATTTCCACTTGAAAGTTTTTATATGAAAAAAGATAAACTGCTTATTGCAGCACAACTTATTTTATCCAAAGTTTAGCAGGAATGTTGGCACAACTGATTTTATCCAAAGTTTGTTTTATGTGATGAAGAGGCCACACCATTGTCAACCAAGAAGCCTTCCACCTACAATGGTGTGCATGTACATTGCCACTGTTGTCTACCACTGCTTCGTCGGTAACTAGTATATCATACTAAGAAGCAATATTTGTTAGTGAGTATTGCAAGCTACATCTGAGCAATGCTGGTTAGCCAATATTGCAAGCCTACATCATAATTTGCTCCAGACTACACTATGAAAAACCTACATCACACTTTTGCATCAAATTTGGACTGGACTATATTTCTTTGTTGTGTTTTTGCTCCCATTATTCTCTCATTACAAAAGGAAAAGATAGTTGGCAGCTTGGTTACAGTTTGTTATCTAGTAATCCACTGAAGTAGCTATAACGCCACAAATGACATCACTTGCAGCGCCTTCGGTTCATCCATATTCTTCTAGTCACTCATAGTGACTTAGGTAAGCACATCGATATTATGACGATGAGAAAGTAGGCTGCCAGGTCTAAACGTGAGTAACCTAAATAGATCCTATCGATCGATTACGCCTACTACTATTGAGTCTTCCAAATAGATCAGCAGGGCAGAGTTGGAAGTTTTGTACTTACCTCTTACCTCTTGGACCTATCCAGCAATGTTCAAACTGGCTTAGTTGCAGTAAAGGAAACGGGAAATGATAGCTGGCTAAATCCGACAACCAGAAAAAGACTCGTCAATGCTGCTTCAGAAAAGAATGAGACGAGTCAGAGGATCCCAACTTGGGAGTTCCTTGCCGTCGGGAGAATGCCAGGAGAAGGAATAGAACGTTTTTGACGAGAATGCTTACGTTTCATTTCCTTATGCACGATGCCCAAGCATTAATTGATATAACAAGCACATCTGTTCTTGTCCCGGCCAATGTAGTTAACAACCAGAACTCCCAATATCCTTCAGTCCAATCCTTTCTGTTAACCATGTCTATGCCCAAGCCACGAGCCCTAGTAACACAGTTCTGCGGTGCCACTAATGCCAGAGGCGACAGTAAGCTGTTCTCAAAAATGGCCCAAATTTTGATAGGAGGTAACTCAGAAATCTGCTTGGGTTTTTTGCTGCGCATATGAGTGGAGGCCATCACGTAGTACCATAAACGACCAAGCAATTGTGGCTAATTAATAGAATACTCTTAATTTTTCATGGCCAACACGGCCAAAATGTAGTCTGATGAAATCTCCATGGCTGAAACACAGCCTGAGCACCTCATTTCCAGAGTAAAGCCAAATCAATTTGCAAATGGTCGTTTGATTCCGTCCTAGGAATTGAAGTCGATTGCAGGATACAAAGGCGAGCTCTGATCCCCACTTGAGGATGCCAATGCCACATTGATTCCTGGTCATAAAAACTTGTAAAAATTACTTGAAAAACGGAAAATAAGGAATAGAGGTAGCAATATATGTCACGATTTCGGTGGAAATGTTGTTTACATTTGTAGTTTTTAATTAGTTGGAAAACAGAAAATAAGGAATGCAGATGCCAACATATGTGCTTCCATCTAAATGATGTTTAGATTTGTAATTTGTTTTTATATTATAATGCATCAACTTTATCAGCTAATCTTCTTCCCATAATCATGTTATATTAAATACTATCCTCCAATAAATTAGTTTCCATTTAAAATGAATGAAGGGTCCTTTCTCACCCGATACATACAACAACACCAACTTAAATCATCAGCGGAACGTACCATGGCTGGTTCAGATATTTCCTGCAATAGATAACAACTGCATCATATAAAACATTTCATTGGCTTGCGATTTAGTTTATTGAAATGCCCGTACGTTAATGCAATTGGATTGACATATAATATCACTGAATCACAATGCATAAACCGCACGGCTCTTAGATTCAATGAACCCTAAATGTGGATATTTTAAAGCGTCTTTGACTATCAAAGATTGCCAAGTTTTTAATGGGAAATTCTAGGGGAGTACAAAGAAAAAAACAACCATCACAGGCTTCGATTCGAAGAGAGAATCTAAAGGTGGCCCATGGAGCGGAAATGTCTGTGATTTTTGAAGATATCATGATGTTGCTTCCCTGCCAACGACGTGCACTTCAAAATCCATTGGGCCTCTACAATTCGTATCGTGATTCGTATCAATATGTGCATTCCATCAAACTTAGTAAGTAATTTGTGGTTCTCCTGCTCTTCATATTCCTATCAAATTTAGCATTTATTTACTTAAAACATGTAAAAAAACAATATTATGCACCGGCAGGGAGGGTGCTCGGGACCCTGGTTTTATATATATATATATATATATATAAATAGGCATAGTTCAAGATTTAGGATAGATATGTTACACATTTCCCAGCTTAGAGGAAGGAAACAAATATACCCTAATGGCTACCAAAACATTCCGCGAGTGGAATGAACCTATAGATTTATCTTCAACAGCTCATGTCTAAACCGATTTCATTCATGGGTGACATTTTACTGTGGATAAATCCAATTTGACCAGTTTTAATTTATTTGACATTTTACTTCTGACATTTTACTTTTTATGAATGAATGAATGATATTTTAACTAGACCAAAAATAATTTCTATAAGATTATTAGTTTTTGTTGTTTTTTGTTTTTTTTTCCAATTTAATCACATATATAAACTTGAATAATAATTTATTTTGATTTGGCCCATCGAACTTTGGATTGATGGTGAATGGGTGCACTATTAAGGCATTCATTGCTATAGTTCATTGGTTCAAATCCCTTGTGAGTACTTACTTACAAAAAAAAATATTATGACTTTGATTTATGTTCACTAGTGTTTCACAACTCAATTTTAGAAATGTGTATATTCTCTAGTACTTAAACTCAAGTTCACACATATCCTTTTTAAAATATAAATAAAATGATTTGTAAATAAAAAACAATGTATAAATATACATGTTATAAAATCTTATTAATTATACTTGCTCAATAGTGTTATTGTTAGTTTACAATCTAATATGAAAAGGTAGTAAAAATATTTCACTCTCACTCAGCCCTAGACAATTTATATATAAGAGAACAATTCTTATAAATGGAAATTTTTAAAAAATATTTCAATACCATTCTTTTTTTTAAATTACAAAAATATATAATTTACCATCGGTATTTTTTTAAGTTACAAAAATATATAATTTAACTATGTTTTATTAAACACTTCATATAAATTATTTTCAATTTGAATATTTGAAAAAATTGAAAAATATAACTACTGTTTTTTAATCAATTTCACTCAATATAACATATCAAATAACTATTTATAAATTAGATAATCAAACTATGTATAAGTGAAAAAATTTATAAATTTACAAAATATCATTATCACAAATAATATAATAACATCACTGCATTGAACAACATAAACAAAGCTGTTACCAAAACAAACATAAGTACATGGAATACACAGAGAATGACAACATTTTATAGAACAATCAGCTAGCGGACATTGAAGATCGCTCAACTTCCAAGTAATGGGCATACATTATTAATGACAGCAAAAAAAACCATTAGCAAGCCAAACATAGGTCAACGTAACATACAGCACTTCGTGGAACAACATAGAAAAGCTACAAGATCACATTAAAATAATAAAATAGTGAGTAAAATTGTACAGGAGATTAGCTTCTATGTGACATAAACTTAACTTTACATAATAAAATAGTGAGTACAAGATATTAGTTTCTATGTGACAAACTTAATTGCTGGTCACCATCTAAAAGGTGCACACATAGCTGCATGGCATACACAGAATAGCAGCACTTCATGGAACAAGAAGGCAGAGGTAGAATTCTCCGAACGTTTAAATAATAAAATAATGAGTCAAATTGCACAAAATGCTAGTTTTACTTTGACATCTAAACATAGAAAGAGCATACAACAACTAGATCTAACCTCAAAGTGAGAGAAAAAGTGACGTGCCGTGCCTCAACATTTTGAGTGTTGTTCACCTCTGGCTCATGATGATCTCCAGGATCGGGGAATGGTTCTTCAGCGTCGTTCACATCTGACTCATGATGATCTCCAGGGTGACGGAATGGTTCTTCAGCGTCGGTCACCTCTGACTCATGATAATCTCCAAGTACGGGGAATGGTGCGGGAATTGGCTGCAGCAGAGAAAAGAGAGGTTCATTAATATCTATGTAAGATAGTGGTTCGGGTACGTATGGTTCGGGTATGTATGGTTCCGGTTCAATGGGATTTGGTATTTGTTGCTGAGAGAAAGCATGGTCTTCATTAATCTGGCCAAGATGGCGAAGTGTTTCAGAGTTTATCGATCTCCTATTTGGTGGATCTGAGCCAGTCTCAGCTCCTCGACGCTCAACGTTCGAAAAGGGCACTGGCATCCCTGGCTTGAAAATAAAACCACGCAAGACTATATCAGTGTCTTGCACTTTCATTGTTACGAAGTACCCACTACCAAATGAGCCTTCCACAACACCATCTACTGTTTTGCCAATAAGTGAGTTGTCAGGAAATGATGAGCTTGAAAGAATTTCCCCGCGTCTTGCCATTGTCTGCGGATCACAAGACTTCTCACCGCGATCTAAAAGAAAGTACGTGATGTACGCAACCTATTTCCTCTTTTTTGGTTTTAAATTGGGACATGAATAAAACATATGGTATAATTTATATCAGCATAGATCTATTTTAAACCCGGATTTAACATGATTTTAAAGGATATAATTTTTTTATGAGCCGATATTATTTTAATGTTTTGTATAGTTATTTAATTTTTAGATATTTTTAATTTTTTTTTCTCTTTTGGGCTCAGTATAAGAAAAATTTGAACTTTGATAATCGGATGGACACCCTTACACATCATTCTGAGTTGTAGAATGAGCCTCTTGTCTCAATAAGCCTGATACAAGTTTCTCTATATGTAAAATGGATCGAGAACAAATACAAAGTATTAGTCTTTTAGAGTAAGTAGGCTTTCAATAAAAATGTATTTAAATATACTACTTCATAATTTATTTCTCACAATGAAAAAGAACTTGATTTTCATTTGGACCTATGCATTAAAAAAAAAAGTGAATGATCACATGCTTATATGTGAGAATCCAAACAAACCTCCAAACATCAAACGAGGTTGGTTAACCCCATGAGAACTAAACAATGATAGGACTAGTACCATTATATAAATTAAATTGTTCGTAAATGTAGATCAAAGTTAATTAAATATAAGCATCAAAAGGTTGATTTATTCATACATCTCAGAGGTTGCTAAAACTAAAAAAAGTTACAAAAATTAACAATATAAACTTCATTACAATACCATGGACCAATATTATATTTTATCAATAACAAATGCCCAAAAAATTATAACTCATTATATATATATATATATATAGATATATATATATATATATAGATTGAATTAAACAATTTAATTAAATGAAAAAATATATAATAATTATTTTTCATAATATCTAGAGACATAACCCATCAACTCTCAATCAAAAGTGGTGAGGACTTACTAATTCAATTAACCTTGGGGCCAAATATATTCATACAATTAGATGAATGAATAATAAATATATTTTATATGAAAATAAGTATCACATAATCATAAGTGTGAAGATCCAAACCATTTAACAAGGTTGTCATAAAATTGATAATTATAAGAGAAAATAATGAAGATATGTATATTATATAAAATAAATAAAATTCTTAAAAAAATGTGCTTTGCTAGGGTTTTGATTTGCTAGTTGTGAAGTATCTTGTCGTGTTAGATCTAAAAAAAAGTTGATGCTTCCTTCTAGCCTGTGGATTCTGACAAGTCGTATGAGTACTCACGCGAGGATGGGAGACATCCTATCATGCATCCAACTCTTTTTTCACGAGTTTCACAACATGCAGCACCGACTAAACACTTAAACATTTTCATTTATAAGTTATTTTTCAGACTACGCCTAACATTCACATATTTTTCCATTTAAACTCATTAATGTGTAGAATACATTAATAAACCATAAACCATGCAAGAGACGAGATAACACAATGTATGCAAGTAATATTTATAATTATGATGTTTTTATAAATTTCCCCGGGAGCATAGCTCGATTGAGTTTACAAAACTTACAAACGAGTGGCTGTCCTATAGTTCAGCCAGTCCACTGACTTGGTCGCTACACCGTGCAAGTCTGCTCGAACCACACAACACTGTGTACAAGCCTTACCATTTCACCATGCACAAGTTATCATTTCCATCGAACTCCCAACCATGCCCGGGCGCACTTGCCCAACGACTCGTGTCGCATTGTCGTGGGTGCACCTATCGATGGGTTCATGACATCTTGTTGCGGGTGCACCTCTCCAGGTGCCATGCCCGACACCTCCGCGCTAATTTCAATCTTTCGCCCTTTGGAGTTACTTCGTTTTACCATCGTGTGCCCATTGCTGTAGTTAAATTCGTTCAGCCGGTTTTTGGTTGCGACTATCTGCCCTCGTTGTTCCATCATTCTGCCTGTCTAGTGGGCACATCTCGTGCACCACTGCTTGGGTAGTCCACCCATTTCATATGGACTCCTTTGCGGTGAAGATGTGTGGAGATATTCACTACCCATTTGCCACCAACCCGTCGCTAATATATATGGCTGTCCAACCCATGGTAGGGGCTTTGACTTTTGACGAGCCGACCCTCCATTTGTTATTTCGCCATACTTTTGCGTCGGCCCATGGTGTGGGGTGCCCATGTGCGGGACTGCCCAACCATATAAACTTGCCACCCTATCAACACTTAGTCATTTTTTGATATGACTTGTGTGTGGACACTCCTTGGCTCATTCAGTTGGCCCGATTCATCATGCGGGCGCGCCCTCAACTCTCTGGTTATGTGCGACCAACTCGTCTCACCCGTCATGCACCCATGCTAACTTGTGCCAACTCATCAGTTAAATGCGCTTGCCCTGCTCGCTTGACTCGCCAACTCACAATGATGACTCGTGGGCTTTACACATCTCTTCCTATCAATGTGTTGTTGCAAGTGAATTGAGCGGCAAAGTAGGAGCCCCTAAATAATAATGGGGTCGACCCTAATCATGGTCTAGCCATGGGATCTCAGTGGCAAGCCTGACTTAGAGGTCAATGTTTGTGGAGGGCAAACAAAAAACCAAGATTTGTGATTCCATCCAATAAATTGGAGAACTACCGCAAGTTTATGAAGGAACATGCCCTGATTTGTAAGTTCATTAGTATTTGGCCTTCAGAAAGGGATGTTATCAAGTGGGTCCAGTTAAAATGGCAGCCGAAAGGCCATATAGACTTAAAATTGGGAGCCAAGATTTTTTTCATAGTCATCTTCACCAACTTGGATGATAAGGAAATGATTTTTTAAAATGGACCATATTTTTACTACAATGTTGGCATTTTCATTCACTTCTGAGAATAATGCTACAACCCATATCGAGAAAAATTCATGGCAACCCTGGTCTGGGTTCGACTTTTTTCCCAACCATTCAATTTCTAAGATCTAGAAATTCTAAAAGAAATAGGTAAATCTATTGGAAGATTTGTCATAGTAGTTGATTCTACTCACCACGGGAGATACACATCATATGCTCGAATATGTGTCTACATGAACATCATGGATACTCTCCCTGAATTTCTGGGGCTTGAATACCAAGATGAGTTTTGGTAGCAAGCATTGGAATGTGAACATATTCCCTTTCATTGTCGAAGATGTCATGAATATGGGCACCTATACAAATCATTTCCTTTGAATCAACTGGATTCTTTGGAAACAACCTCCCCCAAAGAATCACCTCAACCACAGGATGATAGTGAAGGTTTTCAAGAGGTTTCCCACAAAAAATAGAATATGAAACCCCTTAGATAAACCTCCATAACCCGTAGCGAGAAATCAGGAGAATCAGAATAGGTATGATGTTTTGCAGGATGGTGATGAAATTTCAAAGGAAAAATACCAACAAAAGGACATAGTGAATGCTAGGGCTCCATGAAATAATACTTCAAAACCAAAATTGAAAGCTCAAGGAGAACCCCTGGACAAGGAAGATCATGGGCTACCCATGGACCAGACAAATATGGAGATTGATGGATCGAAGGAGGAATTAAGTACAGAGGAGCAAGTGTTGAAGAAGCTTATGAAAGAATGGTGGAATCTGGATGAGAGATTCATATCAAAATATCAAAATAAGTTGTATCCAAACACATTTCAACAATACCAATCAAAGAAAATCCAAATCCTACCAAATCCACCTGATCCATCTGGCTCTCAGCTGGGTAGCAACATGGATGAAGGGGGGGGGGGGGGGGAAGGAAAAGGAGGTAAGAAATGGGGCCATAAGAATCTACAGGAATCAATACAGATGGTCAAATATTTATTGGTTAACTCACAAAGGGTTGTGTCACTCTTGATGGTCTTCCACCAAATCAATAAATCTTCCCAATGGTTGTAATCTCCTAGAATTTAAGAGACCTCAACAGCTGAGGAAACAAAGATATTTGAAGGAATGCTTAAAACAGGAAAGGTCGTGTATTGTGATGCTCCAAGAAAGTAAGGTGTCTTGAGAGAGATTGAAAGCAATTATAAGAAGTATGAGACCCTTGTATGAGTTGATGGCCTTAGATGCAAGGGGCAGCACGGGTGGGCTTACCATTCCTTGGAACCCCACCGAGATCATTTTTCAACATTGGGTCAGTATGCCTCGAATTCTCTCCGAGAGATTCAGACACATTGGAACTTGAGATTAAACCCTTCCATCAGTTGTCTACGGTTCTCACATTCTAGGAGAGAAAGCTACTTTACTTCAAATTATAGGAAAGCATAGAAATATTTTCCTGAAAAAGATTTGGAATATTGGCGGGGACTTCAACCTTATCACATTGATTAAGGAGAGAAAGGGAGGGATGGGGAGACAAGATACTGAGATGCAAACATTTAGAGATTTGACTTTAGATCTGAAATTGGTATACATACCTACCATTAATGGAGTGTACATGTGGAATAATCGTCGGGGGGTAAGGGCGGGTGGTCTCACCAAGTTTCCTCACACCGGGATAGATTTCTAGCATCAGAAAATATTATAAGCAAATATATTTTCCTTAAATCTTCTATTCTTCCATGCCTCGGGTTAGACAACTAGCTGATCTAGCTTTAGATGGATTTGAAATTGACCCCTAGAAACAGGTCATTTAGATTCAAGTCCTTTTAGCTTGGAGACCCCTCCCTTCTTGGAAAAATGGAGAATTTGTGGAAATCCAGTTCGGTGCAAGGTAGGATCTACATGCATACCTTCCAACTTAGACTAAAGTAGCTTGAGAAGTAGATAATTTGGTGGAATCAAAGAGAGTTTGGTCATATCATGAAGGATCAATGAAACTTGCAAGAGTGAATGTAGAATATTCAACAAGGAATGATCATCGAAGGATGCTCAAGGGCCCTTGCAGTGGATGAAGGGCAGATTGTCACTCAGATAGAGGAAAAGAGGAAGCAAGAAGAAATCATTTGGAATCAAAAATCCTGGACACAGTGGCTTGAGGAGGGGGAGTGAAATACTCACTTCTTTCATAAAGTTATGATCAAGCATCATCAACACAACCAAATCTTTTCATTGAAAGACACATCAAGAAATCCCCTATTCCAGCATAATGAGATGGAAAACATTTTGGTTGATCATATTCACACCCTCCTTTCAGAGCCATGTTTAGATCGCTCAAGGGCTATTCAAAGAATAACCAGACACATCCCCCAAGTGATGAGGGCCACCACCGTGGAGGAAATAGAAGAGGTTGTCAAAGGCATGGCTAAGAATAAAGTGTTAGGTCCAGATGACTTCATGGCGAAATTATTTTAGGAAACCTGGCCCTTTCTTGGGCAAGACATTCTAGATGTGGTGGAGGAATCTCAAAAATCCCAAAAGGTACACCCTTCTCTCAATTCTACTTTTATTGCATTAATCCCTTAATCTGATCATTTTGAGGACCCTTAGGGTTTCAGACCTATAGTGCTATGTAATGTAATTTACAAAATTATATACACCATCATGGTCAAGAGATTAAAGCCTCTTTTTCCTTCTTTAATTTCCCTTGAGAAAAGCAATTTATTCCAAGGTTGTCAAATTTTAGATGGAATCATAAATTCCTAGGAAGTTGTTCATTCTCTTAAGCATCTTAGAGCCAAGGGTATGTTTATCAATTTGGACCTTTCTAAAGACTATGACCACCTTAGATGGTGTTATCTACTAAATATCCTGAAGGCCTTTGGTTTTCAGCATTATTGGATCAACTAGGTTTCTTATCTCATTTCCTCTTCATCTTTTTATTCTAATCAATGGCTCCCCCTAGAGAACCTTCAATCCTTCAAGAGGAATTCGACAAGGTGATCCCCTCTCTCCCTTCCTTTTGATTCTCATTGTGAAAGGCCTGGGATGTTACATTAAATCAATAGTTCAATCAGGTTGCATCAAAGGAATTCACCTTTGGGGTGAGGACCTTCCACTTACTCATCAACAATTGGTGGATGAAATCATGGTCTTCTATCAAGTCTCCCTCGAGTAAATTAGAGAGATTAAAAATATTCTCCATGAATTTATGCATATCTCTGGCACTCTGATCAACAACTATAAATCAAACATTTTATTCTTCAATACCCCAGTCCCTACCCAAACCTTCTTGGCCCATATCTTGGGTTTTAGCATTGGCCCTCCACCCTCCAAATATTTATGCATCCTCTGGTGCTTAACTCTTTAAGACTAAGGCCCATGAGACTAAGGCCCATTTCTAGACTAAGGCCCATCAAGACTTTTTACCTCTTTAATGAGATTCTTCCCCCTTTTTTCTTAAATTCCAAGTTGAATGGTGGGAAATACATTCTAGTGGGTGTTCATTTGGTTGTTTATGGCTAAGGAAATTGTCAAAGGAAATGGTTAAGGCATTAAAGAGGTAAAAAGGTATTTTGGAACATTTATTTATGAAAAAAATGGAAATTAGGAGAAAAGGAAGGTGAAAGGCCATAGGTTGCATGTGAGGAGGAAATTGAAGGAAAATAATGGAAAATGAATAAAATAGAAGCCTCGTTAATAAAAAGGCTTCTAGGATCAGTTGGTAGGCTCTTGGCTAAGACTTGGTCAGTTCAGTTTTGGAGCTCTCTCATTATTATCTCTCTCTCTCATGCTCTTGGAGACTTAGAGTTTTCTTGGAGCACTCTCGGAGGGTGTGGCATACTTGGATTCTTGGAGTAAGAAGGAAAAGGAAGAGAAAGAAAGTGAAGAGGGCATCAAGATTAGCAGGTACAACAATTTTTCTTACAAGTACCAAATTGCATGTATGATTTCTTCACTAGTTCTGGCATGCATGTGGATTCTTGCTCATGATCTATCACTGGCATGGAGGATTGTTTGGATTGAAATTGGATGGCTTAGCCTTATCATTTCCTAGATAGCCATGGAGATTGTGGGTTTATTTCCTTGTTTGTTTTTCTCATGTTTCCTTAGCTTGGGTTGAGTTATTAGTTCTTGGAAGCTTTGGTTGGACAAACGCTCTGGAATCCCTATAGCGTCTTGGGTTGATTTACTAGTCCTAGAAGCCTTGGTTGGACAAATTCTCTAGAAGCCCTGTAACAACTTGAGTTGAGTTACTAGTCCTAGAAGCCAAAGTTGGGCAAATGCTCTGGAAGCTCTTGGCAGGTGGAGTGACTAGTCCTAGAAGCCTTGGTTGGAAAAATGCTCTGGAAGCTCGGCAACAGTTGTGGGTTGAGTTACTAGTCCTAGAAGCCTTGGTTGGACAAAGACTTTGGAGCCCGACAGCTATTGTGGGTTGAGTTACTAATTGGAACAAATGCTCTGGAAGCCCTGGAAGGCTTGGATGGAGACCAATCTGATGATGGTTTTGTGATGTCCGATTTTGAGGTAGAATCACTGTTTGATGGGTTGAGGTGGATGGCCTCTAGGATCCCTGGATGAGTTTGGGTTGATGTATTTTATCAGATCCCACATTCATGCTTGGAATATGGTATGGCGGTGAATGGTTGAAGATAGATTTGGCTTAGCCATTCTACGGTTTGGTGGAACATGGTAGTCCCATCCTAGGTTTCGATTTTGAATCATTAATGAAAGGTTATTTATCCTTGTATTTCTATGAGTATTTTGATGAATTATATGTGGTCTATATGGCTATATTTTCATGAGTATTTTTTGTTGCTATTATGTTGGTTATGTATGTTTTTAATGATAGTAGCCATGTGTGGATCTCATTGTGTTTTTAATTATAATTGAATGATCAATGTATATATGACCTAATGGATGAAATGATAGCTAATGTGATAAGGATACAATTCTTCATAGCTAATCCCAAATAGGTATGAGACCCCTATGCTCATATATGTTATTTATACCTGTATGTTGCATATTTACTAAGTGTTTGACAAAATGTATGTCATGGCCAGGCTTGGTTAGGTCAAGCCCTTGATCAATTTTTGTGTTAGATGATTTTCCTTAGTGTCATTTAATGTCTTGGAGAGTCTCATCAGGTTCTAGGCATAGGTTTGAAGACTAGCCTTGCAGAAGTGGTTTAAATCTCACAGTCTCTGGGACAGAACTAGCTGATATAGATTGCAATCTCTCCCATGCAAGCATTGTGCGAGTGTCTATAGCTTTACAGTCACATGCATGTCTTGTCATGGGAGTGAATCTAGGTTTAATTCATGTAAATGCTAGGCTAACTCAGGGATTGGGCACCTAGAGTGTTGGATTAGCTTCTTGGGGTCCTGAAGCACCTAAGGGGGGCTTGTGTGTTGTGTTTCTGTCAATTCCATTTCCTTAAGGTTACCTAGGAGGTTGAATCATATCATAGTAGCCTTTCATTGCATGTTTACCCTAGCTAACCAGTTGCTTGGGTAGATGTGGGAGGAGGGTGTTACAGGTGTGAAATTATGGTCGCGATGGATTTAGGGAGGATCTGATTTGTGCAAAGATCATATGGAAGCAAAAATATCAAATGTCAGACTTTCTTGAAGGTAAATTAAGACTATGGGACACCCCTAAAGGCTATTAAATATGGAATTTAGCCTCGACTAATACAAAACTCATTTGAACTCACACTTTCTGGGAGATTCGCGATGGAAAAATATAACCTTTTTGGCAAGACTCATAGAAACAATGAGCTAAGATCTTCAGTAAGAAGGACCTTGGGGAACTTTTCCTCTTTACGAGAAGTCATAACTGTATATTTGTGGAGCACTTTGGTAACCTTCTTTGGATCCTACTTGGCGACAATGGAAAGGAAAACAAGATTGGCCTAATCCTCCAAACTCTAACCACTAGGAGAACATGGAGAAGGAGCTTTAGGCTAGGAAGATTGAAAAAATCAAAGGCCAGGACATCTTACGATGGGGATACACAACTAAAGGAATGCTTAATATCCAAGAAGCATATAAACCTTCTATCGCTGAGAGTCAAGAACACCTTAGCCCTATATGGAGGAAGATATGGACATGGAATTTATGTCCGAACGTGACATACTTCTTAAAATTGGCATGTCGTCAAAGAATTATTACATGAGATAAACTTTAGAAAAGAGGTGTCCAAGGACCCTTCCTATGTAGCCTCTGTCAATCCCATAGTGAAGATATGGAATATCTCTTGAACCTTAGTCCCTTCATGGACCAGTTATGGGGAAATATAGGCCAACTCTTTGGTGACATGGAACATGATAACAATATCATAAGAGACTCCATTGAAATGTGGAGGAACAACATTTTCTCCAGCCCTATCATGGATAGGGCTTGGAGTATTTCTTTGGGGTTTCTCCTATGGGCAATTTGGAAAGAAAACAATAGAAGGATCTTCAAAGGACAAAGACTCTCCCAAGAAGAGGTATGGAAAGGGTCATCCATAATATTAGAGAAATTATCTTAGTTGAGAAGTGGCATTTGGAGGATTGGCACGTCACCCCTGATGAAGTGAGGATCCTCAGTATTTTGAATCTATCTTCGTAAATTCTTTCCCCATCCCTCTGGAAGCTTTTGGTTTCCCCCAAATACTCTTCTTCCTACTTGTCATATCCTCTTGTTGGTTTTCTTATACTTAATTTTGATGGGGCCTCCAAAGGTAACCGAGGAGATGCTATATCTTGAGGCTTTTTCAAGGACTCCCAATTCCAGGTAAAACATATCTATGGAACCAACTGCGGCTTTATAAGTAATAATGAGGTAGAATTCAATGTTCTAAAACATGGAATACTCATAACTAGAAGAGAAGGGCATAGAAAGTTTGTGGTTGAAGGTGATTATTATAACCTAGTCATTGAAATGATTAAAAAATTGAATCATGGCACTCATTGGGAGAATATTAGTCATAGTTGGACCCGCTTGGTCCAATATATAAGCAACCTCATTCCCTATTTTGATTACATCATTCCCTCACATGTTAGATGAATAGGAAATAAAGTGGCTAATTTTTACCAATTAGGGTTGCCTCAATATTAGCATGACCCTTCATTCTCCCTGGATGGATAAACACGTTGGTGAAGAGATGGACCCTCTAAGGAAGCTATTGGTTTAGGAAGCTACCCCCAATCAGGCCTTAGATAGGGAAGTGAACCAAGATCCCTGATCGGGGTGCAAAATAGCTAATGGATCTCCTCAAGGTCTATGTTGTGGGTACAATGGTTGATGAGGGGGGTGGAGGGTGGCTTACCCTAAGCTCCCACATGCTTGACAATGAAGATGGGGTGGAAATGCAAATGTTATCTCTTAATGGTGATGCAACAATCCCGAGTGAAATCTCCCTCCAGATGGTAAGGGCCCACAGTCTAAGTGTTTAATCATTCAACACTTGGTTTTAGTAATTGGTGGTGGTCGAAGGCTCCTCGTTAGTGTGTTTTCGTCTAAAACGAAGGTTCGTAGGTTTTTCTCTTTGGCGCAACTGGTCTTCTTAGAGTAATGTCTTCATCTATTAGGTATGTAATTTACTTTACCCCTCCTCACCGCTCGTGCTCTGTAACGTATTCTACTATCTCTTGGATCTTAAGAGGCAAGTTTTATAATATAATATATTCAAGGAAATGGAACCTATGTCATGAAAATTAGAAGGCTTCTGTAGTATTTTCATCTGTTATGTCTACTTTATATGTGATTGTATCATTTCCCTTTGGAATTTCATTTTCTCATGTGGGAATGTATTATATATCTCTGGTTTGGAGTTATCTGAGTGATGCATGCTTATTCATCAGTGCTAGATATTTCATTTAATTATTGTTTCTGAGATTGGGAAGGATTCTGAACCTCCTGTGTTTGATTCCGATCATGTTTTTTTCAAGTTTGGATGAAATTAGGCCTAGGTAGTCAATCTTTGTTGCCTTCTTCCTTGGGCAGCAGTGTTGGTCCAATTTATTGAGGTGAATTATATCATTCATTTATTTATCAAATTTTCGAGTTGGTAAACTTAGAAGCAGACCAAAGTATATGGAACCTTAGATTAAACTAGTGTAGGAAGTAGTTGTTTAGATGCAAATAATAGAAATGCATATTACAAATCTAAACTATTTTGAAAAGAAAAGATTTAGATCTATTTTATGAAAGCATAAAAATGTTTGATCAATAGAATTAGTTTACTTTAGAATATAGAGAAGAGTCTCTTGTTCAAGAGTATTGTTTTGTCCTTCTATAATCTTTCTATAATAACATTGCCAAGCATCTAAGAAAGTAGGAAAGAAAGCATATAAATAAAAGCAAGTAAATATTGTTTTCAGTTCAGTTCTTACTTCATGGAGAAGAGTCTCCTAACTTAGGAGGTCCTGGTTTCCCTTCTCACATAAAAACTAGCCACTAAAAGGAAATCAATCTTCACATAAATTTAATCTAGGAAAGGATACAAGAATGTAAATATTGTTTTAGTTCAGTGTAGTTCATGGAGAAGAGGCTCCTATCTTAGGAGGTCCTAGTTGTCCTTCTCACATGAAAGCTAACTACTGAAAGGAAATCAATCTTCACATAACAAAACACACTTGTGGAAAGTAAATCACACTTGCATGAAAGGAAATAATATAAATTAAACTATGTTACATTTGTATGTGAATTGTGGTTGATGGCGATCCATCCATTCCTCAATCAGCACACATGAACAATTATCACTCCTTAAGAATAAAGCAACATTCATAACTCATAATTGCAAGAAAATGATATTATTCACGTTGAATGAACAATCATAAATCTGATGCTAATAAATAACTGAAAGTCGTTGGCTTCCTTTGAAGGATGCTCCTCTTATTTATACATGAATAGGGATATATTCTAAATGAATGTAAATCCCTTAAATATTTACTAGATCCATACTTGTCTCAACTTATCCCTAAATACTAGATACAAGTCCTTTGACACATCAAGATCTCCATGATCTTTCTCCTTGGATTATGGTCCACTCCTTGAGTCGAAATTGAAATTTGTACTTGTAGGCCAAGTAAGACCCTTTTGGAACCTCCAAATAAGACTAGACATGTCACAAAACTCATAACTATATATATATATATATATATATATATATATATATATATATATATATATATATATATATATATATATATATATATATATATACATAAATCAAACCATCTTAATTTCCTACTTTTAATCGTAAATTCACTTTAAATACATAAAATAAATAACTTTGTAAAATGATTATTCTAACCCATATGATCATGAAGATGATTACTTGATATAATGTTTTAGGCTAGATAATTATGAAATGATGGAAATAGGGAATAATTTGGGAGACAATTTTGAGACTCAACAGGAAGTCCTACCTTGTCTTTCCTCTTTGCGTACTCTTAATAGGGATCAGAGAGCTAGGATATGGTAGCTCATATCATGGTTGGCAACCCCATTCTACCCCCAATTTATTTTATAGGTTTGGGCCTAACGTTAGCTACACATTTCCTTTATGTTGTGATAATACGTCACGTCCTCACAACCATTATAAGTGCCAAGACCTCAAGTGAATGTGTTGTCCTAGGTTCGTGTTCTGTCCAATGTGTCTCAAGGATTTCGTTGTCTCTATTGTTTGTCATAAAATACTTATGGCTCGCCCTACCCCCAATGCTTGTTCTTCGGGTAGAGGTGGCCACGGTCGGGGGAGGCAAGTGGGAAAGTGGGGAGGCAATAACCCATCCCCGACCTATCAACCCCAAGGTCGTAGTCATAAACTAGCTACTCAACTCATCCACGATGCATCCCATGCATATCAAATAGGTACTCTCGCTAAAGTATGCCAATTAATTTCAAATTGGGAAGATGATTTGTACCAGCGAGTAGAAGTAGAATCTTAGGAGGAAGATTGGCATGACGTAGTTCTTGACCCCAAACATTTTAGAGGTTGCACCACACAAAACATGAAAATTGTTCACCTCTACTGATTATTGAAAAAAATTGTGGCCAAGGCTATAATGAAATCTCTAGCTATATCTATTAAATCTGATCCATGTTTCCAAGAATTTTAGAAAGAATTTCAACTCATACATTTCCAAATTCAGCGATAGGATCTTCTTCTTATCTCATTGAAAAAACATTTTGTGTCTTCCTCAATCTGAATTACTGGGTTCAAGTGTGAAGCATCCAACTCCTATGGATTCCTTTGATGATTAGCAATACGATTGCCTATTGCTGCACTCATTTTTGTTTAATTTTATATGATGTAATGTTGAGTAGGCTTCCATGTTATACTTGGTTCCTATGTGGATGGTTTCCAAATATTCAATCCTTCAAGAAACTGTTAGACAGACTAAAGCTATATTATTTTTGGATGGCATATAACATTGTTCGACGGGCAACAAACACGGTTTCCAAATGGGCAAGTTGAGGCCACTGAACTCCTTGATTATGGTAGTAACCTATTTTTGCTGAAAAATAATGAAAGAAAAGGTCATGCCAAGCTTACAAAAAAAAAAAAATGTAGTCACATAAATTAAATGGTTGATAAATGTTTATAAGCATCTGATGAGGCTCAGTATTGCAATAAAAATGTTACAACTCCCAAGGCTACCAATTTAAATTATCAACTCGGGGTTCATTCAAACTTAAGAGGTGTCGACACTACATGTGCAACATACAATGTGTCCTTTCATTGATATGATGCAATGAACTGAATATCATGAAATCAAACACTAGCATAATTGTAGAATATAAAAGTTGCATTGTAAAAGAAGCCTAGTATATGGAATGGAAATAATAGTGCTTGAAATAGAAACCCAAGCTTAAGAATAAAGAAAGTAAATTAATCTAACATGGAGGAAGGAAAGAGAATGTAATATATCATTGAATTCCAGATAGGTTAGATGCATTGACATAGTTCATTAGATACTTCATGTGGCAATCAAGGAAAGCATTATTGTGTTATCGAATTCATAATACTGTCCATTAACTCAAATACTTGAGATGTGTTGCAAGGGTAAAAAGGAAAGTCATATGTGGTCTTGGTCTTCATCAATCATGGAATTAGTGCCTAGGGATCATTATTCAACCCTAAGATACAAAAACCAAGTTTTTGTGGCAGATCCAGTTGAGTTTACACGTGCTACAGAAGTGTTACAAGACTGCTACATGAGTGCTACAGGAGTGGCAGGATTGTTATGGGAGTGAGATAACTTACCAAATTCCCAAGTAAATCAAATGAAAATGAGATGAGAATATTTTTTTTATCAATTAGGATTTCCTAGGACTCCATTCCAAGTGGAATCACTCCAAAATACCCCTATTAACACGTGCTAAAAAATATCAGAAAATTACTAGTCTAAAAATTTGAAATTCAAGAACTCGTGAGCTAGTTAACCTACCAAATGACTAACCTAATCAAGTGAAAATGCTATGGGGTAGATTTGGCTATTAACATGAATGTTTTAACTACCATATACAAATAGAATCAACTCAAATGAATTTCATTAATGCATTATAAAAAATAGCATAAAATTACTACTATTTTTCTACAAGAGACTTCCAAAAATTCTAGATTTGTGAACTAGTAAATCAATCCTAGTAGCTCAATGAAGAATATGACTTTTCAAAGTTTTTATAATGATGCATCATGCTTATGAATCTATAAATAACCTACAAAATAACTCACTTCAATCATTTATACAATATGCCCTACAACAAAAGAAACATTAATAGTAAATGCATAAATAAGAGATGCAAGTGATAAATACATTCAATGGAAATAAAGAAAGTGTAAAAGAGGGCTCTACGGCTCCTGGGATGGTCAACCCCAAGTAAAATAAGATTCCTATGAAGGAAAATAAGCTTTCAAACCTACAACCTCATGCCTACAACTAATTCGACTTTACCAATTGTGCTACAAATTTTCATGTGCAATGAATCCAAAAATTTAATATTTAACTTTAAAGGAGTGCATTTTTTGGAAAGGGGTCACGGCTAAGCCCTACTCCCAGTCACATAGCCCTTCATATGACCTCAAACGTGGGTTTGAGGGTAATTTTAACCATCCAAAAATTCGCCCGCTGGTTGGCAAGGCCGGATTCTTGCACCATTCCCGATCTCTAGGCGCACCGTCCGGGTTAAGGTTGATATCCAGGCTCATTAATAATAGAATTAGGTAAAAACTTAAAATTGTCATATCTTTCTCATTTTTTAGCCTAATGAAGTGCAAAAAGCATCAAAATGGTGGTTTTCAACAGTGCTGGATCCATTGGAGGTATTACGTTTTCTGTTTGAACTTTGTAAAGGTATGTAATTGTACTTTTGATTGTGAATTTAGATTTCTTTTCCAATTTTTATTGTAAAATTCTAAAATTAACTTTGTTCAATTGTCTTTTCTGATCTTCAATTTGTGGGTTCATTAACAACAAAATTAGGTAAAAACTTAAAACAGTCATATCTTTCTCATTTTTAACCTAATGAAGTGCAAAAAGAGTCAAAATGGGAGTTTTATACAGGTTGGATCCATTGGATGTATTAGTGTTTTTGTTTGAGCTTTATAAAGGTATGTAACTATACTTTGGATTGTGAAGTTAGATATCTTTCCCAATTTTTATTGCGAAATTCTAAAACTAACTTTGTTCAATTGCTTTTCTGATCTTCCAGATCATAAAGCGTGCAAGAAGAGAGCATACTGAACAATATTGAAGCTTTTTATTCAATTGGAATGTGAAATTTAAAAGGAAAAACACATGGATTTGATCTCTAAAGTTAGATTGTGGCTCTAAAAACACTATCTATTCTCCTTTTTTCTTAAATTTTCCTTCTCTTTCTTCATCCTCCTACAAAATATTAGCGAGTGGGGTGGCTCTTATTGCAGCAATAATAAAATAGAATTGAAATTGAAATGAAAACATCACAAAAACTTGCTTTTATTTTTTAGTCTTATCCTATTGAAAAAGAAATGAAGCATTCTCCTAAGTATAAGAGAATTTCCAATGCATCCATTTGTGTAACAAGATCATGAGCAAACACATATCCAAGTTTGAAAAATAAACCCTAGTGAAGTCTTGGACATGATTATGAACATTTGATGTTAAAAATTGTAGCCTAACGACTAATTGGGACAAAATTTGAATGCGATCTTTAGGTTTTTGATCTTATTCAGCTGTCATAGCACAAAGCTCTTCAGATCTTGTTGTTGCAACTAGATTTTTATTATGTTTTTGATTTTTTTTTAGTGAATGGGGGGTTTTTTATTTGTGGATGTTTTGTTTTATTTCTATGTTTTCTATATGAAAATGCAAAATAAACTTAAATGAAAATGCCTAAATGCAGTTAACCCTAAATGAAAAATGCTTCCTAAAAAATCCTCGTAACTAGCTTACATCTAAGTTTGCTTCCCCGACAACGACACCAAAATGTTGGTCTAATTTATTGAGGTGAATTAGAACATTCATTTATTTATCAAACTGGGTAGGTAAATTTAGAAGAAAACCGAAGTATATGGAACCTTATATTAAACTAGTGTAGGAAGTAGTTGTTTAGATGCAAATAATGGAAATGCATATTGCAAATGTAAACTATTTTGAAAAGAAAATATTCAGATCTATTTTATGAAAGCATAAAAATGTTTGATCAATAGAATTAGTTTACTTTAGAAGATAGAGAAGAGTCTCTTGTTCAAGAGTCCTATTGTTGTCCTTCTATAATATTTCTATAATAGTATTGCCAAGAATCTAAGAAAGAAGGAAAGAAAGCATATAAATAAAAGCAAGTAAATAGTGTTTTCAGTTCAGTTCTTAGTTCATGGAGAAGAGTCTCCTAACTTAGGAGGTCCTAGTTTCCCTTCTCACATAAAAACTAGCTACTAAAAGGAAATCAATCTTCACATAAATTTAAACTAGGAAAGCATATAAGAAAGTAAATATTGTTTCAGTTTAGTCTAGCTCATGGAGAAGAGGCTCTTGGTTATCCTTCTCACATAAAAACTAGGCACTAAAAGGAAATCAATCTTCACATAACAAAACACACTTGTGGAAAGTAAATCACACCTACAAGAAAGGAAATAACAGAAATTAAACTATGTTACACATGTATGCGAATTGTGGTTGATGGGGATCCATCAATTCCTCAATGAGCACACATGAACAACTATCACACCTTAATTGTCAAGAAACATTCATAACTCATAATTGCAAGAAAATGATATTATTCATGTTGAATGAACAATCATAAATCTTATGCTAATAAATAACTGACAATTGTTGACTTCCTTCGAAGGATTCTCCCCTTATTTATACACGAATTAGGGATATCTTCTCAATAAATTTAAATCCCTTAAATATTTACTAGATAAATAC